>AP025054.1:8504572-8514990 GCA_036186865.1 Eustoma russellianum | reverse complement strand
CTTTTGAACTAGAGAAGGCACCAGAAGAAGAAAAACTATAAGACCCTCGGACATGACCACGCTGGCCACGCCCACCAAAAGATTGACGACCACCAGAGTTGGAGAAAGGGCTGGCTGGGGTTGAGTAGCCATAGTAGGTAATTTGATGAGTGTGTTTGATGGTGATAATGTGATGGATATTTATGAGAGAATTGATAGAAGAAGATGATGGGGATTGAGCACTTGGAGAAGACATAGAAGAAGATGACATTGTGCAGAAAAAAAAACAAAAGTCTATGTTTTGCTCTAATATCAACTTAGAATGAATAAATGAACACATTTGTGAAATCCTCCCTTGCCATCGTGAAACAGGAGTTCATGAAATTTATATTGAGTTTCAGTATACATTGTATTTACATGAGATAATTTATTTCAAATGCAAAGGCTATTTGAAATACCAATATTGAAATACAACAGATATCATCTGTCATATACATTAATCTTGTCTTTGGATAATTCACCATTTGGATTAGGATTCTGAATTTTGAGTCGTAGGTTAATACAAAGTAGACATCTAGAATCAATTTTCATAGGTTCAGAATCTTTTATATCTTTGAATGGAAAATGGTTTCTCTGTCTCATTCTCTCTTCTTTTCTTCTAATTATTTATTACTTTTGAGAAGGAGTGGTTCGGAATTCGCGTCTTCTGCAGTTTAATTATTTTTTTACCTTTTATTTTGTCTTTCCTTTTATTGCTTTCTTAGTCTAATACAGTTTAATAATTTAATTATGCATGCGATTAGAGTTAATTTGTATGCCTTCTTAATTTATAGACTTTACTTCTTTTTTGGCACTTAGTTTTATCATGCTTCCCTATTATAGACAGGATCATGATTTTTAATAATGATCCTGTCAAAACGGGTATTGGTGGGTACTTGTTCATTCACAAGCTATGATTATGTTAGTTTGATGAGTCCGTTGAGTTAATTCTCGTCTATTTACATGAGCTATTCCTCTATCCACTTGTTAGTTAGACTAGTTACAAAATTATTTCAAATACACTGATGGACACGCATTAAAAACATGAATGAAAGAAATTATGAATCACTGAAATAAGAACATGTGAAATTTCTGACAATCTCATCAATGTTTGATTGATAACAAGAAAACTGAACAAAGAATCAAGAAATTCAATTAAAAAGAAAAATACTGGAAGAGAGAATTTAGAAAACGGAAGGCGCAGTAGGCTCAAGCTCAAAGAAATGCCAAAACTCCAACTGACTGCAAAATCGGTTACATCGTTTGCTTAAGAAGAAGAAGGAATATCAAACTAAAATGACAGAATTACCCCTCAACTTACTCCGCCTGCTTATAATTACATAAGGGTAAAATAGTCATTTCACACATTTAAAATCAATACGCGTGCATAGTTCTTCTTCTTCCTCAGCTCCTCTTCGCGTCATTGGCACACTCCTTGCAGGTTGCATTCATTCCCATGATAACCGTCAACCTCCTTCAACAACAACTCACCCACGTGACATATAAAGGTGCTAATCACTGATTGGTCTCTTGATTTCAACTCGCTACTTTGCCATTGATGTCCCTTCTTCAACCACTTAATATACTTTGACACCCCCCTCAAGATCAGCCTTGGTATACAGATTGTGAATTCCCATTGCATTGATCAACTGCGCTTCAGTTCTTACAGGCATCAACTTCAGTGTATCATCTTGCACCTTGTCCCTTATCACATGCAATCAATCTCTATGTGCTTCGTTCTCTCATGAAACACAGGATTTTTTGCAATATGTATTGCACTCTTGCAATCACAGAAGACCTCCACAGGCCTTTGCTCTCCCAGGTCCAAATCATTCATCAAGTACAAGAGCCATTGGACCTCATAAGTGACCATCGCCATTGCCATGTATTCCGCCTCCGCTGATGACCTGGATACAGTTGTCTGTTTTTTAGCCTTCCATGAGACTAGTGCATTCCCTAGAAAGACACAATATCCCGTAATTGACCTCCTTGTTTCATGATAGCCCCCCCAGTCAGCATCCACAAATGCCTTTAGTTTTAACTCACCAGTTCTTGGAAACAACAGTCCCTGTCCCACTGTGCCTTTGATGTACATGAGCACTCTATGTGCCGCCTTCATATGGTTTTCAGTAGGACAATTTATAAAATAACTAAGCTGTTGAACTGCAAACGCAATGCCTGGTCTAGAAATAGTAAGATATATCAACTTATCTACTAGTCTCCTATACTGAGTATTGTTAAGCAATGAAGGTGAATCATTATGGGTCAGGCTTGAGTGACTTTTCATTGGAGTTTTAGCAGGTTTAGCCTCTGTAAATCCAGCCTGTTCTAGCAACTATAACGTATATTTCCTTTGATTGATGTGAATGCCTTCCTTTGCTTGAGTCACCTCAATGCCCAGGAAAAATTTTAGCATGCCCAAGTCTTTAATCTTGAACTCATCATTTAAGGTCTGCTTAATCTCTGTAATGGCCCCCTCATTATCACAAGTGACAATGATATCATCAACATACACCAGAAGAATCAACAGAGATTGTCCAACACACTTAGTGAGCATAGTGTAGTCACACTTAGATTGTTGGAAGCCCTTTCCAACCAGGAACCTAGTCAATGTGGCATTCCATTCTCTACTAGTTTGTTTGAGTCCATATAAGGATTTATGCAACTTGCACACCTTATTAGAATCAGATACATTCAGGCCTGAGGGAGGTAGCATGTAAATTTCTTCATGTAAGTCATTGTGTAAAAGGCATTGTTTACATTTAGTTGGTGAATGGGCCATTGAAACTTAGCTACCATGGCCAGGATCACCTTGACTATGGTCATCTTGGCCAGTGGTGAAAAAGTATCCTGGTAGTCCATGCCATATTGCTAAGTATAGCCTTTGGCCACTAGCCGTGCCTTGTGCCTCTCCACTGTGCCATCAGCCTTCAGCTTGACTTTATACACCCACCTGCACCTAATGGGATGTTTTCCCTCAGGCAATGACATCAAGCTCCACGTCTGGTTGGCTTATAGTGCTGCCAACTCGGTTGCCATAGCAGCCTGCCATACAGCTGAACCAGCAGCTTCTGCATAACTATTAGGTTATATATGTGTGCATTCAAACTATAAAATATATGCTTCGTATTGTGGAGCTAATGATGCATAAGACACGTAATTATGAATAGGGTGAGGAGAAGTATGCTTGGGTATAGTACCAGCATGTGATGCAACTAATGAGTTACAATGGTAGTCTTGAAGATATAGAGGGGGACGTCTAGAACGTTGAGGTTTGGCTGAAGGGAGGCTTTGATTCTGAATTATGGGAAGGTCAATGATAATGGAACCATGTTTTAAGGGTGTACATGCGGGTTATTGCATAGAAGCAGACTCATTCAGATCATTGGAGTGAAGACGGTCTGATGGTGGCTGAGGAGGTGGAGAACTGGGAGGCTGTGAAGAGGTATCAGCTGGACTGTGATTGACTTGGGACGTTTCAGGTGCTTCTGTGTGGTTTGGATGTTGTGATATAGCTTGGATATCATCGTTGGATACAATAGGGTAATCTGAATCATCACAGTAGGAGAGTATAAAGGAAGAGATGACCTTATCAGAATCAGTATGGGCTTTCAGAATGAAAGGGAAAATTGATTCAAAGGACAAAACATCTCTTGAAATATAAACATCTTTGGTGTTCAGGTCCTTCAAAATATAATCTTTTGTAGTATGTGATAGCCCAAGAAACACACTTCTCTGAGCTCTAGCTTCAAACTTTTCTTTGTGTCTCTGAGTATTGGTTCCAAAGGCCAAGCATCCAAAGGTCTTGAGGTTACTGTATGTGGGTGGTTTTTTGTAAAGAAGTTCATGTGGGGTTTTCTGTTGGAGAATAGGGGTAGGAGTGATGTTAATGAGGTATACTGAGTGTTGAATGTAGAAACCCCAGTAGGAAGAGGGTAAATGGGACTGAAATCTAAGTCACTTGCAACATTGAGGATATGTTGATGGTTTCTGTCAACAATCTCGTTCTGCTGTGGTGTATTGATACAGGTGGTTTGGTGTAATATACCATGAGATGCATAAAATGCATTCATCTTAAATTCCTGTCCATTGTCAGTTCTACTGTCTTGACATTGGCATCAAAATGAACAGACACAAAATGGTAGAAACTTTCTACAATGGATCTGGTTTCACCTTTATTCTTCATCAAATACACCCAACAATATCTACTATCGTCATCAACTACTATAAGAAAGTAATGTTGTTTATACAATGTGGGGTACTTATATGGTCCTCAAATATCCATGTGTACAAGGGAGAAAGGGCTAACAGAGGATGAAATAGATACTGGAAAAGGATTTCTTTTCTGTTTTGCAAGGGGACATATTGTACATGGATGCTCAGAATCAGGTATATTCACCATTGGCTCAATCTTCTGGATTCCTTTAGCCTCTTTGCAGACATATGCCCTAGTCTTGAATGCCACAACATACCATCTGAAAGGCTGGCTATACATCTCAAGTGGAATGGATGAGAGGTAGCTGGTTTTGGATTGCCATGAAGATGATATAGGCCTTGATCTACCTCAGCTGAACCAATCATCTTCTTGGTTCTGAGGTCCTGAATCAGGCAAACGTTGGAACAAAAGGCAACAGAAAACAGGTTTGATTGAGTAAGTTTACTGAGTGATAAAAGATTGAAGGCAAATGCTGGTACATAGAAGACAAGATTGGAATTTACACTGACTGTGCCAACATGTGTGACTTTGGCTAGAGATTTATCTGGTAGTGTTACAGAAATGGCTTCAACAGTATGATAGGAATCAAACAAATGAATACAAGAACATATATGATCACTAGCTCCAGAATCCAAAATCCATACATTTAAGTTTGAAAGAAGCACATTACCTAAGACATTACCAGAGGCTGTGGATTGCTGGGCTGACATAACAGCATGGTGAACATTGTCAACAGTAGCAGAATCAACCACATTCTTGCCTGCTCTGTCCTGCCGTTCCTGCAATAAATTCATCGATTGAGCATATTGCTCTTGTGTCAACATATGAGTCATCTGAGTCATAACATTCTGTGATCCATACACTCCTGGATTCACATCATCACATACACCATATTCCTTGTACTCTGCAGTATTGACATTGTCTCCTATCATTGCACCATTTCCTTCGTTACTGACCATATTAATATGACTCTTAGGCTTATAACCTTGAGGGTATCCATGCTTTTTATAGCATTTATCAACTGTATGACCAGTCATGTTACAATGACTGCATATAAGAATCCTGTTATTATTCTGATGAGATCTTGGCATGTCACGTCTAAAGCCTCTACCACACTGCCTCTGCCAAGCATTATTCATGAAACCATCACTATATCCTTTAGACTCATATGTATTGCCTCTTTCTGCACCATTAACATTCATTACCATCGAAGGATTATTACTAAATCCATATTGACTTGCTGAGTAATTCATCTTCCTTTCCAATTTCACTATCATGGCAAACGCAGATTTCAAGTCAGGCAGGAGGGTAGACAACAACACTTGGGACTTCACTGCCTCAAATTGGTCATTCAGACCCTTCAAGAATTTAATCACACAATCATTCTCCACAAACTTGTTGATCTTAATTGTGAGAATACAAGTGCATCTATGGCATGTACAGGTAGGTACTGACCTTAGCACCATAAATTCCTCCCACACACTTTTCAGTTTTGTATAATATTCAGTCACACTACTGTATTCTTGCTTAAAGAGTAGAATTCTTCCTGCAAATCCGAAAGTCTAAAAGAGTCAGCATTACCATACCTGAACTTCAAATCATTCCAAATATCCGTTGCAGAATCTAGCCAAATTACACTTTGGCTAATGCTGGGGGTTAAAGAATTAAACCAACCAAGATGCCACCATATTGTTAGCTTTCATCCAAGAATTGTACCTTCTCGCTCCCTCCGTTGGCTTCTTAATTGTACCATTCACAAAACCTATTTTGTTCTTGGACTCCAGCGCTCTTCTTATGGACCTACTCCAACCATGGTAATTGTTCCCATCAAGCAACGGCTGCACTAATACAGTAGATGGATTATCACTTGGATGAATGTAAAACGGATCATCAGATGGATCTATTGGAATCGAAGGTGATGCAGAAGAAGAGGATGACATTGAGTTATTGCCTGATATAGCAAAGGTGCCAAAATTCATCAAAATGCTCCGATACCATGTGAAATTTCTAACAATCTCATCAATCTTTGATTGATAACAAGAAAACTGAACAAAGAATAAAGAAATTCAATTGAATAGAGAGATGCTGGAAGAGAGAATTTAGAAAACATAAGGCAGTTGGCTGAAGCTCGAAGAAATGCCAAAACTCCAACTGCAAAATCGGTTACATCGTTTGCTTAAGAAGAAGAAGGAATATCAAACTAAAATGACAGAATTACCCCTCAACTTACTCCGCCTGCTGCTAATTACATAAGGGTAAAATATTCATTTCACACATTAAAAACCAATACGCGCGCATAGTTCTTCTTCTTCTTTAGCTCCTCTTCGCGTCATTGGCACACTCCTTGTAGGTTGCACTCGTTCCCATGATAACCGCCAGCCTCCTTCAACAACAACTCACCCACGTGACATCTAAAGGTGCTAATCACTGATTGGTCCCCTGATTTCAACAGTTGCTCGCTACTTTACCATTGATGTCTCTTCATATACTTTGACAGACCATGTGAAATTACAAAAGGTGAGAGCATTGGATGGTCGATAAAAAAAACATCGACCGCTAGAGATACTAAAAGATGCCTAACATGCGATAAACATTGATGGCACAATAAAGACCTTGTTTAATGCCTTCTCTTGAGAAGAGGTCATGAGGGAAGGATATTAGAGAGAGTAGTATTTTAGTAGCTATAAATTTGATATTTTGAATAGAAGAATGGCCGGTTCAGATCCGGAGAGGCCAAAGATGATGCAAAATTTGAGACCTCGAATTACGTGCCGCCACGTTTACAAACTGGCCAGCGGTTTGAATTTTTTTAAAAAAAAAGAGAACAGTTTGTACACGTAGAAACACGTGCTTGAAAGCTTTATATTTTGCCTCACTATTGGCCTCCTCTAATCTAAACTCAAGAAAGGCACTCCAAAGTTGTTATCCTTGATGGCAAGTTCCTCGAGTTGAGGTGGTAAAGGTACAAGACACTCCGACACATCCCGTGTTATGAGTAAGTATTCTATGAGAAATTCCCTGTGAAAATATCATCTTCTTTGCCACATTTTCATTGTTTTTCCTAGTCTGACGCACATCAGCCATTCCTATCACTGTAACATCAAATCTTAATAACAAGCCAACCATAACAGTACGACTCAATATATTTTTTTATAACCAGTGACAAAACACTTTTCGAATAATTATACTTTCGTCTTTTTTAAATTTCGGTCCAGATTTCAAGAAAAATATAATGAAACCACGTGTCAAACAAAGACGAGAGGCTTGTGTATAAGAATATAGGTATACATCTACCATAACTTCATCAACAAGCATGCTAAGAACAGTATATTTTTTTAAATAAAGATGCTGATTTTATTTAACTAGCCTCACTTGTGGTGGAGAAAAACCATATAACAATCCTCATCGTATGTAAATAAATTAAACATGGAACTAACGATGGCTAATCTCCAGTCGTATATGATATGCCGCATTAAAACCTTGCCAAGTAAAACCACCCTTGTGGATAATGAAAAGCATATATCCGAAAGCATGTGTCCTTGATCCATTCTTAAAATCGTTCCTCTTGCTGCTAGCTTTCGTCCTACAGTTGCGTCAACGTTTAACTTCAATTTGCCGACGGGGGCAGCTGCCAGCGGATAATTCGCAGTCGTTTAGTGCGCAATGATGGAGAAAAGTGAAGGTCTATTAGATGCGGTACTGAGGTGGCAAACTTTTTCCCATTCATTGCGGAACACCATGTGTATATAGCCATCTTGATCTTATTGTATAAACGCACATAATCGAAATGCTCTTCACCAAACCTGCTGGCCGCGTATGTTTTCCATATTTCCCATGCAACAATCGAAGGCACCGTTGCTTTAAGTTGTCCTAGCATTGATGTCTGAGTTGATGTGCGCCACCAACGAAAGTGGTGAGCCTTAATGGTATGAGACGATGGCATTGGTCCGGAGAAAATAGCCGCCATTTCCATCCATAGCGGTCGGATTTTTGAGCATTGGAGAAATACATAGTCTTGATCATCAGTATCCGTATGGCAAAAAAACACATTGTGATGGATATGGCGTCAACCAATAGCGCAGGTCGTTTACCATTGGGAGGGAGAGATTCCAAAGTTGCCATAATAAAATTTTTAACCTGGGTGAGAATTTTTCCACCAAATATAGCGTGTTTCGACCATAGGTAGACCATCTTTCGCAATTAGTGAGTAGGCCGATTTAATGGAAAATTGGCCATTGTCATCCGGCACCGAATGAATGATTTTATGTGTCCTTCTAACGTTCAATTCTATGAAATCATGAATGCTACACAGTCTCTTCCATGTTGGCGAATCGTAAATGTGCGAATAAATAGAAGAACGTCTGTCCATATTTGCATCTACAAAATTCGGCCCATAATGTATTTGAATGGAAATATTTCCACCACAGTTGACAATTATAGGCTTTTTGAACATATGAAAGATTCCGAATACATAATCCTCCCTCTTCAGTTGCACGGTAGATTGAAGGCCGGGATTGCCAATGATGTCTACCTTTCCACAGAAAAGTTGCCATTTTACGATTTAAAGTATTAATCACACTTTTTGGTAGGCGTGAACTCGCAATGAGATGCGTGGGAATCGTATTTAGCACATATTTGATGAGTATTATCCTGCCCGCCATTGATAGTAATCTGTTCGACCAAGACGAAAATTTAGCCTTACAGTGGTTGAGGAGAGGAGTGCAATATCTGGATTTGTTGATTCCCTTATACAAATATGACCCAAGATACTTGATAGGCAATGATGTCGACCGCATGCCTAAAATATCCAATGAAGTAGTAACCGAGACTACCATGTAGAGAAAAAGGGGTTTGAATGATTTTCAAATACATGATTTAAATGTGCACAAAAACGAGCAAAAGATAAAACGTGCATGATATAAGCAAACGTGTGCATGATATTGCTTAGTACTTGCCTTATTTAGCTCACACATAATGTTGTCGTGCTAACGAGCCATGAAGCGTTAAAGCTTACATCATATGACAAACATTTGTTGTGTCTATACTATTTTCAGGTGTCACCATTAATGAACTAAACCAGTTCATTAAGTGAAGTACTTAGTTTATTAAACTAAGTAGTTCATTAAAAGAAGCCACATTTGGAAAAGGCACAAAGGCAACAAAGCTAAGGAAGGAAAGTTTTCTCCTCCTCCCCTCTTAATTATACACGCCTATATACATATATTTACATATATTTTCAGATTTTTTGAAAAATGCACATACACATGTATTCCAACGTACTGACACGTTATATATTTTACGTACGTACGTTAACGTCACACCACTATACTTAACTCATATTTATGAGTATATTCAGGTCTTATATCATATGATATAAGATATGGTGTTGACAAATTAAATACGACACGATAAAAGGTTCTAAACCAAAAATTATCCTATCGGGCGAATACCGAAACTTCGCCAAAGTGTCACGCACTTGCCATAAGTAGATGGCCAGCCCCTATACCTCAAAAATCATTATTATTTTCGTGGGTTACATGTAATATTCAGCCAAAAAATACTTTCCATGTTGGCACACATAAATTACTCCATCAACCCTGTGGTAAGGTGTTTTTGAGTTGTGTGATTAGTGTGAACCAAGGAAGATGTTCCTTGAAGACTGGAGTAGGTTGTTGATAATCGAACCAGTATAAAATTCTTGGTGTCATTAACTTTCAGCACTGATGTTCTGTTTCAGCACTGTTTACTGTTTTCAATCACGTTTGTAAAAATAGTAAACGAATTTCAAAAATCACAAAACTTTCAGAAAACATAGCCACACGTTCTAGGGTTCTTTCGGCACAAGTTTCAACCCTTTTGGACAAGTATAAGTCATCCAAACGTCCAAAGTTCTGAGACTAGTGCAGTCTGATTGTCAGGCTTGCAAAGGTTGAGACTTTGATCATATTTGACTAACTTCCCAAAAGAATTTTTCAAAACTGTTTCAACCCATTTAAATATAACATATAAGGGGTTAGTGGTTAAAATTTCAGAGCATTTGGAGTTACGTATAAATAGGAAATAATTTTTGAAATCAGTCTACCGTTTCTGGCAGATTCGCACAATCTGACCACCAACGAATTTTCAAGGGGTTAGAGGTCGAATTTAAATCTGAAATTTTTAGGAGACACTCATAACATCTAAG
>AP025054.1:8480224-8504562 GCA_036186865.1 Eustoma russellianum | reverse complement strand
TGGCCAGCCCCTATACCTCAAAAATCATTATTATTTTCGTGGGTTACATGTAATATTCAGCCAAAAATACTTTCCATGTTGGCACACATAAATTACTCCATCAACCCTGTGGTAAGGTGTTTTTGAGTTGTGTGATTAGTGTGAACCAAGGAAGATGTTCCTTGAAGACTGGAGTAGGTTGTTGATAATCGAACCAGTATAAAATTCTTGGTGTCATTAACTTTCAGCACTGATGTTCTGTTTCAGCACTGTTTACTGTTTTCAATCACGTTTGTAAAAATAGTAAACGAATTTCAAAAATCACAAAACTTTCAGAAAACATAGCCACACGTTCTAGGGTTCTTTCGGCACAAGTTTCAACCCTTTTGGACAAGTATAAGTCATCCAAACGTCCAAAGTTCTGAGACTAGTGCAGTCTGATTGTCAGGCTTGCAAAGGTTGAGACTTTGATCATATTTGACTAACTTCCCAAAAGAATTTTTCAAAACTGTTTCAACCCATTTAAATATAACATATAAGGGGTTAGTGGTTAAAATTTCAGAGCATTTGGAGTTACGTATAAATAGGAAATAATTTTTGAAATCAGTCTACCGTTTCTGGCAGATTCGCACAATCTGACCACCAACGAATTTTCAAGGGGTTAGAGGTCGAATTTAAATCTGAAATTTTTAGAGACACTCATAACATCTAAGGCTAAGTTCTCTCCAAATTTCAGAATTTTTGAAGACCTGAAACCTAGGTTTCAAAACGTTTTAAAACTGATCCTGAAAACAGAAATTGTTTTCAGAAGTTGGGTTTTTGGTTCAAAACAATTTTAAAAACCACATTTTCCGCACCCACTATTCAACCCCCCCCCCCTTCTAGTGGTGCCTTGCAGATCCTACAATTGGTATCAGAGCACAGGAAAACTCACAAAAAAAATGATCCAACGATCTTAGTGAGATGGCAACCACTAGCCATAAAACCGAGGAAAATGCCTCCACTATTCGAAAATGAGGTAAATTCTGATTCTGACTCGGATTCTGAACTATCTTATGATGATTTATATGTTGAATATCTTGAATTACATAAGTTTGCTAGAACTCTTGCAAAACAAAAGAAACGGTTAATTGAAGATAAGAAATTGTTAGAATCTTCTAACAAAGATCTTATGTCTCAATTAAACGATTCAAAAGAAGAGTCGTCGTGCATTATAAATTCATTAAAGTCTGAGATTTCATCATTGACATCCGAGAACACTGAATTGAAATCCAAGATTTCAAACTTGAAATCAAGGAATGCGGATGTAGAGAAAAGGTGAACAATTTGACACGAGAACAAACATGCTAGATCACATCATTTCTTCTCAAAAGCATGATAGTGAAAAAACCGGACTAGGATACGTTGAGAAAAGTAAGCCACAAAATAAACCAACCAAATTTATCCCATCTAAGAAAATAGATGCATCAAGACATATGTGGCATCTAAGAAGACGCATAGGCCTTTTCTTATGACATCTCAACGTGCTTCTTCTTCACATCATGCAAAATATAATTATGTGCCATATAGATATGAGAAGAAACAAGTGATGCATACGCGACACTCGTATCACAAAAATGCATCTAGATCACGTCCCGTGCATGCAAACCGAAATGCTTATCAAAAACAGAAACCATACTACATGCATGATGGGATTCTTGGCCAAAGACCAAACGCATTTGTCCCTAACATATATTATGTTGCATTCTCATCACCTTTCTCACCTTTTCGAAGACCTAGAAAGGTTACCCAAATTTGGGTACCAAAAAGGGACATTTTCAAAGGGTTGAATAAATAACCCTTACGAACGCACGCATATGAAATGCATGATTTTTTTCTTCCTCATCTTTACAGGCATCTTTTGATTTACTTTTCAAAATAAAGGGGGAGAGATAGCATGATTTAAGAGGGAGAGAGATACTGATTGCATAATCAAGGGGGAGCGGATTCTACTGATTGCATAAATCAAGGGGGCGGATTCGAAATTTAAATCTCGGATTTTGAATTTATGCATAATTGAAGGGGGAGCGATAGTATTTAAATCATGTGCATAAGTTATTTTGAAAATCATCAAAAGGGGGAGATTGTAGAGAAAAAGGCGTTTGAATGATTTTCAAATACATGATTTAAAAGTGCACAAAAACGAGCAAAAGATCAAACATGCATGATATAAGCAAACGTGTGCATGATATTGCTTAGTACTTGCCTTATTTAGCTCATACATAATGTTGCCGCGCTAACGAGCCATGAAGCATTAAAGCTTACATCATACGGCAAACATTTGTTGTGTTTATACTATTTTCAGGTGCCACCATTAATGAACTAAACTAGTTCATTAAGTGAAGTACTTAGTTTATTAAACTAAGTAGTTCATTAAAGGAAGCCACATTTGGAAAAGGCACAAAGGCAACAAAGCTAAGGAAGGAAAGTTTTCTCCTCCTCCCCTCTTAATTATACACGCCTATATACATATATATTACATATATTTTCAGATTTTTTGATAAAGGCACATACACAGTATTCCAACGTACTACCGACACGTTATATATTTTACGTACGTATGTTAACGTCACACCACTATACTTAACTCATATTTATGAGTATATTCAGGTCTTATATCATATGATATAAGATATGGTGTTGACAAATTAAATACGACACGATAAAAGGTTCTAAACCAAAAATTATCGTATCGGGCGAATACCGAAACTTCGCCAACGAGTCATGTACTTGCCATAAGTAGATGGCCAGCCCCTATACATCAAAAATCATTATTATTTTCGTGGGTTACATGTAATATTCAGCCAAAATACTTTCCATGTTGGCACACACAAATTACTCCACATTAAGGCCAAAATGTGAAGATTCCAAGTTTAATTTTGTCACATGTTAATGGTACCACTTTAGACCAGCCAAGTGCTGAGATTTAAAGTATATATTATATATATTATGTATAACATAATATATATAACATGTGCAAAAGTTGGAATTTAAATTAGAGAAAAATCAGGTAATCGATAAATATTGAAAATTCGGTTTTCTACGCACACAACACATGGAACGTTTTTGGTACATCATGTGACACGTTTCTAGACACTTTTTACATATGTTATACATCTTAAAGTGTTCTAGAAAATTAAATTAAGGGCTGATTGGAATAACATGTGTGTATTATTAAATGTGCATTATTTTACAAAGTTAGCAAAAATAAATTTCAGCACATGCACATACATATCCAACGCCACCTACAGCTGAGATGGATCTTATTTGGAGCCTTGTTGGCATATTGATTGGTCAAGGATCAATCATACAATGTTGGTGAATTAAAGAGAGAAGCTACAAATGGTAAGAATTCAAAATTTGTCTCTCTTATAACACATGCTGAAAAATTTCAGCATGCTAACAAGGCTGGCCGATTTTTTGACATTAAGTTGTTATATTTTATTATCTTAAAATTATGTGATTGATTGGAAGAAGAAATGGAATTGATTTGAATATTATTAAATAAATAAAGTGTGATATTTTATATATCACACATGCTGAAAATTTTTCAGCATGTGTGAGACATGTGTAGGCCGAATTTTTGAGCATAATTGTGTCCAAGTTCATTTCCAATGTGATCTAGATAATTACCATCAATTTGTGATTTATTTTAAAAAGAAAAATCAAAGAAAAATGGTAATATTTTAAACTTTATATCCATGTATCACATGCTGAAAATTCAGCATGGTAAAACACATAATGGGCGATTTTGTGTCTTAGCATGGAAGGAATTTGTGTCTTGCAATTTATGTGATAATCTTATGCTTTATGGAAATTATTTTGTGATGATTTTGGCACATGTTTAAAGTGTTATTCTCAGATTTTTCCAAGTCATCAATGATGACAACATTCAACCAATCATGAAGTGCCAAGTAAGCGAAGCTTAAATGATCATCCAATAAGAAGATGCCAAGTAAGCAAGGCCATGTCACAATGATGTCTTACATCCTCCCAAGGACTTAGAAGATAATTTTCAAGAGGGGGAAAGCACTCCAAGGGGGCGGCCATATGCTTAAAAGGAAAGGAGAAGAGCAAAAACAAAAACAAGAACAAGAGTTGCAAGTTCAAGGATCAAAAGTGTTCTAGCCTTCTTCTTCTACATTCTCTTTCTTTCTTTCTTGTAAGCCTATTGTATTCATATCTTTCAATCTTGAATAGGCTTGATATAGACCACCACATATTCCATATCTTTGTAAAAGATTGATCAAGGTGTGATCAATCTTCATTCTTGCTAGGTGGTGGTGTTCGTGCGAATTGTATTCTTCGTACAAGGTTTGTAAAGGGTTAGAGTTGGTGTATAACTCCATCAACCCTGTGGTAAGGTGTTTTTGAGTTGTGATTAGTGTGAACCAAGGAAGGTGTTCCTTGAAGATTGGAGTAGGTTGTTGTTAACCGAACCAGTATAAAATTCTTGGTGTCATTTATTTTCAGCACTGATTTTCTGTTTCAGCACTGTTTACTGTTTTCAATCACGTTCGTAAAAATAGTAAACGAATTTCAAAATCACAAAACTTTCAAAAAACATAGCCACACGTTCTAGGGTTCTTTTGGCACAAGTTTCAACCCTTTTGGACAAGTATAAGTCATCCAAACGTCCAAAGTTCTGAGACTAGTGCAGTCTGATTTTCAGGCTTGCAAAGGTTGAGACTTTAATCGTATTTGACTAACTTCCCAAAAGAATTTTCCAAAACTGTTTCAACCCATTTAAATATAACATATAAGGGGTTAGTGGTTAAAATTTCAGAGCATTTGGAGTTACGTATAATAGGAAATAATTTTTGAAATCAGTCTACCGTTTCTGGCAGATTCGCACAATCTGACCACCAACAAATTTTCAAGGGGTTAGAGGTTGAATTTAAATCTGAAATTTTTAGGAGACACTCATAACATCTAAGGCTAAGTTCTCTCCAAATTTCAGAATTTTTGAAGACCTGAAACCTAGGTTTCAAAACGTTTAAAACTGATCCTGAAAACAGAAACTGTTTTCAGAAGTTGGGTTTTTGGTTTAAAACAATTTTAAAAACCACATTTTCCGCACCCACTATTCAACCCCCCCCCCCTTCTAGTGGTGCGTTGCACATCCTACAATTGGTATCAGAGCACAGGAAAACTCACAAAAAAAAATGATCCAACGATCTTAGTGAGATGGCAACCACTAGCCATAAAACCGAGGAAAATGCCTCCACTATTCGAAAATGAGGTAAATTCTGATTCTGACTCGGATTCTGAACTATCTTATGATGATTTATATGTTCAATATCTTGAATTACATAAGTTTGCTAGAACTCTTGCAAAACAAAAAACGGTTAATTGAAGATAAGAAATTGTTAGAATCTTTTAACAAAGATCTTATGTCTCAATTAAACGATTCAAAAGAAGAGTCGTCGTGCATTATAAATTCATTAAAGTCTGAGATTTCATCATTGACATCCGAGAACACTGAATTGAAATCCAAGATTTCAAACTTGAAATCAAGGAATGCGGATGTAGAGAAAAAGGTGAAACAATTTGACACGAGAACAAACATGCTAGATCACATCATTTCTTCTCAAAAGCATGACAGTGACAAAACCGGAGTAGGATACGTTGAGAAAGTAAGCCACAAAATAAAACCAACCATTTATCCTATCTAAGAAAATAGATGTATCAAAGACATATGTGGCATCTAAGAAGACGCATAGGCCTTTTCTTATGACATCTCAACGTGCTTCATCTTCACATCATGCAAAATATAATTATGTGCCATATAGATATGAGAAGAAACAAGTGATGCATACGTGACACTTGTATCACAAAAATGCATCTAGATCACGTCCGTGCATGCAAACCGAAATGCTTATCAAAAACAGAAACCTATACATGCATGATGGGATTCTTGGCCAAAGGCCAAACGCATTTGTCCCTAACATATTATGTTGCATTCTCATCACCTTTCTCACCTTTTGGAAGACCTAGAAAGGTTACCCAAATTTGGGTACCAAAAAGGACATTTTCAAAGGGTTGAATAAATAACCCTTACGAACGCACGCCATATGAAATGCATGATTTTTTTTCTTCTCATCTTTACAGGCATCTTCTGATTTACTTTTCAAAATAAAGGGGGAGAGATAGTATTTAAATCATGTGCATAAGTTATGCATAATTGAAGGGGGAGCGATAGTATTTAAATCATGTGCATAAGTTATTTTGAAAATCATCAAAAGGGGGAGATTGTAGAGAAAACCATTTGAATGATTTTCAAATACATGATTTAAAAGTGCACAAAAACGAGCAAAAAGATAAAACGTGCATGATATAAGCAAACGTGTGCATGATATTGCTTAATACTTGCCTTATTTAGCTCATACATAATGTTGCCGTGCTAACGAGCCATGAAGCGTTAAAGCTTACATCATATGACAAACATTTGTTGTGTCTATACTATTTTCAGGTGTCACCATTAATGAACTAAACCAGTTCATTAAGTGAAGTACTTAGTTTATTAAACTAAGTAGTTCATTAAAGGAAGCCACATTTGGAAAAGGCACAAAGGCAACAAAGCTAAGGAAGGAAAGTTTTCTCCTCCTCCCCTCTTAATTATACACGCCTATATACATATATATTACATATATTTTCAGATTTTTTGAAAAGGCACATACACATGTATTCTAACGTACTACCGACACGTTATATTTTACGTACGTACGTTAACGTCACACCACTATACTTAACTCATATTTATGAGTATTCAGGTCTTATATCATATGATATAAGATATGGTGTTGACAAATTAAATACGACACGATAAAAGGTTCTAAACCAAAAATTGTCGTATCGGGCGAATACCGAAACTTCGCCAACGTTTCACGCACTTGCCATAAGTAGATGGCCAGCCCCTATACCTCAAAAATCATTATTATTTTCGTGGGTTACATGTAATATTCAGCCAAAAATACTTTCCATGTTGGCACACACAAATTACTCCACATTAAGGCCAAAATGTGAAGATTCCAAGTTTAATTTTGTCACATGTTAATGGTACCACTTTAGACCAGCCAAGTGCTGAGATTTAAAGTATATATTATATATATTATGTATAACATAATATATAACATGTGCAAAAGTTGGAATTTAAATTAGAGAAAAATCAGGTAATCGATAAATATCAAAAATTCGGTTTTCTACGCACACAACACATGGAACGTTTTTGGTACATCATGTGACACGTATCTAGACACTTTTTAAATATGTTATACATCTTAAAGTGTTCTAGAAAATTAAACTAAGGACTGATTGGAATATAACATGTGTGTATTATTAAATGTGCATTATTTTACAAAGTTAGCAAAAATAAATTTCAGCACATGCACATACATATCCAACGCCACCTACAGCTGAGATGGAGCTTATTTGGAGCCTTGTTGGCATATTGATTGGTCAAGGATCAATCATACAATGTTGGTGAATTAAAGAGAGAATCTACAAATGGTAAGAATTCAAAATTTGTCTCTCTTATAACACATGCTGAAAAATTTCAGCATGCTAACAAGGCAGGCCGATTTTTTGACATTAAGTTGGTATATTTTATTATCTTAAAATTATGTGATTGATTGGAAGAAGAAATAGAAGTGATTTGAATATTATTTAAATAAATAAAGTGTGATATTTATATATCACACATGTTGAAAATTTTTCAGCATGTGTGAGACATGTGTAGGCCGAATTTTTGAGCATAATTGTGTCCAAGTTCATTTCCAATGTGATCTAGATAATTACCATCAATTGGTGATTTATTTTAAAAAGAAAAATCAAAGAAAAATGGTAATATTTTGAACTTTATATCCATGTATCACATGCTGAAAATTCAGCATGGTAAAAACACATAATGGGCGATTTTGTGTCTTAGCATGGAAGGAATTTGTGTCTTGCAATTTATGTGATAATCTTATGCTTTATGGAAATTATTTTGTGATGATTTTGGCACATGTTTAAAGTGTTATTCTCAGATTTTTCCAAGTCATCAATGATGACAACATTCAACCAATCATGAAGTGCCAAGTAAGCGAAGCTTAAATGATCATCCAATAAGAAGATGCCAAGTAAGCAAGGCCATGTCACAATGATGTCTTACATCCTCCCAAGGACTTAGAAGATAATTTTCAAGAGGGGGAAAGCACTCCAAGGGGGCGGCCATATGCTTAAAAGGAAAGGAGAAGAGCAAAAACAAAACAAAACAAGAGTCGCAAGTTCAAGGATCAAAAGTGTTCTAGCCTTCTTCTTCTACATTCTCTTTCTTTTTTTCTTGTAAGCCTATTGTATTCATATCTTTCAATCTTGAATAGGCTTGATATAGACCACCACATATTCCATATCTTTGTAAAAGATTGATCAAGGTGTGATCAATCTTCATTCTTGCTAAGTGGTGGTGTTCGTACGAATTGTATTCTTCGTACAAGGTTTGTAAAGGGTTGGAGTTGGTGTATAACTCCATCAACCCTGTGGTAAGGTGTTTTTGAGTTGTGTGATTAGTGTGAACCAAGAAAGGTGTTCCTTGAAGACTGGAGTAGGTTGTTGATAACCGAACCAGTATAAAATTCTTGGTGTCATTAACTTTCAGCACTGATGTTCTGTTTCAGCACTGTTTACTGTTTTCAATCACGTTCGTAAAAATAGTAAACGAATTTTAAAAATCACAAAACTTTCAGAAAACATAGCCACACGTTCTAGGGTTCTTTTGGCACAAGTTTCAACCCTTTTAGACAAGTATAAGTCATCCAAACGTGCAAAGTTCTGAGACTAGTTCAGTCTGATTTTCAGGCTTGCAAATGTTGAGACTTTGATCGTATTTGACTAACTTTCCAACATAACTTTTCAAAACTGTTTCAACCCATTTAAATATAACATATAAGGGGTTAGTGGTTAAAATTTCAGAGCATTTGGAGTTACGTATAAATAGGAAATAATTTTTGAAATCAGTCTACCGTTTCTGGCAGATTCGCACAATCTGACCACTAATGCATTTTCAAGGGGTTAGAGGTTGAATTTAAATCTAAAATTTTTAGGAGACACTCATAACATCTGAGCCTAAGTTCTCTCCAAATTTCAGAATTTTTGAAGACCTGCAACCTAGGTTTCAAAACGTTTTAAAACTAGTCCTGAAAACAGAAACTGTTTTCAGAAGTTGGGTTTTTGGTTTAAAACAATTTTAAAAACCACATTTTCCGCACCCACTATTCAACCCCCCCTTCTAGTGGTGCCTTGCAGATCCTACATCCCAAGCCCGCAACAAATTGGCTTTTATTATAATTAACCAGCTGTTCGGATGCCTTCTGATATGCTTCCAAAAATTGGCAAAATTTTCCCAAATTTCGGGCTGATCCGTTTAGAAATACTAACAATTCATCCGCAAATCCCAAATGTGAAACACATGGCACACGTCCGGCCGTGAAGCTTTGATTGTGCCCATTCGCATTAATGATTTCAGCCCTCTTGAGAACCCTTCCGAAGATAAAATGAATAATAGAGGTGACAATGAATCGCCCTGCTTTACCTCGCGGTCAATGGAGAAGAAACCTGTCGATTTACCATTTAGGAGGATAGAGCATTGTGTTGCACGCAAGTTATTGATTAAGATTCGAACTAGGCGCGCATCCATGCCTAGCCGTAGCAGCAAATCAAGATATCTAACTCTATCGAATACCTTAGCCATATCCAAT
Source organism: Eustoma russellianum (assembly GCA_036186865.1). NCBI lineage: Eukaryota > Viridiplantae > Streptophyta > Magnoliopsida > Gentianales > Gentianaceae > Eustoma > Eustoma russellianum. The sequence goes on along the minus strand of AP025054.1, from coordinate 8,494,807 downwards.
TTAATCATGACATGTCCTTCTCTTGTGCGTTTGTCAATTACATGTACCATCTCTTGTGCCAATAATATCTGCTCTGTGATGCCACAGCCTTTCATGAAACCTGCCTGTTCTGGCGAGATGAGTTTAGGCAATGCTTCCCCAGTCGAGATGCTATCAATCTTGTAATTACCTTAGAGATAAATTTTGTTAGGCATATGGGACAGAATTCCGCAAAAGTTTGAGGATTAGGAACCTTTGGAATAAGGATCATTGTGGCGGCCGCTACTTTCTTTGCCATCATAATTCCCAAATAAAATTCTTGTACCGCTTTGAGCACATCATATTGTATCACATGCCAAAATCTCCTATAGAACGATCCCGGATAGACATCAGGTCCTGCCGCGCTAGTGGGTTTAAGATCCCACACAGATTCCTTGACTTCTGCTAGTGTGGGAAGCTCCTGCAACATATTATTATCCTCTAACGTTATCAATGATGGTATATGCTGCAGAATATAATCACAATCTACTAATGGCTCGTCTATAAACAGCTGTGAAAAATACGACGAATGGCTTCGGTTTCTATTGCTGTTGCTTGCTCGCACTCAGTTCCATCAGGCTGCAAAATACGACGAATGTGCTGCCGGCGACGCTTCTCTTTCACTGTTTGATGATAAAATGAAGTATTTGCATCTCTCTCCTTAAACCACTTAACATTTTCTTTCTGCTTCTAAAAGAGAAATGCACGATTTTGGGCAAGTTTCAACTGCGCTATGCAGCGGTGGTATTGTGATCGTGTGCTCTCTGTAGGGTCCGCGTCATATATTCTTTCAACTGACTGAACATCTTCCTCTTCCTGAGATACTGCATCAAAGATGTTCCCAAAAACCTCTTTATTCCATTGCCTTAGCTCTTTTCGTGAACGACACATCTTATATGGAATCCCCACATTCCTCCAACTGTGGGAAATGAGCGCCAATGATGTATGACAAAAGCGTCGAAATCAGGATGTGTTGTCCAAACATCAAGATATCTGAAAGCTGCTGGATTCCAAGGACCATCGGTGTCACATGTCAGCAATAGTGGAGCATGATCAGATGTAGCCCTTGTGAGATGTTGAACTTGTGTAACGGAAAATATATCAGAGAAAGACTGAGAGCACAAAAACGATCAAGTCGACACCATACTCGGCCTAGACCTCGACCATTTGACCAACTGAATAATGAACCTTGAAAATATTTCCTGCAAGTCACAGTGCTGAACACAATCGTTGAAATCCTGCAGTGTGCGCAATGATGGTTGCGATCTACCATGATGCTCTTCTAATGTGCGAAATGTATTAAAATCACCACCTATTAACCATGGCTCTGTAATGGTTGTGTGGAATTGTTTCAGATCTTCCCACAATATACGCCTCTCTGAGATCGAATGGCGTCCATATACTGCTGTCAACCAAAAATAATCTCCTGACGCCAGCCAATGATACTTGATAGAATAATTCTCTTGGCCAACCTATTCCGCTTCCAAGGCCAAAAGTGTTTCCTTCCCAAAAAAACCATATTTGATCATCACAAACTGACACAGCTTTTGAAAAACCCAATTGTAACTGATATGATAGTAGTGATGAAGCTCTAAGTTTTGGTTCTATGACTGCTAAAATATGTAAGTTATGCCGTCGAACCAGTGAAAGTAAACGAGTAAGTGATGTACGTATGCCACGGACATTCCACAATAACATCTTCATTGAGATAATACATCAAAAGAATTAGAGAGATGTACTGCATGTAACCTGGTTAAACGAGGAGAGGTGGGCACCGTTTGGTTTCATCGCAATATCCTTGGCCCATGACTAAGTTGTGGATCTGTTGCTTCCACAACCACGTTATCACGAGAGTGCGCATCAACGTATGTAGCTTCAATGATGTTTGCTATATTGACATAGAAATCCTTATCTTGCGCATCCAACTGATTAACATCTAGCAGAATATCTAATTCGCTGTCTGAGTGAGAAACTAACAATGTTGGCTCTGAGAGATCTCCTAATATACAATCATCAACTCCTTTTAGTCTTGAGAGATCCTGTGTGTCTCTTACCTCCTGAACTGCAACCATCTCCGGTGAGTGAGGCTGGATTGATTCAATTTGAGGCGGACAGTGAGACTCAACACGCGGTGCGGTTCTTCGATCGCTGGACCTGATTTTTTTGGTGTCCAGTGCTGTTTTTGTGTTTATCAGCTGGTTTTGGATTGGTATTGTCTATATGAGACGTGACTTTTTTGACGGTAGGTGCATGGTTTTTTCCACAATCTGACGCAACATGCCCTAGTCGATAACATCCGGTGCAGTATGATGGCAGATCCTCGTATTCTACGTTCTGCATGATTAGCCTTGTTGATGTCTAAATGAAAACTCGTTGAGGCAGTTCTTTTGAGACATCCAATTCAACACATATACGTGCCACTGACGGCCGGTTCATAGCGGTAGTGGCTGCGTCAAGTTTCAGTGGCGTTCCCAACATTGTTGCTATTTGAAAGAGAGCATCTTTATGGTGCAGGTGAATGGGAAGACCCAGAAATGTAACCCAAATTGGGACTGTCGGCACTTCTATCGCGGGATCATAATCCAGAGTCCACTTGGTGATGCACATATGCTTTCCAGAGATCATCCAACTTCGTCGTGAAAATCATCGGAAATAATCTCCTGCTCATGATCAAAGCGGATAAGAATGTGTGTGGCATCTTAAAGACCCACCTTTACCGATCCAGTGAATCCGATACGATCAATGGCTGATCGGATCGTTGCAAGCGGTGGCCTTCTATACCAAAAAGTTCCAACCAATGTAAATCAATAAGGAGAGGCTAACGACTGAATTTTCTCACCTGTAAATGTAATCATTGGGATGTCCTTGAATTTGTGGATTGGTTTCGGCGGAATGACCGAAGGTGATGACGTGAAAAGCGATGCGTATGAGAGTGACGCCATCGAAACCGGATCTACCGTAATGGCGACTGTGGAGGGTTGGACTGCCATGAAAGTAGGTTTTGGAGAAGAATATGAATAAGGAAGAATATGGAAGAAGAGATCAAGTTGTAATGGGTGGCTGAATGAAGCGACGGCGGTTACGCCGCCTGCCGGAGGCTATCGCCAGCGAGAGAGAAGAAGGGCAGCATTTTCTTATCATATGTTGCTAAGAATAGTATATTAAGTAGGTGATACATACGTAGATATTATATATATATATATAATATATTATATATATATATATAGACATATATATGTGTGTGTAATATTTAGTATTCATTAGAGAACGGTCTCAATGGCATCGGTAACATTCATCCAAAAGTTGTCAGTATAGTCCGTCTAAATTTGTGTCAATAATCCAAACAATTTAATGAAATTCCATTGGTAGTATAAGTCATCATACTATCAAGGTGATATCCGTCGACTTGGTGTTCGAAATATGATATTTCATCGGGGAGTGCTTGGTGCTATCTATCAAAGGGGGAATTGCACCGAGCATCCAAACGGTGGTCAAATTATCCACTTAGCACTTAAACATTCCGAAACCTCATTTGGCACCCCAAACGCGGCCAAAATTGACTCAATTAACACCAGAAACCGGCTGATAACCTGCTCCAGCCGGTTTTCAGCAAATTTTCCCGCCAAAAAACGATTTTCTCCCAAAATTAACGTCTTCCTCTTCCCTCCCTTCGCATGCTACTGTTCCATGCTAGTTTGCCTCCATAAATTAGCCCTCCAATTCACAAAATCACCCAATATACATCAATAATTCACATTCCTCATCCTTCCTCCCTCTCTCTATTGTGCTTTAAGAACTTATGGGATCTCCTCATGGGTTGGAACGCTACAAATTGCTCATCTTTTGGCCTAATGTCAATGCACTCATCCCCCATGCTTTTGGGAACAAGATTCAAACTTTTCTTCTTATTTGGGGTTTCTTTTATTGCTAGGTTTCTTGGTGATGGACTAACTGATTCTGCTCTTGACCTCACGCTTTCTTGGTTTTGTTATCCTATTTCAATCACTACATAATCTTCATCTCTAAAACTCTCAGTGTTCCGATTTCGAGGCGAAAAGATTGGAGTATTGATGTGGGATTGAGCTGAAATGCTGGTTCTACAAAGAGGACAATTGGCATTGTTTTGAAGCCAAATGTCAATGAAATCTATATGGAAAACATGGGAACAGTTTAGGATGATTCTTAGCTTCTCTTATTCTTGAAATTCATTCAAACAAACAGCACATTCACACAAGCTTCTTTCTTGTCTAAGCTCGCTTCTTTTTTCACTTTTCTTGAACTGCAAAACAGGGATTGATCTGATCACTGCTTCATCGAGACCTTGATTTTCCACGCCTGGAGACTGAACTAATAAAAGGGATTCATTAGAATTCCTCATGGAGAAAGAGAAGCGGCGGAGTAGGTTGATCCGATGCCAATTTAAGCAACATTTGATGACAAATATGTAGTAACTAACGAGTAAAAAAACCGGTGGCTAATATGGCAATGAGTGCAACTACTAAGATTAATTGGGAAATTAGTGTAGGTGTTGTATCACGCAACATATCAGTGAAGCAGTGATCACTAGTACACACTTTCAAGAAATTGAAGCTAAAGTTGGTTTACTCTGATGTGTGTGGTCCCATAGAGGTGGAATCACTTCAACTTCATTAGTAGTAGTGATTCTTGCTTCCAGGAACTACCTTTGTCAACATATCAGCGCCATTCTTGTTGGTGTGAATCTTCTTCAACTTCATTATTGCTCTTCAATGACATCACGCAACCAATGATACCTTACATCAATATGTTTGTGCGGGCATGGTACATGCTATTTTTACTCAAGTCCATAGCACTTTGACTATCACAAAACACAACATACTCCTTTTGCTTCAAACCAACTCTTGAAAGAAACGCTTCAACCAAAGCATTTCTTTGCATGCTTCCACAGCTGCTATATATCTGCCTCGTTGTAGACAATGCTACACACTTCTGTAGCTTGGATTGCCATGAAATGGCTCCCCTGCAAATTTGAACAAGTAACCTGAGGTAGACCTTCTGTTATCAAGATCACCAGCCATGTCAGCATCTGTAAATCCCTCAAGAATAGGCTCACCACCTCCAAAACACAAACTCAATTTTGAGGTGCCATGCAAATATCTCAAGATCCACTTTACAGCTTCCCAGTGAACCTTGCCTGGATTAGCCAAGAATCTGCTAACCAATCCAACAGCATGTGCTATATCCGGTCTTGTACACACCATAGCATACATCAATGAACCAACAGCAGAGAGTAAGGAATATGTGACATACTTTCCTTCTCTTTCGGTAGTAGGACAACACCGCTTGCTCAACTTGAAATGACCTGCAAGTGGTGTATTAACTCTGGCTTGGCATTCTTCATATTGAACCTTTCAAGCACCCGTTCAATATACTTCTCTTGTGACAACCAAAGCTTACCAGCTTTTCTATCACGAACAATTTCAATGCCAAGAATTTGCTTTGCAGGACCCAAATCTTTCATATCAAAGGACTTTGACAAATCCTCTTTCAACCTGCGAATCATCTCAACATCTTGTCCCACTATCAGCATATCGTCAACATACAAGCAAAGGATAATGAAGTTACCTTCAGAGAACTTTCTAAAATAAACACAAGGATCTGCAGAAGTCCGCTTGTATCCATTAGTACTCATAAAGGAATCAAACTTGCGGTACCATTGCCTTGGTGCCTGCTTAGTCCATAGAGACTCTTTTTCAACTTACAAACAAAATTCTCCTTTCTTTGACTTCAAATCCTTCCGGCTGCTCCATGTAAATCTCCTCATGCAAATCACCATGTAAAAAGCAGTTTTTACATCAAGTTGTTCAAGTTCAAGATCCAAACTGGCAGCTAGTCCCAAAATTATACGAATGGAAGTCATCTTCACCACTGGTGCAAAAATCTCATCAAAGTCGATGCCTTTCTTCTGGTGGCATCCCTTCACCACTAGTCTTGCCTTCCGCCTCACTAGCTTGTGGCCATCTTTCTTGTTCTTAAACAACCACCTGTTCTTCAAGACTTTCTCTTTGGACGCTTCACCAAGTCATAGGTTTCATTCTTCTTTAAAGAATCCATCTCCTCTTGCATAGCCTTGAGCCAATGGTCTTTGTCTGGATGTGACAACACCTCTTGAAGGCTCTCAGGCTCCCCCATCTGTGATTAGGATATACTGAACTGGATAAAGTCTTGAAGGTTGTCGAACTCGGGTTGACTTTCTAACTGTTTGCTCTTCCACCTGTGGGCTGAATTGCTCCCCCTGATTAGAAGACTCTCCATGTTCAACATCTACATCTTCATTTTCAGGTTGTGGTACAACAACTTCTGGTTGTACCTCTTCAATATGGTCATGTTCATGAATGGTGTCATGACCATCCTCGGGAGCATCACCTGTTTGTTGATCATCTGGAACAGAAATAGGAGACATATCAATACACATGAGAGAAATCAGTAGAATAAGTCTTACCAGCACCTAAGAGATGAAAACCCATCTCGTGCTCATAAAAGACAACTCTCTCCTCCTCACAACTTTTTGCTTTGCTGGATCATAAAGTCTGTAACCAAACTCTTCATCACCATATCCAACAAACACACAAGGAGAAGTCTTGAAATCAAGCTTCAATCTCTGTTCCTTCGGCACATGCATGAAAGCCTTGCATCCAAACACCCTCAAATGAGAATAAGAGGGATCTTTCTCGAACCAAACCCTCTCAGGAATCTCAAACTCCAAAGGAACTGATGGTGCTCTATTTATCAAGTACACAGCGGTTCCAACTGCTTCTCCCCAAAACGACTTAGGAAGATTGGACATCCTAAGCATACATCTCACTTTTTCAACAATAGTTCTGTTCATCCTCTCGGCAACACCATTGTGTTGTGGGTACCAGGTTCTGTTCTTTCATGCCGAATGCCATATCTTGAGCAATATGCTTTAAACTCATTTGAAGTGTATTCACCTCCATTATCAGTTCGGAGACGCTTCAATTTGCAATCTGACTCCCTTTCCACCATGGCATGAAACTTCTGAAAGATACCAAACACCTCGCTTTTGTTCTTCATCATATAAACCCAAGTTCTCCGAGTAGCATCATCAATAAAAGTAACAAAGTATTTGTTACCACCAAGTGATTCCACCTCTATGGGACCACACACATCAGAGTAAACCAACTCTAGCTTCACTTTCTTTCTTGTGGATCTCCTCGGAAAAGAAACTCTATGTTGCTTTCCTGCTAAACAATGATCACAAGGGTCAAGAGAGATGGTAACATCAACAGGAATAAGAGACTTACCAGCCAGCAACTTTATACCCTTCTCACTGACATGTCCTAATCTTCGGTGCCATAAGTTAGGTGAAGTTTTCTCCTCAACAGCATTCAACTCACTAGTACACACTTTCAAGTGTGTCTTATACAAGGTGCAGCAGAGCTTGCCACGAGCAACAGTCAAGGAACCCTTAGACAATTTCCATTTACCCTCACCAAAAGTGTGCTTGTAACCTTCTTGATCAAGTACATTAGCAGACAATAAATTGAGGCGTAAATCTGGAATGTGGCGAACATCTCTCAATGTCAAATAGCACCCAACACTGGTTTGTACTCGAATATCTCCAATTCCAACAATACTAGCTGAACTCTGGTTTCCCATCTTCACACTACCAAAATCTCCAGCTCGGTAGTCAATAAAGTACTCCTTAACAGGAACACAATGATAAGAAGCCCCAGTATCAACAAGCCATTCAGAATCGGAATTGTCAACATGACAACAATCCCAGTAGTACAAATCAAAGAAACAGAATCATCTGAAGTAGAAGCTGTCGCAGCTGTATTCTTGTCCTCACCCTCTTTGTGATGATCATTTTTCTTCTGTCGCTGATCTCTTTTCAACTTATAGCAAAATTTTTGAATATGGCCAGGCTTGCTACAATAGTGACATATCGTGGGTTCTCTCCCTTGGACTTGGACCTGTACTTTGACTTGCCACGCCCCTTGGGACATCTACTCTTGCTTCTTCCTCTATTCTCTACCACAAGTGCCTGTGAAATATCAACACCCATCTCCTTTCTTCTAAGCTCTTCATTGAACATGCTCTCTTTAATGACATCCAATGAAAGCGTACCATCTGGAGCTGAGTTGCTGATGGACACAACCAAGGTTTCCCAACTGTCCGGCAGAGAACTCAATAGGAATAAAGCCTGCAACTCATCATCAAGAACAATCTTCATCACAGTCAACTTGTTAATGATATCTTGAAAGTCACTTAGATGCTCAGAAACTGACTTCCCTGGCTTCAACTTGAGATTAACAAGTCTCTTAATCAATGAGGCCTTGTTGTGAGCAGTCTTTCTTTCATAAAGACCCTCCAATTTTCTCCACAACTCAAGTGGCTCATTCTCTTGGGACACATGATTGAATATGCTAATGTCAATCCACTGTCTAATTGTTCCCAAGGTCTTTCTCTTTAGCTTTTCCCATTCTTTATCCGACATCTTCTCTGGTTTAGTGGGCGTGTCATCTTTCTTGGTTTTATCCACATCAATTGGGTCAAACAAATCTTTACAGTATAGCAAATCTTCCATCATCGGACGCCAAATGGAATAATTGGTTGATGTCAATTTAACCATAGAATGATTTCCAGATTCCATATCTACAGTTTAACCAAATGCTCTGATACCAGTTGTAGGGGAGAAGCAACAAGTAGGATACAACACCTACAAGGATCAACTTCAAGACAACCAACCAAAATGCTCTACCAATTCACCACAATTGATTCACCAAGCAAATATCAATCACACACACAAAACCTCAAGCAAATTATCCAAGATAAAGCTTCAAACAACACAAGAGATTTATACGTGGAAAAACCCCTTCAATGTGAAGGATAAAAAACCACGGGACTTGTAAGGAGTCCACCCTTCTTCTTCTCTTATTATGAAATTGAGGGTAAAAACCCAAATCAGTCTACAAGGATGTTACAGCCACCAACAACAACATACATAAGAGCAACAATTGAAGGAGAACAAAATGCAGAAATTTCACCAAAAACCGCAGCTGACACCAGCAGCGATTAAAAACGATCCAGAGCTCGGATTGAAATTCTGAACGGTCAGAATGTAGCCCTGTGTGTTCCAAAGATGCTGTCCAAATTTCAGCAAAATCCAACGGTTGGATCTCTGGCGATCGTCAAAGAAGCAGAGGCTGCCCAGAAAAATCTGCACCCACGCGAATTTCTTTCTCTCTCCCTTTTCTCAGTTTTTGTGTGTTCTCAGATGTTCTACAGTGCTCTCATACGAATTTTAGCCAGCAAAAACGTCCTTATAGGGCTTCTAAGAGAAACTCCCAAATGCCCAAACCATTTGGGTCTCACAAAATAAGTGATTGGACTGTCACTTACAAAATGTCCAATAACAAATGGACTGGACTAATGCCCCAACAATTAGAGTGTAAAGAGTACAAAGCAGAGCTAAGAAGTGAATTTGGAGGAGGATTTGGCTTTGGGGATGTAGCTTTATATTCTTGAAGGAAGCCATTTTAGGAAATCATCAGATCCATCATGACAAATTAAAAGAATTTGTTGTGCTTAGATCTTGAATCTCGACATAAATAAAGAATGGGCAAAAGTATAAATTGAAGAGGAAATGTGTAGAGAAGAAAAGCATGAAGGAGACGAAAAATAGTTGGGGGCAGGGAGGAAATTGGGGTATGAAGACATTAATATTGCAGTGAGTGAATATTCATGTATATGAGGCGGTTGGACCTTTTAAGGTGAGAAAAACAGAGCCAAAAGAGTAGGGTAAACCAGATACTGCAGAGTGTACTAGTAGTTGGTGAACTCAGAGAGGAAACAGAGCCTAAGCCTGCTATCTCTGTTGTAGAAACATATTGAGTGGTTGATTTTGTTGAGCCTAAGCCTGCTATCTTGAATTATTAATGGTTGTTGGTTGATTTTGTGAAATGGGAGGCTAATTTATAGAGGAAAACCAGAGAGGAACCAGTTGAAGCAGGAGGGAGAAAAGGGAAATACGTTATTTTGGAGGAAGAATTGATTTTTGACGGTAAAATGTAGTGAAACCGGCTACAGCAAGTTATCAGCCGGTTTCTGGTGTTAATTGAGTCAATTTTGGCCACGTTTGGGTGCCAAATAAGGTTTCGGAACGTTTAAGTGCTAAGTAGATAATTTGACCAACGTTTGAGTGCTCGGTGCGATTCCCCCATCTATCAAAAGTCTGTCATAAACAATCTGTTTTGAAATATCCGTCGAGAATGAAACATCTTTTACCAACGAAAGAATACATGACGGCGTAGTACCCGTCAGGCAACAGTCAGAGGTCACGAATGCGGATGAATTTTCGTCGGATATTGCCGTCGTTAAATTTAGGTTTTCGGTGGTGGATATAGTCTAAGATATAGTCCATAGGAAAGAAAGACCCATATAGTGGACGTTACCTAGTAAACATAAGGCTCAAGTATTGTTGATATAGTATAATCGTATTATATGCTTTTTATGCGAACACAGTGAAATGTCTTATGTGATATGAAATACGTGAAGATGTTTTATAAGTCTAACCCATGTTAAAGAATGCGCGATTTATGTGGCTATGTGTAATTTATATGATCCATGAGGAATTTATTATGAAATTTGACAAGTCCTCTTCAATGAATGCATTTTAAGTCATCTTATCAATTTTCAGTGCGTTTGTTATACAACATGTATCTATATTCATTTTCAACGTAATCCTATGTAATTTATTTCCATGTAATTTAGTAAAAAAATGTATGAACGTAGAATAGTTAGACATAGATGTTTTTAAGCATATAAAAAGTCAAGTTCATAACAGTATAGAATCAAGTTTGTGACATAACAAACACATGACATAGATATTACTAGTCAATCAAGTATCAAGAGGTGACAGATTCATGTTACATTCAAACCAAACACATTAATCGAAATATCAAGCTTCTGCTTATTGTATTAGAAATAACTATAAGTGAAGAAATTCAAAAGGGTCTTGTTTCAATTCCATCTTGCAGCAAGACGGATAACAGTTCCCAAAGCTCAGAAAAAGGACAGCAAAATGCAGAAGGCCAGCAAATATAAGAACAAACTAGTGTTTGGTCTCACAATGGATCACAGTAGATTTCATTACTTCCATCTTCCTTGAAATGGTTTGCACATATGCAGCCTTGATCACAAGTTCCTCGAATTGAGGTGGTAAAAGAACAAGACACTCCGACACATGCCGGGTTACCAGTAAGTCTTCTATAAGAAATTCCCTGCGAGAATATCATCTTCTTTGCCACATTTTCGTTGCTTTTCGTAGTCTGATGTACATCAGTCATTCCCATCACTGCAACATGAAGAGTTGATTGTGAATCCTACATCTTTAATAACAAGACAATTCTATAACATGTATCTCGATTCATTTTTACATAACCAGTTATACACCAATCTTCCTGTCAATTTTGACTTTTCGGTTCATATTTAAGAAGGAAAAAAATAATAATGAACCCCATGTCGAATAAATCAGAGAGAATTATTGTATGGAACATTTACCAGAACTGCATCCACAAGCAAGCAAAAATAGTAAATGAAATACGGAAATGTCAGCAATAGCTTATTTCAGGTATATATGTATATTCTTCCCCTTGTGCTAACCTCCCCAGTGCATCCATAGCTTTGCTGGCATGTCTGGAAAATCTTGATTTGACTGAATAAGCAACAGCAGAAAAATGAGGCATGCAAACTTAGCCATCTTTGGTCCTTTTGACATCAATAGAGGTGCGGATTGATAGCTTGATTCTGGGCTTCTCCTCACCATGTGAAAAACAATGTATTCCTTACGTATATATATACTAATAATATATGCTTTTTGGTACGTGCTGTAACCGATACAGGGCTAACAAACAAGGTACGAAAGACGATTTGGCCCTGAATATTTTAGTTGGTCAATATTATATACTGTTTCCCTGGCGTGCTCGACAGTATCTATGGCCAAGTCAAATTGGAAATCGCGTTATGGTAGACTTCATTCTTTCCAATGCAAACGGACCTTGTAGATCGATAAAATATATAATAAAGTGATGTAGGTGTAATATTGCTTACGAAAATTATTTTATTTTTCTGCATTGTTGTGAATAAAACATTAGCATCACTATTATTTCAAGGGGATCCTAGTTTAGCATAAGATAAACCAAAACTATTTTACCAAGCATAGTTTATTATGAACAGTTCCTTTTTAAAAGAAAAAACCTCGTGGTCAATGGAGCAGTATTCTGCTATCGTTTACCTAGGGGTAAAATTTTTAGAAAGAAAAGGGATTCGAATAGAAATAAATTGTTTAACATAACTGTTGGTATTTATGTTAATTCTCCACCGCCTAATTACCCAAAACATCAGTACATATATGCTAATTCATCTGAACATACTAACGACCCAGCTGCATCATGGTGTGTGTTGCATATATAGGTGCTTATTCACTAAACATTGACATGTATGCGATGTTAATGCTTCCAAATACTATGTGTTTGTGTATCTTGGGGTTTGGGTTTTCTATTCCGCTTCTTCGAAGCCATTTATTTTATCCAAATTTTTTGTACATGTTTCTTGCCATTATATATTGGTTTATGTACGCTAAGTTTGGGTGTGGCAATTGTATCAAAAAAGAGAAAAGTGATAATGCGTATTATTTTATCATGGACTTCTTTTTCCTTTTGTAACAACATAAGTTGTGGCTAACTGGTTAGGCCTAAAAAGCTTAAAATTCATCAACGAACCTTAGATCATAGGATTCCATTGATGTACCAAATTCAAAAGCCGGTTAAATTTGGTTCTATATGTATCATCATCATCATCATCCGTACCCAGTATATCCCAACGACAGCAAAAGCTATCGTCAGGGTCTGGGGAGGGTAAGTGGTAGGCAGACAATACCTCTATCCCAAGGGATAGAGAGTCTGCTTCCAGTGAGACCCCCGGCTCTACCTGCATAAATGACATGATAATAGGGATATGTCGTGCTAGTGTGTTAGTGAGTAGATTCAAGAAATACCAATAAAGGGCTTTCGCTATTAAAATACACATCACGTATATATGTACATGTAACGTAAAACAACGATAAAACATATGCCACCAAGTGGAAAGTTAACCTAAAAGCGTAGATAGTGCCTACGTCTATCTATGTCCCTACATATACTCTAAACTGTCCCTATATATGTCTTATACCTCGTTAACCTTAATCTTATGTCTCCATGAACTCCTATCCTGGACCATGTCCTCAGAGAGGTGTAAATCTAGTAAGTCGTGTTTTATCTGCTCATCCCAAGTCAGTTTGGGTCTGCCTTTACTCTTCTTTCCCTCTACAATAAGAATATGAATACAAATATATATATATATATATATATATATATATATATATGCACACAAACACACACACATATATATTATATATCTTCCTACATATGTACATATATATACACATCTATACACACATACGTATATATGTATGTATCTATCTATCTGTCTATGTATGCATACACGCATATGTATATATATGTATGTATATAAATATACATGTATATAAATGCATATACATATTTTATATATATATATATATATATATATATATATATATATATATATATATATATATATTTGATCGAAAGATGGGCAGTACTGTCCGGGGTTTTATTAATATAAGTCCTCACTTATGGCGGAAGAATACCGTGGTTACATTGAAGCGCCCTATCTACGAGAGACTCTCCCAAAGAAAAAACAAAATAGCTATACAAGAGTCTATAACCAAACAAAATGATACATGTATAACTAAGCGGAGTGCAAATACTCAGAAGTTGGTGGCGGTATGATTTGCGTCGGTGATTCCCATGCAGCACAAGGTAGAAGAAAGAAGTTGTTAGTCCCTGTAACAATAGTGGGGAATGAAAAAAATGTAAAAAGTGAGACATACCCACGTCGCCTTGGCTAGTGGAGCCAAGGCAACCAAGAGATGTAGCAAGCTAACCCATATGAGAGACGATCATGTATATGCAGCCAAGTGATGTCGGGTCCAGTGCTTCGGCAAAAGCAAAGAAAACATTAGCGTATGCAGCACAGAATAAACTAGCTAGGGGAAGAGAAAATAGCGCGTACCCATGTTGCCCGTAGTCTGAGTGACCACGGGCAACCAAATGTGAGCAGAGCCAACCCATGTGGGAGACAGATCCGCATACTGCAGTCACGGAGGTCTAGGTCCATTATGAAAAGAATGGCGGAAATATGACAATGTTCTGTACGCAACAATGATTCCTCTGAGTGAAGTAGGTAAATCGGAGATAGAAATATAGGATGTAAAGTGCTGCATAGAAAGAGATATGTGAGCTAGAAAATGAGCAGACTCATTAGTTTCTCTCGGCGTGTATAATATCGATATATCCCGCAGTCACAGCAGAGCCCATAATCTGCAGATGTCATATGCAAGCAAGGAGGATGAAGTAGTTGTGAGGTGCACCAGCTCCGCACAGTCTAATTATAAGATAATGTCTTCGTATTGAGGAAGGT
>AP025054.1:8437968-8479929 GCA_036186865.1 Eustoma russellianum | reverse complement strand
GCCACCATATATGGCTTGGCGGAGGCTAAGGCCCTCAGCAAGTCTTTCGTTGATGTGGTACACAATGCCCCCGTTGGCAAATTTCCTTGCATATTAAAATTCTTCTCCTTTTGGACTTATGATTAAGAGACATGTTCTACTGCCCTCATAAGACGAGGATCCATCAATGTATATGGTCCATTGGTCCTCTTGGGCTGCTCATCCTCTACAGAGATCCTTTCATCAATAAGATCTGGTAAGGCTTGGCCCTTGACAGAAGTACGTGGTTGATAGTCGATGTCATATTTGGCAAATTCCATGACCCATTTGGTTTCTCAGCCCAATGTCTCTAGCTTAGATAGAATTTGCTTCAAAGGTTGATCAGTGACGACTACAATAGGATGAGATTGAAGATAGAGCCTGAGTTTTCTTGCTTCTATGGCCAGCGCTAAAGCTATCTTCTCGGCGTTGGTATATCTTCCCTCAGGTTCATGCAGAGCTTTGCTCACAAAGTATATTGGCTTCAGCATGTTATCTTTCTCTTTGGGCAGAATTGCAATAATGGCTTCTTAATAGAGAGCCAAGTATACTACTATCACTTCATCTAGGATAGACGAAGTCAAGGTTTGTACCATGGCTAAGTAGGAGTTCACGTTGCCAAAAGCTTGTTTGATACTTGTTATCCCACTGAAACATGATTCTTTTTTCAAAACTTGGAAAAATGGGAGTGATCTATCTTCTGACTAGGGCATAAATTTGTTCAGCGCTGCAATCCTTCCAGTCATCTTTTGCACCTCTTTGGCATTGCGAAGTGGGTGCATCGCTGTTACAGCTTCAACTTTGATAGGGCCTGAACCCCTTCCTTGGAGACCATATATCCCAAGAATATATGCTTTCAACCTTGAATCTGCATTTTTTGGGGTTCAATATCATCTTAGAATCTCTGAGGATGATAAACACGTCTATTGGGTTTTGGATATACACATCAAGGTCCTGCTATTGAGGAACATGACGTCGATATAGACTGTTATGATGCGGCCAATTTAGCCCATAAATAAAAAATTAACCACACTTTGATAGGTAGCTCCCGTGGTTTTCAAACAAAAAGACATACTAACATAGCAGTGAGTGCCTTCGTTAGTGATGAAGGAGGTTTTATCTTTATCTTTCTTACCCATGGAAATTTAGTGATAGATTTGAAAACGTCAAAGAAGCCAAAGAATTCATGCCTAATTGTTGAATCCACGAGCATGTATATCTTTGGCAGGGGTTAGCAGTCTCTTGGGCATGCTTTGTTCAAATCCAGGTAATCAATACATATCTTCCATGATTTGTCAAGTTTTGTCACTACCAAAGGATTTTCTAGCTAGATAGGATAGATGACTTCCATTATAAATTTAGCAACAAGTAGCTTACAGAACCTTTCGACAATTACATTTTTTCTCTCATGAGAAAAGTTTACTTTCTTCTGCTTGACAGGCTTAACGTTAGGACCGACGTTAAGCTTGTGCACATAAAGGGCTCTTGGAATGCTTGGCATGTCCTCAGCTATCTAGACAAAGATAGTTGTGAACTCTCTTAATATATTTTGGAGTTGACACAGCAACTCGGATGGCATCTAGGTGTTAATGTGGATCACATTCTGTGGTCACTCAAGATCTAGAATGAAATCTTGGACCACATCATGTGACTCCTGTTTCTCCTCAATAGGAGGAGTGATATCTTCTAGTTTGACTTGTACAAATAGTTTACTTTTTGTTTCAACATCATGAAGTTTTTGAGCCACTTGAAGATATCCATGTATAGTCACCCTTTGGTTTGGAATGGAACCTTCATGCTGACGTCCAACGGGGGAGGCGATTGTCTGTAAACTCACTAAGCCGGTCTACCAAGGAAATTGTTTTATAGGCTTACCTTTCTTTTACAAAAATGAAATCCACCCACAAGCAACGGTACTTTGGGTATTTGCCAAAGGTGATGAACAATATAACTAGAACATACTAGTTGCACTGCCACTCTAGAAAACCAAACAAAGGGGTCGATTTGGGCACAGTTGACCGTCCTGCAGTCCAAAGCTATTGAAAAAATGTGGTAATTTATTATGTTGGTTGCACTTCTGGTGTCAACGTAAACTTCATGCAACTCCGCGGTGTTGTTTGATGTAAGATTGATAAGGAGGTCATTCACCTAGCCTATATTGTCACATTCCCTATGGGGAATAGTATCATTTGGCCCATAAGCTAAACTCATAAGACATGATTTGTCTTCTTTGAGGGGGAATCGACTGAAGTTACAGCCATCATGGCTCGGGTTTTGACATTGGGAGTGAGGGTCATCCAAAATAGTATAGATCAACGAATCAGCCTTAGACTGACCTGCAGCATTAGGCTCTTCATCCTCCCATCATCCTCCTTTTGCTATGCGCGTGGCTTATCTTTCTGGCACTTGTCTTTTGGAGGAGGAGACTGGCGAATGTCTAGCTGATTGTGCAACCATGATCTTGGATCATTAAAACTGGTATAGATGACCCTGCTCTATGAGACACTCGATTGCGTTGCACCAGATTTTTGCAATTTTTTGGGTGTCATGGCAGATATACAGGTGGTATTTCCAAACAGATTTGGATATCTTTTTGACCTTTACCCCTGCAATTGCGCCAGCTCCGTTCTCATCCTGTCCTTTTCCATGAGGGCTAGTATCTTTTCTTTTGAGGCGAGTAAGGGCACATCTTCCATACCTCGGCCTTCCATACAATCAAACACACTAGGCTTCTCTTTGGCATCTTCGCAAGCTTCCTTCATGAGCTTATCTTGTCTTGTCGTGTTGGTCTGCTCAGTTTTTTGCTTTAGCCTATTTGCTTCTTCTTCTCGATCATACTGGTGTGCCTTCTCTAGGCACTCCTTAGAGAGTTGGGATTCTCAAAGATGGCTTGCCGTGAGACCATAAGGTCGCAACTGTGACTCCATCGTTATGGTCTCCGACCTGCAATGACTCGTTTGTGAGGCGATGTATATATTGAAGAATAAAATCCTCTAGCATCCACTGCAGAGTCATCAGATGAGAGGGGTTTTTAATAGAAGGTTTGCAAGACATTAAATTGTGATTTAACGTTTGAGCTAGCTGTTGGAAATAGTTACACAGAATACGACGGTAACTCTTGGAATCATCTCTTGGTCTTCCGCCTCATATATATAAGGAATGTCTTGTGCCTCAATGGGTTAGGAATGTTTCTCATTGCTAATAGTAGTTTGAAACTGAGATACAGGATCCACAGGGTTGGAAATGCTTGTTGTAGGTATCTATGTTGGGCATTTTTAAAATTGTCTAGAGTCGCACACTCCCCACTTTCTGTGGAAAGGGGGTTTCTTGCTGGTTTTGCCTGGGATTCTTGGTGACGAATGGTGACTCATCATCTCAGATGCCTGCGGGTGTAATTAGAAAAGGGTGCACGTTCTCATTTTTTGGCGTGACGAGATCTCACTCATAAAGGTTTTTTTGCCAAATGGAAAGGCTAGTATAATGTTTTATGCCCTTACTCTGGTATACGCCATGAACTCATCCTAGAGCCTGGATTACTGTTCTTTGGACCTCTCTCTCCCTGATAATCGTTAGGGTCTCATTCATCATGTGTGCATTTCTCTGGGCCTTTTACCCTTTATCCTTTCGACCATATCTTTAAATACATCCAAAATTTCTGCAACATACTGTATGGCTGTTTATGCTTTTCTTGGGCGATTCCTTGAATATTAGTTTATGCGGCCTTTTCCTCAAAGGTTACTCTAGTGGATGATTTAGACCACCTCTATGTCCTCGACGGTGAGAAGATTCTTCATATTTATATTGAGTAGTTTTACCTATGTTCGCAGGATGGTATGTGAGTTTTACAAAGAAAAGGTGAAGTAAGGTCTGATTGGCCCTTCTTTTAGCGTCAGATGTGATTGAAGTCGAATCTTCATCTAGAAGAGTGCTAATCCAAAAAGGGGAGGGGGGAACGTCATCAAAGTCATGCACAGATATAGTTTGCCACGAAAATTATTGTTCTTAGACATGTGTGCAAGTTAAAAAAACATTATAGGTTCAGGAGCTATTGCTCCAAAGAAAACTCTCCGGCGCTTAAGTCAATTGTTGGTATAGTCATGTTCAAATGGTTTAAAAATAGAGAAACATGTCTCGGTTTTGATTCTTGGTGGCTGTGCTTTGCTTTTTCTATGGATCCATTTTTTTGTTGGATGTTTTGTGTCCTTTTATACAAGTTGTACAACCAGTGCATGTTGAGAAACCATGGGGCGTGCCATGAGTCTTGTCTCGTGGTCGGTTGCATCTTCATGTTGCCAATGTGCTTTTATGTGTCGCATTGCATGGTTAATTGCATGCTGGATGACACCTGTTTGACGAGTGTTTTCCTTGTCCGAACAAAGGTCGTAAACTCAGGGTGTGTGTGTTGTTGGATGACCATATGTGGTTGGCCTTTATTCCTTCTATGGTCACGGCAACCATCAGGGCCGAGGAGGATACCTAAAACTGAGACCACTAACTTAGACTGACATGTCTAGTCTTAGGCTTGTTGGTTGGTGTAGACATGAGGTCTAGTTAGCATCGAGAAGATGTCATGCACCTTCTGAAGCTAGACGACTTGACGGTTAATTTAGCTTATCTGGATGAATTGAAACTTGTATCGAACTGAGCCGACACTAGCAGTTAGTAAGCAGGCCGCTAAACTTATCCTTTTCGATAGGGTTGGTTTTGCCTCAGTAATCCATAAATGATTCCTTTTTGCTGAATTAAATATTAAACATAGTGATTAAAGCGTGGCCTATCAGATGACAAATTAATTAATATATAATAGATGTATTGGCAATTTAGTCTGCACTTTGCAAATTAAATTACCAGATTTTAGTTAGACAAAAGTGCCACCGGTTGTTGAGTCGTGACGGCAATAGAATCTTGCTATTTAATGTGATGGTAATCACGAAGGTCAAGTTGACTTCTACCTAAAATACACAAACTTAACAAATTCTTTAAATGATAGAATCACCGAATATTTATGATTCCCTTTTTGTTGAAATAAATATTAACATAGTGATTAACGAATGGCTTGTTAGATGACTTCAGCCAAAATGACGAAACTATATACAATATTTAATGATAGACGTACTAGCAAATCATGTTGCATTTTGCGACTTTAAATATTAACATAATGATTACCGTGTGGCCCCCATGATGTCTCGTTCGAGTTTTACTATTTCAATCATTTTTTGGGGACGACGTTTGGCAGTCAATATTCTACTCAAAATTTATTCTACATCTCAACTGGAAGGATATGACATTAATATCCAGACAACACAAAGCATGACTTGTCATATTTGTTATAAACTCATCCTCTTTTGTTTTTTTTTTTACTAACCGTCGCACGGCAACATGATTTTGATGTGTCCCTATGTTGGAGGCTTTATTTTATTTTATTTTATTTGTAAACAATAAGACTTGTTATATTAAAGTCAGTTTTTATTCGTAAACTGTATTAGGGTGACATTGTGTTATGTTGCACAAAAATCTCCATAGATTTTAAAAGTCCCATTTTCATTCATATACACGGTCTCTTACTGTAATACGATGACAAATTATCGGCTTAGATGATTTTCACACGTGATAGATCTATTATACACCCATTATATGGTTGTCTAGGTCAACGTATTGCGTTTGTATTTCATAGCATTTATACGGTGTATATCGCATCAAAAGACTTATAAAAATATTAAACATGTGAGTTACCTGAACAACATGCCACAAAGATATACAAATATAAAAGATAAAGTAACATATTCCATTTGAAGAAAAGAAGATGAGTTAAATGAAATCAATATTTTTTTGATTCACCTTATGTTCTTTTGGGCTGAATTATTCATGATATCGCTCCTTCATACGTCAGATTTCAACATCAGCCTCGTAATATTTCTTCTTCAAATCATTGTAGACTTTGATTTGAGGAGCCACATGAGATGTGAGTGTTTAGAACAAGTTTAAGTTTTGATGAATTGCACAAATTGGTACTTCGAACGGTGGGATTAGGGTCCTCATCGTGATGTGGTGGAAGTCAGTATACTTCGAACGCTTACATTAGGCGCTTCATGTGCCTTAGTGGAATCCAGTACACTTTGAACGCCTTACATTAGACGCTTCATGTGAAGTGTCTGGACGCTCCGAAACACTTCGAACGCATATATTAGGCGCTTCATGTGTTCTGAGAAAAGGCAGTACACTTGGAACGCCTACATTAGACGCTTCATGTGTACCACCAAGTCAAAAGTATTTTTCCCCCCAAAATGGGCCACGTACATCAAGTTACTTCTGATAAAAATCAAAACTAGTTCGAACACGCATGAAGGCCTGACATAAGACGCTTCATGTTACTTTGAACGCCTTCAATTACCCACATAAGGTGCTTTATGTGACTTCGAACGCATGTTCAATTTCACATGAAGCGCTTCATGTCACATTGAATGCCTATTCATTAAGCACATTATGCGCTTCATGTGACTAACGTTACAAGAGTCTTATGCTTTACTTTCTAACATCTTTTGACTCTTTGTACCCTCCTCTTTTAGTGTTTTTCTCACAGGACCTCTCTCCTTCCTGAAGAGTCAGATTTCCTCTTTTAGCTTTCATTTTGAAACTTCTCCAAAATGTTGCTACAAGCCAAGAGGAGATCTCCAATGAAGAGGATATACCAACACAAGATGTCAAAACCCATTATTGGCTCTGCAAGTACTTCAAACGGGCAGAATTTTGGTGGATGATAAAACAAGGGTTTCATCAACTTTCTACACTTTCAATCTCTCAAGTTTTCTCTCAAAGCTCAAGCTCTCAAGATATTTGTAAACTTGTATATTTTTACTTTATTGTTGAGAGTGATTATTGTAAGAAGAAGACGAGTCTTCTTCTTGGTGAGTAAAGATTGTGAGAGGTGAAGTAGATTGTTGGTCAAGGAGAAAGGGTGCTTCTTGTTTGAGATATCTAGACCTCGGAAGGTTAGTTGATAGTGTTGTGGTGCACTATTCTCCCTACAAGATTTCTTTGAGGGCAAAGAAGATCTTTGGAGGCTAGACTTCAAGGGGTTAGATTTCTTGGTTGTGGTCTAGGTGTGTAGCCTAGTTTTGTTGTTGGATTTTTTATTTCCTTGATTGTTGTTTTCCCATTGAAATAACAATCTCCATTTCAAAATCCTTCTTGTGAAAAATCAAGAAGGTAGAGGGGTAGAGTCATTTGACTTGAACCTCTATACATCCTTGTGTTCTTTATTCTTTTGCAAAATTTTATTCTTTTAAGAACACAACCAAGTATTGGCTGCACTCAAAAACGAAAATATCCAAGAAAATATCCATGCTTGGTGAACACACTATTCAATCCCCCTTATAGTGTATTCTAAGGGACCTAACAATTGGTATCAGAGCAAAATCTTGAGTATTTGAATTTAAATGGCAAGATTTGATCTTTGAGTATGTATCCATTTATTTTTGACTATGCTAGTTCCCCTAGTGGTGCTTGCCTCAAGAAGAAGAAGGCAAGAAACACTTCTCCCTTCCATTTCTAGTGTCAATGTCAAGGTTCCTATGTTTGATCCTCTCAACTACCCACTATAGAAATCAAACATGGAAACATATCTTCGTTCTTGTGGGTACTGCATATGGACAGAGGTATCAAAAAGTTCCACTATTCCTTTTGATGTTGATGATCCCACTCCTGAAGAGGAGTTACAATTTGTCATAAATAGCAAAGCTCTTGCTATTTTAAATAGCTCTCTTATTCCAAATGAGAGAGCTCAAATTCAAAGAGTCCAATCCGCCCATGAAGCTTGGACAAAGTTGGAGATGATCCATGAAGGAACATCTCAAGTGAGAAAGGCCAAAAGGAGACAACTTATAAAACAGTTTTACAACTTCAATATCCCCAAAGGCGAGAAGATAGAGGAATCTATCCAAAGGTATACCAAGCTTGTCAACTTACTCACAGCGCTTGGCAAGAAGATTGAACAAGAGGATCTCAATCATTGCTTCCTAAATAGCTTAGGAAGAGAGTGGAACACAAAGTAACGGCTATTGAGGAGTCCAAGTGTAGCGCCCCGCATCCCGGCCTAGCCGGAATCGGTGCACCCGCCGTACTTCACTAAGGAGAGTACCAGGTGTCGATCCATAATGTATCGTAATCCATGATAAAATACATAGATTTTTGTGCTTACACGTCATCAAGTAAGCGAAACCATGGCAGAATAAAACTTCAAATTAAAAACATCCACGAGATCATTCTTAGTTTTACAACCCAAATCAAAAGTACCGAAATTCTCAAAGGTAAATGTTTTCCATCACAATTACGTAAAGTCATCAGTCATGACCAGCACGTCAAGTCTCCTAGTTCGTCCATGTTTCGTTGCGCTCACGGGTAGAGAACCCTAGGTTCATCCTCAATCCACTCTACCTTGTTCCCTGCAGTCTCTGGGAGGAAAAATAGGGGTGAGTGACAAAGTCACTAGCAGTATACTATAAATAATTGAGGATTAAATGGAAAGTACATACAAGAACCAATCCCCAAAAATTCAGTTTGGAAACATACCTGACCTCCATCCAATACCCGTTAGTGATCAACACTTAATGCATCAAGATCATAACTTAAGCAAGATCGTTACTTAATAAGATCATAATAATAAAAGACCGCAACTTGTGTAAGTTCATAACATATCAAGGTTTGTTACTTGATAAGATCATAACTTATGAACTATCAAGTTATAACAGCTTAATCTAAGTATCATGTGCCACTACACGATGACTCAATAAATGCGACATGCATACATATGTACGTGCAATGCATCATGATAAAATTGAGGATATGATCTTTCGGTTTTTTCTTTTAAAACATCATCGTCAAGAAAACAATAGAGTGTTCAGATCTATCTTTCCGGATATGAGGCGATCATGTCTCCCCTTCGAATCTATTATTCCCAGATTCGGAACGGTAACGTCATCACTTATTGGGTCTATTCTCTCCGGGCCCGAACGGTCCATATCAGGTCTATTATCTCCGGGCCTGAACGGTCCATATCAGGTCTATTCTCTCCAGGCCTGAACGGTCCATATCATCAGATCAATTATCCCCGGATCTGGGTGGGTCCTTACTTGCCAGGAAACATATACACACGGTACCGGCGGGAAGCGTTCTTTTTAAAACAGAATCTTTTCTTTTAAAAAGCGCTTTTCATCTTCCTTTCACATAAAAATCAATTCTATAAATCATGTAAATGACGATGATGCAATGCATGACATGCACTATGCGACTCATGAACAAATACATCATAACATGCATGCACGGACTTGTCTTTTAAGCTGGAAAAACTGTCCAGCAACCAAAATCTGTTCATACAGCCTCATGCTGATCACTTCATGCTCATTTTCATAAGCTCACGCCATACACATGCATGATGAAGTCTTAGACTCATACCATAAAAATTTCGTAACAATCCGAAAAGTCTAACGACCTCAAAACATCATGCTATCATCAAAGATACTGCTGAAATCAGAAGGGCAGTACCGCATTACCTTAGTTTCATGGGTCATAAAACCTTATTCAGTTTAATACATCACCTGGAAAACATAGCTAACTCACCAAGGAACAATATTCATAAGGCCAAACATCACATTCAAGCTTAGATGAGCAAGATCAAAGCCTTACAACTTAAGACATTAAACTGTCCAGTTTTCCAGTTTTGCACAACTAACTTCAACTCAGTTGTTAACCATCAAAATGGTGGTTTTATGCTGGTTTCTTTACAGGAACATATACATATATACCTTAGGTAATTACCCTAAAAATTCCAAGGCATTCCAATAAGTTTAAGGGGGTCAACTAATTACTTTCTCCCAGCTAGGTACATGCTGAATCTGGAATGACCAGTTTTACCACGAATTTCATTGTGACCAAACCACAACTCTTTTTACTAAAATTCTAACTCACAGATGTCATACACACGTCAAACTATCATCATACCAAAAATCAGCTCATTTTCACATTCCTAAGGAGCACTTCCAAGTCACACATTATGTCATATGAAATCTGTTTAGCCTAGAATTTTCCAGCATGACCAGTTTTAATAAACATTCCGCTAAAAATAATCCGTAACTCTTTTTAACGAAATTCCAACTCTCATACTTAATATACACACAGATCTAGTGTCATACCAAAAATAAACTAAATTGAATATCCCTAAGGTCTCTTTTCAGGTCTCACAAAACGGCCTAAATTCTGCCCTGCTCCAGTGAATTTCAAGTTTTGTCACATTTCATTCCTAAATGGCCCTAACTTGCATTGTTGACATAAACACTTCGTTAAAATTCAATCTCACCTTTTTCATGGGAAATTTACGGATTCAACACGTTTCAAGCACCATAAACAAATCCTTTCAAAACAGCTTGTATGCCACATACATCACTCTTTGGTCATGCACAACTTGTTCCCACTAAATAACAACCTTAGCACAATTCGATGCATACGCACCCTAACCCCCAAACAACCCGTTTATGTACATGCAAGGCAAAATCACGTATCCACAAAGAACATATTAAGCCTAACACATAAAAGCATAAATCTTTTTTACACCTTACCCCATAACTTATCTCTTCTTGGAAAACCACCTTTATTTCTTTTACCTCCTTCCAACCTTGTCCCCCATCCATGGATTTGAAGGGATCTTTAGCATGTTCATCATGGATTTATCACATAATAGTACTTAAAATCAATAAGGAATCCACCTTTAAGCAAAACTTACACATACACACCACTTAACCCCTAGGCCGAAAGTTTCATGCATCAAGGCTTAGCATTTCACATCTAAGATTGAATCTTAAAGTTATCTAGACATTCATGCAAGCACTTTCACATTCAAGCCACATGTAAGTATAGTGTACTTGCCTTTTCAACTAACTCCTCTTGCAACATGTATGGAAAAGTGGAAACCTTTCTCCTCTTTATGCATGTACCCCACGGTTTTGGGAAGAAAAAGAGGTCAATGGTTATTTTTCATCCTCAAGTAAAAGATACACTTAGTAAGGGTTAAATAGACTTACCAAAATGAAGCTTGAGTAGTGTTCAAGCCTCTCAAGACTAGGATCTACAAAAGCTTGAGACTCTTGAGCCTAGTGACCATTGAAGGTCACGATTTAGGGCAAGAAGGATAAGTGAGCTTCAAGCTAAGTAAAGTGTCAAAATTCCCTTGAAAGTTGAGTATGTACTTACCTAATTCCTCTTGAGCTTGTATGAATCCTAGGTCTCCTTGGTATACCCTTGGCCGTGTGGTTTAAGGAAGAAAGAAGAGAAGAATGTTTCTTGCTCTTGGTGTACTTTGAGTGTTGGGAATATAGGAGATTACTCTCTTGTGTTTTTGGCGGGAATCTTCCTTCTTTGCTATGTTGTAGCCGTTGGGGGTAAAGGGAAGGGGTGAAAGACTTACTATATTAAGGTTAAAAGAATTAACCTTAATTACTTTATTTAATTTTTAACCTTGGTTACTTTTTGGTTAATCAAGGTTACTTTATCACTAACCTTGGTTACTTTATTCTAATCATAGTTACTTTTGAACTAACCTTAGTTACTTTATCTAATCATAGTTACTTTAACCTTGGGTTGGATACAAAATAACCATGGTGGAGTAAAACACCCCCTTGGTTTGCTACCCCCTTACCCATCTGGCAGTTGGGGTCTTTAATGACCCCAACCATGCCTTAATCATTGTATTTACTTCTTTTTATTTATTTTATTTTTGTTCCTCCTTCTTTCTTTTAAAATAGTTAATTAGGAAAAATTTTGAGCCCTTTTTGGGTTAAGGGCCGAAATCTTACAAGTCCTTGGGAGGGAATTGGGTCCCTTCACATGGTTCAGTATTCGTGCTTGATATTGTAATATAATACTTTTCGTAACATAATTTAATAAAATGAAATGATCATCAACTAAATAAATTGTGCTTGCAGACACAAATTCTCATAAACTCTCTCTTGATTAGGTTATAAGTACAAGATGGTTCCCTGTTGGGGTACAACATCCTCCCCCCCTTATTACAAGTTTCGTCCTTGAAACTTAGAATCGTTGTTCGAAGAGATGAGGGTACAAGTCTTTCATGTTTTCTTCCATATCCCAAGTAGCTTCATCAATTGAATGGTTCTTTCATTGTACTTTGATCATAGGTATAGATCGTCTTCTTAAAGCTTTTTCTTTACGATCAATTATCCTTTTGGGTTCTTCCTCATAAGTCATGTCGGCTTCAAGCTTCAAAGGTTGCTCCTTTATGACATGGCTAGGATCGTGCACATACCGACGAAGTTGAGATACATGAAATACATCATGTAATTGAGATAGTCAGGGCGGTAGTGCGAGTCGATAAGCAACTTCCCGATTCTTTCAAGAACTTCGTAGGGTCCAATAAATCTTGGGCTTAATTACCCTTTGATACCGAATCTTTTAACTCCTTTTGTCGGCGATACCTTATGATTCTTATTTTCTCTCGAGTCTGCTCCACTAGGTCGGGTCCAGTAAGAATCCTATCTCCGACTTCATCCCAGTAAAGCAGAGATCGACACTTTCTTCCATATAGTGCTTCATACGGAGCCATCCCTATGGATCGATGGTAACTATTGTTATAAGAAAATTCTACCAGTTTGAGACACCGATCCAAGCTTCCCCCAAAGTCAAGTACGCAAGATCGCAGCATGTCTTCCAATCTCTGAATGGTTCTTTTTGGGGATGAAAAGCTGAGCTCATTCAGATCTCAGTGCCCATTGCTTTCTGAAAAGCTGTCCAAAATCGTGATGTGAAGCGAGGGTCGCGGTCACAAACAATGCTTAGGGGTACTCCATGAAGACTCACAATTTGTTCAACATAAATCGTAGCCAATTTTTCCATTGGAGCCTTGATCGTCATAGCCATGAAGTGGGCGGACTTTGTTAGGCGATCAACAACTACCCAAATGGTATCGGATCCGCTCTTTGTTCTGGGTAGGTCCGTCACAAAATCCATAGTAATGTGATCCCACTTCCACTTAGGAACTTCAAGAGGTTTGTAGCAACCCAGTGGGTTTCTAATGTTCCGCTTTCACCTTCTGGCAAACGAGGCATTTCTCTATGAATTTCGCAATTTGTCTTTTCATGCCACGCCACCAAAATCGTTGTTTCAAATCTTGATACATCTTATTGGCTCCAGGGTGAATAGATAGTCGAGAGTGTGGGCTTCCCAAAGAACTTCGTTCTTTATGTCCTCGTCATTGGGTACACACAGTCTTTCTCGAAACCACAAGCTGTTGTCGTTTCTGACTTTAAACTCTTCAGATGGTTTCATTCTCACCTGGTCCTTTATCTTCTTTAAGGTTTCATCCTTTTCTTGACCTTCTTTAATCTTGTCTATCAGCGAAGGAATCAACAGCAACTTTGCGAGCATGCCTTCAATTGAATCAACCTCCTCCAGATCAAATTCTTCCATGTCAGGCTGCAAAGGTGGTTGGCGCGGATAGCTCGTTTTTCTGCTTAATGCGTCAGCTACCTTGTTGGCTTTTCCTGGATGATACTGAATTGATAGGTCGTAGTCTTTCATTAATTCTAACCATATGCACTGACGCATGTTTAGTTCTTTTTGGGTGAAAAGATACTTGAGGCTCTTGTGGTCTGTGAAAATTTCGCACTTCTCACCGTACAGATAGTGCCTCCATATTTTTAGTGCAAAGACTACGGCTGCTAACTCAAGGTCATGTACCGGGTAGTTTTGTTCAAATGGCTTTAACTATCGGGATGCATATGCAATCACTCGATCTTTTTGCATTAGTACGCATCCCAGTCCGTTCTTAGAGGCATCACTATACACTATAAAGTTTTCACCAGGAATGGGTTGTGCTAAAACTGGGGCGGAGGTCAGCTTTTCCTTTAATTCAGTGAAACTCTTTTCACAATCTGAGGTCCATTCATACTTGGTTTTCTTTTGGGTCAAACGGGTAAGAGGCATTGCGATTCGAGAAAATCCTTCCACAAACTTACAATAGTACCCGGCGAGACCGAGAAAACTTCGTACCTCTGTAACGTTGGTCGGTCTGGGCCACTCTGTGATTGCCTCGATTTTCTTGGGGTCTACAGATATACCATCTTCAGATATTACATGTCCTAGAAATGCTACACTGCGTAGCCAGAATTCACATTTACCAAATTTAGTGTACAATTGTTTCCTCTGTAGAATGTTCAGAACAACCCTTAAGTGGTTCGCGTGGGTCTCTTTGTCACGTGAGTAGATCAAAATATCGTCGATAAAGACTACAACGAACTTGTTTAGTTGGTCTTGAAAGACTCGAATCATCAGATCCACAAACGCTGCGAGGGCGTTGGTCAGTCCGAATGGCATTACTAGAAATTTGTAATGTCTATAACGGGTTCTGAATGCAGTTTTAGGGACGTCCTCATCCTTGATCTTCAGTTGGAAATATCCTGAGCAAAGATCAACTTTACTGAAAATCCTTGCCCCCTGCATTATGATACTCTTAAGTAAGGTTTATAATAGGCTTTCTACTAAAATAAAGTTATAATTTGCTTACCCGAAGCTGATCGAACATATCGTCGATCCTAGGCAATGTGTACTTGTTCTTTACTGTGATTTTGTTGAGCTCCTGATAGTCAATACATAACTGCATACTTCCGTCTTCTTTCTAGAAAAACAGTACGGGAGCTCCTCAAGGTGAAACACTTGGGCGGATAAGTTTCTTTTCCAGCAATTCGTGCAGCTGTTCCTTCAGCTCTTTTAGTTCCGCAGGTGCCATTCGATAGGGAGCCTTTGATATTGGCTCAGCTCCCGGAACTAAGTTGATTTCAAAAGATATCTCTCGGTCTGGAGGGAGACCCAGTAACTCTTCTGGAAAAACATCTGGGTATTCATGAACAACTGGGACTTGAGAAAGATCTGAGGGCGCTTGATCGGCATTTTTTGCATAGACAATATATCCCTCATGTCCTTTCTTTAGTGCCTTATTAGCGCGAATCGCATTTACGTAAACGTTTTTTAGGACATTTCCGTAACTTCACCCTCCTTGAAAGGTCACTTCCTTATGTGTGGGATCCTTAAAGGTAACTTTTTTTCACTACAATCGATGTTGGCACAATTCTTGGAAAGCCAATCCATCCCAAGAATTACATCGAAGTCCGTCATGGGTATGGCAATCCGGTCGGCGTCAAACTGATGGTTATCAAACTCAAGTTCGCAGTTTTTGAAAACATGGTAAGATACAAGCACTTGTTCCCCAGCTGCTTGGATTCTATAGGGTGCATCACTATAGGTTGGGTTATGCTTAATATTCTTTGCAAATTTCTTGGATATGAAGGAGTGTCTAGCGCCACTATCAAATAACACATTGGCAGGTACTGAACATACTAGGATAGCTCCTGAATCATACAATGCTTACTAAGCAACTATAGGACAACAGTACTTATATGAATTTGCACAATTTTCAAAATATACCTGTCACCACGTCATTGGCCTCTTCAGCACCTGCGTCAAACATGGCGTGAACTCTTGCGTTGGTACGCTAACGCTGAGGCTTAGGCGGTTGTTGTTGCTGCTGGGCCCCCTTCTCCGGACATTCCTTGGCCATGTGTCCTGTTTTCCCGCATCCAAAGCAGGTGGTTCCCTTATCTGGACAGTCCTTAAGGATGTGGCCTGCTTTTCCGCACCTGAAGCATTTCCCTGCCTGGTAATAACATTCTCCCACATGGTGTCGACCGCAGTGAGAGCAGCTCGGAATAGCAGATTGTTGGCCTTGGTTCTTTGACTCGTTCTTTCGGGAACAGCGCTGGAACCGATTCTTCCCTTGACGCCGTAGGCCCCTAGAGTTTTGCTTAGCGGATTTATGGGGCCCTCCGCTCCCAGACATTTCCCGTCCTCTTTTCTGGCCAAACTTATCACAGCGAATGATATCTCTTTCGATTCTGTAGCATGCGTCTAGGAGTGCACCAAAATTTGCTGGATTTGCATTGACCAGCCATGTTCGAATTCTAGGGTTCAATCCTCTTTCAAATTTTAACATTTTGGTTTCTTCATCATTCATGGTGGATGGTTGGAATCTCCCCAGAGCTATAAATTTGTTAGCGCAGTCAGCGACTGTCATTCCTTGTTCTTGCACTATGGACTCAAACTCATGCCTTTTCTGTAACTTGACGAAGGGTGGTATGTAGAACTTGTTGAATTCTTGGAGGAACCTTTCCCAGGAAATTGGTCTTAGTAGAGCTTGCAGATTGGCCTTCCACCACTGGTTGGCCTCTCCTAGCAAAAATGGTCTAACTGCCTGAGTCTTTACTTCCTCCGGGGCTCTAATTAGTTCGAAGCAGTTCTCTACCTCATCTAGCCACTTCTCAGCGGCATCTGAATCTGAATTTCCTTCAAACGGCGGGACATTGGCTCTTTTCAACTTTTCAAAATAATATTGGGCATCTCTGACCGGCTCGTGAGGTTGAGGGTTATTTTGTTGCAGCATCACTTGCCCAATTTGAGTGACTGTCTGGAAAAAGTTCTGAAAAGCATTAATATCTGGCATCATTTGTATGAAGGGTCCTTGGGGTGGAGGAACATTCTGGACTGGAGGCGGATTTTGATTTTGCGGTGGTGGTGGTGGAGGGACCGGTGCAGGTGGAGGAGGAATAGGCTCCTGCACCTCTGGTCTTGCTCTTGCTGGTCGGCCCCTTGGTCGCACCATCTGCATTATGCAGCGTCGGGTTTTATTCAATCTGGGAGTGTCATAATAAGTGGCAGAATTTAATCTGTACCAATAGCATATCTGGGGCATGCACATATATACTTTATAAATTAAATTCTGTGATTTGTCGTCAATTAGGGTTTTATCAATAGGCCGAACGCTAGTTTTCCAGTCTAAGTCATCCTAGTCTAAGGTCAACTCTCATCTAGGATCAGGACTTAGATCTAAGATCAAGCTTAATGGTCTACGATCATGACTTAATTTTATATTCTGTCCGGATCTAGAGACTCAGCTCTGATACCACCTGTAGCGCCCCACATCCCGGCCTAGCCGGAATCGGTGCACCCGCTGTACTTTACTAAGGAGAGTACTAGGCGTTGATCCATAACGTATCGTAATCCATGATAAAATACATGGATTTTCATGCTTACACGTCATCAAGTAAGCGAAACCGTGGCAGAATAAAAACTTCAAATTAGAAACATCCACGAGATCATTCTTAGTTTTACAACCCAAATCAAAAGTACCGAAATTCTCAAAGGTAAATGTCTCCCATCACAACTACATAAAAGTCATCAGCCATGACTAGCACGTCAAGTCTCCTAGTTCGTCCATGTTTCGCTGCGCTCACGGGTAGGGAACCCTAGGTTCATCCTCAATCCACTCTACCTTGTTCCCTGCAGTCTCTGGGAGGAAAAATAGGGGTGAGTGACAAAGTCACCAGCAAGTATACTATAAATAATCGGGGATTAAATGGAAAGTACATACAAGAACTGATCCCCAAAAATTCAGTTTAGAAACATACCTGACCGCCATCCAATACCCGTTAGTGATCAACATTTAATGCGTCAACATCATAACTTAAGCAAGATCGTTACTTAATAAGATCATAATAATAAAAGACTGCAACTTGCGTAAGTTCATAACATATCAAGGTTTGTTACTTGATAAGATCATAACTTAGGAACTACCAAGTTATAACAACTTAGTCTAAGTATCATGTGTCACTACACGATGACTCAATAAATGTGACATGCATACATATGTACGTGCAATGCATCATGATAAAATTGAGGATATGATCTTTCAGCTTTTCTTTTAAAACATCATCGTCAAGAAAACAATAGAGTGTTCAGATCCATCTTCCGGGATCTGAGGCGATCACATCTCCCCTTCGAATCTATTATTCCCGGATTCAGAATGGTAACGTCATCACTTATCGGGTCTATTCTCTCCGGGCCCGAACGGTCCATATCAGGTCTATTATCTCCGGGCCTGAACGGTCCATATCAGGTCTATTCTCTCCAGGCCTGAACGGTCCATATCATCAGATCAATTATCCCCAGATCTGGACGGGTCCTTACTGGCCAGGAAACATATACACACGATACCGATGGGAAGCGTTCTTTTTAAAACAGAATCTTTTCTTTTAAAAAACGCTTTTCATCTTCCTTTCGCATAAAAATCAATTCCATAAATCATGTAAATGACGACGATGCAATGCATGACATGAACTATGCGACTCGTGAACAAATACATCATAACATGCATGCACGGACTTGTCTTTTAAGTTGGGAAAACTGTCTAGCAACCAAAATCTATTCATACAGCCTCGTGTTGATCACTTCGTGCTCGTTTTCATAAGCTCACGCCATACACATGCATGATGAAGTCTTAGACTCATACCATAAAAATTTCGTAACAATCCGAAAAGTCTAACGACCTCAAAACATCATGCTATCATCAAAGGTACTGCTGAAATCAGCAGGGCAGTACCGCATTACCTTAGTTTCATGGGTCATAAAACCTTATTCAGTTTAATCCATCACCTGGAAAACATAGCTAACTCACCAAGGAACAATATTCATAAGGCCAAACATCACATTCAAGCTTAGATGAGCAAGATCAAAGCCTTACAACTTAAGACATTAAACTGTCCTGTTTTCCAGTTTTGCACAACTAATTTCAACTCAGTTGTTAACCATCAAAATGATGGTTTTATGCTGGTTTCTTTACATGAACATGTAAATATATACCTTAGGTAATTACCCTAAAAATTCCAAGGCATTCCAATAAGTTTAAGGGGGTCAACTAATTACTTTCTCCCAGCTAGGTACATGCTGAATCTGGAATGACCAGTTTTACCACGAATTTCATTGTGACCAAACCACAATTCTTTTTACTAAATTCCAACTCACAGATGTCACACACGTCAAACTATCATCATACCAAAAATCATCTCATTTGCACATTCCTAAGGTGCACTTCCAAGTCACACATTATGTCATATGAAATCTGTTTAGCCTAGTAACTTTCCAGCATGACCAGTTTTAATAAACATTCTGCTAAAAATAATTCGTAACTCTTCTTAATGAAATTCCAACTCTGATACTTAATATACACATAGTCTAGTTCCATACCAAAAATCAACTAAATTGAATGTCCCTAAGGTCTCTTTTCAGGTCTCACAAAACGGCCTAAATTCTGTCCTTCTCCAGTGAATTTCAAGTTTTGTCACATTTCAATCCTAAATGGCCCTAACCTGCATTGTTGATATAAACACTTCGTTAAACTTCAATCTCACCTTTTTCATGGGAAATTTACGGATTCAGCATGTTTCAAGCACCATAAACAAATCCTTTCAAAACAGCTTGTATGCCACATATATCACTCTTTGGTCATGCACAATTTGTTCCCACTAAATAACAACCTTAGCACAATTCGGTGCATACGCACACTAACCCCCAAACAACCCGTTTATGTACATGCAAGGCAAAATCACGTATCCACAAAGAACATATTAAGCTTAACACACAAAAGCATAAATCTTGTTCACACATTACCCCATAAGTTATCACTTCTTAGAAAACCACCTTTATTTCTTTTACCTCCTTCCAACCTTGTCCCCCATCCATGGAAAAGAAGGGATCTTTAGCATGTTCATCATTGATTTATCACATAATAGTACTTAAAATCAACAAGGA
This sequence comes from Eustoma russellianum, assembly GCA_036186865.1. Classification (NCBI taxonomy): domain Eukaryota; kingdom Viridiplantae; phylum Streptophyta; class Magnoliopsida; order Gentianales; family Gentianaceae; genus Eustoma; species Eustoma russellianum. The sequence continues at coordinate 8,460,210 of AP025054.1, read as the reverse complement.
ATCCACCTTTAAGCAAAAGTTACACATGCACGCCACTTAACCCCTAGGCCGAAAGTTTCATGCATCAAGGCTTAGCATTTCACATCTAAGATTGAATCTTAAAGTTATCTAGACATTCATGCAAGCACTTTCACATTCAAGCCACAAGTAAGTATAGTGTACTTGCCTTTTCAACTTACTCCTCTTGCAAGATGTTTGGAAAAGTGGAAACCTTTCTCCACTTTATGCATGTACCCCATGGTTTTGGGAAGAAAAAGAGGTCAATGGTTAGTTTTCATCCTTAAGTAAAAGATACACTTAGTAAGGATTGGATGGAATTACCAAAATGAAGCTTGAGTAGTGTTCAAGCCTCTCAAGACTAGGATCTACAAAAGCTTGAGACTCTTAAGCCTAGTGACCATTGAAGGTCACGGTTTAGGACAAGAAGGATAAGTGAGCTTCAAGCTAAGTAAAGTGTAAAAATTCCCTAGAAAGTTGAGTATGTACTTACCTAATTCCTCTTGAGCTTGTATGAATCCTAGGTCTCCTTGGTATACCCTTGGCCGTGTGGTTTAAGGAAGAAAGAAGAGAAGAATGTTTCTTGCTCTTGGTGTACTTTGAGTGTTGGGAAGATAGGAGGTTACTCTCTTGTGTTTTTGGAGAGAATATTTCTTCTTGGCTATGTTGTAGCCGTTGGGGGGTAAAGGGAAGGGGTGAAAGACTTACCATAGTAAGGTTAAAAGAATTAACCTTAATTACTTTATCTAATTTTTAACCTTGGTTACTTTTGGTTAATCAAGGTTACTTTATCACTAACCTTGGTTACTTTATTCTAATCATAGATACTTTTGAACTAACCTTAGTTACTTTATCTAATCATAGTTACTTTAACCTTGGGTTGGATACAAAATAACCATGGTGGAGTAAAACACCCCCCGTTGGTTGGCTACCCCCTTACACATTCGGCGGTTGGGGTCTTTAATGACCCCAACTATGACTTAATCATTGTATTTACTTCTTGTTATTTATTTTATTTTTTCCTCCTTCTTTCTTTTAAAATAGTTGATTAGGAAAATTTTTGAGCCCTTTTTAGGTTAAGGGCCGAAATCTTACAAGTCCTTGGGAGGAAATTGGGTCCCTTCACATGGTTCAGTATTCGCGCTTGATATTCTAATATAATACTTTCCGTAACATAATTTAATACAATGAAGTGATCAACAACTAAATAAATTGTGCTTGCAGACACAAATTCTCATAAACTCTCTCTTGATTAGGTTATAAGTACAAGGTGGTTCCCTGTTGGGGTACAACACCAAGAACTTGGAGATCATCACCTTGGATGAGCTATATGGGAATCTCATCACTTATGAGATTCATCTTGATGCTCAAGAGAAGAATGACCCCATCCGCAACTCAACGAAAGCTCTTACATGCGAGTCAGAGGACTCTGACGATGAAGTCGGACTTCTTGTTAGAATATTCTGATGTTTTGCTAAAAAGAATGAAGATGAAGTTAAAGGTTCATCAAGGAAAAATTCTCCAAAGACAAGATGAAGGACCAAGACAGCAAATGCTACAAGTGTGGAAAGTTTGGTCACTTCATGAAGGATTGTCGGGTGAAGGAGCCACAACTCAAGGATAAGAAGGCCATCTACCAAAGGAAGAAGGCTTTACAAGCGGAAGTAGCCCATTGGGAGAGCAATCTTTCCAGGTCCGAGAGCGACAACGGCGACCATGATGATCTCGTTCTCACGGGTGTAGTTCATGATGATCTTGACAAGGAGTTCTTTGCACTCATGGCCATTGATGATGGCATGGAGGTACACAACATTTCATCTCATTATAGATTGATTGATGAAAGAGATGATCTAGTGCAAGAAAATGATCTTTTAGATTTAAAATATAAACGTGTCAAAAAGGATTTTAGAGCATGCTTAAATGAATATAATGACACCTTAGAAAATCACATTGCATTACAACTTGAGCATGATATATTTTTGACCATGCATGTGATTGCACTACAAGAGAAACATGATTTGATGAAATCATGTGCTCTAGCCCGTGATGAAAAGAAAATGATTCAAGGGTAAGTGCTACGAAAGTATAGGTCGCCAAGGATGCATCTAGGCCCATTGTGAAAGCTAAAATCAAGCCTAGTGCCATGTATGCATCTAGGAAGGGAAAACAACGGGAACAAGCATAATTTGTCAAAGAGTCTAAAACCTCCTTGAAGAAACAACGGCGCATGCCTAAGGGAAAGGCAAACACACCAAAGGTGTCTCAACCTTTGGTTCAAGTCGTGAAACAAAAACCTTCTTTGATTTCAAAGAAGGTTGTTCCTAAAAAGGAATCACGAAATGTGCCAACGCACAAGCATGCACAATCTCACAAACATACTCCTACATGTTTTTAATGCAATAGGAAAGGTCATGTAGAAAGAGTATGTAGAGTTAAAAATAATAAGAGTCTTGTGTGGGTACCGAAAGGCGAACTGAAGGTAACTAACCTTCAAGGATATAGTTCATTTGCAGGCCTAGCACTCAATGGAGAAAGCGAAGACAAGAAGGTCAAATGGGTCGTGGACAGTGGGTGTTCCAACCATATGACGGGAGACAAAAGTCTCTTCCATAGACTCACTATGCAAGATGTAGGAGTTGTCCACTTTGGAGGTAGCAAAGGCCAAATCAAAGGACATGGTATTGTGGGTAACAATTCCTTCTCTCTTAGTGATGTCTTATATGTTGTAGGACTTAAGTTTAACTTGATAAGTGTCAGTCAACTATGTGATGCTAATTATAAGGTAACGTTTTTGAAAACAAAGCGTGTTGTGAAAAAGGGTAATGCTATCTTATTTGAGGCTTTGCGTTTCAAAAATATTTACAAACTTAGCATCAATGATTTGGTTTCTCAAAATGTATCTTGCCTAGTTTCTAAAAATGATTTGATGCAACTATGGCATAAACATCTCGGACATGTATGTTTCAAAACATTTAAATATATTTGCGAAAACAATAAAGTCCGAGGCCTTCCAAAAATGAGTTTCGACAACCATGACTCATGTGACACTTGTCAAAAGGCAAAGCTTGTGAAAACAAGCTGTAAACCAAAGTCAAATATATCCACCTCCGAACCCCTACAATTGCTTCATATGGATTTGTATGGGGATGTTGGTATAAAAAGTTTGGATGGTAAACATTATACCTTCGTGGTAGTAGATGACTATACTCGTTATACATGGGTGATTTTTCTTGCTAAGAAAAATGATGCATGTAGTGAGTTTATGAATTTAAGTAGACGATTGGAAAATCACGTGGGTGACACCATTAAGACCATCCGTAGTGATCGTGGTGGTGAGTTTGATGGTGATTTTGAAAGGTTTTGTGAATCCAAAGGATGCTCACATGACCTTTCGGCACCTAGAACTCCACAACAAAATGATGTGGCCGAACGAAAGAATTGTTATCTACAAGAAATGTGTAGAGCAATGTTAAATGAGTTCAGCTTGCCCAAATATTTTTGGGCCGAAATGGTGAATGCCGCTTGCCATGTGATCAATCGTGTATATTTGAGACCATACCTAAATGTGACACCTTATGAGCTTTGGATTGGTAAAGTTCCCAACATTGGGTATTTCAAAGTGTTTGGTTGCAAGTGTTTCATACTTAATACCAAGGACACTTTGGACAAACTTGACCTCAAAGCGGATGAAGGTATCTTTTTAGGTTATGCCTCAAATAGTAAAGCATTTCGTGTTTTCAACAAAAGGAGTCAAAAGGTGGAAGAATCAATCCATGTTAAGTTTAATGAGTCACTTAGTGACGAACCTAAACTTAATGAGGATTGTGAAGAAAATGAAGATGCGACTCCTAAAGAAGAAATTCTTGAGGATATTCCTATAGTTGCTCATCAACAAGAGATTGTTGATGACCCTCCAAATGGAAACATCTTCATTGATTTGAGATTAGAACCTATTGAAGGTACTCCTCCACCTTGTGTGCTTGAACTTAGTGAGTCAAATAGTAATATTTCTCATACTCATGTCGATGATACAGAAAATGTAGAAAATTCATCGCATGTTCCGGAAAATGAGATTCATTTGAATGATGAAGGTTCATCACTTTCAGAACGTGATCATGAGGAAGTTGGAGGAGACATCTCCAATCTTCCTAGAACATTTAAGCATAAAATTTCTCACCCACACGAGTTGGTCATAGGTGATTTAAATAGGGGTATCACCATACGAAGGCAATATAGAGAGAATGCATTTGTCTCTCTTATAGAGCCTAAAAATATCAAAGACGCACTTCTTGATGAAAATTGGATCTTGGCTATGCAATAAGAATTAAACCAATATGAGAGAAGTGATGTTTGGGAGTTGGTTCACAAACCACATGATCATCCTATTATTGGTACGAAATGGGTATTTCGTAATAAGATGGATGATTAAGGTAATGTCACTAGAAACAAGGCTAGGTTAGTTGCTCAAGGATACCGTCAAGAAGAAGGTATCGATTTTGATGAGACATTTGCACCCGTAGCACGACTTGAGGCCATAAGGATGTTATTAGCATATGCTTATTATAGATATTTTAAACTTTACCAAATAGATGTTAAATCCGCCTTCTTGAATGGTCTTATTCAAGAAAAAGCGTATGTTGCACAACCTCCCGGGTTTGAATGTCATGATTCACCACATCATGTCTTCAAACATAAAAAGACTCTTTATGGCCTCAAACAAGCTCCAAGAGCTTGGTACGAGAGGTTAAGTTCTTTTCTTCTTAATAATGGTTTTTCAAGAGGTAAAATTGACACTACTTTGTTCATAAAAGAACAAGGTAAAAATCAATTAATTGTTCAAGTATATGTTGATGATATTATTTTTGGTGCTACTAACATTTGTCTTTGTGAGCAATTTGCTAGTCTTATGCAAGGTGAATTCGAGATGAGCATGATGGGAGAACTCAACTATTTTCTTAGATTACAAATCAAGCAAACCGAAGATGGCGTGTACATTTCCCAAACCAAATACACAAAGGATTTTCTCAAGAAGTACAATTTTGGTGAAGGAAGGGAAGTAAACACTCCAATGAGCACAAGTGCTCAGCTTCACAAGGACGAGAAAGGAAAGCATGTTGAGGTAACTTTGTATCGTGGCATTATAGGTAGTCTACTTTATTTGACGGCTAGTAGACCCGATATTTTACATGCAGTGTGCTTATGTGCTAGATTTCAAAATGATCCTAGGGATATGCATCTAGTTGCGGTAAAACGCATCCTTAGATACCTTAGATGTACTTTGAAATTTTGGTTATTTTATCCTAAAAATGCATGTTTTGATTTAAGAGGATATTGTGACTCTGATTATGCGGGGAGTCTTGTTGATCGGAAGAGCACCTCCGGAACTTGTCAGTTTCTTGGAGATTGTCTTGTTTCTTGGTTTTCTAATAAACAAAACAGTGTGTCTCTTTCTACGGCAGAATCCAAATATGTGTCGGCCGTCTCTTGTTGTGCACAATTGTTATGGATAACAAACACTTTGAATGATTATAACATTCATTTCTCCAAAGTGCCTATTTTGTGTGATAACACGTCTGCTATCAATATTGCACAAAATCCCGTCCAACATAGTCGGACTAGGAACATTGAAGTGAGGTATCATTTCATCCGTGACTGTGTACAAAAGAACTTTGTTAGTGTGGAATTTGTTACCACACGAGACCAATTAGCAGACATAATCACGAAACCCTTACCTAGTGATGTATTTGCATATATAAGAAGTAGGTTAGAGTTGCTCAACATGGGTTGATAATAATCCATCTTGAGTTTTGAGCAAGAAAATTTTCAAAATTTTCAAGATCAGTATACATAAGGCGCTTCATCACAATTAGTTCAGGCGTTCGATGTCACATCAAGCGCCTGATGCTAAGGATGTCACTTATTCGAAGTGACATCAAGCGCTTTATGTCCCCCATCACAAGCGTTCGATGCTGGATTAAGCGCTTTATAAAATGAGTTCACTTGTTCGAAGTTACATTAAGCGCTTAGTCCACTTGTCCACAACCGTTTGAAGTGACTTTAGGCGCTTCATCTCTATTTATGAAGTCGTTCGAAGTCACATTAGGCGCCTAAATCCTAAATCTTCACTGTCATTTTCGTCGTCTCTTCAGTTTTTCGCGCCAATCAAGAGTCATCAATTCTTGCCGCCATTCCCTCCTCCCACTTGCTTCCCACGTCTCATCATCTTCTCCATTTCCCAACATTTCAACTTCCTTAACTTCTCATCTTCTTCCACTATTCCAACATTTACTCCCACTCCTCCATTATCCTCCCACCATTAACATCCAAGACTTTTCCTCTTCCCTCCTCTCCTTTAAAATCCATCCTTATTCTCACTACATCTCTCTTCATCCTCTGTTTTGTTAAGTTTTTCTCTTCTCCAGCCTTCAAACAACCTTTCCCTCATGGCATCAGCAGGACCCTCTAAACGTCCCCGCAGCCACAAGCGCAAGCAAACTGCTGGGCTTGTGGAACCACAAGAAATCAAAACTATTCGTGAAGGGCTCACCAAGGAAAAATTTCCTTGGTTAAAGAAATTCGATTCAAACATCAAAGAATCACCTTGTCATGCAGACAAGGGTGTGCATGTGTCAATGTACTCAAATCTGCTCTTTGAAGAATGGCACACAAACAACCGTCCTATCATTCCACTCAAATTGCTTCGTCTCAGTGATGTAACTGAGACTCGCAATGCAGACCAGCTTATATCCTTGCTAGAACATCAAGGATGGACCTCTCTCTAGTCCAGACTTGATATGCAAAAATTCTCTCGAGAACACACCAGGATGTTCTATGCCAACTTGTGGGTTACTCCACAGTCTGCGTCTCAATCATTCTCTCTGTACACTGTCGTTGATGGTACGCCTCTCAATTTTTCTATACCAAAAATCTGTAATGTCCTTAGAATATGAAACGAAGGGGTGAATGACTTTTCCGTATTTGACTGGAGCAGTAAATACGGAGTTTGTGAACAAGATGTTAAATTTGATCTGGGGTATTTTCCTTCAAGGAAGACTCAGAATATGCCTCTGATGGATCGCATCTTGTTGGCTGTGGTCACTTATTGTGTAAATGGAAAGTCTACTAGAAATCCAAGCAACATGGATTTCTATGTCACTTACTGAATCAAACATGAGACCAAGCTAAATCTTGCTTGGATTATTGTAGAAGTCATGTTTGCTGCTCTCTGGAAAGGTTCTAAGGCTTTACCTTTTGCCAATATTGTTACTATATTATTGAAGTCAAAAGGTATTGTCATTTCTGATGATGAATTGACTACGGTGCCTAAGACGAACTTCTATGATAACTACAACATTGCCCAAGCCATCGATTCCCAATGATGCAAAGCCACTACCCTTCCTGATATTGCTGATGAAGTAGATGAAGGCCCTCAGGAAGGTGAAGGTCCAAGCACTGAAGCACAGCTGCGTGCACGAATTCAGTCCTTGGAATAATCAGTTCAGCAACTCCAACTCAAGGATGCACGCCATGAATATCATTTCGGAGTCCTCAAAACAGCCTTTCTCGGCCAATTTTCCTGGGTCTACATTCCTCCTGATTTTGATGATTTAGGGGGAGAACATGCAGCTGAAGGTGCTGGAGGTGCAGAGGTTGCAGGTGGTGGAAGTGGACAGGCTGGCGGAAGTGGTCAGCAAATGAGTGGTTTTGCAGAGTTCGCAACAAGCGGATTTGGTTTTTATGATTTTTCTCCTGGTGCAAGTGGTGCTGGTTCTGGAAGTGGACAGTTGAATGGTTAAGTTTTTCTTGTGGATAACAATGTGTTGTTTCATTTGATCGCTGACTATCTTTTGTTGATGTTGTCTCTCTAAAATTAAAATCATCTTAACTTTTGCTGATGGTATCTTTTTAATGTAAATCCATTTCATGCTATGACATATGCATAAAAATTGTTTATTTTTGTGTTTTTCTACTAGAAGAGTAATTTATGCATATCGTGAGGGGAGCATAAGTTAAGGGGGAGCTAACTTTAAAAGTTATGCATTTTGTGAAATCATCAAAAAGAGGAAGAATGTTAGAACAAGTTTAAGTTTTGAAGATTTGCACAAATTGGTACTTCGAACAGTGGATTAGGCGCCTCATGTGATGCGGTTGGAAGTCAGTATACTTAAAACGCTTATATTAGGCGCTTCATGTGCCTTGGTGGAATCCAGTACACTTCAAACGCCTACATTAGGCGCTTCATGTGAAGTGTCTGGATGCCCGAACACTTCGAACGCCTACATTAGGTGCTTTATGTGTTCTGAGAAAAAGGCAGTACACTTTGAATGCCTACATTAGGCGCTTAATGTGTACCAACAAGTCAAAAGTACTTTTCCTCCCAAGATGGGCACGTACATCAAGTTACTTCTGATAAAAGTCAGAACTAGTTCGAACAAGCATGAAGGCTGACATTAGGCGCTTCATGTAACTTCGAACACCTTCAATTGCCCACATAAGGCGCTTTATGTGACTTCGAATGCCTGTTCAATTTCACATGAAGCGCTCCATGTCACATTGAATGCCTGTTCATTAAGCACATTATGCGCTTCATGTGACTAACGTTACAAAGTCTTATGCTTTACTTTCTAACATCTTTTGACTCTTTGTACCCTCCTCTTTTAGTGTTTTCCTCACAGGACCTCTCTCCATCCTGAAGAGTCAGATTTCCTCTCTTAGCTTTCATTTTGAAACTTCTCTAAAAATGTTGCTACAAGCCAAGAGAAGATCTCCAATGAAGAGAACATACCAACACAGGATACCAAAACCCATTATTGGCTCTGCAAGGACTTCAAACGGGCAAAATTTTGGTGGATGATAAAACAAGGGTTTCTTCCATTTCTTCATCCACTTTCTACACTTTCAATCTCTCAAGTTTTCTCTCAAAGCTCAAGCTCTCAAGATAGTTGTAAACTTTGTATATTCTTATTTTATTGTTGAGAGTGATTATTGTAAGAAGAAGAAGAGTCTTCTTCTTAGTGAGTAAAGATTGTGAGAGGTGAAGTAGATTGTTGGTCAAGGAGTAAGGATGCTTCTTATTTGAGATATCTAGACCTTGGAGGGTTAGTTGATAGTGTTATGGTGCACTATTCTCCCTACAAGATTTCTTTGAGGGCAAAGAAGATCTTTGGAGGCTAGACTTCAAGGGGTTAGATTTCTTGGTTGTGGTCTAGGTGTGTAGCCTAGTTTTGTTGTTGAATTTTTTTATTTCCTTGATTGTTGTTTCCCCATTGAAATAACAATCTCCATTTCAAAATCCTTCTTGTGAAAAATCAAGAAGGTAGAGGAGTAGAGTCATTTGACTTGAACCTCTATACATCATTTTGTTCTTTATTCTTTTGCAAAGTTTTATTATTGTTAAGAACACACTCAAGTATTGGCTGCACTTAAAAACGAAAAATATCCAAGAAAATATCTATACTTGGTGAACATACTATTCAACCCCCCTTCTAGTGTGTTCTAAGGGACCTAACAGTAAGTCTCTTACACGAGTTTGATTTAAGGATCCTTTGGTAATTCTCTTCATTTCATGCCCTTTATTTGGCTGGAAGTTGTTATTTGAAAATGAACTTATGATACTTCAACCTAGTGCTCCCGTTGAAAATGAACTTATGATACTTCAACCTAGTGCTCCCGTTGCATTCTAATGATTTCAGTGTCATATTCTGATATCTTGTTCTTCAATCTCTCATTTTCTTGACGATATCTTCATTCACCTTTTCAAACCGAGCAAAAAATTATTGGTTAAAGTTTGCCATTGATTAAATTGAAGGAAGTAAATGTACGGTAAGAATATGGGCTTGTGGAAATTAAGACGTCAAAATATAACTTTGTCTAAGCACAATAAACATATAATTGTAGTGAGTAGAAAGTTATATTCAATTTCAAAAGTCATCTTCAATACAACAGTAATTGGCACATTTACTAAACTGATCATAAATATAAATTCAAGTAAATCCAAAATTCAAATTACATACATACACTGCAGTTCTGTTTGTATAAGGCACTGTATTATGGCTACGTTAAATTATAGTACTCCAAAGTTTTGCATTTCACATTTTCTCTGCATACCGTTATATGATTTTTGTAATCGCGATATATAGTGTATCTTGAATAAAAGGTGCCTTTTTGTTTACCTTCACGTTGTAAATACACCTCAAATTTATTACGATCCGAATTTTCAGATCAATGAAAATGAAATAATATAATAAAAAATAGAACGCAAATGCGATGTCGATAAAATTTCGATGGAATTTAAATTTTATTTAGGATTAATAAAGACATCGACATTAAATATCATGGTTAGAAACGCTCGGAAAAATAACCGAACGATAAGTTATCGGATATAGTGAGACGTGACAGAACTAGATAACAAACCATTCGGACATAAGATATGATTTAAATAAGTTAGTAGCAACCTAAGTCGGTAGATGTAAATCAAACCAAATAAAAATGCCCGATACGATAATTTCAATACACATTTTTATCACATTTTCTCCTACTTTACCCTATATGGCATAAAAGACAAAACTCCACCCTCCCCAATAACCCTAGGCCACCTACTACCCCCCTCACAAGTCACTATCCCCTTTTCTCTTTTCTTGCACACTTCTCATCTCACATCACACTTCTACACCTACTACCCATCATACTTTTCTTTTTTTCTCCCTCTCTCTCCCTCATTCATGGCAACCCTCTCCATTCTCCCCCCCACCCCCCGAATTCACCAAGACCAAAAAACTCATTTTTCACTACTTATTTTTCAGTCCTTTTACACTTCATCTATATTTCCTTTCTCTTTCATCCATCTCACCAACAATTCCATTTTCTTCCAACTCATTTCATTCACTCATCTTCTTATCTTCTTCCAAACGTCCAGTCCCTCTTTTTCACTCTCTCATTTTCATTTTTCAACTCTTCTCATCTTCTACCACTTATCTTCTTACATTCTTTTTTCTTCTCCAACAACAAGTCTTCCCAAACTCCTCATTTCTCCTCATTAAACCGTGACTTACAACAAGCAAAAGAGGAAGATTTTTCTTTTCTTCATTTGATTCAAACATCCTCCAAGTCAAGTCACAACATTCTTCTTCATCTTCCAAGCAAGAAAACAAGTCTCTATTTTTGGTGTGTTGGCCGAAAATTCCAAGGCATGGAATAAGGTGTGGTCTTCTTTTCTTCACCTCATACACACCTCCAAAACACTAACTACAACATACTCCTTATTTCTAAACATCAAGTCCGAAAGTTTAGGGATGAAAACCAAGGTTTAATGAGGTAAGAATCTCATCTAATATAAATATGTATTTTCATCCCTTAATCTATTTCTCCAAGTTGTATCCTAATCTTTCATTTTTTTGTGTGGAACTGTTGCTTGAACAAGGTGAGAGAGAAGATTTTTTCTTCAAAAATCAAGTGAAGAACAACACTTCAAGTGTAAGAAAAAGTGTTAAAGACAAGTATTCTTCGTAGCTCTTACATAGATTTTCAAATGTTTATATATGCGTTTGTATCAAAGTTGGATCATCGTGTAGTATGTTCAAGATCTCTCCACAAGAATATGTAAAATGTAGATTTCATGTGATATACATATGTATATACATAATAAGTGTACACACACGGCCTTTAGGCCTTTTTAATGGAATAAAATGGTTTTTAGTATATGTTATATGTGTGTGTGTGTATATAAATATATATATATGTGTGTGTGTATATATGTATATGTATATATGTATAATATATAGTAAGGTAGGTAAAATAACTAAGTATATATTTATTACATATATATACATATTCAAACGGCCACAATGGCCTTTATGTACTTAAAATGATTTTATCTAGTGTTATAAATACACACACAGATATATATATATATATATATATATATATATATATAACATGGAAAATATATGTTGGTATACATACACACATCAACATACGGTCAAGATGGCCTTTTCTAATAATAATAGCTTATATTGGAGTATATACACATATATGTTCTATGTATAAAAAAATATATGGAAATACACACACACACACACACATATATATATATATATATATATATATATATATATATATATATATATATATATATATATAAATAAGATACGGCCTTAAAGGCCTTTGTATGACAAAAATAATATTATGGTGTATTAAGATTCCATGTAATTATATTGTATAAAATATAACTTCAAAAGTTATATATATACACACATACACACACCACACGGTTAGAAAAAATGGAATTAGGGTTTTTAATATATTAATACATGTTATAAGTATAAATATGTATGATATATAAAAATAGGTATATGTGTGTATACACCCTCACATATACGGCCATAAGGCCTTTATTTGATTAAAAAAATAGTTTAAATCCATTTTATGAATAAAAACATGTATAGTATGTAAATTAATATATAAAAAGTGACCAAAATATCTACATTAAATAGTATGAAAAGAAAGTATATAAATATAAGTATACATATAAAATTTTCGGCCATAAAGTATTTAAGGTAAAAATGATTTTAGAAAAATTAGATACACATATATATGTTAAGATATGAAAATGAGTAAGTTTTGGATATATATATATATATAATATTATAAAATAATTATATATATGTATACACACTATATATTTCGGCCATATGGCCTTTTGTAATAAAGTGATTTATTTATATTCTATATATACGCATATGTGTATAATATATATGTTAGGATATAAAAATAAATAAGATTTGGATATTATGTAATATATCATAATAAAATTATTATAAATATGTTACTATAGTAAAATGAGAAAGTTTTGAATACATATATATATATATACATATATATATATATATAATATAAAAAATGTGTATCCGTGCTCTGGCGATTAAAGGCGGGGGCTTTTAGCCGTCGCCGATCTTCTTCTCCGGCATTTGATTTGCGCTGTTTTCTCATCCTGCTACATTCTTCGATTCTTCTGCTTCATTTTCTGTTTTCTGTAGTCTTTATACGATACTTTTGCCGCACATCGCAACAATGGCGGATCTGCCGTTACCATTGTCGGAAAAACAACAAACTTTTGCCTCTCTATTCAAGCCATCATCTAATCCTACAATCGTTGATAAAACAGTACTACGGTATAAGGGCATCCTTATGATTTCTTTCACAGATGATGAAGTTTCTGCATTGGCTGAACCATACAAATTTTCATTGGTTGGATCATTCTAGTATGGCAGGCCACCATTAGCTACCATTCGCGCCACCATTGATCGCATTGGCTTTAATGGCACGGTACGTATTGGGTTGCTGGATTCAAATCATATATTACCGGAATTTGCGCAGGAACTAGACTATTTACGAATATTATACAGAAATACGGTATTTGCGTATTGAAATTCGTATAATTAAACAACACAAATGAAATGGAATCCGTATAAATGTCAGATAAAATATAAAAGAACAAAGAATATGTCAATACAATAAATGAAATAGTCAGTACGAAAAATCAAAAAATGAAATACTATGCATAGGAAGGTTGAGGGGGATCATGCGGAGAAGGCTGACCATCCTGAGGGCGAGGCTGAGGCTACGAGGAGCTGGAAAAGAAAGAGCGGAGGATCTGCGATAGCTGCGAGAGTTCCTACTTCGTCTCCTGCTGCGCCTGCTTCGTCTCCTGCAGCGCCTGCTGAAGCGACTGCTGCAGCGCCTGCTGGGTCTGAGTGAGCTGCGAACGCAGTGCCTGTACACTCTCCTCATGCTGCGCCCTGATGGTCTCCATCTCATGCTGCAGCGCCGCATGATCTGCGTCCAGGCGCGAAATATCCTCTGGCGTCGCAGAAGGCGCGGAGGTGCTGGCCTCGGAGGAAGCACCTGGATGCAGAACTTCGGGGAAGAATCGCGGCGCTGCTGATCCAACCCCGTACACCTCCCTCTTCTTCTTATTCTGAGGGCCGATGGTCCGAACCGCATCCCAATAAGCACGGTTCTTGTCGGCCTCTTCTCCCCTCTCTGCCAGTAATCTGTTGTACTCGTCCTGAAATGAGAATAAGAATTGTTAGGGTTTAGGGTTTAGAAATAAAACAAACTAAGGAAAAAACAAATGATATCGTAGACTACTTACACTGATGTCGCGGGCCTTCGTCGTGATCCAGTCCTCTGTCCCGTCGGAGGCTTTCTTCCGATGCGTCTTGTAGAAGAGATCGTAGGAGGCTGGCCACTCCCCCGTCTCCGCATGCTGAAAGAATGAAATAAAATATGTTAGTGAAATCCAGAATTTTAAAAATTTCGGCATGACCTATTCGTTTATCGGAGGTATCCCGGCCTTAAAGACCTCTTCCAAGTCAAATCAAAAATAAAAAGAAAAAGGCAAATGAACACATACTACTTACATTAACCATATACGAATACCAAAAAAAACAGCGGAACATAAGAAATCAATGAATCTAAATAATCCACTTAAGTCAATGAATCTAAATAATCCAATGAAATCAATGAATCTAATAATCCAATACTAAAATACTTACCATAGCACGCATCGTGGTGGCGTAGGAAACCAAACCACCTGAGTGTGCGGCAGGTGCTGGGGTCTGTAGATTGCCGCTGCGCCGATTCGCCGCGTTCCGGGCGCTGCGGGCTTGGTTAGCAGGGTCCAGCCACCCTTCTATCCACCCCGCCCAGGTGGCCTCAGATACGTAGGGAGGCCTCGCAGAAATGGGGTCACGCTCCCACTTGGTCTTGAGCGAGTTGACGAAGTCCCTGTAGCGTTTGGCAGCCCTCTGGCGCCAGGCCTGCTCCATGTCGTGGGGGATGTCGGCTGGCCAGCTGTACGCCTTTTGCAATTATTAAACGGAGGAAAAATAAAAATGTGGTTAGAAAAGTAATGATCGATTACGCACCAAAAAGTGAAATTCATCAAATTTGAATACCTGAAACTCATCCCAGTAGAACCTACGTGTCTACGAGATGACACTGGACAAGGCATATCCAGCAGGGTCCTGCCTCAGGTGGAAGACCGAGTGATGCAACCGGAAATCTGGCCCGAGTCCAATGCAAACCTGAAAGAGGTAAAGTTGTTAGGAAAAAATAACTCGTGAAATAGATTTGAAAACGTGTTAAAAAAATAAATCATTACTTACGTATGGGTAGCCTGTGACCAAGGGAGGGCACGACGCCCTGGTATGACACCCTCGTCCGATGCCGCTTCAGACGCCGGATGATAGGCTGAACCGGTGGGTGTGGGTGGCGTCGGAGATCTGGGGGGTGCGGACCTACGGCAGGACCTAAAAGTTTTGCGTCCGCAGCCAGAGCGGCGGTCGACACCGAACCAAGCAACTCATGCTGAGAAACGAACAGATCGAACTGTCCTGAGAGGGCCTGTCTGGCTGGTGGGTAGGTGGGTCGAGTAGGTAAACCCTCACTAGCCATTAGATTTGCAAGGGTGAAAAATTTAAAAGGCACATTCAACAAGTTTAGGGTTGGTTGGCCAAACAAATAAGATGTCCAAAAAATGACAAGTGTTTACATACATTTAATGCAAGATATTAATAATTTTGAAAATTTCAGCATGACCTATTCGTTTATCGGAGGTTTTCCGGCCTTAATGGCCTCTCCCAAGACAAATCCAAATCCAAACATGTCATGATTAACCAAACTACATAATCAAACTTCATCATCAAATTACACTTCAAAGTATACATCAGTTGAACTTGAAACTTAAAGCATAAATATGCATCACCTCTAAACAAATTACACTTCAAAATATACATCACCTCTACATCCTTATGCTACATCACTTGTAACATAAATTATGCATAAAAATGGTAAAAACCTCCCCTGTGTTTTGGGTTAAAAACGCAGCGACCACATTTCGACATTAACACCAGGCTGTGAGATGCACGCGCTGTAAATATGCCTTAGCTGGTTTATTGTTTCGCGTGTGTAGAAAATGTCCATTTAAAATGTTGTGATCTCCCAATTATACCTTTTCTTATACTCATTTTAAACGCATTTTCCTTTTTTTCTTTTGGAAACGCAGTCTGCTTTCTTCTTTCCTCAGACTGAAAGCGGCAGCAAGAAGAAGACTGATGTCAGCAGCAGCAAGAGGTGATACTTCTAAGAATACAAGGTAAGGGTTGTAGATTTTTTAGAGCGAGAACCCAGAACACCGGCAATGGCGGCCTAGATACCCGGTTCGATGATAAGAGCTTAATTGGCAACGATCTAGCAAGAAACAGCCGGATTGAAGGCAATCTTGGAAGCGCTAAATTCAGAGAAAATAAAAGGGCAGCTGAGAAAGCAAAAGCTGATAGAAAATCAAGAAAGAACGAGTGGCTAGGGTGTCATAGGATAGAAGAAAGGAAGGTAGAGCAAAAGCACAAGGTGGAGGTGAATCCGTAGGCAGCGGAGATGGACATACTTGAGAAGTCTATGGTAATGGAAAAGACGGGAGAATTTGCTCAAAGGTTGTGTCTTAGCATGTGAGACAGCAGAAAATTGGTACTTACTGAGAGAATTGGATAAAGTTGGGGACTTTATCATGCTTCTTCTGTGAATCCATCAATGTACACCAACCCGCAGCTATCTGTTGTAGATGCTAAACCACCGAATTCCAGTACGGCAAGCTCTAATCCCCACCAGAATTCGTGGATGGAGAAGAAGAATTAGCTCTATGTTGAAGAATGTTTTTTTTCGAAGGGAAATTGCATTTTCTACTTTTCTATTACCCGAATACATATTAAAGCATAATGGTATTTCGGTCCGTTGACATTTTCTACCGGTGTTAATGCCGGAATATGGTCGCTGTGTTTTTAACCCAAAGCATAGGGGTAATTGTATAATACCAAACAAGACGGGAGGAAATTGTAATTAATCCAAACCACAGGGAGGAAACTGTAATTTTCCCTATTATCTTCCTGCCACAGAATCCATATTTTCTCGAGACAAACAGAAACTGCCTGAGAGAATCCTAATTTATGCCGATAGAAATTCAATTTGTTGTCCTTTTCGTTGGGTTCAATGAGCACTATCAGATGAAGATGATAGTGTGACGCAAGACAATGTAATGTGTTGAGAGATATATGGAGCTGTCTTAAATGCAGAGACATGCGATTCATTGATCACATTGCTTTGACAAAGCTAAAGTACCTTCTTGATTGAACTTCTGGTTACCATCGATGTTGGGACGATAGGTCCCTTTTTATGTCGTCTTTCGCACCTTAGGATCACCATGACAAAACAATCTGTATCCCCTTGTAAGTTCTTATGATTCAGACTATTGAAAATTCGAGAAGGCCAAGTATGTGTCAGTCTTAGAGAAATACCAGCTGCAACCTTTTCCCATTCGTCAAGAGGCACTCTCCCTGCTGAAGAAGTATTGTATATCTTTGAGTCAGAGCAATGCGAGGAGTTCATTGTCCTCTGCTTTCTACAGGTTGTATTCTCATGATCCATGTTCAATTTGGTCACGTCCTGCGGGTGTGTTGGTACGAGAATATTTGTAACCGCCTTAGGAATTTTCTTAGCCACCTCTGGATCCATCTATAACCCCAACAACGGATTAGATTGAGATGTGGAATGTGTAAGATTTGTGGACGCAGGTTATGCTTTTGGCTACCATGCTTTATCTTGATGTAAATTCTGCTTTGTCTTCTTAATTTTATCTTTATTATATTGAATAACCTGATCATCCTCCATTCCGTTGACCTTCCTTGGTGTACGACCCTGAAGTCGTTATTCTAGCTAAAATTGGCTATATGTCGGACAAAGTAAAAAATTAATCTGATTAAAATAACAGTCAAAGTCTGCTATTCAATCTGGATAGCCTGGAAGAAAAAAGGGTGCAAGCGCATATCAGAAAGGTGTAGTACAAAAACTTGATATCTCAGTATTACAATGCGAGAGTGTGACACAAGTTCTTCAAAGTGGGAGACCTCCTCCTTCGAAATAATACTGTAAGTCGTGTCAGCCATTTGGGCAGCCTCGATCAAAAATGGGAACGTTGTACCGTGTCATTACTTCATCTCCCTCTGGAGCTTACAAGTTAGAAACTCTAGCCGGCAGGATTTTGCTACAAATTTGGTGGCATGTATCTAACTTGAGACCATTTCATGTTTAGGATTTGTAAATTCTCTCAAGGAACTCAAATACACTTTCTTCTTTCATTGTCAGTTACAATATTTCAAAATAGAAATAGCTTAAATACAATGTACTATACTCGAGGTAGGACCTCAACTATACAGCCTCGGTACGTCTGAGCCTTTGCAGCGTCTCAAAAGTGGGCGCGTGCAGGTTTTCCAATGAGGCTCAACAGGTCTGAGTAGCCACCCCAACATGGGGATTAAGCTGCAATAGGTTTTTTGCATGCCTCATTGGTGGGCAAGGGGACTAAGGCGCAACAAGTTTTGAGCGTCCCAACACTCAGTAGGTCTGAGTGCCCCCAACAAGGAAATTAAGACACCACAGCCTTGCTGCATAAAGTTGGTCTCAACAGGTCTGAGTAGCCACCCTAACAAAGAGATTATGAGGGCACAGGTTCGTTGCACGAAATTGACTTCAGCAAGACCGAGTAGTCATTATGGCCCTGATAAGAGGACTCCATATAACCAGTCTCTGCAACTCGAATGGCAGTTACCAGTAAGGCATTACTTATTCCAGAACTTGAAACTTGTTCTAATTTATTTTTATTCTACGTTTTAGGAAACTACGCATGGAGACATGTTTCTGATATTAAATAGAACATGTTTTCTAGACCTTAAAACCCAGTGTAAGTTAATCGTTAGACTATGTTCTGAGGAACTATAGAGTTATAGTTCAGCTTTGAAGACCCCAAAGCAGACATATGTGAGGAACAAGTTCCCACATTTGTAGAATTTCTGAAGGGTTTTCCTTCATTATTATTTGGAATTTGGCTATTCGGCTTGGTTTTCAAAAGACCGATGTCACAATACTTGCGAGAATGCATTACAAGTTGTTGCATGCTTCCTTTGTTACTTAAGTTCTATCAAATTTAAAGCTTGCGAAATCCAAAGGTTCCTATAATTCTGGTCGGCAATTATCAGAATCAAAAGAAATGAAACAAAAGGCAAATTTTAGAAAACACTTCTATTGGATTAAAATGTTGATCGTTACAATATGTTGTAATAGGAACATGACAAGAAAATAGAAAAATAATATACATGAGCTATTCATCTCTCTAAGGTAGGCTTCATCCTTGAATATATGAAGTTGTCCATCGTAGTATGCTCGTGCATCAAGATTGATCAAATCAGCAATCCGAGGATCTTGCTTGTGCAACCATGTCTCACTTACAATTTCGACTGCCTTGGTCTAGCCAATCTTTCATTATAGTACCAAGTAGGATTTCCATGTTGGCTTGGAGATAATCCGATTTCCTGAATTCAGCTATCACGCCCGACTTCGCCTCAGCCAACAGCTGCTCCAAGCAATTGCCTTTTTCTTGCAATTGTTGCCTCGCCTGAGCAAGTTGCCATTCTAGATCAGCTTTTTCTCTTTTCCAAGCTTCGAACCTTGACTAAGTCTGTGTTGATGACATCTTAAGGTCTTGGATCGTATTCCGTAATTCTTCAACTTGAGAAATGGTGATCCTAGCTTAAAATCAAAATCCTTTTCCCTTTTCATAGTTGCGTGACCTAAGACTTGATCTATTTATTCTCGGCATGGAGCTTGGCATTCTCATACTTGATTTCTTCAAGCTCCTTTGAACTAAAAATAGCCAACTGGTTGGATTCGGGGAATGAATAAGAGTACATCCAATGTAAGAAAGACTTGTCAAATCCATTTTGCGATGGAAACCGTTCATCAGGGAAACTGTCGAGCGCTGCGGGAATCTTCTGACAGAACTCGCACATTATTGAGCTGTCGGGCCACTATTGCATCTATTAGAAGTCAGTCTCGTGAAATCATTCATCGGCCAGTGTGATCATTGCCTCCGCTCCTTTTGTTTGGTGGAGGATGCTTCAACGAGCAGCCTTTTGGCTAAGGAAGGTTCAGCCGCTGCAGGAGGTGCCTCAGCCCTGGCTCTTTTCCTTCGCCTTGGGACTAATGGCACTTCTTCAACAGCCTCAACACTAGCCTCGGGCATTGCAGGCGCTTGGGCTCGGATTGGCACAGCCTCTATAATGTCTTGGGGTACCTGAACTAGTTGGGATCGCCTCTGCCTCAGACAGCAAAACTTCAAGAGTGAGTTTCCACAGGTCAGGTAAAAGAACAAAAACAAAAAACACGGAGATGTTTACATTTAAATAGACCTCGATCAAGTAGAGTCTGCTGGTCGTGCAACTCTTGTATTTGCTTAGCTATTTGTGTCGCTAAATTTGGTGTAGCGTGGCCAGATTCCTTAATGATTGGGCCCCATGGCCTATCGGCTTCCAACACTCCTATTTCGGCACTGGAGGGGAAACAGCTTTGGCCTTGCCTTTTCTTTTTGCTACCCACTAAGCGGAAACTTCTTCAAGTATCTTGTCTAAAGTCATAACTTCTATAAATGAAAACAATGCATCAGTGACAATCGTATCAAACTATTTATTCAGACACCTACTCTTTTTGGCTTTCAATTCCTCTTGACTCGGCTTGGGAAGTCAGGACCCATCAATATGTGATTCAGTTGGCCTTTTTTAGTATTGCATCGGTTACCTTCAAGCAGTCGAATACCATATTCAGGCTTTGAAGCCTCTTTGCATCTTTGCAGAACACTTCGTCGGATTTAAGGTTACCGGCTTTTCCATACTTCCAGATATTAGCCTTTGCGCAGCCGGTACATGACATAGAATAGCCGACCTTTCCTATTCTTGGTAAAGGTCGGTATTTTTACAGCAAAGCTGAGCTCCTCATTAGGAGTCCCCCTGCTGAAGTAATACAATCTGTCAAAGGCCCTCCATCTGAAGAGGCCTCCGAAGACCCAGATGTCAAATTCGACCTCAACGGCCCTAAGGAAAGGAAAAGCATATGATAGACTTCAGTGCGTTGGGCGTGATTTGATGAAGCCTAAGGCTATAGAAATCTAAAATATGTTTAAAGGGTTAAGAACATGAAGGTTGAAACCATACTTGAACTATTCTTAATAAACATGGGGCAATCAATTATCTAGACCCATCAGATTTCAATCAAATGATAGGGGTTTAAGGAGCAGAAGGATTTTTGAAATTTTGAAGATAGAAGAACCCGGGGAGATTGTCCCAAAGAAAGACGTGGAGAGTCAACAAACCGAGGCACATAAATTGCCATCTATTATTGCACGAAATTTGATGCAGGCGATAGCCTTGGAAACTCTGTTGTCCGAGCAGGGTCGCTAGGATCAATATCTCTGTTGGGCTCAGTAGAAGGCGTCGGGATCGTTCTAAGCAGTTGGAGAGGGGAGGTCTATCATATGAAACCATCCTCTCCAACAAAGTATAAGATTCAGCTCCTTTTACAGCGCCGTGAATGTGTGAGAGTGCGTCTGACACATTTTAGGAATTAGTGTATTAATTAAGAATAAGAAAGGCATGATTTTAAATGCCGAAAAGAGAGAGCAGACGATAAACATACTTTGAAGATAAAACGGAGGCGGAAAAAGGCCGGATAGAGAAGGATCCTAGCGGAGGAGAAGATGCCGAAAATGAAAACGCAGATAATTTTTAAGAGGAAAGTTTGAGAAGATGAATGTGAAAAATGAAAAGAGAGGAGGCCAGACATGGTTTTGATCTTTGAAGTTTTGAGAATAAATATGAATTTTTTGAATTCCTGCTCATTAAAACCTATGACGACGGAAAAAATGGGACATATGGCCGTAACCGCTTCAAATTCCACGCCATATAATCTCATCATTACTACCTGTTCAATGTGGATTCAAAACTTGAGACATCAGATACGTGTAACAACATCATACTTAAACAACTTCAAAAACGTACAGCAATGGAATACTTGAAATGTTTTTCCTGTTACTGTAAAGTCAGACTTGTCATTTAAAATATTAAGGTTTGACATGAGGACATAGGATGATGTCAGAACCCAACATCTCCAAAAAGGACAAGTGTAATAGTCCAACTTACTCACGGCTAGTGCTAGCTCAGTAAAATATAAGTTTCAGCTTAGCCAGATAAGTCCAATTACAATCAAGTCGGCTCAGCTCAGAAAGTGCAAGACAACTTCTCGGCGCTGACTAGGACCCCATGCCTTCATCAACTAATCAAGCTTAAAGCTAAGCATGTCAGTTTT
>AP025054.1:8353367-8426681 GCA_036186865.1 Eustoma russellianum | reverse complement strand
ACTAAGCTGTTGAACTGCAAACGCAATGTCTGGTCTAGCAATAGTAAGATATATCAACTTATCTACTAGTCTCCTATACTGAGTATTGTTAAGCAATGAAGGTGAATCATTATGGGTCAGGCTTGAGTGACTTTTCATTAGAGTTTTAGCAGGTTTAGCCTCTGTAAATCCAGCATGTTCTAGCAACTATAACGTATATTTCCTTTGGTTGATGTGAATGCCTTCCTTTGCCTGAGCCACCTCAATGTCCAGGAAAAATTTTAGCATGCCCAAGTCTTTAATCTTGAACTCATCATTTAAGGTCTGCTTAATCTCTGTATTGGCCCCCTCATTGTCACAAGTGACAATGATATCATCAACATACACCAGAAGAATCAACAGAGACTGGCCAACACGCTTAGTGAGCATAGTGTAGTCACAGTTAGATTGTTGGAAGCCCTTTCCAACCAGGAACCCAAGTCAATGTGGCATTCCATTATCTACTAGTTTTTTTGAGTCCATATAAGGATTTATGCAACTTGCACACCATATTGGAATCAGATACATTCATGCCTGAGGGAGGTAGCATGTAAATCTCTTCATGTAAGTCACAGTGTAAAAAGGCATTGTTTACATCTAGTTGGTGAATGGGCCATCGAAACTTAGCTACCATGGCCAGGATCACCCTGACTGTGGTCATCTTGGCCACTGGTGAAAAAGTATCCTGGTAGTCCAAGCCATATTGCTGGGATAGCCTTTGGCCACCAGTCGTGCCTTGTGCCTTTCCACTGTGTCATCAGCCTTCAGCTTGACTTTATACACCCACCTGCACCCAATGGGATGTTTGCCCTCAGGCAATGACATCAAGCTCCACGTCTGGTTGGCTTCTAGTGCTGCCAACTTGGTTGCCATAGCAGCCTGCCATACAGCTGAACCAGCAGCTTCTGCATAACTATTAGGTTATGTGTGTGCATTCAAACTATAAATGTATACTTCGTATTGTGGAGCTAATGATGCATAAGACATGTAATTATGAATAGGGTGAGGAGAAGTATGCTTGGGTATAGTACCAGCTTGTGATGCAACTAATGAGTTACAATGGTAGTCTTGAAGATATAGAGGGGGACGTCTAGAACGTTGAGGTTTGGCTGAAGGGAGGCTTTGATTCTTAATTATGGGAAGGTCAATGATAATGGAACCATGTTGTAAGGGTGTACATGCAGGTTATTGCATAGAAGCAGACTCATTCAGATCATTAGAGTGAAGACGGTCTGATGGTGGCTGAGGAGGTGGAGAACTGGGAGGCTGTGAAGAGGTATCAGCTGGACTGTGATTGACTTGGGATGTTTCAGGTGCTTCTGTGTGGTTGGGAGGTTGTGATATAGCTTGGATATCATCGTTGGATACAATAGGGTAATCTGAATCATCAGAGTAGGAGGGTATAAAGGAAGAGATGACCTTATCAGAATCAGTATGGGCTTTAGAATGAAAGGGAAAATTGATTCAAAGGACAAAACATCTCTTGAAATATAAACATCTTTGGTGTTCAGGTCCTTCAAAATATAATCTTTTGTAGTATGTGATAGCCCAAGAAACACACTTCTCTGAGCTCTAGCTTCAAACATTTCTTTGTGTCTCTGAGTATTGGTTCCAAAGGCCAAGCATCCAAAGGTCTTGAGGTTACTGTATGTGGGTGGTGATTTGTAAAGAAGTTCATGTGGGGTTATATGTTGGAGAATAGGGGTAGGAGTGATGTTAATGAGGTATACTGAGTGTTGAATATAGAAACCCCAGTAGGAAGAGGGTAAATGGGACTGAAATCTCTTGCAACATTGAGGATATGTTGATGTTTTCTTTCAACAATCCCATTCTGCTGTGGTGTATTGATACAGGTGGTTTGGTGTAATATACCATGAGAAGCATAAAATGCATTCGTCTTAAATTCCTGTCCATTGTCAGTTCTTACTGTCTTGACATTGACATCAAAATGAATAGACACAAAATGGTAGAAACTTTCTACAATGGACCTGGTTTATCTTTTATTCTTCATCAAATACACCCAACAATATCTACTATCATCATCAACTACTGTAAGAAAGTAATGTTGTTTATACAATGTGGGATACTTATATGGTCCCCAAATATCCATGTGTACAAGGGAGAAAGGGCTAACAGAGGATGAAATAGAGACTGGAAAATGATTTCTTTTCTGTTTTGCAATGGGACATATTGTACATGGATGCTCAAAATCAGGTATATTCACCATTGGCTCAATCTTCTTGATTCCTTTAGCCTCTTTGCAGACATATGCCCTAGTCTTGAATGCCACAACATACCATCTGAAAGGCTGGCTATACATGTCAGTGGAATGGATGAGAGGTAGCTGGTTTTGGATTGCCATGAAGATGATATAGGCCTTGATCTACCTCAGCTGAACCAATCATCTTCTTGGTTCTGAGGTCCTGAATCAGGTAAACGTTGGAACAAAAGGCAACAGAAAACAGGTTTGATTGAGTAAGTTTACTGAGTGATAAAAGATTGAAGGCAAATGCTGGTACATAGAAGACAAGATTGGAATTTACACTGACTGTGCCAACATGTGTGACTTTGGCTAGAGATTTATCTGGTAGTGTTACAGAAATGGCTTCAACAGTATGATAGGAATCAAACAAATGAATACAAGAACATATATGATCACTAGCTCCAGAATCCAAAATCCATACATTTAAGTTTGAAAGAAGCACATTACCTAAGACATTACCAGAGGCTGTGGATTGCTGGGCTGACATAACAGCATGGCGAACATTGTCAACAGTAGCAGAATCAACCACATTCTTGCCTGCTCTGTCCTGCCGTTCCTGCAATAAATTCATCAATTGAGCATATTGCTCTTGTGTCAACATATGAGTCATCTGAGTCATAACATTCTGTAATCCATACACTCCTGGATTCACATCATCACATACACTATATTCCTTGTACTCTGCAGTATTGACACTGTCTCCTATCATTGCACCATTTCCTTCGTTACTGACCATATTAATATGACTCTTAGGCTTATAACCTTGAGGGTATCCATGCTTTTTATAGCATTTATCAACTGTATGACCAGTCATGTTACAATGACTGCATATAGGAATCCTGTTATTATTTTGATGAGATCTTCGCATGTCACGTCTAAAGCCTCTACCACACTGCCTCTGCCAAGCATTATTCATGAAACCATCACTATATCCTTTACACTCATATGTATTGCCTCTTTCTGCACCATTAACATTCATTACCATCGAAGGATTATTACTAAATCCATATTGACTTGCTGAGTAATTCATCTTCCTTTCCAATTTCACTATCATGGCAAACGCAGATTTCAAGTCAGGCAGGAGGGTAGACAACAACACTTGGGACTTTACTGCCTCAAACTGGTCATTAAGACCCTTCAAGAATTTAATCACACAATCATTCTCCACAAACTTGTTGATCTCAACTGTGAGAATACAAAAGCATCTATGGCATGTACAGGTAGGTACTGACCTTAGCACCATAAATTCCTCTCACACACTTTTCAGTTTTGTATAATATTCAGTCACACTACTGTATTCTTGCTGAAAGAGTAGAATTCTTCCTGCAAATCCTAAAGTCTAAAAGAGTCAGCATTACCATACCTGAACTTCATATCATTCCAAATTCCGTTGCAGAATCTAGCCAAATTACACTTTGGCTAATGCTGGGGGTTAAATAATTAACCAACCAAGGTGCCACCATATTGTTAGCTTTCATCCAAGAATTGTACCTTCTCGCTCCCTCCGTTGGCTTCTCAATTGTACCATTCACAAAACCTATTTTGTTCTTGGACTCCAGCGCTCTTCTTATGGACCTACTCCAACCATGGTAATTGTTCCCATCAAGCAACGGCTGCACTAATACAGTAGATGGATTATCACTTGGATGAATGTAAAACGGATCATCAGATGGATCTATTGGGATCGAAGGTGATGCAGAAGAAGAGGATGACATTAAGTTATTGTCTGATATAGCAAAGGTGCCAAAATTCATCAAAATGCTCTGATACCAT
Source organism: Eustoma russellianum (assembly GCA_036186865.1). Taxonomy (NCBI): domain Eukaryota; kingdom Viridiplantae; phylum Streptophyta; class Magnoliopsida; order Gentianales; family Gentianaceae; genus Eustoma; species Eustoma russellianum. The sequence goes on along the minus strand of AP025054.1, from coordinate 8,422,627 downwards.
GTGAAATTTCTAACAATCTGATCAATTTTTGATTGATAACAAGAAAAACTGAACAAAGAATAAAGAAATTCAATTGAATAGAGAGATACTGGAAGAGAGAATTTAGAAAACATAAGGCAGTTGGCTTAAGCTCGAAGAAATGCCAAAACTCCAACTGCAAAATCGGTTACATCGTTTGCTTAAGAAGAAGAAGGAATATCAAACTAAAATGACAGAATTACCCCTCAACTTACTCCGCCTGCTTCTAATTACATAAGGGTAAAATAGTCATTTCACACATTTAAAATCAATACGCGCGCATAGTTCTTCTTCTTCTTCAGCTCCTCTTCGCGTCATTGGCACATTCCTTGTAGGTTGCACTCGTTCCCATGATAACCGCCAGCCTCCTTCAACAACAACTCACCCATGTGACATCTAAAGGTGCTAATCACTGATTGGTCCCCTGATTTCAACAGTTGCTCGCTACTTTACCATTGATGTCTCTTCTTCAACCGCTTCATATACTTTGACAGACCATGTGAAATTACAAAAGGTGAGAGCATTGGATGGTCGATAAAAAAACATCGACTGCTAGAGATACTAAAAGATGCCCAACATGCGATAAACATTCATGGCACAATAGAGACCTTGTTTAATGCCTTCTCTTGAGAAGGGGTCATGAGGGAAGGATATTAGAGAGAGTAGTATTTTAGTAGCTATAAATTTGATACTTTGAATAGAAGAATGGCCGGTTCAGATCTGGAGAGGCCAATGATGAGGCAAAATTTGAGACCTCGAATTACGTGCCGCCATGTTTACAAACTGGCCAGCGGTTTGAATTTTTTAAAAAAAGAACAGTTTGTACACGTAGAAACACGTGCTTGAAAGCTTTGTATTTTGCCTCACTGTTGGCCTCCTCTAATCTAAACCCAAGAAAGGCACTCCAAAGTTGTTATCCTTGATGGCAAGTTCCTCGATCGAGTTGAGGTGGTAAAGATACAAGACACTCCGACACATCCCGTGTTATGAGTAATTATTCTATGAGAAATTCCCTGTGAAAATATCATCTTCTTTGCCACATTTTCATTGCTTTTCCTAGTCTGACACACATCAGCCATTCCTTTCACTGCAACATCAAAGCTTAATAACAAGCCAACCATAACGGTACGACTCAATATATTTTTCTATAACCAGTGACAAAACACTTTTCGAATAATTATACTTTCGTCTTTTTTAAATTTCGGTCCAGATTTCAAGAAAAATATAATGAAACCACATGTCAAACAAAGACGAGAGGCTTGTGTATAAGAATATAGGTATACATCTACCATAACTTCATCAACAAGCATGCTAAGAACAGTATATATTTTTTTAAATAAAGATGCTGATTTTATTTAACTAGCCTCACTTGTGGTGGAGGAAAACCATATTACAATCCTCATCGTATGTAAATAAATTAAACATGGAACTAATGATGGCTAATCTCCAGTCGTATATGATATGCCGCATTAAAACCTTGCCAAGTAAAACCACCCTTATGGATAATGAAAAGCATATAGCCGAAAGCATGTGTCCGTGATCCATTCATAAAACTGCTCCTCTTGCTGCTAGCTTTCGTCCTACGGTTGCGTCAATGTTTAACTTCAATTTGCCCGATGGGGGCAGCTGCCAGCGGATAATTCGCAGTCGTTTAGTGCGCAATGATGGAGAAAAGTGAAGGTCTATTAGATGCGGTACTGAGGTGGCAAAATTTATCCTATTTGTTGCGGAACACCATGTGTATATAGCCATCTTGATCTTATTGTATAAACGCGCATAATCGAAATGCTCTTCATCAAACCTGCTGGCCGCATATGTTTCCCATATTTCCCATGCAACAATCGAAGGCACCGTTGCTTTAAGTTGTCCCAGCATTGATGTCTGAGTTGATGTGCGCCACCAACGAAAGTGGTGAGCCTCAATGGTATGAGACGATGGCATTGGTCCGGAGAAAATAGCCGCTATTTCCATCCATAGCGGTCGGATTTTTGAGCATTGGAGAAATACATGGTCTTGATCATCAGTATCCGTACGGCAAAAAACACATTGTGATGGATATGGCGTCAACCAATAGCGCAGGTTGTTTACCATTGGGATGGAGCGATTCCAAAGTTGCCATAGAAATTTTTTTTAACCCGGGTGAGAGTTTTTCCACCAAATATAGCGTGTTTCAACCATAGGTAGACCATCTTTCGCAATTAGTGAGTAGGCCGATTTAATGGAAAATTGGCCATTGTCATCCGACACCCAATGAATGATTTTATGTGTCCTTCTAACATTCAATTCTATGAAATCATGAATGCTACAGAGTCTCTTCCACGTTGGTGAATCGTAAATGTGTGAATAAATAGAAGAACACTGTCCATATTTGCATCTACAAAATTCGGCCCATAATGTATTTGAATGGAAATATTTCCACCACAGTTGACAATTATAGGTTTTTGAACATATGAAAGATTCCGAATACATAATCCTCCCTCTTCAGTTGCACGCATATTGAAGACCGGGATTGCCAATGATGTCTACCTTTCCACAGAAAAGTTGCCATTTTACGATTTAAAGTATTAATCACACTTTTTGGTAGGCGTGAACTCGCAATGAGATGTGTGGGAATCGTATTTAGCACATATTTGATGAGTATTATCCTGCCCGCCATTGATAGTAATCTGTTCGATCAAGACGACAATTTAGCCTCAAAGTGGTTGAGGAGAGGAGTGCAATATCTGGATTTGTTGATTCCCTTATACAAATATGACCCAAGATACTTGATAGGCAATGATGTCGACCGCATGCCTAAAATATCCAATGAAGTAGTAACCGAGGCTCCCAAGCCCGTAACAAATTGGCTTTTATTATAATTAACCAGCTGTCTGGATGCCTTCTGATATGCTTCCAAAAATTGGCAAACTTTTCCCAGATTTTGGACTGATCCGTTAAAAAATACTAACAAGTCATCCGCAAATCCCAAATGTGAAACACATGGCACACGTCCGGCCGTGAAGCTTTTGATTGTGCCCGTCCGCATTAATGATTTCAGCCCTCTTGAGAACCCTTCCAAAGATAAAATGAATAATAGAGGTGACAATGGATCGCCCTGCTTTACCCCGCGGCCAATGGAGAAGAAACCTGTCGATTTACCATTTAGGAGGATAGAGCATTGTGTTGCACGCAAGTTATTGATTAAGATTCGAACTAGGCGCGCATCCATGCCTAGCCGTTGTAGCAGCAAATCAAGATATCTCCAACTAACTCTATCGAATACCTTAGCCATATCCAATTTAATCATGACATATCCTCCTCTTGTGCGTTTGTCAATTACATGTACCATCTCTTCTGCCAATAATATCTGCTCTGTGATGCCACGACCTTTCATGAAACCTGCCTGTTCTGGAGAGATGAGTTTAGGCAATGCTTTCCCAGTCGAGATGCTATCACTCTTGTAATTACCTTAGAGATAAAGTTTGTTAGGCATATGGGACGGAATTCCACAAAAGTTTGAGGATTAGGAACCTTTGGAATAAGGGTAATCGTGGCGGCCGCTACTTTCTTTGGCATCATAATTCCCAAATAAAATTCTTGTACCGCTTTGAGCACATCATATTGTATCACATGCCAAAATCTCCTATAGAACGATCCTGGATAGCCATCATGTCTTGCCGCACTAGTGGGACTAAGATCCCACACGGATTCATTGACTTCTGCTAGTGTGGGAAGCTCCTGCAGCATATTATTATCCTCTAACATTATCAATGATGGTATATGCTGCAGAATATAATCACAATCTACCAGTGGCTCGTCTGTAAACAGCTGTGAAAAATACGATGAATGGCTTCGGTTACTATTGCTGTTGCTTGCTCGCACTCAGTTCCATCAGGCTGCAAAATACGATGAATGTGCTGCCGGCGACGCTTCTCTTTCACTGTTTGATGATAAAATGAAGTATTTGCATCTCTCTCCTTAAACCACTTAACATTTGCTTTCTGCTTCCAAAAGAGAAATGCACGATTTTGGGCAAGTTTCAACTGTGCTATGCAGCGGTGGTATTGTGATCGTGTACTCTCTGTAGGGTCCGCGTCATATATTCTTTCAGCTGACTGAACATCTGCCTCTGCCTGAGATACTGCATCAAAGATGTTCCCAAAAACCTCTTTATTCCATTGCCTTAGCTCTTTTCATAAACGACACATCTTATTATGGAATCCTCACATTCCTCCAACTGTGGGAAATGAGCGCCAATGATGTATGACAAAAGCGTCGAAATCAGGATGTGCTGTCCAAACATCAAGATATCTGAAAGCTGCTGGATTCCAAGGACCATCGGTGTAACATGTCATCAATAGTGGAGCATGATCAGATGTAGCTCTTGTGAGATGTTGAACTTGTGTAACAGAAACTATATCAGAGAAAGACTGAGAGCACAAAAAATGATCAAGTCGACACCATACTCGGCCTAGACCTCGACCATTTGACCAACTGAATAATGAACCTTGAAAAGATATTTCCTGCAAGTCACAGTGCTGAACACAATCGTTGAAATCCTGCAGTGTGCGCAATGATGGTTGCGATCTACCACGATGCTCTTCTAATGTGCGAAATGTATTAAAATCACCACCTATTAACCATGGCTCTGTAATGGTTGTGTGGAATTGTTTTAGATCTTCCCACAATATACGCCTCTCTGAGATCGAATGGCGTCCATATACTGCTGTCAACCAAAAACAATCTCCTGACGCCAGCCAACGATACTTGATAGAATAATTCTGATGGCCAACCTGTTCTGCTTCCAAGGCTAAAAGTGTTTCCTTCCAAAAAACCATATTTGATCATAAAACAAACTGACACAGCTTTTGAAAAACCCAATTGTAACTGATATGATAGCAGTGATGAAGCTCTAAGTTTTGGTTCTATGACAACTAAAATATGTAAGTTATGCCGTCGTACCAGTGAAAGTAAACGAGTAAGTGATGTATGTATGCCACGGACATTCCACAATAACATCTTCATTGAGATAATACATCAAAAGAATTAGAGAGATGTACTACGTGTAACATGGTTAAACGAGGAGAGGTGGGCACCATTTTGTTTCATCGCAATATCCTTGGCCCATGACTAAGTTGTGGATCTGTTGCTTCCACAACCACGTTATCACGAGAGTGTGCATCAACGTATGTAGCTTCAATGATGTTTGCTATATTGACATAGAAATCCTTATCTTGTGCATCCAACTGATTAACATCTAGCGGAATATCTAATTCGATGTCTGAGTGAGAAACTAACAATGTTGGCTCTGAGAGATCTCCTAATATACAATCATCAACTCCTTTTAGTCTTGAGAGATCCTGTGTGTCTGTTACCTCCTGAACTGCAACCATCTCCGGTGAGTGAGGTTGGATTGATTCAATTTGAGGCAGACAGTGAGACTCAACATGCGGTTCTTCGATCGCTGGACCTGATTTTTCTAGTGTCCAGCGCTGTTTTTTTGTGTTTATCAGCTGGTTTTGGATTGGTATTGTCTATACGAGACGTGACTTTTTCGACGGTAGGTGCATGGTTTTTTCCACAATCTGACGCAACATGCCCTAGTCGATAACATCCGGAGCAGTATGATGGCAGATCCTCGTATTCTACGTTCTACATGATTAGCCTTGTTGATGTCTGAATGAAAACTCGTTGAGGCAATTCTTTTGAGACATCCAATTCAACACATATGCGTGCCACTGACGGCCGGTTCATAGCGGTAGTGGCTGCGTCAAGTTTCAGTGGCGTTCCCAACATTGTTGCTATTTGAAATAGAGCATCTTTATGGTGCAGGTGAATGGGAAGACCCGGAAATGAAACCCAAATTGGGACTGTCGGCACTTCTATCGCGGGATCATAATCCGGAGTCCATTTGGTGATACACATATGCTTTCCAGAGATCATCCAACTTCGTCGTGAAAAACATCGGAAATAATCCTACTCATGATCAAAGTGGATAAGAATGTGTGTGGCATCCAAAAGACCCACCTTTATCGATCCAATGAATCCGATACGATCAATGGCTGATCGGATCGTTGCAAGCGGTGGCCTTCCATACCAAAACGTTCCAAACAATGTAAATCAATAAGGAGAGGCTAACGACTGAATTTCCTCACATGTAAATGTAATCATTGGGATGCACTTGAATTTGTGGATTGGTTTCGGCGGAATGATCGAAGGTGATGACGTGAAAAGCGATGCGTATGAGAGTGGCGCCATCGAAACCGGATCTGCCGTAATGCCGACTGTGGAGAGTTGGAATGCCATGAAAGTAGGTTTTGGAGAAGAATATGAATAAGGAAGAATAGAGAAGAAGAGATCAAGTTGTAATGGGTGGCTGAATGAAGCGACGGCTGACGGCGGTTACGCCGCCAGCCGAAGGCGATCGCCAGCGAGAGAGTAGAAGGGCAGCATTTTCTTATCATATGTTGCTAAGAATAGTATATTAAGTAGGTGATATATATATATACATATATATATATATATATATATATATATATATATATAAAATATTTAGTATTCATTAGAGAACGGTCTCAATGGCATCGGTAACATTCATCGAAAAGTTGTCGGTATAGTCCGTCTAAATTTGTGTCGATAATCCAAACAATTTAATGAAATTCCATTGGTAGTATGTCATCATACTATCAAGGTGATATCCGTCGACTTGGTGTTTGAAATATGATATTTCATCGGGGAGTGCTTGGTGCTATCAATCAAAGGGGGAATTGCACCGAGCATCCAAACGGTGGTCAAATTATCCACTTAGCACTTAAACGTTCCAAAACCTCATTTGGCACCCTAAACGCGGCCAAAATTGATTCAATTAACACCAGAAACCGGCTGATAACCTGCTCCAGCCGGTTTCAGCAAATTTTACCGCCAAAAAACGATTTCCCCCCAAAATTAACGTCTTTCTCTTCCCTCCCTTCGCATGCTACTGTTCTATGCTAGTTTGCCTCCATAAATTAGCCCTCCAATTCACAAAATCACCCAATACACATCAATAATTCACATTCCTCATCCTTCCTTCCTCTCTCTATTGTGCTTTAAGAACTTATGGGATCTCCTCATGGGTTGGAACGCTGCAAATTGCTCATCTTTTGGCCTAATGTCAATGCACTCATCCCCCATGCTTTTGGGAACAAGATTCAAACTTTTCTTCTTATTTTGGGTTTCTTTTATTGATGGTTTCTTGGTGATGGACTAACTGATTCTGCTCTTGACCTCACGCTTTCTTGGTTTTGTTATCCTATTTCAATCACTACATAATCTTCATCTCTAAAACTCTCAGTGTTCCGGTTTCGAGGCGAAAAGATTGGAGTCATGATGTGGGATTGAGCTGAAATGCTGGTTTTACAAAGAGGACAATTGGCATTGTTTTGAAGCCAAATGTCAATGCAATCTATATGGAAAACATGGGAACAGTTTGGGATGATTCTTAGCTTCTCTTATTCTTGAAATTCATTCAAACAAACAGCACATTCACACAAGCTTCTTTCTTGTCTAAGCTCGCTTCTTTTTTCACTTTTCTTGAACTGCAAAACAGGGATTGATCTGATCACTGCTTCATCGAGACCATGATTTTCCACGCATGGAGACTGAACTAATAAAAGGGATTCATTAGAATTCCTCATGGAGAAAGAGAAGCGGCGGAGTAGGTCGATCCGATGCCAGTTTAAGCAACATTTGATGACAAATATGTAGTAACTAACGAGTAAAAAACCGGTGGCTAATATGGCAATGAGTGCAACTACTAAGATTGGGAAATTTGAGTGTGAAGAGTACAAAGCAGAGCCAAGAAGTGAATTTGGAGGAGGATTTGGCATTGGTGATGTAGCTTTATATTCTTGAAGGAAGCCATTTTAGGAAATCATCAGATCCATCATGTTGTGCTTAGATCTTGAATCTCGACATAAATAAAGAATGGGCAAAAGTATAAATTGAAGAGGAAATGTGTAGAGAAGAAAAGCATGAAGGAGACGAAAAACAGTTGGGGACAGGGAGGAAATTGGGGTATGAAGACATTAATATTGCAGTGAGTGAATATTCATGTATATGAGGCGGTTGGACCTTTTTAAGGTGAGAAAAACAGAGCCAAAAGAGTAGGGGAAACCAGATACTGCAGAGTGTACTAGTAGTTGGTGAACTCAGATAGGAAACAGAGCCTAAGCCTGCTATCTCTGTTGTAGAAACATATTGAGTGGTTGATTTTGTTGAGCCTAAGCCTGCTATCTTGAATTATTAATGGTTGTTGGTTGATTTTGTGAAGTGGAAGGCTAATTTATAGAGGAAAACCATAGAAGAACTAGTTGAAGCAGGAGGAAGGAAAGAGAAAGACGTTATTTTGGAGGAATAATTGATTTTGTCGGTAAAATGTAGTGAAACCGGCTACAGCAAGTTAACAGCCGGTTTCTGATGTTAATTGAGTGAATTTTGGCCACGTTTGGGGTGTCAAATGAGGTTTCTGAACGTTTAAGTGCTAAGTGGATAATTTGACCAACGTTTGGGTGCTCGGTGCGATTCTCCCATCTATCAAAAAGTCTGTCATAAACAATCTGTTTTGAAATATCCGTCGAGAATGAAATATCTTTTACCGACGAAAGAATACATGACGGCGTAGTACCCGTCAGGCAACAGTCAGAGGTCACGAATGCGGATGAATTTTCGTCGGATATTGCCGTCGTTAAATTTAGGTTTTCGGTGGTGGATATAGCCTAAGATATAGTCCATATGAAATAAAGACCCATATAGTGGACGTTACCTAGCAAAGATAAGGCTCAAGTATTGTTGATATAGTATAATCGTATTATATGCTTTTTATGCAAACACAGTGAAATGTCTTATGTGATATGAAATACGTGAAGATGTTTTATAAGTCTAACCCACGTTAAAGAATGTGCGATTTATGTGGCTGTGTAATTTATATGATCCATGAGGAATTTATTATGAAATTTGACAAGTCCTCTTCAATGAATGCTTGTAGGTCATCTTATCAATTTTCAGTGCGTTTGTTATACTATTATAAATAGACGAGATAATCAAGGAACATGTATCTATATTCATTTTCAAATCCTATGTAATTTATTTCCATGTAATTTAGTAAAAAATGTATGAACGTAGAATAGTTAGACATAGATGTTTTTAAGCATATAAAAAGTCAAGTTCATAACAGTATAGAATCAAGTTTGTGACATAACAAACACATGACATAGATATTACTAGTCAATCAAGTATCAAGAGGTGACAGATTCATGTTACATTGAAACCAAACACATTAATCGAAATATCAAGCTTCTGCTTATTGTATTAGAAATAACTATAAGTGAAGAAATTCAAAAGGGTCTTGTTTCAATTCCATCTTGGAGCAAGACGGATACCAGTTCCCAAAGCTCAGAAAAAGGACAGCAAAATGCAGAAGGCCAGCAAATATAAGAACAAACTCGTGTTTGGTCTCACAATGGATCACAGTAGATTTCATTACTTCCATCTTCCTTGAAATGGTTTGCACATATGCAGCCTTGATCACAAGTTCCTCGAATTGAGGTGGTAAAAGAACAAGACACTCCGACACATGCCGGGTTACCAGTAAGTCTTCTATAAGAAATTCCCTGCGAGAATATCATCTTCTTTGCCACATTTTTGTTGCTTTTCGTAGTCTGATGTACATCAGTCATTCCCATCACTGCAACATGAAGAGTTGATTGTGAATCCTACATCTTTAATAACAAGACAATTCTATAACATGTATCTCGATACATTTTTACATAACCAGTTATACACCAATCTTTCTATTATTATCCTGTCAATTTTGACTTTTCGGTTCATATTTAAGAAGGAAAAAAATAATAATGAACCCCATGTCGAATAAATCAGAGAGAATTATTGTATGGAACATTTACCAGAACTGCATCCACAAGCAAGCAAAAATAGTAAATGAAATACGGAAATGTCAGCAATAGCTTATTTCAGGTATATATGTATATTCTTCCCCTTGTGCTAACCTCCCCAGTGCATCCATGGCTTTGCTGGCATGTCTGGAAAATCTTGATTTGACTGAATGAGCACCAGCAGAAAAATGACGCATGCAAACTTAGCCATCTTTGGACCTTTTGACATCAACAGAGGTGCGGTTGATAGCTTGATTCTGGGTTTCTCCTCACCATGTGAAAAACAATGTATTCCTTACGTATATATATACTAATAATATATGCTTTTTGGTACGTGGTGTAACCGATCAGGGCTAACAAACAAGGTGCGAAAGACGATTTGGCCCTGAATATTTTAATTGGTCAATATTAAAATTGTTTGCCTGGAGTACTCGACAATATCTATGGCCAAGTCAAATTGGAAATCGCGTTATGGCAGATTTCGTTCTTTCGTATGCAAACGGAACTTGTGGATCGATAAAATAAACTAATAAGGTGATGTAGGTATAATATTGCTTAGAAAAATTATTTTATTTGTCTGCATTGTTGTGAATAAAAAATTAGCGTCACTATTATTTCAAGGAGATTCTAGTTTAGCATAAGATAAACCAAAACTATTTTACCAAGCGTAGTTTATTATGAACAGTTCATTTTTAAAAGAAAAAACCTCGTGGTCTGTGAAATTTTAAAGAAATTGAGGATTGGATCAAGAACAAGATCCAGCAACTAATCAAGAAACTCAATTGAGAGCAAAAGTCATCAACGATGCAACCAGAGCAATAAGACTCTGGGAATTCAAAAGAAGACAGTTAGGGAGAAAACGAGAGGAAGAAATTGGGAATTCATCCAATTGATTTGATGATTCAATCGAATGAGCAAACAAGCGGTTATACAGTCGTTTAAAAGGAAGAAGAAAACATTACATGAAATGACAAAAGCACCCCTTACTAACGTCTCCCTAGTATACTAAACACAAGGTCAAAACGGACATTTCATCCATTTAAAAACTACGCGCGCTTCCGCTTTCTTCTTCTTGCTGGCTTCCTTCTGCACATTTGAGTCACCTACGCTGTCAACTCTTGGCCCACCTATTAACCGCTTTCCCTGCTCCATTCCAACTACCTCACGTGACACCTAAGCTCCTTAATCTTCGATTGACTCTTTTAGTTCAGTCAATTACATCTAACCATGCTCTTGATCACTGCAGTGCATCACACACCTTTCAGCACACACGCTTCAACACCCCCCCTCAAGCTCATGCCTTTGAGCTTGCTGTGGTATACAGATTTTGAACCCCCAGTGCAACCAATCAACTATGCTGATCTTCGAAGATCCAGCGCCTTAGTAAACAGATCCGCCAGCTGCATCTCAGTACGTATGGGCCTGAGTTTCAACGTTCCATCCTGTACCTTATCTCTTATCACATGGCAGTGTATCTCTATGTGCTTGGTCCTTTCATGAAATACGGGATTCTCTGCAATATAGATTGCACTCTTACAATCACAAAAGACTTCTACGGGCCTTTGATCCTTCAGCTGCAAATCCCTCATTAGATACAAAAGCCATTGCACCTCACATGTTACCATGGCCATGGCCCTGTACTCTGCCTCCGCAGATGATCTAGATACTGTGGACTGTTTCTTGGCTTTCCAAGAAACCAACGCATCTCCAAGAAAAACGCAATAGCCAGTGATGGACCTTCTTGTTTCATAGCATCCTCCCCAATCCGCGTCTACAAATGCCTTTAACTTCATCTCACCACTTCTAGGAAACAAAATTCCTTGCCCAATCATTCCTTTCAAGTATCTGAGCACCCTATGCGCTGCTCTTAGATGATTGCTGGTAGGGCAGTCCATAAACTGGCTAAGTTGCTGCACGGCAAAGGCAATGTCAGGTCTAGTGATAGTCAAGTATATCAGTCTTCCTACCAACCTTCTGTACTGAGTGACATCTTCCAATGGGGTTGAATCCTGATGCGTAAGGCTGAGATGTGTCTGCATTGGGGTCTTAGCAGGCTTAGCATCTATGAATCCTGTCTGATCTAACAACTCTAACGTATACTTTCTCTGATTAATATGAATTCCTCCCTTTGCTTGTGCAACCTCTATCCCCAGGAAGAACTTCAGTCGTCCCAGATCCTTGATCTTGAACGCATTATGCATGGCCTGCTTAACTTCTGTGATGGCCCCCTCATTGTCACAAGTGACAATGATGTCATCCACATACACAAGAAGGATCAACATTGATTGCCCAACTGATTTAGTGAAAAGGGTGTAGTCACACTTAGACTGCTGAAATCCAACTGATATCAGGAATTTCGTTAGAGTTGTATTCCATTCTCTACTTGCTTGTTTTAGTCCATAGAGTGATTTATGAAGCTTGCAAACTAACTTGGATCCTGTAGTAGCCAGCCCTAGAGGAGGTATCATGTATATGTCTTCATGAAGATCACTATGGAGGAACGCATTGTTGACGTCCAATTGGTGAATTGGCCATTGTAACCTTGCTGCCATGGCCAGAATTACCCTCACCGTAGTCATTTTGGCAACTGGGGAAAACGTGTCTCGATAATCTATCCCATATTGTTGAGTATATCCCTTTGCCACAAGCCTTGCTTTGTATCTTTCCACTGTCCCATCAGATTTCAGCTTCACTTTATACACCCACCTGCAGCCAATAGGGTGTTTACCTTCAGGGAGAGGTACCAAACTCCAGGTGTGATTGGCTTCTAAGGCTGCCAACTCAGTTGCCATGGCTGCTTGCCAGACAGCAGAGCCAGCTGCTTCTGTATAAGTGTTAGGTTCTGTATGTACATTTAGACTCAAGATGTATGCCTTATACTGAGGAGCCAATGATGCATATGACATATATTTCTGAATGGAATGTGGTGAGGTGTGGGCAGAAGTCTGAGCATTTTGTGTGGATGTTAAGGAATTACACTGATAGTCTTGGAGGTGCGCAGGAGGTTGTCTGGTACGTTGTGGTCTCACGTTAGGCCTATCGTCTCTGGCAATGGGCAGGTCAATAACAATGTTCCCATATGGAGGAACCAAAGCTGGAGGGTTATGGCTAGTAGTGATGTCATTTGGCACGGGAGATACGGGCTGATCATGAGTAATGTCAATTGGCACAGGAGATACGGGAGATACGGGCTGATCATGAGTAATGTCAATTGGCACATGAGATACGGGCTGATGGTGATGAACGCTTGAGATAGGCTCATGCGGCAACTGTGTGGGTGGTCTGAGGACTGGTGAAAGAGACTGATCGGAGACGCATTGGGGAAGATCAGTAGTTGTTATATCATGATTTTGTTGCAGAAGTGATTGTGTATCATTATGAAAGAGAGAAGGCTGGTTGGAATTATTAAGTTCTGAGACAGGAGAATATGGCTGAGCAGGGAGTCCAGAGGTAGAATGGGATGGCACGCTTTGACTATCAGAAGAGAATGGAAATATGGACTCAAAGAATGAGACATCTCTTGAGATGTACACAGCTTTAGTATTGAGATCCTGCAATATGTATCCCTTTGTGGTATACGAAAGCCCCAAGAACACACTTTTGTGGGCTCTGGCTGCAAACTTTTCTTTATGATTTTGGGTATTACTGCCAAAGGCCAGGCAGTCAAAGACTTTAAGAATAGAGTAGTCAGGTAAGGATTTGTATAAGAGTTCATGAGGTGTCTTGTGATGAAGAAGAGGTGAAGGAGTAATATTGATAAGATATACCGAGTGTTGCACGCAAAAGCCCCAGTAGGAAGAAGGTAAAGATGATTGGAATCTGAGTGCCCTTGCCACATTTAAAATATGTTGATGTTTTCTCTCTATAACACCATTCTATTAGGGGGTGTTTATACAACTAATTTGATGCACAATCCCATGGGAGGCAAAGAAGGCATTCATTTTAAATTCTGGTCCATTATCAGACCTGATAACTCTGATTTTGGCATCAAACTGAACTGAAGCAAAATGACAGAAACTTTCAACAATAGATCTCATTTCTACTTTGGTTTTCATGAGATACACCCAACAATACCTACTATAGTCATCAATCACAGTAAGAAAGTAATACTGTCTGTACAATGTTGGGTACTTATATGGACCCCAAATATCCATGTGTACAAGAGAAAACAAGCTAGAAGAAACTGAACTAGAAATTGGAAAAGGTGATCTCCTCTGTTTGGCTAGAGGACAGACTGTACAGACATGGGTTGATTCAGGAACAATCACAAGAGGCTCAACTTTCTGGATCTCTCTCAATCTTGGGTTAGATGGATGCCCAAGTCTTGAATGCCATAACAAGCTATCTGACAAACTGATGGCACATGCCAAGGGAGTGGAGGAGGAAGTAGGGAATCTGGGTGTGCCATGTAGATAATAAAGGCCTTGATCTACCTCAGTTGAACCAATCATCCTCTTGGTTCTGAGGTCCTGAATCAGGCAAACGTTTGAGCAAAAAATGAAAGTAAACAAGTCTGACTTGGTAAGCTTGCTAAGTGACAACAGATTGAAGGCAAAGGACGGCACACAGAAAACGTCAGTAAGGCTGAGATTGGGATTGACATGGATTGTTCCAACATGCATAACTCTGGCTAAAGACTGATCAGGTAATTTTACTGAGATACTATTGACAGGCTGATATGAATCAAAAAGATGAATGTTAGAACATATATGATCACTTGCTCCAGAGTCTAATATCCATACATTTAAGTTTTGATGCACTACATTATCTAACGGCTTACCAGAAGGGATGACTTGTTGCGCTGACATAGCAGCATGACGAGTGCCTGCACCATTTGCACCATCAGACACTCCTTTCCTTCCTGCATCATAACGCTCCTGCAACAAATTCATCAACTGAGTGTACTGATCATGTGTCAACGTAAGAACCATCTGTGACATCTGATGCTGTGAGTTATTCACTTCTGAACTCACTGTCTCATACGCCTCATACCCATCAAACTCCTCTTGGTTCACACTACCTTCAAACGATGAATTATTTCCATCATTACTCACCATATTAATCTGACTCCTAGGTTTGTAACCTGGAGGATAACCATGCTTTTTGTAGCATTTCTCAACCGTATGGCCAGTCATATTACAATGACTACAGACTGGCACTCTAGAACCACTCGACTGGGACCTTGACACATCCCGTCTAAAACTTCTCCCACGTTGCTTCTGCCAAGAGGCATTAGATGACCCTTCATTATGAGACATCTGAGGATACATGTTGCCTCTACCCGCACTACTCACATTCATTACTGACGAGGGACTATTATTGAACTGTCCATTTCCTCCTGAGTAATTCATCTTCCTCTCTAACTTTACCGCCATGGCAAAAGCGGTTTTCAGATCTGGTAGTGGAGTGGACAACAACACCTGAGATTTTACTGCCTCAAAGTCATCGTTTAAACCTTTCAAGAACTTAATCACGTAGTCATTTTCAACAAATTTGTTGATCTCTACAGTAAGGTTGCACATACATCTATGACACGTACATGTAGGAACAGACCTTAACACCAACAACTCCTCCCAAACACTTTTCAACTTTGTGTAATACTCTGTCACACTACTAGCATTCTGTTTAATCGAATAAAACTCCTCTTACAAGTCTGATAATCTAAAAGAATCAGCATTACCATACCTGAATTTGAGATCACTCCAGATCTCAGCAGCAGAATCCAACCATATCACACTCTGGCCGATGCTTGGACTCAGGGAATTAACCAACCAAGAAGCAACCATGTTGTTGGCCTTAATCCAAGAATTATAATGTCTTGCCTTCTCCACAGGCTTCTCAATCGATCCATCAACAAAGCCTATCTTATTCTTGGATTCTAACGCTCTCCTTACTGACCTGCTCCATCCATGATAATTGTTTCCATCCATCAACGGCTGCACCAGTATCATGGCGGGGTTGTCACTCGGATGAATGTAGAACGGATCATCCGAAGGATGAAGCGGAGCAGAAGGCGATGCACCTGATGAAGATGCAGATGTAGATGTGTTGTTGTTCGATGCCATGAATGTAGCAAAATGCATTAACAAGGCTCTGATACCATGTGAAATTTTAAAGAAATTGAGGATTGGATCAAGAACAAGATCTAGCAACTAATCAAGAAACTCAATTGAGAGCAAAAGTCATCAACGATGCAACCAGAGCAATAAGACTCTGGGAATTCAGAAGAAGACAGTTAGGGAGAAAACGAGAGGAAGAAATTGGGAATTCAACCAATTGATTTGATAATTCAATAGAATGAGCAAACAAGCGGTTATACAGTCGTTTAAAAGGAAGAAGAAAACATTACATGAAATGACAAAAGCACGCCTTACTAATGTCTCCCTAGTATACTAAACACAAGGTCAAAACAGACATTTCGTCCATTTAAAAACTACGCGCGCTTCCTCTTTCTTCTTCTTGCTGGCTTCCTTCTGCACATTTGAGTCACCTACGCTGCCAACTCTTGGCCCACCTATTAACCGCTTTCCCTGCTCCATTCCAACTACCTCACGTGACACCTAAGTTCCTTAATCTTCGATTGACTCTTTTAGTTCAGTCAATTACATCTAACCATGCTCTTGATCACTGTAGTACATCACACACCTTTCAGCACACACGCTTCAACACCCCCCTTCAAGCTCATGCCTTTGAGCTTGCTGTGGTATACAGATTTTGATCTCAGAGCAGAGCAGTATTCTGCTATCGTTTACCTAGGGGTAAAATTTTTAGAAAGAAAAGGGATTCGAATAGAAATAAATTGTTTAACATAACTGTTGGTATTTATGTTAATTCTCCACAGCCTAATTACCCAAAACATCAGTACACATGCTAATTCATCTGAACATACTAACGACCCAGCTGCATCATGGTGTGTGTTGCATATATACGTGCTTATTCAGTAAACATTGACATGTATGCCATGTTAATGCTTCCAAATACTATGTGTTTGTGTATCTTGGGGTTTGGGTTTTCTATTCCGCTTCTTCGAAGCCATTTATTTTATCCAAATTTTTTGTACATGTTTCTTGCCATTATATATTGGTTTCTGTACCGTACGCTAAGTTTGGGTGTGGCAATTGTATTAAAAAAAGAGAAAAGTGAATGCGTATTATTTTATATCATGGACTTCTTTTTCCTTTTGTAACAACATAAGTTGTGGCTAACTGGTTAGGCCTAAAAAGCTTGCAATTCATCAACGAACCTTAGATCATAAGATTCCATTGATGTACCAAATTCAAAAGCCGGTTAAATTTGGTTCTATATGTATATGAATACAAATATATATATATATATATATATATATATATATATATATATATATATGCACACAAACACACACACATATATATTATATATCTTCATACATATGTACATATATATGCACATCTATACACACATACGTATATATGTATGTATGTATCTATCTATCTATCTTTTTTTTAAAATGAAGGAAATTTTATTATGAAAATCCTCACTTGTGGTGGAGGAAAACCTTATTACAACAAAGGAAAAAATAACGATAGTAGCAGTATATGATTATTAACATCCATTTGATATATTATATGCCGCATTAAAACCTTGTCAAGTAAAACCACCATTGAGAATAAAACCTTGGCGAAGGAAAAAGCGTACATATTTATATAAATAGACTGTTGATATGCGCTATCATGTAGTATGAACATACTCAGAAACCAAATGATATACAAACGTAATAAGATCAAATGCCATGTGATCATCCACACCTGATGGGTAGGTCTTGTCTAAACGGTTGTTGCGCCAACGCCCAGAAGAAGAAATGCGATCCGTGTCCCCGTCCATGCATCCAAATCTATGCATGCACGCATATGTATATATATGTATACATATAAATAAACATGTATATATACATGCATATACATATTATATATATATATATATATATATATATATATATATATTTGATCGAAAGACGGGCAGTACTGTCCGGGGTTTTATTAATATAAGTCCTCACTTATGGCGGAAGAATACCGTGGTTACATTGAAGCGCCCTATCTACGAGAGACTCTCCCAAAGAAAAAACAAAATAGCTATACAAGAGTCTATAACCAAACAAAATGATACATGTATAACTAAGCGGAGTGCAAATGCTCAGGAAGTTGGTGGCGGTATGATTTGCGTCAGTGATTCCCATGCAGCACGAGGTAGAAGAAAGAAGTTGTTAGTCCCTGTAACAATAGTGGGGAATGAAAAGAATGTAAAAAGTGAGACATACCCACGTCGCCTTGGCTAGTGGAGCCAAGGCAACTAAGAGATGTAGCAAGCTAACCCATATGAGAGACGATCATGTATATGCAGCCAAGTGATGCCGTGTCCAGTGCTCTGGCAAAAGCAAAGAAAAAATTAGCGTATGCAGCACAGAATAAACTAGCTAGGGGAAGAGAAAATAACGCGTACCCATGTTGCCCCGTAGTCTGAGTGACCACGAGCAACCACATGTGAGCAGAGCCAACCCATGCAGGAGACAGATCCGAATACTGCAGTCACGGAGGTCTAGGTCTATTATGAAAAGAATGGCAGAAATATGACATTGTTCTGTCCGCAACAATGATCCCTCTAAGTGAAGTAGGTAAATCAGAGATAGAAATATAGGATGTAAAGTGCTATGTAGAAAGAGCTAGGTGAGCTAGAAAATGAGCAGACTCATTAGTTTCTCTCGGCATGCATAATATCGATATATCTCGCAGTCACAGCAGAGACCGTAATATGCAGATGTTGGATGCAAGCAAGGAGGATGAAGTAGTTGTGAGGTGCACCAGACTCATTAGTTTCTCTTCAGGCCACCATATATGGCTTGGCAGAGGCTAAGGCCCTCAACAAGTCTTTCGTTGATGTGGTACACAATGCCCCCGTCGGCAAATTTCCTTGCATATTCAAATTCTTCTCTTTTTGGACTTATGATTAAGAGACCTGTTCTACTGCCCTCACAAGAAGAGGATCCATCAATGTATATGGTCCATTTGTCCTCTTGGGTTGCTCATCCTCTACAGAGATCCTTTCATCAATAAGATCTGTTAAGGCTTGGCCCTTGACAGAAGTACGTGGTTGATAGTCGATGTTGTATTTGGAAAATTCCATGACCCATTTGGCTTCTCAGCCCGATGTCTCTAGCTTAGATAGAATTTGCTTCAAAGGTTGATCAGTGACGACTACAATAGGATGTGATTGAAGATAGAGCCTGAGTTTTCTTGCTTCCATGGCCAGCACTAAAGCTATCTTCTCGGCATTGGTATATCTTCCCTCAGGTTCATGCAGAGCTTTGCTCACAAAGTATATTGGCTTCGGCATGTTATCTTTCTCTTTGAGCAGAATTGCAATAATGGCTTCTTGATAGAGAGCCAAGTATACGACTATCAATTCATCGAGGATAGACGAAGTCAAGGTTTATACCATGACTAAGTAGGAGTTCACGTTGCCAAAAGCTTGTTGATACTTGTTATCCCACTGAAACATGATTCTTTTTTCAAAACTTGGAAAAATGGGAGTGATCTCTCTTCTAACTTAGGCATAAATTTGTTCAGCGCTGTAATCCTTCCAGTCAGCTTTTGCACCTCTTTGGCATTGCGAAGTGGGTGCATTGCTGTTACAGCTTCAACTTTGATAGGGCTTGAACACCTTCCTTGGCGACCATATATCCCAAGAATATATGCTTTCAACCTTGAATCCGCATTTTTTGGGGGTTCAATATCATCCTAGAATCTCTGAGGATGATAAACACGTCTATTGAGTTTTGGATATACACATGAAGGTCCTGCTATTGAGGAACATGACGTCGATATATACTGTTATGATGCGGCCAACCTAGCCCTTAAATAAAGAATTAACCACACTTTGATAGGTAGCTCCTGTGTTTTTCAAACAAAAAGACATACTAACATAGCAGTGAGTGCCTTCGCTAGTGATGAAGGAGGTTTTATCTTTATCTTTCTTGCCCATGGTAATTTGGTGATAGATTTGAAAACGTCAAAGAAGTCAAAGAATCCATGCCCAATTGTTGAATCCACGAGCATGTATATCTTTGGCAGGGGATAGCAGTCTCTTGGGCATGCTTTGTTCAAATCCAGGTAATCAATACACATCTTCCATGATTTGTCAAGTTTTGTCACTACCAAAGGATTTTCTAGCCAGATAGGATAGATGACTTCCATTATAAATTTAACAACAAGTAGCTTACCAAACTTTTCGACAATTACATTTTTTCTCTCATGAGAAAAGTTTACTTTCTTCTGCTTGACAGGCTTAACGTTAGGACCGACGTTAAGCTTGTGCACATAAAGGGCTCTTGGAATGCTTGACATGTCCTCAGCTATCTAGACAAAGATAGTTGCGAACTCTCTTAATATATTTTGGAGTTGACACAGCAACTCGGCTGGCATCTAGGTGTTAATGTGGATAACATTCTGTGGTCACTCAAGATCTAGAATGAAATCTTGGACCACATCATATGACTCCTGTTTCTCCTCAATCGAAGGAGTGATATCTTCTAGTCTGACTTGTACAAATAGTTTACCTTTTGTTTCAACATCATGAAATTTTTGAGCCACTTGAAGATATCCATGTATAGTCACCATTTGGTTTGGAATGGAACCTTCATGCTGACGTCCAACATGGAGGCGATTGTCTGTAAACTCATTAAGGCCGGTCTACCAAAGAAAGTGTTATAGGCTGACCTTTCTTTTGCAAAAATAAAATCCACCCACAAGCGACGGTACTTTGGGTACTTGCCAAAGGTGATGAACAATATAACTAGACATACTAGCTGCACTGCCACTACAGAAAACCAAACAAAGGGGTCGATTTTGGGCACAGCTGACCATCCTACAGCCCAAGCTATTGAAAAAATGTGGTAATTAATTATGTTGGTTTCACTTCTGGTGTCAACGTAAACTTCATCCAACTCCGCAGTGTTGTTTGATGTAAGATTGATAAGGAGGTCATCACCAAGCCTATATTGTCACATTCCCTATGAGAATAGTATCATTTGGCCCATAAGCTAACTCATAAGACAGGCTTTGTCTTCTTTGAGGGGGAATCTACTGAAGTTACAGCCATCATTGGCTCGGGTTTTGACATTGGGAGTGAGGGTCATCAAAAATAGTATAGATCACCGAATCAGCCTTAGGCTGACCTGCAGCATCAGGCTCTTCATCCTCTCATCATCATCCTTTTACTATCTGTGTCGCTTATCTTTCTGGCACTTGTCTTTTGGAGGAGACTGGCGAATGTCTAGCAGATTGTGCAACCATGATCTTGGATCATAAAACTGGTATAGATGACCCTGCTCTATGAGACACTCGATTGCGTGCTCCAGATTTTCGCAATTTTTTGGTGTCATGGCGGATATACAGGTGGTATTTCCAAATAGATTTGGATCTCTTTTTGACCTCTACCCCTGCAATTGCGCCAGCTCCATTCTCATCCCGTCCTTTTCCATGAGGGCTAGTATCTTTTCTTTTGAGGCGAGTAAGGGTACATCTTGCATACCTCGACCTTCCATACAATCAAACACACTATGCTTCTCTTTGGCATCTTCGCAAGCTTCCTTCGTGAGCTTATCTTGCCTTGTCGTGTTAGGTCTGCTCAGTCTCTTGCTTTAGCCTATTTGCTTTTTCTTCTCGATCATACTGGTGTGCCTTCTCTAGGCACTCCTTTAAAGAGTTGGGATTCTCAAAGATGGCTTGCCGTGAGCCCGTAAGGCCGCAACTGTGACTCCATCGTTATGGTCTCCGACCTGCAATGACTCGTTTGTGAGGCACTGTATCTATTGAAGAATATAATCCTCTAGCATCCACTGCAGAGTCATCAGATGAGAGGGGTTTTTAATAAAATGTTTGCAAGACATAAATTGCGATTTAATCTTTGAGCTAGCTGTTGGAAATAGTACACAAACTAAGACGGTAACTCCTGTAACCATCTCTTGGTCTTCTGCCTCATATATATAAGGAATGTCTTGTGCCTCAACGGGTTAGGAATGTTTCTCATGCTAATAGTAGTTTGAAACTGAGATACATGATCCACGGGGTTGGAAATGCTGTTGTAGGTATCTATGTTGGGCATTTTAAAATTGTCTAGAGTCGCACACTCCACACTTTCTTGTGAAAAGGGGCTTTCCTGCACGGTTTGCCTGGATTCTTGGTGACCGAATGGTGAGTCATCATCCCAGATGCCTTGGGTGTAACTAGAAAAGGGTGTACGCTTCTCATTTTTGGAGTGACGAGATCTCACTCATAAAGGATTTTTGCCATATGGAAAAGGCTTAGTATAATGTTTTATGCCCTTACCTCTGGTATACGCCATGAACTCATACTAGATCCTGGATTACTATTCTTTGGACCACTCTCACCCTCGATAATCGTTAGGGTCATCCATGTGTGCATTCTCTGGGCCTTTATCCGTTATCCTTTCGACCATATCTTTGAATACATCCAAATTTTCAGCAACATACTGTATGGTCTGGTTATGCTTTTCTTGGGCGATTCCTTGAATATTAGTTTTATGCGCCTTTTCATTAAAGGCTTACTCTAGTGGATCATTTAGACCACCTCTATGTCCTCGACAGTGAGAAGATTCTTCATATTTATATTGAGTAGTTTTACCTAGGTTCGTAGGATGGTATGTGAGTTTTTACAAAGAAAAGGTGAAGTAAGGCCTGATTGGCCCTTCTTCTAGCGTCAGATGGTGAAGTCGAATCTTCATTTGGAAGAGTGTTAATCCAAAAAGGGGGAACATCATCAAAGTCATGCACAGATATAGTTTGCCACGAAAATTATTGTTCTTAGACATGTGTGCAAGTTAAAAAAAAGTTATAGGTTCAGTAGCTATTGCTCCAAAGAAAACTCTCCGGTGCTCAAGTCAATTGTTGGTGTAGTCATGTTCAAATGGTTAAAAATAGAGAAACATGTCTCGTTTTGATTCTTGGTGGCTGTGCTTTGCTTTTCAATGGATCCATTTTTTTGTTGGATGTTTTATGTCCTTTTATATAAGTTGTACAACCAGTGCATGTTGAGAAACCATGGAGGCATGCCATGTGTCTTGTCTCGTGGTCGGTTGCATCTTCATGATTGCCATGTGTTTTTATGTGTCGCATTGCATGGTTAATTGCATGCTGGGTGACACCTGTCTGACGAGTGTTTCCTTATCCGAGCAAAGGTCGTAAACTTCAGGTGTTGTCTTGTTGGCTGACCATATGTGGTTGGCCTTTATTCCTTCTATGGTCAAGGCAACCATCAGAGCCGAGGAGATACCTAAAGCTGAGACCACTAACTTAGACTGACATGTTTAGTCTTAGGCTTGTTTGGTTGGTGTAGACATGAGGTCTTAGTTAGCATCGCGAAGATGTCATGCATCTTCTGAAGCGAGACGACTTGACAGTAATTTAGCTTATTTGGATGAATTGAAACTTGTATCGAACTGAGCCGACACTAGCTGTTAGTAAGCAGGCCGCTACACTTATCTTTTTTCGATATGTTGGGTTTTGGCCTCAGTAATCCATAAATGATTCCTTTTAGCTGAATTAAATATTACCATAGTGATTAAAGCGTGGCCTATCAGATGACAAATTAATTAATATATAATAGATGTATTGGCAATTTATGTCTGCACTTTGCAAATTTAAATTACCAGATTTTATTTAGACAAAAGTGCCACCGGTTGTTGAGTTCGTGACAGCAATAGAATCTTGCTATTTAAGGCGATGGTAATCACGAAGATCAAATTGACTTCCTACTAAAATAGGCAACCTATAACAAATTCTTTAAATGATAGAATCACCGAATATTTATGATTCCTTTTTGTTGAAATAAATATTAACATAGTGATTAACGAATGGCTTATTAGATGACTTCAGCCAAAATGACGAACTATATAACAAATTATTTATATGATCGACGTACTAGCCAATCATGTTTGCATTTTGCGAATTAAATATTAACATAATGATTACCGTGTGGCCCCATTGATGTCTCGTTCGAGTTTTACTTGTGAAATTTCTAACGAAGAACAAGCAATTCAAATGTTTAACAACAAATCAAACCGTGCAAACGCAAATTAAGAAGCTAAGAAGCAAATTCATGAGAAAATAGCACGGGGAGGCACGAAGAAAAACTCTTGGAATTTTCTGGAAAATCAACTCAACTACAAATGCGAAGCTGCCAAACTTATATAGGCTAGCCCGCTGAAGAAGGAGAAACAGAGCCAGCAAAATTACACTTATGCCCTTCAACTAACTGACATTATAACAGCTTCAGTAAGGGCAATAACGTCATTTCACCCATTTAAACACACTCCCGCCAAAGCAATCGTCTTCCTCTTCCTCCTGTACGCTCTACTTCGATGGCAGGCTCTTCAACCAGCCAATGCACACTGCCCCACCATACAAACCAGGTGCAACTTCACTTAATTGGCAACTAACACTTCGAATCACCAAGAACAGTACACAATTCAAGTTAGCTGCCACACTACTTGAGGATTCGCCCAACATCTTTAACATCCCCCCTCAAGGTTGGCTTGCCATAAAGATTGTGAATCCCAAGTGACCCAACATGCTGCAACAACCGTTTTGAATCCAAAGCCTTGGTGAAGATGTCAGCCAACTGCAGCTCCGTCCGTATTGGCATCAATCTAATCACCCCTTCTTGCACCTTATCTCTAACCACATGGCAATCAATCTCTATGTGTTTAGTCCTCTCATGAAACACCGGATTTTCTGCAATATACATGGCACTCCTACAATCACAAAACATCTCCACTGGCTTCTGATCCCTTAATCCCAAGTCTTCTAACAAATACAGAAGCCATTGAACCTCACAAGTCACCATGGCCATGGCTCTGTATTCTGCCTCAGCAGACGATCTAGAAACCGTAGACTGCTTCTTTGCCTTCCATGATATCAAAGAATCTCCAAAAAAAACGCAGTATCCCGTAACAGACCTCCTAGTCTCATGACATCCACCCCAGTCAGCGTCTACAAATGCCCGTAGTTTCAACACTCCTTTCCTTGGAAACAGTATGCCTTGACCTACGGTTCCCTTAATGTATCTGAGAAGTCTATGTGCAGCTCTCAAATGATTTTCAGTGGGACAATCCAAAAACTGACTTAACTGCTGAACTGCAAAGGCAATGTCGGGCCTAGTGATAGTTAAGTATATAAGCTTCCCAATTAACCTCCTATACTGTGTGACATCCTCTAATGCAGGAGAATCCAAATGAGTCAGGCTAACATGACTTTCCATGGGGGTCTTAGCAGGCTTAGCATTTAAAAAACCAGTTTGCTCCAAGAGGTCCAAAGTATACCGTCTTTGATTAATGTGTACCCCCCCTGTAGCCTGAGCTACCTCTATGCCAAGAAAGAAACGCAACTGGCCCAAGTCTTTGATCTTAAAAGCATGATGTAAAGCTTGTTTAACCTTAGCAATGGAATCCTCATCACTGGAGGCCACTATGATGTCATCCATATAGACCAACAAAGCCATAAACTCAGCACCATCATGTCTAAGAAACAACGTATAGTCACACTTGGACTGCTTAAACCCCATGGCCAGCAGGAACTTAGTAAGAGTGGCATTCCACTCTCTGCTGGCTTGCTTCAAGCCATACAGGGACTTGTGCAGTTTACACACCATATTGGACCCTTTTACAGACACACCAGGAGGTAGAGACATATAAATGTCCTCATGGAGATCACCATGCAAAAAAGCATTGTTCACATCTAGTTGATGTATATGCCATTGAAATCTTGCGGCCAAGGCTAATATGACTCTGACAGTGGTCATCTTGGCAACAGGAGAGAACGTGTCCTGGTAATCAATCCCATACTGTTGTGTGTACCCCTTGGCCACCAACCTAGCCTTATACCTCTCCACACTTCCATCAGCCTTGAGTTTGACTTTATAAACCCATCTGCATCCTATTGCTTTCTTGCCTGGAGGTAAAGGCACCACAGTCCAAGTCCTGTTGGCTTCCAATGCAGACAATTCAGCATTCATAGCTGCCTGCCAGACAGGCAACCTAGCAGCCTCTGAATAAGTGCTAGGCTCTGTATGTGCATTTAAACTCAAAACATAAGATCTGTATTGTGGAGCTAGCAAATCATAACCAAACACTTTATGTAAAGAATGGGGAGATGTATGGACCAGTTGATCAGAAGGAAGAGACAGAGTATTACAATGGTAATCTTGAAGATACTTGGGTGGATTCTTGACTCTGACAGGCCTAGTAGGAGAATTAAGAATTGGAGGCAAATCAACAACTAGCTGACCATCCATCAATGGAGGAAGATCTATGCTTGGGACAGTGTACAGACCCTCAGCAGATGTAGAAGAAGAAGGTGACTGTGAGCTAGATTGAGGAATATCAGCTGACTGTAGAAGGCTATTATCAGGTAATGAAGGCACAGAAGACTGAGCAGGAGATGAGATAGGAGCATCATGGATGAGGTTGGCAGGCTGAGAGTGAAAAGACTGGAAGCAAGGGGGACCAGAACTGAGACTAGGAACATGACCAATTGAACTATCAGAGGAGGTAGATGAGGAAGGTGCTTCTGTGCCAAAGGGAAATTTGGTTTCATGAAACAACACATCCCTTGAAACATAAACATCCTTAGTATTCAAATCTTGCAGGATGTAACCTTTGGTGGTATGTGACAATCCCAAGAACACAATACGTCTAGCTCTTGCGTCAAACTTGCCTTTGTGACTTTGTGTATTGGCTCCGAATGCTAGACAACCAAACACCTTGAGGTGACTGTAGGAAGGAAACCTCTTATACAAAATCTCATAAGGAGTTTTATGATTCAAGATAGGAGTTGGAGTGATGTTAATGAGAAAGACTGAGTGCTGGACGCAAAAGCCCCAGTACTCCGAAGGAAGAGAGGATTGAAATCTCAATGATCTTGACACAGTCAAAATATGCTGATGCTTTCGTTCCACTATACCATTCTGCTGTGGTGTATTCACACAGCTAGTTTGATGAACAATACCATGAGCAGCAAAGAATTTATTCATGGAAAATTCTGGACCATTGTCCGTTCGAATCACTTTAACTTTACTATCAAACTGAACAGAAGCAAAGCTACAAAAACTTTCAATGATGTTTCTAACATCAGACTTAGATTTCATCAAGTAAATCCAACAGTATCTGCTAAAATCATCAATCACAGTAAGGAAATAACGCTGATTATACATTGTGGGGTATTTGTAAGGCCCCCAAATATCCATATGCACAAGTGCAAAAGGAACAGAAGCTATAGAGTAAGAAACTGGGAATGGAGTTCTCTTTTGTTTGGCCAAAGGACAGACACTACAATCCAGATGAGAATCAGAGGCTTGGACAGAAGAATCAAGTTTCTGGATTTCTTTAACTCTTGGCAAGGACATATGACCCAATCTACAGTGCCACAACATTGCACCTGAAGAGGCAACAGCATGTACGAAAGGTGAGGACAGAAAAGGAGAGATGGAGCTAGTTTCAGTGTGGGTAATACCGTGTAAGTAATACAATCCTTGATCTACCTCAGCTGAACCAATCATCTTCTTGGTTCTGAGGTCCTGAATCAAACAAAAATTGGATTTAAAAATTGCCTGGAACTGATTAGATTGGGTGAGCTTGCTGAGAGAAACAAGGTTAAACGCAAAGGAAGGCACATGGAATACACTTGTAAGAGTCAGATTCTGATTTATCCTCACTGTCCCAACATGTGTGACTGTGGCAAGGGACTTATTTGGCAACACAACAGACAAAGAAGTAACAGGTTTATACGACTCAAACAAATTGATAGATGAACAAACATGATCACTAGCTCCAGAATCCAAGATCCATATATTAGAGTTCTCATGTAATACATTACCTGAGTCCTTACCATTGACCGTAGTTTGCTGTGCTGTCAAGACAGTATGAAGTGTACCTGAGCCACTTGCAACATTCTTCTGGCTGGTACTCTCCTGACGTTCCTGTAGCAAATTGATCAGCTGGTTATACTGGTCCTGGGTTAATGATGGCATTGTCCTCAGATCAGTTTCTTCAAAGCACTGAGCCTTGTCTGATCCTCCCTGCATCAACACATCACCAGATTGCACTGGACTGCCTTCAGCCGTCATCATATTAACCTGACCTTTAGGTTTGTATCCGGGGGGAAATCCATGTTTTCTATAGCACTTGTCTACTGTGTGTCCCCTCATATTGCAAAATGTACACACTGCAGATCTAGAACTGTTTGGATACGATTTCCCCATGCCTCTCTTGTTAGTTTTTCCAGCTGACCTTTGCCAAGGTATACTAGACTCATTCGAATTCTGCTGATATGAATTGCCTCTAGGCACATTCCCAACGTTCATGACCACAGACGGATTATTATTAAACTGAGATTGATTAGCAGAATAATTCAATTTCCTCTCCAGTTTCACAGCCATAGCAAAAGCAGTTTTCAAATCTGGCAAAGGACTACACAACAATACTTGTGACTTGACTGCTTCGTATTCATCATTCAGTCCTTTTAAAAATTTAATCACGCAATCATTCTCTACAAACTTATTGATTTCAACAGTGAGATTGCAACTACATTTACGGCATGAACAAACAGGAATTGATCTCAATACAAGTAGTTCTTCCCAAACACTTTTGAGCCTAGTATAGTACTCAGTCACGATGTTTCGTTCTTGTTTAATCGAATAAAATTCCTCTTGTAGATCAGACAATCTGAATGAATCCGCATTTCCATATCTAAATTTCAGATCATTCCATATATCAGCAGCAGAGTCTAACCACACAACACTTTGGCCTATATTATGAGTTAAGGAATTTACCAACCACGACGCAACCATGTTATTGGCTTTCAACCAAGCATTGCTTCTTCGATCTCCATCCGCAGGCTTCTTAATTGTTCCATCCACGAAACCAAGCTTATTCTTCGATTCAAGTGCTCTACGCACAGACCTACTCCAACTGTGAAAGTTGTTTCCATCAAGCAACGGTTGCACCAATGCCATAGACGGATTATCACTAGGATGAATAAAGTAAGGATCATCCATAGGATCACTGACAAAATTAGGTGAAGACGCGGAAGCAGGACTATTTCCACCATTGTTCGACATCACGAAGGTTCCAAAATTCATGAGTATCTCTCTGATACCATGTGAAATTTCTAACGAAGAACAAGCAATTCAAATGTTTAACAACAAATCAAACCGTGCAAACGCAAATTAAGAAGCTAAGAAGCAAATTCATGAGAAAATAGCACGGGGAGGCACGAAGAAAAACTCTTGGAATTTTCTGGAAAATCAACTCAACTACAAATGCGAAGCTGCCAAACTTATATAGGCTAGCCCGCTGAAGAAGGAGAAACAGAGCCAGCAAAATTACACTTATGCCCTTCAACTAACTGACATTATAACAGCTTCAGTAAGGGCAATAACGTCATTTCACCCATTTAAACACACTCCCGCCAAAGCAATCGTCTTCCTCTTCCTCCTGTACGCTCTACTTCGATGGCAGGCTCTTCAACCAGCCAATGCACACTGCCCCACCGTACAAACCAGGTGCAACTTCACTTAATTGGCAACTAACACTTCGAATCACCAAG
Source organism: Eustoma russellianum (assembly GCA_036186865.1). Classification (NCBI taxonomy): domain Eukaryota; kingdom Viridiplantae; phylum Streptophyta; class Magnoliopsida; order Gentianales; family Gentianaceae; genus Eustoma; species Eustoma russellianum. The sequence goes on along the minus strand of AP025054.1, from coordinate 8,393,050 downwards.
AACAGTACACAATTCAAGTTAGCTGCCACACTACTTGAGGATTCACCCAACATCTTTAACATTACTATTTCAATCATTTTCGGGGACGACGTTTGGCAGTTAATATTCTACTCAAAATTTATTCTACATATCAACTGGAAGGAATATGACATTAATATCCAGACAACACAAAGCATGACTTGTCATATTTGTTATAACTCATCCTCTTTTGTTTTTTTTACTTAACCGTCGGTACGGCAACATTGATTTTGATGTGTCCCTATGTTGGAGGCTTTATTTTATTTTATTTTATTTGTAAACAATAAGACTTGTTATATTAAAGTCAGTTTTTATTCGTAAACTGTATTAGGGTGACATTGTGTTATGTTGCACAAAAATCTCCATAGATTTAAAAGTCCCATTTTCATTCATATACACGGTCTTAGTGTAATACGATGACAAATTTATCGGCTTTAGATGATTTTCACACGTGATAGATCTATTTATACACCATTATATGGTGTCTAGGTCAACGTATTGCGTTGTATTTCATAGCATTTATACGGTGTATATCGCATCAAAAGACTTATAAAAATATTAAACATTGTGAGTTACCTGAACAACATTGCACAAAGATATACAAATATAAAAGATAAAGTAACATATTCCATTTGAAGAAAAGAAGATGAAGTTAAATGAAATCAATATTTTTTTGATTCACCTTATGTTCTTTTGGGCTGAATTATTTCATGATTTCGCTCCTTCATACGTCAGATTTCAACATCAGCCTCGTAATATTTCTTCTTCAAATCATTCTAGACTTTGATTTGAGGAGCCACATGAGATGTGAGTGTTAGAACAAGTTTAAGTTTTGATGAATTGCACAAATTGGTACTTCGAACGGTGGATTAGGCGTCTCATGTGATGTGGTTGGAAGTCAGTATACTTCGAACGCTTACATTAGGCGCTTCATGTGCCTTGGTGGAATCCAGTACACTTCGAACGCCTACATTAGACGCTTCATGTGAAGTGTCTGGACGCCCGAACACTTCGAACGCATATATTAGGCGCTTCATGTGTTCTGAGAAAAAGGCAGTACACTTTGGAACGCCTACATTAGACGCTTCATGTGTACCACCAAGTCAAAAGTATTTTTCCCCCCAAAATGGGCACGTACATCAAGTTACTTCTGATAAAAATCAAAACTAGTTCGAACAAGCATGAAGGCTGACATGAGACGCTTCATGTTACTTTGAACTCAATTACCCACATAAGGTGCTTTATGTGACTTCGAACGCATGTTCAATTTCACATGAAGCGCTTCATATCACATTGAATGCCTATTCATTAAGCACATTATGCGCTTCATGTGACTAACGTTACAAGAGTCTTATGCTTTACTTTCTAACATCTTTTGACTCTTTGTACCCTCCTCTTTTAGTGTTTTTCTCACAGGACCTCTCTCCTTCCTGAAGAGTCAGATTTCCTCTTTTAGCTTTCATTTTGAAACTTCTCCAAAAATGTTGCTACAAGCCAAGAGGAGATCTCCAATGAAGAGGATATACCAACACAAGATGTCAAAACCCATTATTGGCTCTGCAAGTACTTCAAACGGGCAGAATTTTGGTGGATGATAAAACAAGGGTTTCATCAACTTTCTACACTTTCAATCTCTCAAGTTTTCTCTCAAAGCTCAAGCTCTCAAGATATTTGTAAACTTTGTATATTTTTACTTTATTGTTGAGAGTGATTATTGTAAGAAGAAGACGAGTCTTCTTCTTGGTGAGTAAAGATTGTGAAAGGTGAAGTAGATTGTTGGTCAAGGAGAAAGGGTGCTTCTTGTTTGAGACATCTAGACCTCGGAGGGTTAGTTGATAGTGTTGTGGTGCACTATTCTCCCTACAAGATTTCTTTGAGGGCAAAGAAGATCTTTGGAGGCTAGACTTCAAGGGGTTAGATTTCTTGGTTGTGGTCTAGGTGTGTAGCCTAATTTTGTTGTTGGATTTTTTATTTCCTTGATTGTTGTTTTCCCATTGAAATAACAATCTCCATTTCAAAATCCTTCTTGTGAAAAATCAAGAAGGTAGAGGGGTAGAGTCATTTGACTTGAACCTCTATACATCCTTGTGTTCTTTATTCTTTTGCAAAGTTTTATTCTTGTTAAGAACACACCCAAGTATTGGCTGCACTCAAAAACGAAAAATATCCAAGAAAATATCTATACTTGATGAACACACTATTCAATCCCCCTTCTAGTGTATTCTAAGGGTCCTAACAATTGGTATCAGAGAAAAATCTTGAGTATTTGAATTCAAATAGCATGATTTGATCTTTTGAGCATGTATCCATTTATTTTTGATGATGCTAGTTCCCCTAGTGGTGATGCCTCAAGAAGAAGAAGGCAAGAAACACTTCTCCCTTCCATTTCTAGTGTCCATGTCAAGGTTCCTATGTTTGATCCTCTCAACTACCCACTATAGAAATCAAACATGGAAACATATCATCGTTCTTATGGGTACCGCATATGGAGAGAGGTATCAAAAGGTTCCACCATTCCTTTTGATGTTGATGATCCTACTCCTGAAGAGGAGTTACAATTTGTCATAAATAGCAAAGCTCTTACTATTTTAAATAGCTCTCTTACTCCAAATGAGAGAGCTCAAATTCAAGGAGTCCAATCCGCCCATGAAGCTTGGACAAAGTTGGAGATGATCCATGAAGGAACATCTCAAGTGAGAAAGGCCAAAAGGAGACAACTTATAAAACAATTTTACAACTTCAATATCCCCAAAGGCGAGAAGATAGAGGAATCTATCCAAAGGTATACCAAGCTTGTCAACTTACTCACAGCGCTTGGCAAGAAGATTGAACTAGAGGATCTCAATCATTGCTTCCTAAATAGCTTAGGAAGAGAGTGGAACACAAAAGTAACGGCTATTGAGGAGTCCAAGTGTAGCGCCCCGCATCCCGGCCTAGCCGGAATCGGTGCACCCGCCGTACTTCACTAAGGAGAGTATCAGGCGTCGATCCATAACGTATCGTAATCCATGATAAAGTACATGGATTTTCGTTCTTACACGTCATCAAGTAAGCGAAACCGTGGCAGAATAAAAACTTCAAATTAAAAACATCCACGAGATCATTCTTAGTTTTACAACCCAAATCAAAAGTACCGAAATTCTAAAAAGTAAATGTTTCCCATCACAATTACATAAAAGTCATCAGTCATGACTAGCACGTCAAGTCTCCTAGTTCGTCCATGTTTCGTTGCGCTCAAAGGTAGAGAACCTTAGGTTCACCCTCAATCCACTCTACCTTGTTCCCTGCAGTCTCTGGGAGGAAAAATATGGGTGAGTGACAAAGTCACCAGCAAGTATACTATAAATAATTGAGGATTAAATGGAAAGTACATACAAGAACCAATCCCCAAAAATTCAGTTTGGAAACATACTGACCTCCATCCAATACCCGTTAGTGATCAACACTTAATGCGTCAAGATCATTACTTAAACAAGATCGTTACTTAATAAGATCATAATAATAAAAGACCGCAACTTGCGTAAGTTCATAACATATCAAGGTTTGTTACTTGATAAGATCATAACTTAGGAACTGTAGGACCTCAGGCGCTACCATCTCTCCCAAAACCAATTGGTGACAGGAGATGCGCATACCCTAGCCTTATAGTGCATTCAGCACACAAGCGCCTACGGCATTCGACTGTGACTTGGCCCACACGGCCTACGCCCACCGGCCTACGCCACCGGACAATTGCTGCACCTAACAATCTCCCCCTCAGCAATTGCTCCTGCTGGGAATCGAACCCGTGACCTCGCTCTGATACCACTTGTAGGACCTCAGGCGCTACCATCTCTCCCAAAACTAATTGGTGACAGGAGATGCGCATACCCTAGCCTTATAGTGCATTCAGCACACAAGCGCCTACGGCATTCGACTGTGACTTGGCCCACACGGCCTACGCCCACCGGCCTACGCCACCGGACAATTGCTGCATCTAACAGGAACTACCAAGTTATAACAACTTAGTCTAAGTATCATGTGTCACTACACGATGACTCAATAAATGCGACATGCATATATATGTACGTGCAATGCATTATGATAAAATTGAGGATATGATCTTTCGGCTTTTCTTTTAAAACATCATCGTCAAGAAAACAATAGAGTGTTCAGATCTATCTTCCCAGATATGAGGCGATCACGTCTCCCCTTCGAATCTATTATTCCCAGATTCGGAACGGTAACGTCATCACTTATCGGGTCTATTCTCTCCGGGCCCAAACGGTCCATATCAGGTCTGTTGGAGTCAACAGTCATAATTGAGCCATCATTAAGGCCATTAAATGGCCATAATAGAGGAGAAAACTGGTTGGGTCAATGGCCATTAAGGCCTATTGACTAGCTATGATATAATGGCTATATTGATGAAGGTGCACCATTCTTGGAGTCAAAGCAATTACCACCATTGTAAATACATAGCTTGATTGTAGAGGCGTGATTAAAGGAGTAGTATTAGCCTTGTAATATTGAGACTTTAGTGTGTATATTTCGGTTATGTATGACCAGCCGGCTAGGGGGTCTTTAGTGCACTTTATGGTGCTTTATTTTTGTAGTAATGAGGGTATCTTGTATTTAGTATAGTAGTTGACCAATGTTGTATAAGTATACCTTGTAAAGCACATTCTCAAGAGTAATGAAAAAGTGATCTTTTTCTTCATACCTTGCTCGGCCAATTGTTTCATGGTATTAGAGTATGTACCCAGCATCCTATTTCTAATTTTTCCTGCCCCTTGCAGTGAGGGGGATGTTCTAGAGGCTTTAACTGATTTGGACTTACCAATTGCTTTGAGGAAAGGTAAAAGAGTATGTACCCAGCATCCTATTTCTAATTTCGTTTCAAACAGTAAGTTATCAACCAGTTTTTTGGCATTTAATGCGAAGGTATCTAACATACAAATTCCCAAGAATATTGATGAGGCACTCGCAGATAAGGATTGGAAGGCGGCAGTACAGGAGGAGTTGAGGGCATTAGAGGAAAACCATACTTGGAATGTCGTGAAACTACCTCAAGGAAAGAAGCCAGTGGGGTGCAAGTGGGTGTTCTCAGTCAAATTCAATGCAGATGGAAGTGTCAGTAGATACAATGCTCGACTGGTCGCTAAGGGCTTTACCCAGGTATCTGGTATAGATTATAATGAAACATTTGCTCCCGTGGCCAAGTTAAACACTGTAAGAATTCTCCTCTCCTTAGCAGCATGTCTTGATTGGCCACTTCAATAGTTAGATGTTAAAAACGCATTTTTAAACGGTGATCTTCATGAGGAAGTATATATGGGCTTACCACCCGGATATACTAAAGAAAGAAATATGGTGTGTAGGTTGAAAAAATCATTGTACGGACTAAAACAATCACCAAGAGAATGGTTTGGAAAGTTTACTCAAGCTGTTAAAACCCAAGGATTCGAACAGTCTCAGGCTGATCACACAATGTTTTATAAGCATACTTTGAAAGGGACTCGTGCCATTTTAATCGTTTATGTTGATGATATCATACTAACAGGAGATGCACAAGATGAGATTGACTCACTAAAGAAGTATCTAAGCAGTATGTTTGAAATGAAGGACCTGGGTTCGTTGAGATACTTTCTGGGCATGGAAGTTGCGCGCAACTCCTCAGGTATATCTATTTCTCAAAGAAAGTATGTGTTGGACTTGTTGTATGAAACAGGAATGTTAGGATGCCGACCAGCGGCCACTCCTATAGAGCCGAGCTTGAAATTGGATCTTAATGGAGGTGAAGAGGTGAACCGGGAAAGGTACCAACGTCTTGTTGGTAAGCTAATTTACTTATCACACACTCGTCCAGATATTGCTTTTGCTGTAAGTATAGTAAATCAATTTATGCATTCTCCAAGAACTCAACATTATGAAGCTGTGGTTCGAATCCTAAGGTACCTAAAGGGGACTCCTGGTAAAGGTTTGTTCTTTGAAAAAAGGGGAGAAAGGAGCCTTAAAGTGTATACGGACGCGGACTGGGCAGGTTCATTGATTGACAGAAGGTCTACCTCGGGATATTGCACGTATGTCTAGGGAAATTTAGTCACTTGGCGAAGCAAAAAGCAAGCAGTGGTAGCCCGAAGTAGTGCGGAGGCCGAATTCCGAGCACTTGCACATGGTATATGTGAAGGGTTGTGGATAAAAAAGGTATTGAAAGAGTTACATGTTATGTTTAATGGCTCAATAACTCTTTATTGTGATAATAAAGCAGCGGTGAGCATCGTCCACAATCCAGTGCATCATGATCGCACTAAGCATGTTGAAGTGGATCGTCACTTCATTCGAGAAAAAATTGATGATGGAAGTTTTAGCATGATTTACATTCCCACCAAACAACAAGTTGCAGATGTCTTGACGAAAGGTTTGCATAGGCCGGCATTTGAAGAATTGATCAGCAAGCTTGGCATGAACAATATCTACATTCCAGCTTGAGGGGGAGTGTTGGAGTCAACAGTCATAATTGAGCCATCATTGAGGCCATTAAATGGCCATAATGGAGGAGAAAACCGGTTGGGTCAATGGCCATTAAGGCCTATTGACTAGCTATGATATAATGGCTATATTGATGAAGGTGCACCATTCTTGGAGTCAAAGCAATTACCATCATTGTAAATACATAGCTTGATTGTAGAGGCGTGATTAAAGGAGTAGTATTAGCCTTGTAATATTGAGACTTTAGTGTGTATATTTCGGTTATGTATGACCAGCCGGCTAGGGGGTCTTTAGTGCACTTTATGGTGCTTTATTTTTGTAGTAATGAGGGTATCTTGTATTTGAGTAGTTGACCAATGTTGTATAAGTATACCTTGTAAAGCACATTCTCAAGAGTAATGAAAAAGTGATATTTTTCTTCATACCTTGCTCGGCCAATTGTTTCAAGGTCTATTCTCTCCGGGCCTGAACGGTCCATATCAGGTCTATTCTCTCCGGGCCTGAACGGTCCATATCATCAGATCAATTATCCCCGGATCTGGGCGGGTCCTTACTTGCCAGGAAACATATACACACGGTACTGGTGGAAAGCGTTCTTTTTAAAACAGAATCTTTTCTTTTAAAAAGCGCTTTTCATCTTCCTTTCGCATAAAAATCAATTCTATAAATCATGTAAATGACGATGATGCAATGCATGACATGCACTATGCGACTCGTGAACAAATACACCATAACATGCATGCACGGACTTGTCTTTTAAGCTGGGAAAACTGTCCAGCAACCAAAATCTGTTCATACATCCTCGTGCTGATCACTTCGTGCTCATTTTCATAAGCTCACACCATACACATGCATGATGAAGTCTTAGACTCATACCATAAAAATTTCGTAACAATCCGAAAAGTCTAACGACCTCAAAACATCATACTATCATCAAAGGTACTGCTGAAATCAGCAGGGCAGTACCGCATTACCTCAGTTTCATGGGTCATAAAACCTTATTCAGTTTAATCCATCACCTGAAAAACATATCTAACTCACCAAGAAACAATATTCATAAGACCAAACATCACATTCAAGCTTAGATGAGCAAGATCAAAGCCTTACAACTTAAGACATTAAATTGTCCTGTTTTCCAGTTTTGCACAACTAACTTCAACTCATTTGTTAACCATCAAAATGGTGGTTTTATGCTGGTTTCTTTACATGAACATATACATATATATACCTTAGGTAATTACCCTAAAAATTCCAAGGCATTCCAATAAGTTTAAGGGGGTCAACTAATTACTTTCTCCCAGCTAGGTACATGCGTAATCTGGAATGACCAGTTTTACCACGAATTTCATTGTGACAAAACCACAACTATTTTTACTAAAATTCTAACTCATAGATGTCATACACACGTCAAACTATAATCATACCAAAAATCAGCTCATTTTCACATTCCTAAGGTTCACTTCCAAGTCACACATTATGTCATATGAAATCTGTTTAGCCTAGTAATTTTCCAGCATGACCAGTTTTAATAAACATTCTGCTAAAAATAATCCGTAACTCTTTTTAACGAAATTCCAACTCTCATACTTAATATACACATAGATCTAGTGTCATACCAAAAATCAACTAAATTGAATATCCCTAAGGTCTCTTTTCAGGTCTCACAAAACGTCCTAAATTCTGCCATGCTCCAATGAATTTCAAGTTTTGTCACATTTCATTCCTAAATGGCCCTAACTTGCATTGTTGACATAAACACTTCGTTAAAATTCAATCTCACCTTTTTCATGGGAAATTTACGGATTCAACATGTTTCAAGCACCATAAACCAATCCTTTCAAAACAGCTTGTATGCCACATACATCACTCTTTGGTCATGCACAACTTGTTCCCACTAAATAACAAACTTAGCACAATTCGATGCATGCGCACCCTAACCCCCCAACAACCCGTTTATGTACATGCAAGGCAAAATCACGTATCCACAAAGAACATATTAAGCCTAACACATAAAAGCGTAAATCTTTTTTACACCTTACCCCATAACTTATCACTTCTTGGAAAACCACCTTTATTTCTTTTACCTCCTTCCAACCTTGTCCCCCATCCATGGAAAAGAAGGGATCTTTAGCATGTTCATCATGGATTTATCACATAATAGTACTTAAAATCAATAAGGAATCCACCTTTAAGCAAAACTTACACATACACACCACTTAACCCCTAGGCCGAAAGTTTCATGCATCAAGGCTTAGCATTTCACATCGAAGATTGAATCTTAAAGTTATCTAGACATTCATGCAAGCACTTTCACATTCAAGCCAAAAGTAAGTATAGTGTACTTGCCTTTTCAACTAACTCCTCTTGCAAGATGTATGGAAAAGTGGAAACCTTTCTCCTCTTTATGCATGTACCCCACGGTTTTGGGAAGAAAAAGAGGTCAATGGTTAGTTTTCATCCTTAAGTAAAAGATACACTTAGTAAGGGTTAGATGGACTTACCAAAATGAAGCTTGAGTAGTGTTCAAGCCTCTCAAGACTAGGATTCACAGAAGCTTGAGACTCTTGATCCTAGTGACCATTGAAGGTCACGGTTTAGGGCAAGAAGGATAAGTGAGCTTCAAGCTAAGTAAAGTGTAAAAATTCCCTTGAAAGTTAAGTATGTACTTACCTAATTCCTCTTGAGCTTGTATGAATCCTAGGTCTCCTTGGTATACCCTTGGCCGTGTGGTTTAAGGAAGAAAGAAGAGAAGAATGTTTCTTGCTCTTGGTGTACTTTGAGTGTTGGGAAGATAGGAGGTTACTCTCTTTTGTTTTTGGAGGGAATCTTCCTTCTTGGCTATGTTGTAGCCGTTGGGGGTAAAGGGAAGGGGTGAAAGACTTACTATATTAAGGTTAAAAGAATTAACCTTAATTACTTTATTTAATTTTTAACCTTGGTTACTTTTTGGTTAATCAAGGTTACTTTATCACTAACCTTGGTTACTTTATTCTAATCATAGTTACTTTTGAACTAACCTTAGTTAATTTATCTAATTATAGATACTTTAACCTTGGTTTGGATACAAAATAACCATAGTGGAGTAAAACACCCCCCTTGGTTTGCTACCCCCTTACCCATCCGGCGGTTGGGGTCATTAATGACCCCAACCATGCCTTAATCATTGTATTTACTTCTTGTTATTTATTTTATTTTTTTCCTCCTTCTTTCTTTTAAAATAGTTAATTAGGAAAATTTTTGAGCCCTTTTTGGGTTAAGGGCCGAAATCTTACAAGTCCTTGGGAGGGAATTGGGTCCCTTCACATGGTTCAGTATTCGTGCTTGATATTGTAATATAATACTTTCCGTAACATAATTTAATAAAATGAAATGATCATCAACTAAATAAATTGTGCTTGCATGCACAAATTCTCATAAACTCTCTCTTGATTAGGTTATAAGTACAAGATGATTCCCTGTTGGGGTACAACATCCTCCTCCCTTATTACAAGTTTCGTCCTCGAAACTTAGAATCGTTGTTGGAAGAGATGAGGGTACAAGTCTTTCATGTTTTCTTCCATCTCCCAAGCAGCTTCATCAATTGAATGGTTCTTTCATTGTACTTTGATCATAGGTATAGATCGTCTTCTTAAAGCTTTTTCTTTACGATCAATTATCCTTTCGGGTTCTTCCTCATAAGTCATGTCGGCTTCAAGCTTCAAAGGTTGCTCCTTTATGACATGGCTAGGATCGTGCACATACCGACGAAGTTGAGATACATGAAACACATCATGTAATTGAGATAGTCACAGCGGTAGTGCGAGTCGATAAGCAACTTCCCGATTCTTTCAAGAACTTCGTAGGGTCCAATAAATCTTGGGCTTAATTACCCTTTGATACCGAATCTTTTAACTCCTTTTGTCGGCGATACCTTTAAAAACACTTTTTCCCCGGCTTGAAATTCTAATGGTCGCCGCTTCTCATCTGCCCAAACCTTGCTTCTATCTTGGGCCGCTTGCAACTTTTGCCTTATGATTCTTATTTTCTCTCGAGTCTGCTCCACTAGGTCGGGTCCAGTAAGAATCCTATCTCCGACTTCATCCCAGTAAAGCGGAGATCGGCACTTTCTTCCATATAGTGCTTCATACGGAGCCATCCCTATGGATCTATGGTAACTATTGTTATAAGAAAATTCTACCAGTTTGAGACACCGATCCCAGCTTCCCCCAAAGTCAAGTACGCAAGATCGCAGCATGTCTTCCAATCTCTGAATGGTTCTTTTTGGGGATGAAAAGCTGAGCTCATTCGGATCTCATTGCCCATTGCTTTCTGAAAAGCTGTCCAAAATCGTGATGTGAAGCGAGGGTCGCGGTCACAAACAATGCTTAGGGGTACTCCACGAAGACTCACAATTTGTTCAACATAAATCGTATCCAATTTTTCCATTGGAGCCTTGATCGTCATAGCCATGAAGTGGGCAGACTTTGTTAGGCGATCGACAACTACCCAAATGGTATCGGACCCGCTCTTTGTTCTGGGTAGGTCCGTAACAAAATCCATAGTAATGTGATCCCACTTCCACTTGGGAACTTCAAGAGGTTGTAGCAACCCAGCGGGTTTCTGATGTTCTGCTTTAACCTTCTGGCAAACGAGGCATTTCTCTACGAATTTCGCAATTTGTCTTTTCATGCCACGCCACCAAAATCGTTGTTTCAAATCTTGATACATCTTATTGGCTCCAGGGTGAATAGATAGTCGAGAGTTGTGGGCTTCCCAAAGAACTTCGTTCTTTATGTCCTCGTCATTGGGTACACACAGTCTTTCTCAGAAACCACAAGCTGTTGTCGTTTCTGACTTTAAACTCTTCAGATGGTTTCATTCTCACCTGGTCCTTTATCTTCTTTAAGGTTTCATCCTTTTCTTGACCTTCTTTAATCTTGTCTGTCAGCGAAGGAATCAACAGCAACTTTGCGAGCATGCCTTCAATTGAATCAACCTCCTCCAGATCAAATTCTTCCATGTCAGGCTGCAAAGGTGGTTGACGCGGATGGCTCGTTTTTCTGCTTAATGCGTCAGCTACCTTGTTGGCTTTTCCTGGATGATACTAAATTGATAGGTCGTAGTCTTTCAGTAATTCTAACCATCTGCGCTGACGCATGTTTAGTTCTTTTTGGGTGAAAAGATACTTGAGGCTCTTGTGGTCTGTGAAAATTTCGTACTTCTCACCGTACAGATAGTGCCTCCATATTTTTAGTGCAAAGACTACGGCTGCTAACTCGAGGTCATGTACCGGGTAGTTTTGTTCAAATGGCTTTAACTATCGGGATGCATATGCAATCACTCGATCTTTTTGCATTAGTACGCATCCCAGCCCGTTCTTAGAGGCATCACTATACACTACAAAGTTTTCACCAGGAATGGGTTGTGCTAAAACTGGGGCGGAGGTCAGCTTTTTCTTTAATTCAGTGAAACTCTTTTCACAATCTGAGGTCCATTCATACTTGGTTTTCTTTTGGGTCAAACGGGTAAGAGGCATTGCGATTCGAGAAAATCCTTCCACAAACTTACAATAGTACCCGGCGAGACCGAGAAAACTTCGTACCTCTGTAACGTTGGTCGGTCTGGGCCACTCTGTGATTGCCTCGATTTTCTTGGGGTCTACAGATATACCATCTTCAGATATTACATTCCTAGAAATGCTACACTTCGTAGCCAGAATTCACATTTACCAAATTTAGTGTACAATTGTTTCCTCTGTAGAATGTTCAGAACGACCCTTAAGTGGTTCGCGTGGGTCTCTTTGTCAAGTGAGTAGATCAAAATATCGTCGATAAAGACTACAACGAACTTGTTTAGTTGGTCTTGAAAGACTCGATTCATCAGATCCATAAACACTGTGGGGGCGTTGGTCAGTCCGAATGGCATTACTAGAAATTCGTAATGTCTATAATGGGTTCTGAATGCAGTTTTTGGGACGTCCTCATCCTTGATCTTCAGTTGGAAATATCCTGAGCAAAGATCAACTTTACTGAAAATCCTTGCCCCCTGCATTATGATACTCTTAAGTAAGGTTTATAATAGGCTTTCTACTAAAATAAAGTTTTAATTTGCTTACCCAAAGCTGATCGAACAGATCGTCGATCCTAGACAATGGGTACTTGTTCTTTACTGTGATTTTTTTGAGCTCCCGATAGTCAATACATAACTGCATACTTCCGTCTTTTTTCTAGAAAAACGGGAGCTCCTCAAGGTGAAACACTTGGGCGGATAAGTTTCTTTTCTAGCAATTCATGCAGCTGTTCCTTCAGCTCTTTTAGTTCCGCAGGTGCCATTCGATAGGGAGCCTTTGGTATTGGCTCAGCTCCCGGAACTAAGTTGATTTCAAAAGATATCTCTCGGTCTGGAGGGAGACCCAGTAACTCTTCTGGAAAAACATCTGGGTATTCACGAACAACTGGGACTTGAGAAAGATCTGAGGGCGCTTGATCGGCATTTATTGCATAGACAATATATCCCTCATGTCCTTTCTTCAGTGCCTTATTAGCGCAAATCGCATTTACGTAAACGTTTTTTAGGACATTTCCGTAACTTCACCCTCCTTGAAAGGTCACTTCCTTATGTGTGGGATTCTTAAAGGTAACTTTTTTTCACTACAATCGATGTTGGCGCAATTCTTGGAAAGCCAATCCATCCCAAGAATTACAACGAAGTCCGTCATGGGTATGGGAATCAGGTCGCGTCAAACTGATGGTTATCGAACTCAAGTTCGTAGTTTTTGAAAACATGGTAAGATACAAGCACTTGTTCCCCAGCTGCTTGGATTCTATAGGGTGCATCACTATAGGTTGGGTTATGCTCAATATTATTTGCAAATTTCTTGGATATGAAGGAGTGGCTAGCGCCACTATCAAATAACACATTGGCAGGTACTGAACATACTAGGATAGCTCCTGAATCATACAATGCTTACTAAGCAACTATAGGACAATAGTACTTATATGAATTTGCACAATTTTCAAAATATACCTGTCACCACGTCATTGGCCTCTTCAGCAGCTGCATCAGTCATGGCGTGAACTCTTGCGTTGGTACGATGACGCTGAGGCTTAGGCGGTTGTTGTTGCTGCTGGGCCCCCTTCTCTGGACATTCCTTGGCCATATGTCCTGTTTTCCCGCATCCAAAGCAGGTGGTTCCCTTATCTGGACAGTCCTTAAGGATGTGGCCTGCCTTGCCGCACCCGAAGCATTTCCCTGCCTGGTAATAACATTCTCCCACATGGTGTCTACCGCAGTGAGAGCAGCTCGGAATAGCAGATTGTTGGCCTTGGTTCTTTGATTGGTTTTTTCGGGAACGGCGCTGGAACCGATTCTTCCCTTGATGCCCTAGGCCCCTAGAGTTTTTCTTAGCGGATTTACGGGGCCCTCCGCTCCCAGACATTTCCCGTCCTCTTTTCTGGCCAAACTTATCACGGCGAATGATATCTCTTTCAATTCTGTAGCATGCGTCTAGGAGTGCACCAAAATTTGCTGGATTTGCATTGACCAGCCATGTTCGAATTCTAGGGTTCAATCCTTTTTCAAATTTTAACATTTTGGTTTCTTTATCATTCATGATGGATGGTTGGAATCTTCCCAGAGCTATAAATTTGTTAGCGCAGTCAGCGACTGTCATTCCTTGTTCTTGCACTAGGGACTCAAACTCATGCCTTTTCTGTAACTTGACGAAGGGTGGTATGTAGAACTTGTTGAATTCTTGGAGGAACCTTTCCCAGGAAATTGGTCTTGGTAGAGCTTGCAGATTGTCCTTCCACCACTGGTTGGCCTCTCCTAGCAAAAATGGTCTAACTGCCTGAGTCTTTACTTCCTCCGGGGCTCTAATTAGTTCGAAGCAGTTCTCTACCTCATCTAGCCACTTCTCAGCGACATCTGAGTCTGACTTTCCTTCAAACGGCGGGACATTGGCTCTTTTCAACTTTTCAAAATAATATTGGGCATCTCTTACCGGCTCGTGAGGTTGAGGGTTATTTTGTTGCAGCATCACTTGCCCAATTTGAGTGACTGTCTAGAAAAAGTTCTGAAAAGCATTAATATCTGGCATCATTTGTATGAAGGGTCCTTGGGGTGGAGGAACATTCTGGACTGGAGGCGGTTTTTGATTTTGCGGTGGCGGTGGTGGAGGGACCGGTGCAGGTGGAGGAGGAATAGGCTCCTGCACCTCTGGTCTTGCTCTTGCTGGTCGGCCCCTTGGTCGCACCATCTGCATTATGCAGCGTCGGGTTTTATTCAATCTGGGAGTGTCATAATAAGTGGCAGAATTTAATCTGTACCAATAGCATATCTGGGGCATGCACATATATACTTTATAAATTAAATTCTGTGATTTGTCGTCAATTAGGGTTTTATCAATAGGCCGAACCCTAGTTTTCCAGTCTAAGTCATCCTAGTCTAAGGTCAACTCTATTCTATGATCAGGACTTAGATCTAAGATCAAGCTTAATGGTCTACGATCATGACTTAATTTTATATTCTGCCCGGATCTGGAGCCTCAGTTCTGATACAACCTGTAGCGCCCCGCATCCCGGCCTAGCCGGAATCGGTGCACCCGATGTACTTTACTAAGGAGAGTACCAGGCGTCGATCCATAATGTATCGTGATAAAATACATGGATTTTCATGCTTACACGTTATCAAGTAAGCGAAACCGTGGCAGAATAAAAACTTCAAATTAAAAACATCCACGAGATCATTCTTAGTTTTACAACCCAAATCAAAAGTACCGAAATTCTCAAAGGTAAATGTTTCCCATCATAATTACATAAAAGTCATCAGCCATGACCAGCACGTCAAGTCTCCTAGTTCGTCCATGTTTCGCTGCGCTCACGAGTAGGGAACCCTAGGTTCATCCTCAATCCACTCTACCTTGTTCCCTGCAGTCTCTGGAAGGAAAAATAGGGGTGAGTGACAAAGTCACCAGCAAGTATACTATAAATAATCGGGGATTAAATGGAAAGTACATACAAGAACCGATCCCCAAAAATTCAGTTTAGAAACATACCTGACTGCCATCCAATACCCGTTAGTGATCAACATTTAATGCGTCAAGATCATAACTTAAGCAAGATCGTTACTTAATAAGATCATAATAATAAAAGACCGCAACTTGCGTAAGTTCATAACATATCAAGGTTTGACACTTGATAAGATCATAACTTAGGAACTACCAAGTTATAACAACTTAGTCTAAGTATCATGTGTCACTACACGATCACTCAATAAATGCGACATGCATACATATGTACGTGCAATGCATCATGATAAAATTGAGGATATGATCTTTCAGCTTTTCTTTTAAAACATCATCGTCAAGAAAACAATAGAGTGTTCAGATCTATCTTCCCGGATCTGAGGCGGTCACGTCTTCCCTTCGAATCTATTATTCTCGGATTCAGAACGGTAACGTCATCACTTATCGGGTCTATTCTCTCTGGGCTCGAACGGTCCATATCAGGTCTATTCTCTCTGGGCCTGAACGGTCCATATTAGGTCTATTCTCTCCAGCCTGAACGGTCCATATCATCATATCAATTATCCCCGGATCTGAGCGGGTCCTTACTGGCCAGGAAACATATACACACGGTACCGGTGGGAAACGTTCTTTTTTAAAACAGAATCTTTTCTTTTAAAAAATGCTTTTCATCTTCCTTTCGCATAAAAATCAATTCCATAAATCATGTAAATGACGATGATGCAATGCATGACATGCACTATGCGACTCGTGAACAAATACATCATAACATGCATGCACGGACTTGTCTTTTAAGCTGGGAAAACTGTCCAGCAACCAAAATCTGTTCATACAGCCTCGTGCTGATCACTTCGTGCTCATTTTCATAAGCTCATGCCATACACATGCATGATGAAGTCTTAGACTCATACCATAAAAATTTCGTAACAATCCGAAAAGTCTAACGACCTCAAAACATCATGCTATCATCAAAGGTACTGCTGAAATCAGTAGGGCAGTACCGCATTACCTTAGTTTCATGGGTCATAAAACCTTATTCAGTTTAATCCATCACCTGGAAAACATAGCTAACTCACCAATGAACAATATTCATAAGGCCAAACATCACATTCAAGCTTAGATGAGCAAGATCAAAGCCTTACAACTTAAGACATTAAACTGTCCTGTTTTCCAGTTTTGCACAACTAACTTCAACTCAGTTGTTAACCATCAAAATGGTGGTTTTATGCTGGTTTCTTTACATGAACATGTACATATATACCTTAGGTAATTACCCTAAAAATTCCAAGGCATTCCAATAAGTTTAAGGGGGTCAACTAATTACTTTCTCCCAGCTAGGTACACGCTGAATCTGGAATGACCAGTTTTACCACGAATTTCATTGTGACCAAACCACAACACTTTTTACTAAATTCCAACTCACAGATGTTACACACGTCAAACTATCATCATACCAAAAATCAGCTCATTTGCACATTCCTAAGGTGCACTTCCAACTCACACATTATGTCATATGAAATCTGTTTAGCCTAGTAATTTTCCAGCATGACCAGTTTTAATAAACACTTCGTTAAACTTCAATCCCACCTTTTTCATGGGAAATTTACGGATTCAACACGTTTCAAGCACCATAAACAAATCCTTTCAAAACAGCTTGTATGCCACATACATCACTCTTTGGCCATGCACAACTTGTTCCCACTAAATAACAACCTTAGCACAATTCGGTGCATACGCACCCTAACCCCCAAACAACCCATTTATGTACATGCAAGGCAAAATCATGTATCCACAAAGAACATATTACGCTTAACACACAAAAGCATAAATCTTGTTCACACCTTACCCCATAACTTATCACTTCTTGGAAAACCACCTTTATTTCTTTTACCTCCTTCCAACCTTGTCCCCCATCCATGGAAAAGAAGGGATCTTTAGCATGTTCATCATGGATTTATCACATAATAGTACTTAAAATCAACAAAGAATCCACCTTTAAGCAAAACTTACACATGCACGCCACTTAACCCTAGGCCGAAAGTTTCATGTATCAAGGCTTAGCATTTCACATCTAAGATTGAATCTTAAAGTTATCTAGACATTCATGCAAGCACTTTCACATTCAAGCCACAAGTAAGTATAGTGTACTTGCCTTTTCAACCTACTCCTCTTGCAAGATGTATGGAAAAGTGGAAACCTTTCTCCTCTTTATGCATGTACCCCGCGGTTTTGGGAAGAAAAAGAGGTCAATGGTTAGTTGTCATCCTTAAGTAAAAGATACACTTAGTAAGGGTTAGATGGACTTACCAAAATGAAGCTTGAGTAGTGTTCAAGCCTCTCAAGACTAGGATCTACAAAATCTTGAGACTCTTGAGCCTAGTGACCATTGAAGGTCACGGTTTAGGACAAGAAGGATAAGTGAGCTTCAAGCTAAGTAAAGTGTAAAAATTCCCTAGAAAGTTGAGTATGTACTTACCTAATTCCTCTTGAGCTTGTATGAATCCTAGGTCTCCTTGGTATACCCTTGGACGTGTGGTTTAAGGAAGAAAGAAGAGAAGAATGTTTCTTGCTCTTGGTGTACTTTGAGTGTTGGGAAGATAGGAGATTACTCTCTTCTGTTTTTGGAGAGAATCTTCCTTCTTGGTTGTGTTGTAGCCGTTGGGGGGTAAAGGGAAGGGGTGAAAGACTTACCATAGTAAGGTTAAAAGAATTAACCTTAATTACTTTATCTAATTTTTAACTTGGTTACTTTTGGTTAATCAAGGTTACTTTATCACTAACCTTGGTTACTTTATTCTAATCATAGATACTTTTGAACTAACCTTAGTTACTTTATCTAATCATAGTTACTTTAACCTTGGGTTGGATACAAAATAACCATGGTGGAGTAAAACACCCCCCGTTGGTTGGCTACCCCCTTACCCATCCGGCGGTTGGGGCCTTTAATGACCCCAACCATGCCTTAATCATTGTATTTACTTCTTGTTATTTATTTTATTTTTTTTCCTCCTTCTTTCTTTTAAAATAGTTAATTAGGAAAATTTTTGAGCCCTTTTTAGGTTAAGGGCCGAAATCTTACAAGTCCTTGGAAGGAAATTGGGTCCCTTCACATGGTTCAGTATTCGCGCTTGATATTCTAATATAATACTTTCCGTAACATAATTTAATAAAATGAAGTGATCATCAACTAAATAAATTGTGCTTGCAGACACAAATTCTCATAAACTCTCTCTTGATTAGGTTATAAGTACAAGGTGGTTTCCTGTTGGGGTACAACACCAAGGATTTGGAGACCTTCACCTTGGATGAGCTATATGGGAATCTCATCACTTACGAGATTCATCTTGATGCTCAAGAGAAGAACGACCCCATCCGCAACTCAACGAAAGCTCTTGCATGCGAGTCAGAGGACTCGGACGATGAAGTCGGACTTCTTGTTAGAATATTCCGATGTTTTGCTAAAAAGAATGAAGATGAAGCTAAAAGGTTCATCAAGGAAAAATTCTCCAAAGACAAGATGAAGGACCAAGACAGCAAATCCTACAAGTGTGGAAAGTTTGGTCACTTCATGAAGGATTGTCGGGTGAAGGAGCCGCAACTCAAGGATAAGAAGGCCATCTACCAAAGGAAGAAGGCTTTACAAGCGGAAGTAGCCCATTGGGAGAGCAATCTTTCCAGGTCCGAGAGCGACAACGGCAACCATGATGATCTCGCTCTCACGGGTGTAGTTTATGATGATCTTGACCAGGAGTTCTTTGCACTCATGGCCATTGATGATGGCATGGAGGTATGCAACATTTCATCTCATTATAGATTGATTGATGAAAGAGATGATCTAGTGCAAGAAAATGATCTTTTAGATTTAAAATATAAACGTGTCAAAAAGGATTTTAAAGCATGCTTAAATGAATATAATGACACCTTGGAAAATCACATTGCATTACAACTTGAGCATGATATATTTTTGACCATGCATGTGATTGCACTACAAGAGAAACATGATTTGATGAAATCATGTGCTCTAGCCCGTGATGAAAAGAAAAATGATTCAAAGGTAAGTGCTACGAAAGTAGAGGTCGCTAAGGATGCATCTAGGCCCATTATGAAAGCTAAAATCAAGCCTAGTGCCATGTATGCATCTAAGAAGGGAAAATAACGGTAACAAGCACAATTTGTCAAAGAGTCTAAAACCTCCTTGAAGAAACAAAGGCACATGCCTAAGGGAAAGGCAAACACACCAAAGGTGTCCCAAACTTTGGTTCAAGTCGTGAAACAAAAACCTTCTTTGATTTCAAAGAAGGTTGTTCCTAAAAAGGAATCACGAAATGTGCCAACGCACAAGCATGCACAATCTCACAAACATACTCCTACATGTTTTTAATGCAATAGGAAAGGTCATGTAGAAAGAGTATGTAGAGTTAAAAATAATAAGAGTCTTGTGTGGGTACCGAAAGGCGAACTGAAGGTAACTAACCTTCAAGGATATAGTTCATTTGCAGGCCTAGCACTCAATGGAGAAAGCGAAGACAAGAAGGTCAAATGGGTCGTGGACAGTGGGTGTTCCAACCATATGACGGGAGACCAAAGTCTCTTCCATAGACTCACTATGCAAGATGGAGGAGTTGTCTACTTTGAAGGTAGCAAAGGCCAAATCAAAGGACATGGTATTGTGGGTAACAATTCCTTCTCTCTTAATGATGTCTTATATGTTGTAGGACTTAAGTTTAACTTGATAAGTGTCAGTCAACTATGTGATGCTAATTATAAGGTAACGTTTTTGAAAACAAAGCGTGTTGTGAAAAAGGGTAATGCTATCTTATTTGAGGCTTTGCGTTTCAAAAATATTTACAAACTTAGCATCAATGATTTAGTTTCTCAAAATGTATCTTGCCTAGTTTCTAAAAATGATTTGATGCAACTATGGCATAGACATCTCGGACATGTATGTTTCAAAACATTTAAATTTATTTGCGAAAACAATAAAGTCCGAGGCCTTCCAAAAATGAGTTTCGACAACCATGACTCATTGACACTTGTCAAAAGGCAAAGCTTGTGAAAACAAGCTTTAAACCAAAGTCAAATATATCCACCTCCGAACCCCTACAATTGCTTCATATGGATTTGTATGGGGATGTTGGTATAAAAAGTTTGGATGGTAAACATTATACCTTCGTGGTAGTAGATGACTATACTCATTATACATGGATGATTTTTCTTGCTAAGAAAAATGATGCATGTAGTGAGTTTTTGAATTGAAGTAGACGATTGGAAAATCACGTGGGTGACAACATTAAGACCATCCGTAGTGATCGTGGTAGTGAGTTTGATGGTGATTTTGAAAGGTTTTGTGAATCCAAAGGATACTCACATGACCTTTCGGCACCTAGAACTCCACAACAAAATGGTGTGGTCGAACGAAAGAATAGTTATCTACAAGAAATGTGTAGATCAATGTTAAATGAGTTCAGCTTGCCCAAATATATTTGGGCCGAAACGGTGAATGCCGCTTGCCATGTGATCAATCGTGTATATTTGAGACCATACCTAAATGTGACACCTTATGAGCTTTGGATTGGTAAAGTTCCCAACATTGGTATTTCAAAGTGTTTGGTTGCAAGTGTTTCATACTTAATACCAAGGACACTTTGGACAAACTTGACCTCAAAGCGGATGAAGGTATCTTTTTAGGTTATGCCTCAAATAGTAAAGCATTTCGTGTTTTCAACAAAAGGAGTCAAAAGGTGGAAGAATCAATCCATATTAAGTTTAATGAGTCACTTAGTGACGAACCTAAACTTAATGAGGATTGTGAAGAAAATGAAGATGTGACTCCTAAAGAAGAAATTCTTGAGGATATTCCTATAGTTGCTCATCAACAAGAGATTGTTGATGACCCTCCAAATGGAAACATCTTCATTGATTTGAGATTAGAACCTATTGAAGGTACTCCTCCACCTTGTGTTCTTGAACTTAGTGAGTCAAATAGTAAAATTTCTCATACTCATGTCGATGATATACAAAATGTAGAAAATGCATCGCATGTTCCGAAAAATGAGATTCATTTGAATGATGAAGGTTCATCACTTTCGGAACATGATCATGAGGAAGTTGGAGGAGACATCTCCAATCTTCCTAGATCATTTAAGCATAAAATTTCTCACCCACACGAGTTGGTCATAGGTGATTTAAATAGGGGTATCACCATACGAAGGCAATATAGAGAGAATGCATTTGTCTCTCTTATAGAGCCTAAAAATGTCAAAGACGCACTTCTTGATGAAAATTGCATCTTGGCTATGCAATAAGAATTAAACCAATTTGAGAGAAGTGATGTTTGGGAGTTGGTTCACAAACCACATGATCATCCTATTATTGGTACGAAATGGGTATTTCGTAATAAGATAAATGATCAAGGTAATGTCACTAGAAACAAGGCTAGGTTAGTTGCTCAAGGATACCGTCAAGAAGAAGGTATCGATTTTGATGAGACATTTGCACTCGTAGCACGACTTGAGGCCATAAGGATGTTATTGGCATATGCTTATTATAGAGATTTTAAACTTTACCAAATGGATGTTAAATCCGCCTTCTTGAATGGTCTTATTCAAGAAAAAGCGTATGTTGCACAACCTCCCGGGTTTGAATGTCATGATTCACCGCATCATGTCTTCAAACTTAAAAAGACTCTTTATGGCCTCAAACAAGCTCCAAGAGCTTGGTACGAGAGGTTAAGTTCTTTTCTTCTTAATAATGGTTTTTCAAGAGGTAAAATTGACACTACTTTGTTCATAAAAGAACAAGGTAAAAATCAATTAATTGTTCAAGTATATGTTGATGATATTATTTTTGGTGCTACTAACATTTGTCTTTGTGAGCAATTTGCTAGTCTTATGCAAGGTGAATTCGAGATGAGCATGATAGGAGAACTCAACTATTTTCTTGGATTACAAATCAAGCAAAACCGAAGATGGCGTGTACATTTCCCAAACCAAATACACAAAGGATTTTCTCAAGAAGTATAATTTTGGTGAAGGAAGGAAAGTAAACACTCCAATGAGCACAAGTGCTAAGCTTGACAAGGACGAGAAAGGAAAGCATGTCAAGGTAACTTTGTATCGTGGCATTATAGGTAGTCTACTTTATTTGACGGCTAGTAGACCCGATATTTTACATGCAGTGTGCTTATGTGCTGGATTTCAAAGTGATCCTAGGGATATGCATCTAGTTGCGGTAAAACGCATCCTTAGATACCTTAGAAGTACTTTGAAATTTTGGTTATTTTATCCTAAAAATGCATGTTTTGATTTAAGAGGATATTGCGACTCTGATTATGCGGAGAGTCTTGTTGATAGGAAGAGCAACTCCGGAACTTGTCAGTTTCTTGGAGATTGTCTTGTTTCTTGGTTTTCTAATAAACAAAACAGTGTGTCTCTTTCTACGGCAGAATCCAAATATGTGTCGGCCGTCTCTTGTTGTGCACAATTGTTATGGATAACAAACACTTTGAATGATTATAACATTCATTTCTCCAAAGTGCCTATTTTGTGTGATAACACGTCTGCTATCAATATTGCACAAAATCCCGTCCAACATAGTCGGACTAGGAACATTGAAGTGAGGTATCATTTCATCCATGACTGTGTACAAAAGAACTTGGTTAGTGTGGAATTTGTTACCACACGAGACCAATTAGCAGACATAATCACGAAACCCTTACCTAGTGATGTATTTGCATATATAAGAAGTAGGTTAGAGTTGCTCAACATGGGTTGATAATAATCCATCTTGAGTTTTGAGCAAGAAAATTTTCAAAATTTTCAAGATCAGTATACATAAGGCGCTTCATCACAGTTAGTTCAGGCGTTCGATGTCACATCAAGCGCCTGATGCTAAGGATGTCACTTATTCGAAGTGACATCAAGCGCTTTATGTCCCCCATCACAAGCGTTTGATGCTTGATTAAGCGCTTTATCAAAATGAGTTCACTTGTTCGAAGTGACATTAAGCGCTTAGTCCACTTGTCCACAACCGTTCGAAGTGACTTTAGGCGCTTTATCTCTATTTATGAAGTCGTTCGAAGTCACATTAGGCGCCTAAATCCTAAATCTTCACTGTCATTTCCGTCGTCTCTTCAGTTTTTCGCGCCAATCAAGAGTCATCAATTCTTTCCGCCATTCCCTCCCCCCACTTCCTTCCCACGTCTCATCATCTTCTCCATTTCCCAACATTTCAACTTCCTTAACTTCTCATCTTCTTCCACTATTCCAACATTTACTCCCACTCCTCCATTATCCTCCCACCATTAACATCCAAGACTTTTCCTCTTCCCTCCTCTCCTTTAAAATCTATCCTTATTCCCACTACATCTCTCTTCATCGTACACTGTCATTGATAGTACGCCTCTCAATTTTTCTATACTAGAAATCTGTAATGTCCTTAGAATAAGAAACGAAGGGTTGAATGACTTTTCCGTATTTAACTAGAGCAGTAAATACGGAGTTCGTGAACAAGATGTTAAATTTGATCTGGGGTATTTTCCTTCAAGGAAGACTCAGAATATGCCTCTGATGGATCGCATCTTGTTGGCTGTGGTCACTTATTGTGTAAATGGCAAGTCTACTAGAAATCCAAGCAACATGGATTTCTATGTCACTTACTGAATCAAACATGAGACCCAGCTAAATCTTGCTTGGATTATTGTAGAAGTCATGTTTGCTGCTCTCCAGAAAGGTTCCAAGGCTTTACCTTTTGCCAATATTGTTACTATATTGTTGAAGTCAAAAGGTATTGTCATTTCTGATGATGAATTGACTACGGTGCCTAAGACGGACTTCTATGATAACTACAACATTGCCCAAGCCATCGATTCTCAATGATGCAAAGCCACTACCCTTCCTGATATTGCTGATGAAGTAGATGAAGGCCCTCAGGAAGATGAAGGTCCAAGCACTGAAGCACAGCTGCGTGCACGAATTCAGTCCTTGGAATAATCAGTTCAGCAACTGCAACACAAGGATGCACGCCATGAATATCGTTTCGGAGTCCTCAAAACAGCCTCTCTCGGTCAATTTTCCTGGGTCTACATTCCTCCTGATTTTGATGATTTAGGGGGAGAACATGCTGCTGAAGGTGCTGGAGGTGCAGAGGTTGCAGGTGGTGGAAGTGGACAGGCTGGCGGAAGTGGTCAGCAAATGAGTGGTTTTGCAGAGTTCGCAACAAACGGATTTTGTTTTGGTGATTTTTCTCCTGGTGCAAGTGGTGCTGGTTCTGGAAGTGGACAGTCGAATGATTAAGTTTTTCTGGTGGATAACAATGTGTTGTTTCATTTGATCGCTTATCTTTTGTTGATGTTGTCTCTCTAAAATTGAAATCATCTTAACTTTTGCTGATGGTATCTTTTTAATGTAAATCCATTTCATGCCATGACATATGCATAAAAATATTTTATTTTTGTGTTTTTCTACTAGAAGAGTAATTTATCATATCGTGAGGGGAGTATAAGTTAAGGGGGAGCTAACTTTAAAAGTTATGCATTTTGTGAAATCATCAAAAAGAGGGAGAATGTTAGAACAAGTTTAAGTTTTGAAGATTTGCACAAATTGGTACTTCGAACAGTGGATTAGGTGCCTCATGTGATGCGGTTGGAAGTCAGTATACTTAGAACGCTTACATTAGGCGCTTCATGTGCCTTGGTGGAATCCAGTACACTTCAAACGCCTACATTAGGCGCTTCATGTGAAGTGTCTGGATGCCCGAACACTTCGAACGCCTACATTAGGCGCTTCATGTGTTCTGAGAAAAAGGCAGTGCACTTTGAATGCCTACATTAGGCGCTTAATGTGTACCAACAAGTCAAAAGTACTTTTCCTCCCAAAATGGGCACGTACATCAAGTTACTTCTGATAAAAGTCAGAACTAGTTCGAACAAGCATGAAGGCTGACATTAGGCGCTTCATGTAACTTCGAACACCTTCAATTGCCCACATAAGGCACTTTATGTGACTTCGAACGCCTGTTCAATTTCACATGAAGCGCTCCATGTCACATTGAATGCCTGTTCATTAAGCACGTTATGCGCTTCATGTGACTAACGTTACAAAGTCTTATGCTTTACTTTCTAACATCTTTTGACTCTTTGTACCCTCCTCTTTTAGTGTTTTCCTCACAGGACCTCTCTCCATCCTGAAGAGTCAAATTTCCTCTCTTAGCTTTCATTTTGAAACTTCTCTAAAAATGTTGCTACAAGCCAAGAGAAGATCTCCAATGAAGAGGACATACCAACATAGGATACCAAAACCCATTATTGGCTCTGCAAGGACTTCAAACGGGCAGAATTTTGGTGGATGATAAAACAAGGGTTTCTTCCATTTCTTCATCCACTTTCTACACTTTCAATCTCTCAAGTTTTCTCTCAAAGCTCAAGCTCTCAAGATAGTTGTAAACTTTGTATATTCTTACTTTATTGTTGAGAGTGATTATTGTAAGAAGAAGAAGAGTCTTCTTCTTAGTGAGTAAAGATTGTGAGAGGTGAAGTAGATTGTTGGTCAAAGAGCAAGGGTGCTTCCTATTTGAGATATCTAGACCTTGGAGGGTTAGTTGATAGTGTTGTGGTGCACTATTCTCCCTACAAGATTTCTTTGAGGGCAAAGAAGATCTTTGGAGGCTAGACTTCAAGGGGTTAGATTTCTTGGTTGTGGTCTAGGTGTGTAGCCTAGTTTTGTTGTTGAATTTTTTATTTCCTTGATTGTTGTTTCCCCATTGAAATAACAATCTCCATTTCAAAATCCTTCTTGTGAAAAATCAAGAAGGTAGAGGAGTAGAGTCATTTGACTTGAACCTCTATACATCATTTTGTTCTTTATTCTTTTGCAAAGTTTTATTATTGTTAAGAACACACCCAAGTATTGGCTGCACTTAAAAACGAAAAATATCCAAGAAAATATCCATACTTGGTGAACACACTATTCAACCCCCCTTCTAGTGTGTTCTTAGGGACCTAACAGTAAGTCTCTTACACCAGTTTGATTTTAGGATCCTTTGGTAATGCTCTTCATCTCATGCCCTTTATTTGGCTGAAAGAAGTTATTTGAAAATGAACTTATGATACTTCAACCTTGTGCTCCCGTTGCATTCTAATGATTTCAGTGTCATATTCTGATATCTTGTTCTTCAATCTCTCATTTTCTTGACGATATCTTCATTCATCTTTTCAAACCGAGCAAAAAAATATTGGTTAAAGTTTGCCAATGATTAAATTGAAGGAAGTAAATGTACGGTAAGAATATGGGCTTGTGAAAGTTAAAACGTCAAAATATAACTTTGTCTAAGCACAATAAACATATAATTGTAGTGAGTAGAAAGTTATATTCAATTTCAAAAGACATCTTCAATACAACAGTAATTGGCACATTTACTAAACTGATCATAAATATAAATTCAAGTAAATCCAAAATTCAAATTACATACATACACTGCAGTTCTGTTTGTATAAGGCACGGTATTATGGCTACGATAAATTATAGTACTCCAAAATTTTGTATTTTACATTTTCTCTGCATACCGTTATATGATTTTTGTAATCGCGATATACAGTGTATCTTGAATAAAAGGTGCCTTTTTGTTTACCTTCACGTTGTAAATACACCTCAAATTTGTTACGATCCGAATTTTCGGATCAATGAAAATGAAATAATATAATTAAAAATAGAACGCAAATTTGATGTCGATAAAATTTCGATGGAATTTAAATTTTATTTAGGACTAATAAAGACATCGACATTAAATATCAGGGTTAGAAACGCTCGGAAAAATAACCGAACGATAAGTTATCAGATATAGTGAGACATTACAGAACTAGATAACAAACCATTCGGACATAAGATATGATTTAGATAAGTTAGTAGCAACCTAAGTCGGTAGATGTAAATCAAACCAAATAAAAATACCCGATACGATAATTTCAATACACATTTTTATCACATTTTCTCCTACTTTACCCTATATGGCATAAAAGACAAAACTCCACCCTCCCCAATAACCCTAGGCCACCCAGTACCCCCCTCACAAGTCACTATCTCCTTTTCTCTTTTCTTACACACTTCTCATCTCACATCACACTTCTACACCTACTACCCATCATACTTTTCTTTTTTTTTCTCTCTCTCTCTCCCTCATTCACGTCAACCCTCTCCATTCTCACCCCCCCCCCCCCGAATTCACCAAGACCAAAAAACCCATTTTTCACTACTTATTTTTCAGTCCTTTTACACTTCATCTATATTTCCTTTCTCTTTCATCCATCTCACCAACAATTCCATTTTCTTCCAACTCATTTCATTAACTCATCTTCTTATCTTCTTCCAAACTCCACTCCCTCTCTTTCACTCTCTCATTTTCATTTTTCAACTCTTCTCATCTTCTACCACTTATCTTCTTACATTCTTTTTTCTTCTCCAACAACAAGTCTTCCCAAACTCCTCATTTCTCCTCATTAAACAGTGACTTACAACAAGCAAAAGAGGAAGATTTTTCTTTTCTTCATTTGATTCAAACATCCTCCAAGTCAAGTCACAACATTCTTCTTCATCTTCCAAGCAAGAAAACAAGTCTCTATTTTTGGTGTGTTGGCCGAAAATTCCAAGGCATGGAATAAGGTGTGGTCTTCTTTTCTTCACCTCATACACACCTCCAAAACACTAACTACAACATACTCCTTATTTCTAAACATCAAGTCCGAAAGTTTAGGGATGAAAACCAAGGTGTAATGAGGTAAGAATCTCATCTAATATAAATATGTATTTTCATCCCTTAATCTATTTCTCCAAGTTGTACCCTAATCTCTCATTTTTTTGTGTGGAACTGTTGCTTGAACAAGGTGAGGGAGAAGATTTTTTCTTCAAAAATCAAGTGAAGAACAATACTTCAAGTGTAAGAAAAAGTGTTAAAGGCAAGTATTCTTCGTAGACCTTACATAGATTTTCAAATGTTTATATATGCGTTTGTATCAAAGTTGGATCATCGTGTAGTATGTTCAAGATCTCTCCACAAGAATATGTAAAATGTAGATTTCATGTGATATACATATGTATATACATACTAAGTGTACACACACGGCCTTTAGGCCTTTTTAATGGAATAAAATGGTTTTTAGTATATGTTATGTGTGTGTGTGTGTGTATATATGTTTGTATAATATATAGTAAGGTAGGTAAAATAACTAAGTATATATTTATTACATATATATACATATTCAAACGGCCACAATGGCCTTTATGTACTTAAAATGATTTTATCTAGTGTTATAAATACACACACAGATATATATATATATATATATTTATATATATATATATAACATGGAAAATATATGTTGGTATACATACACACATCAACATACGGCCAAGAGGGCCTTTTCTAATAATAATAGCTTATATTGGAGTATATACACATATATGTGCTATGTATAAAAAATATAGGGAAATATATATATACACACACATATATATATATATAAGATACGGCCTTAAAGGCCTTTGTATGACAAAAATAATATTATGGTGTATTAAGATTCCATGTAATTATATTGTATAAAATATAACTTCAAAAGTTATATATATATATATATATATATATATATATATATATATATATATGTATACACACACACACCACACGGTTAGAAAAAATGGAATTATGGTTTTTAATATATTAATACATGTTATAAGTATAAATATGTATGATATATAAAAATAGGTATATGTGTGTATACACCCTCACAAATACGGCCATAAGGCCTTTATTTGATTAAAAAAATAGTTTAAATCCATTTTATGAATAAAAACATGTATAGATTCAAAAAAAACAAACCAAGGCAAATGAACCCCACACGTGCCACCAGAGAGGATACGAGTAGGAACCAAGTAGGGCAAATAACTCGGGCAACACCCAAACTTACTTAAGACATGAAGGAAGAGTCATCCCATGACAAACAAATGCCAGAATAACGTAGACAGCAACCAAGAGGAGGAAGATCAAAGCAATCCTGCACACAATTTAATATCATAAAGTAAGTATTCATGGTCACTGAATGGGTGTTATAGTACTTCAAGTCAGCAATAGATTCTACGTTTGCATAAGATGTAAGCTATGTTTCATATTTTCTCCCACTTATAAATCAACTAGACTGATACAAGCTACATGATTGAATTTTGTTTAACAGTGACGTTTGCACTAAAGCAGCGAGAAACAGGAAGCATCTATAACCAACAAACCTAAGATATTTAAAAGTCTTCAAAATGAGTGTATGCAGACATGTACTTTCAATTCCAAAATCTAAAGCCCCACACTTAAGTTGTCTATTTTTCAGCAAGAAGCCACAACCCAAGCATACTAAATCACCCGGTACAACTCCCTTTGACAACCAAATTATCCATTATACCCAAGTGCACACACAAAAGCATTATGTTGATGAGCGTGATTCAGCAGCATGTAGGACTTTAGAGTGCTTATTAGTGTCATTTTTCAGATCAACATCCTCTACAAGATTGTAATAACAAGACTAAGAAGGCAATGCCCATATGACACTTCAGATTAGTTCAGCAGATTATCAGTTTAGGTAAAAATGATTTTAGAAAAATTAGATACACATATATATGTTAAGATATGAAAATGAGTAAGTTTTGGATATATATATATATATAATATATTATAAAATAATTATATATATGTATACACACTATATATTTCAGCCATATGGCGTTTTGTAATAAAGTGATTTATTTATATTCTATATATACGCATATGTGTATAATATATATGTTAGGATATAAAAATAAATAAGATTTGGATACTATGTAATATATCATAATAAAATTATTATAAATATGTTACTATAGTAAAATGAGAAAGTTTTGAATACATATATACATATATATATATACATATATATATAATATAAAAAATGCGTATCCGTGCTTTGGCGATTAAAGGCGGCGGCTTTTAGCCGTCGCCGATCTTCTTCTCCGGCATTTGATTTGCGCTGTTTTCTCATCCTGCTACATTCTTCGATTCTTCTGCTTCATTTTCTGTTTTCTGTAGTCTTTATACGATACTTTTGCCGCACATCGCAACAATGGCGGATCCGCCGTTACCATTGTCGGAAAAACAACAAACTTTTGCCTCTCTATTCAAGCCATCATCTAATCCTACAATCGTTGATAAAACAGTACTACGGTATAAAGGCAGTCTTATGATTTCTTTCACAGATGATGAAGTTTCTGCATTGGCTGAACCATACAAATTTTCATTGGTTGGATCATTCTGGTATGGCAGGCCACCATTGGCTACCATTCGCGCCACCATTGATCGCATTGGATTTAATGGCACGGTACGTATTGGGTTGCTGGATTCAAATCATATATTGCCGGAATTTGCGCAGGAACCAGACTATTTGGGATGTTTTTCCCATCAAAGTTGGATGATCGCAGGGAAATACATGTGTGTTACCAAATGGACACCGGATTATGATCCTAAATTTGATGTGCTAATTGTTCAAGTGTGGATCTCTCTTCCTGGCTTGCCAGTTCACTTCCATCAAAAGGATGCATTATTCCAAATTGATAAAATGGTTGGAACGCCTATGAAGCTTGATAATGCTACTACCGAACGTTTGCGTCCATCGGTAGCAAGATTATGTGTTGAAATTGATATCTCAAAAGAATTGCCATCACGAGTGTATATTCAATTGTCCTCTCGAACTATATCACAGCCTGTGACATATGAAGATATTCCACAATATTGTTCTTCATGCATGCGTCTAGGGCATACAACTGGAAATTGTGGGAAGGAAATTGATGCGCCTGCTTTAGTACAGAAAAATACCTCAAAGAGCGATGCAAAACAAAAAGATAAAGACACAAGATGGACTCCAAAAAAATTTCCTTCGACCATGCCCAATACGTCTCATACAACCGAAGCTCATATAATTGATGAAAGCAATCGTCTGTCTCGTTCATCTCCACCCATTCAAATTAACCTGCTATCCCCTGATCTGTTGCCAAAGGATCAGGTTACTATATCCCAGGATTTAACACGTCTGCAGAGTATTGATGATATCATAATAGGTAAATGTTCGTCTAGCCATCAATATTTGACAACAACAAAGGATGATTCATAGCTAACAAGAGACTACTGCTCAACAATCTCAACAGATGATGAATTTGTAAATTATGTCACAAACGTGGTGCAAGCTATGGTTATTGATGATGCACATAGACGATTACAGGCTCATCCATCTTCTTGTTCTTCATCTCCGACAGAAACTGCTCCAAAGGGGCAATTTCAAGTGTCACCTAGACTCCTTCGCCGTCGTCCTCGCAATTTGGATCCAACGTCACCGCCCACTACAAGATCACGGGTGGCGCTCTCAAACTCATTTGATATTCTATCTCATCAATGAATATGCTGATTTGGAATGTTAAAGGTATTCGTACCTCTCTACCAAGATTAATCTCATTGAATCGTCGTCATCATTTTCATATATTAGTAGTTATTGAGCCAAAGAAAAGAGCTACAGATCTACTTTCACATAGACTACAGTTGGGTTTCTCTAATGTTATGTCAGTTATTGATGATAAAACTTGGATTTTCTGGAGGCATTCTATAGTTCAATTGGAAGCTCAACGTGCCGCCGTACGAAATCACTCACTGCAATTTAATTTCTTGCCCACGGGAGAGTCTTTTTGGTGTACAATAGTATATGCACTTCATACAATCATTGCTCGTCGCCCACTATGGGCTGATCTCACATTGTTTCAAACTACATTAGACAAGCCATGGATTATTGGTGGAGACTTCAATACATATCTATCATTAGAGGAACATCAAGGTAGATCAGTCCCTGCCTTACGAACACTGCAAGACTTTAATGATTTCGTTGCAGCTGCTACATTGCAAAATATTGCATTTCAAGGGTCCCCTTTTACGTGGTAAGATGGTAGAGGTTTGGGACGAGTCAGTCGAAGGTTAGATTGCTATTTGTGCTCTGCAAGTTTCTTTGATCTTTTTGCGATGGTGCAATATCAACATTTGAACCGTACATCTTCGGACCATGCGCCTATATTTCTACAATGCAAGATGGAAACACGTCGTTCTTCGTCATCATTCAGGTACTTAGGCGTCTGGACAACATATCCAGAATTTGATGAATATGTGAAGCACCACTGGCAATCTTTTCCTACGGTTGGGGGAATGTGGGGATTTTATAAAAAGTTGCAAAAATTAAAGACATGTTTGGCACGGTGGAATAAAGAAGTCTTTGGCAATATCTTTGATGTTGTTGTTGCAGCTGAAGAGGAGGTAACGAAATGTGAAAGATTATATGATGCCCAACACTCGGATGAGGCAAGAATGGCATATCATTGCGCTATGAGTCAACTGCGTCTGGTACAAAAGCGTGCCATGCTATTTTGGAAACAAAAAGCTAATGTAAAGTGGATGAATGAAGGGGATGCGAACACAAAATTCTTCCATCAAAAGGTAAAAGAGAAACGGCAAAGATAATGCATCCAGCGTATTAGACAGCATGATGGGGTGGAATTGGAGTCACAGCAAGATATTGAGAATGAAGCAGTTAGATATTTTCAGCAATTATTTACATCGGAGGCAACAAATAATTATGAGGAGATATTGCAGTATGTGCCACAACTGGTTTCAGATGAGGACAACACGGAATCACTACGAATGCCAGACCTTTCAGAAGTTAAACAAGCAGTTTGGGGCTTGAGTCCATCTAGTGCCGCTGGTCCGGATGGCTTTCCTGGATCCTTCTATAGACACTTTTGGAACGTTATATTCATGGATGTTTACAAAGCAATACAGGAATTCTTTATAGGGATTCGTCCACTTGCTAAACTGGTATCTGCGCTCACTACATTGATACCAAAGGTGGCCAATCCTATATCATACACCGAATATCGCCCCATAGGCTTAACAAACTTTATGGCTAAGGCTATCACCCGATTAATAGCCACACGTCTTTCAATTTTATTGCCTAAAATTATATCTCCAGAACAGGCAGGATTCATGAAAGGTAGGGATATCACGAAACAAATACTTTTGGCCCAAGAAATGGTGCACCTTATGGATAGACCAGCACGTGGAGGTCACATACTTATTAAAATGGATATGGCAAAGGCGTTTGACAGAGTTTGTTGGACTTTTTACGTCTAATACTGGCAAGGATGGGATTTCATGCACGTCTTATTTGACTGATCATTAACAACTTGTCGGCCACACGGTGTTCAGTTCTGGTTAATGGGAATTCCGCATGTTTTTTCCCAATCACACATGGAGTCAAACAGGGCGATCCGCTTTCTCCATTATTGTTCATACTTGCCTCTGAAGGCTTTTCACGTGAACTTAATGCGTTAATGGGTAATGGCACTATACAAGGTTTTCAATCGAGCAGAGTGCCACAAGTAACCCATCTAGGGTTCGCTGATGACTTAGTCATATTTTTGGATGGCAGTTTCAGAAATTTGCAATGATTTCGGAAATTTTTAGATTCCTAACAGGCTGCTTCAGGTCAATTGGTTAATTTGCATAAGAGTCAAGTAGTGGTGAGCACAGGAGTGCAAGGTACAAGAGTTTCACATTCTCTTGGCATGAGACTATCTAATTTTCCAATTAAGTATCTTGGATCATACTTACATAAGGGCATCAATCATGCAACGTACTGCACTTCGTTAATACGACATTTCGACCGTGCTCTTAACTCTTGGTCATCAAAGCTCTTATCCATGGCAGGCAGATTAATTTGGGTGTGGCATGTTCTGTGTTCAATGCCATTACATATACTGGCAAGTTCTAAACTTCCAAAGAGTGTAGTAACTGCTCTATCACGCAGAATGGCAAACTTTTTATGGTAAGGTGGACATCATTGGCAATCATGGGAAACCATGTGCAATCTAAATGAAAATGGTGGATTAGACATAAGGCACTTAAACACATTACAGCAGGCTTATAATTGTAGATTATGGTGGAGATATCATCATTCTTCCACTTTATGGGCTCAATTTACCCGAGCAAAATATGGAAGAAGATCAACATTGTATGCTCATATTTATGATTCCCCTACTTGGAAACGCATCTGTGCCACTGATTCTTTTATGCTACAGCACGTCCAACATACGCCAGATGGCTACATATGGTCTGCGGACGCTAACGATCAGTTTTCGCTTAAATCTGCATGCATGATTTTATCTACACCGTTAACTGCTTCATATCCGAAACAAATCTGGTGGAAGACCTTGCCTCTAGGGTGTCGTATATTTTTATGGAGATTATGGAGATGTTCACTACCAATACCTGATAATTTGAGGATTTGGCAAACTATATTTCCTACACAATGTGTTTTTTACAAGAAAAAAGCAGAGGATATGAATCATTTATTTTTAACATGTGACAATATTTATCCATTGTGGCAAGAAATCTCAATCATTTTTTCTGGTCCAATCCCATCTGCTGAATCCATACGGGTGCACTTGATGAGATGGTGGAGTGCGTCATCTTCGCATACCATGTTGGGCCAATTGCGAGCAGTAGTGCCATCTTTTATGGTTTGGGCCATTTGGAAAGAATATGCCTGTATCAAATTTGGTGATGATGTTTTCTCTAATCATCGACTGTTTCAAAGGGCACGAGATCATATATACACTTGGTGTGATGCAACACAACATCATAAATTTTCGCAATAAATTCCACACTTGGTGATGAGACACTTTTCTCCAAAGATAGCGAGGAGGCTGCCCAAGCTTGTATGTTGGGAAAATCCACCTACATGAAAGTTAAATCTCAATGTAGATGCTGCATTATCTAACACATCGGCAGCTGGAGGTGCGATTTTGAGGGATCATCAAGGCCATCTGGTATCTGCGATATGTTTTGGATTACCAGCGGTACCGCCGCTACATGCAGAACTAATGGCAATGCAATATGCCACTATTTATTACGCGATGCACTATAGTCAACTATTGGCCGAAACAGATTGTAAACAACAGATTCTGAATCTCTCATCCCAATCTGTCTTTACGGGACCATACGCTGCGGATTTACATCGTACTACCATATTTCTTAGACTAAATGGTGCGACAGTTCAACATTGTTTTCGGGAAAGCAACACGGCAGCTCATAAGTTAGCCACATACGGATTTCGTTCCTCAGAAATCAGGCTTTACTCCTCATTGGCATCCTTGCCTGAAGAGGTCAGAGGTGCTATCTTGTTGGACACTATGTTGTCATCCTTTAGATTTTGATCATTAAGTCTCCCAATGGGTTGGCGCGACATGCATATGGTTGCCTATGTCTTTGCCAGACATAGGCAACATTGGTATGACTTTACACTGATAATGTCTTCATTATTTCCACTTCTTTTTCATACTGATATATACTTCTTACGATAATCTTTTGCGTGTTTTTGCTGAGGGAACTGCTGTGTATATGGACAAATTTCATCAACGTGGGCATCCCCTGCGTTCTCATCTTCGGTTGCCTGTATTCTGGATGAATACAGGCAATGTCGGTATGTATCACATTTGCATCACTTTCATCATATTATTTTCATATAACCTCCGGTTTAATCATTGGTTATTCGATGTTATTGGGGAGTCACACTGGGATTTGCAATCAACATGGTAAGAATGGTGCTTCTTCGTTGATTTCGCATTCAGCATAACTGGAAGGCGATGGTGGAAACGTCAACAGAATTCTCTGCAACATTTACTTCTTCAAGGATTTAAACGACTTATACCTCATTTTCACTTCATTATACCTGTTAATTCATTAGCTAATTTTTTGCGTAGCATGTATAATTTTAAAATGCTATTTTGTTTACTTTGGGAGAGTCTCCCACCATAGCTAGGGTGACAATGTAACCACGGTATTCCTCTGCCACAAGTGAGGGTTCAATTTATTAATAAAACACCAGGACGGTACCGCCCGTCTTTCAAATAATATATATATATATATATATATATATATATAAATGAATACATTTTTGGCCATAACATTTTTAATAATAAAGATATGATTTAAAATATTTATATACACATGTATATGTTAAGATATAAAAATGAGTAAATTTGGATCTATATAACATATTATAAAATGATTATATATATATATATATATATATATATATATATATGTATGTATGTATGTATGTATATATACATGTATATCCATAACCTATTTTGGCCACTAGGCCCCTTTCACGACAAATCATTTATTATATGGTGTACATATGTATATATGTTGGAGATTGAAAAAGATAAAATTTAGATATGATATAATATATCACAAAATAATTATGTACATGTATAATATATATATATATATATATATATATATATATATATATTCGTCCATGAGCCTTTTTGGAGGTTAAAAAATAACTTTTATATGTATTATGTACACATACAAGTATAATATATAAGTTAAGATATGAAAAAGAATTACTTAGAATATCTTATGTGTGTGTGTGTGTGTCTATGTAAAGCATATAAATTGTTTTACAAGTATACATACATATACATATACTCGGCCATTAGGCCCTTAATGATAAAATGACTTTATCACATTTATACACATGCATATATGTATAATGGATATGTTAAGTTATGAAATTCCTAGATGGTATATTATAGTAATTAGGAGTTATATGTTCTAGGCACATAAGTTATGAATTATGAAATACATGTGTAGTTTAGGTATTAAGAAAGTATGGTTACGTATTTTCTAAAATCATGGTAAGTTGTAAGTAAGTGATGTTACTAGTGGTAGTATGACCAAGATACCCTCATTTGACCGAGTCTCATGCCTCATGAAATGAAAGTTTTAAAAGTGATTTTATCTCATTACATGTTTAAAAGTTCATATGTATGTGAATTATAAACGCGAGACGATTGATTCCATCGACATACGATATGTTATGTTATGTTCGCCAGTGTGACATAGGTACTGGGGTGGTAGGTGTCAGGGGCATATGATTATGTTCAGGCCGAGTGTAACACCCGGGTCTGGAATACGGGATATCCGTCTGATTGCGTTTATGGCCTAGTGTAACACCAGGTCTGGGACACGGGATCTCCATCATAGTGCGTTACCGTTAGCACATGTACATATGTTTATGATGTTTTATGTCGTACATGTACTATATGGGTAATCAATCGGTATTTCGTGCGTTATTATTCTTATGAGAAGTTTTATAGCCGATTATGAAAATGTTATGTCTTCATGTTATGAAAATGCCATGTTATGCAAGTTATGAATATCACGTCATGTTTATGAAAAGTCATGTTTTATGCATCATGTCACCTTAGGGTTATGATTAAGAATTCCTTAAGTCTATGATGGCACTACAATGGTCAATGTAGTGTTTACGCATGAAAGTATAGTACATTTAAGATATCCGAGGATAATATAAGTTATAGATTAGAAGCTAAGTATGTATACTATATGGTGTTACGGATTAAGTAGCACTGGGATGATGCTATGTTATGTTGTGAAATTTTCCTTATTTACATGCTTTCAATTACAGTTATGTTATATTGATTTGAAATGGAGACGTGCTTATTATATTCGATATTCATGGTTATTATATTTCGTTACCCCGTCTCCACATGTATGATCCACATGTCGTATCTAGTAAGACTACTTGCTGAGCGATTAAAAGTTGGTTATCGCTCATACTTGCCTTATTTATCACTTTTTTCAGATAACAGATATCACTATACAAGCTTGTTGAGGACAGGCTAGATAGACCATTGTTAACGACGAAACATACCGAGAGACTTGCTTCGAAGGCGTTAGGTCTTGGTTTATGATGTATTTCAGAAGATTTCAGTATTCTGTATATTATGACTTGTATATATTATAATGCAGTGCATTGCATGTCGATTATGATTTATTTATATTATGTTGTTTTTGCTTATGGATTCATTATTCATGTCAACATGCACATGTATAGGATCGACGCCTTATACTCTTCATAGAAGAGTACGGCGGGTGCACGAGGCCGGAACCCTAGTTTCGGGCGAGGCGCTGCAAAATTACTCAAAGACATTCAACTGTTCTCATCAATGACTGCATCTTTAAAAATACCACCTAACTTTTCATATCACCCTCTCCCAAATGGTTAAAATCCAATCATTTTATAGGCTTGTTGAACTTCAATACATACCATGTTCCTAGCATATGAAATACAATGTTATCATCCACAATGCATCCTAGAAACTTATATTATCCTCGGACATCTTAAATATTTTAATTTCTTTTTTTTTAAACATCCACAACGCATCTTAGAAATCACTCTTGTCAAGTAATATCTAAAATACCTGAAAACGCACAAGACGGAACAAATATGTGTCAAAAAGGAGAAATAGAAAAAAATAACTAAAGTTGTCAACAATCCCAAAAAATTATGCAAAAACAAACAAATACATCCCTAAACACGCTATAAAAAAAGCACATATAAAGGACTCTATTTACGGTGCATATCTATACTATAATGCACGTTATCACCTATCTTTTATTAAACTATTTTTCTTCATTTACCGACCAAATGGTTGAAATGGACAAAAAGAAAATCACAAAGCTACAAGAAATCAGCGAAAGGTTGAGTCACAAGCTGTGACAAAATGCCATTAAAATGCAAGAAGTAAACCAAGAAA
The DNA here is from genome assembly GCA_036186865.1 of Eustoma russellianum. NCBI lineage: Eukaryota > Viridiplantae > Streptophyta > Magnoliopsida > Gentianales > Gentianaceae > Eustoma > Eustoma russellianum. Next base: position 8,353,831 of record AP025054.1, on the reverse strand, counting down.
TGGAAAAATTTTAGAAGAAACACCATGATGGAGTGGGAATTTCAAAACATATAAATTAGCTCATAAAGATTATTGGTAGACACCATGATGCAATGTTTATGCGTGAATATACAAGATACTGTCATTACACTATAATTAAGGTCTCACATAGAACACCATCCCACATGGACCACAACAAATTATTTCTTATCCGTGGTTAATGGTACCTTTGGAAAAAGAAGAAAAGGTTTGTATCATAGAGTAAATTAATTTTTTGTATGGGAGAAAGTAATTCACCATGACATTATGTAGTTGGCCGCAGTTTATTTTTTTCTTTTTTATATTTAAAGTTTGGCTCATGTTTCAAATGGCTTGATATCTATACCAGACATTTGATCCATCAATTGATTTTCTTTTTTCACACGTATTAATTTTGTTTTGGTTTTGGGAAATTGGAATATCAACTTATTATAGCGATTAAATTT
>AP025054.1:8264766-8352561 GCA_036186865.1 Eustoma russellianum | reverse complement strand
TGTATAAACTTTGCTGTTTATTGATGTTGAACAAGTAAATTTTGCTATTTAGTGCCGGCATCTTTTGTTCGGTATTTCTTTTCCAAAGTCCGCCACTACGACTTTGTGGTTTTGTACGTGCAGTACAAACCATACAAGGAGTTGTCCAAGCACCGTAGAATATGGCTCAGACAAACATAATTGTTGAAGTTCCATACCTCAACAAAGAGTTTGTGCTCCATATTTTGTGTTTGGTCCTCCTCATAACCCCCCACAAGGTGGGTCCTCGGTCAGAAAGGTAGCCAACCCCATGGCAGTCAAGAAGAACAACATCTTCTGCTGCCAACGCTTGAAGAAGCTCCCACTGAATTTCTCAGTTTTCTCCACTTAGGCCACTACAGGACCCTGTGCAGGAGGAGCATGTCTCGGCACCCCAGCAGTTGGTGCCATTGGGGCAGAACTGTGTACGTCTGCGCCTTGAACCGAGCTAGAGCTTGGTTTTCCATCAGTTTCTGTAAGATCATAAACAAACAGGAATCAGTACAGAATCAAAACGAATACGTCTTAAGAATTGTAGGGAATAATCGACGTCAGATTGACTTTGTACAATTTGCTCTTGGAATAAAGCAGTGGTCAACCTGCCGAGCTCAGGGTAGGCTGGATAGATCTGCTAAGTCAAGACAGTTCAGATACCGCAAATGAGTTTGCATTCTTAACAGTCAGTCGACCTGCCGACCTAAACTGAACAGCACACCAGAACAGTGGTTCAGCGCTATTAGCCCTCCAGCCAAGCTGAACTAAAGTCAGACTGATCAGACAGATCAGATCAGTCCAGTCAGCACAATTGTATTTGCGTTCTGGGCTGATCACCGATTTGCCGACCTCGGTACTTCAACACAACTACGAAAGTTGAGCTTTCAGCCGCTTCAGCCGAGCAGAGCTCAGCACAGCAGAGCTGCAGAACAACGAATGTCCTCAGCCAAATAGCAGAGCTCAGCAAGATAACGCTTCAGAACAACGAATGATCTAAGCACAATAGCAGAGCTCAGCACAAAGCAGAGCTCAGCTTGGCAATAACCTCAACAGCTCAGCTGAGCAGAGATCCGAGGTGAGTCCAGGACTCTGTCCTTAAGATGTATTGCTCTGGTATACTGTGCCCAACCGGATGGAACAATGGTCTCTCAGGATACAACGCAAGTCAGTTCAAACGAGCGGCACTGTAGCGTATGAACTCACGAACCTGTAAGATGCCCTGAACTTCTCGGACTTGATGCAAAATGTAGAAAGAGAAGAGAGGAGAGGAGCACGTGTATGCAGAGGAGGAGAGGAGAATATTGGATTCTGAGTGAGTGTCACCAGAGAGGTCAGCTTAGCTACTATTTATAGGGAAAATTTGATTAGGGTGGTTAATTGACAATTTAACCACAGCCGTCGGATCAGATTGCCACCATTAGATCAAATAACAGACAACCGCTTTTCAAATTTGAATAACCGATTTTCAAATTTAAATTACGGTTACGTAACTGATTTTCCAAATTCGAATTACGGTTAAGTAATCGATTCTCAAATTTGAATTACGGTTAAGAAACCGACTTTCAAATTATTTTATCCCTGCTTTGAGCATTAACTTCTCATTCGCTCATTTCAATTTCTCCAACAAACTTTAACTGCAGCAGAGATTTTTGCAGAGGGTAAAAACTGACTCTTAGCAAAATTGACAAGTTATCTAGAGGATTTTTAGTACTAATTGAGAAACTTCTTGAACTTTAGTACTAGTTGAAGAACCCACAAGGAGTGTCATTCACCAGATCGTTGTGTAAGTGCTTTCTCAATGGTTGAAAATGATAGAAAAGATGAAGAGATATGGACACCAAACAAGATAAAAATGAAAATCGCAGGAAATATAGAAAGCCGAGACACGACGAATATCGTTTTCCTTAAAGCTAAAATGCCTCCACCACGAGCGAGGCGAACTACTCGGCACAAGCGTCCCAGGATATAACGGCTTCTTCCTTTCGTTTGCTCCATGAGAGGAAGATGAACTTGCAATGTAGAAGTGTTTGAAAGTAGAAGAGAAGGAGGAAGAAGACTGCTGAAATTTCTGCACTAAGTTTTTGCAAGAGATTTTCTATATTTTTGTAAGATAGTAAAGCCTTGTATATATAGGCTTTAGGATTAAAGAAAATCATTGTTTGAAACAAGTCTCAGTAGTTTTCAGACCCCCTGAGTCAGTTGGTTAACGTTCACTTTTGAAGGGAGATGATTCTTGGACCAAAAGATGCAACTCAGCATGAAAGGTTTTGTCCGTTGGTACATCGATCGAATGATGTGATCGATCGAAGCCGGACAGAATGCTTTAGCCTTACATCGATCGATCACATCGATTGATCGATGTCACATAGATCGATCGATGTGATCGATCTATGTCGAAAGCTTCCAGTATTGCAACACATCACATCGATCGATCGGCATATACATCGATCGATCGATGTGCTTTACATTGATTGATCCATGTCCTCCAGAACACTTAACTTTATTCCAACTTTCACTTGGATCGATCCAAGTGATATTCTCAATGTTAAAAGTGTTCAAATCATTCCCCAAACTCCCAAACAACATTACACATGCGTCTATATAAGTTTGGAGCATATTTAAAAAGTATTTTAACATACTTTTTCCAGCAATTCCCCACATGATCCAAACTTATATACAAACAATCACAAACGTTAATAAACTAACCTTTCTACTATCAAACGAAGACAATGATACATATGGACAATGACTCGCGTCTTGAATTGTCATATAGTTCAAGAGGAAGTATATAAACGGAAATAAGTTGACATTGATGTCTTGAATCTTACTTCTCTATTGTTTATATAAACTTACCGCCGACATATCATTAACTAGCTTCAGGCAAGTTCGCGGTGTTGTGCGAAATCGGCCATGCACCCAGTCCCAGGTTTTCATAAGCGCTCTAGAGAGTTGTTCCAAACTCTCATAGGAAGCGGCACCACTTCCATGCTTATATAGGTAGAATTCATCAAGTGTGCACTGCTCACACTATCATCAAATATGACTATGAATTCCATTAAGAGATTCTAAAAATCTCACCCTCAATAACTTGCAGCAAGCACTATTTTCAACAACATCATAGGAAGGAACATATGATAGTGCTAATTAGGATTCTTCTGTGACTTGTTATTACCACATTGAACCTCGTTCGCAGGATCTCTGCTAATAGAGGGTTGGGTTGCCGTCACACAGATTCCACTTCAAATGGAACAAGTCCCATCCCCCTCGATGTTTCATGGACCAACTTCTTACATAGTCCTTTCGTCATAGGATCAGCCAGGTTAGACTCGGATCTTACAAACTCCAAGTTAACCACCCTTGAACTCATCAAATCTCGCACAATATTGTGTCTCAGTCGAATATGTCGGCTCTTTCCATTATAAACTCTGTTCTTCGCTCAAGCAATCACATCCTGCGAATAACAATGTATTGACTTAGAAGGCATATGTTTAGTCCACAAAGGAATGTCTATAAGCAAATTCCTTAACCATTCGGCTTCTGTACATGCAAGTTATAAGGCAACAAATTCAGACTCCATAGTTGACTTTGCTTTACAAGCTTGCTTAGATGACTTCCATGAAATAGCACTACCACCCAAAGTAAACACGTAACCGTTAGTTGAATTAACTTCATCATTATCGGTTACCTAATTAGCATCACAAAATCCTTCTAGCACACATTCTCACTAAAAAAATAAGCCAAGATCCATGGTTCCTCTAAGATATCTCAAAAGTCTTCTAAGAGCAAACCAATGTGCATTACTTGGATTGTGAGTGTAACTAGCAAGTCTATTAACAGCATATGCAATATCCGGTCTAGTGTAATTCATTAAATACATTACACTACCAATAATTCTTGCATATTCACATTGAGAAACGCTATCACCATTATTCTTTTCTAATCTTCCATTAGGATCAAATGGAGTACTTACAGCTTTGCCATCAAAGTGATTAAATTTCTTTAACACTTTTTCAACATAATGACATTGACAAAGCATATAACCCCCATATTTTTCAATTAATTTAAAACCAAGAATAAAATAGGCATTTCCCATATCTTTCATATCGAAGACTAATGACAAAAACAATTTGGTTACACAAGCAAATAATAACACTGTCTTGATTCTCAAACTTGCTATAGAAACATCTATCACTTTCATTAACTATATAGCTATTTGCAACCAAAGCATTATCAAATTTCTCATGACATTGCTTAGGAGCATGTTTCAAACAATATAGAGATTTCTTTAATCTACACACTTTATGCTCTTGCCCTTTAACAATCATTCCCTTGGGTTGTCTCATGTAGATTTCTTCATCTAAATCTCCATTTAGAAACACAGTTTTTACATCCATTTGATGTATTACTAGCTTATAGATAGAAGCTAATGCAACTAGCACTCTAATGGTTGTTATTCTAACAATCGGTCCATGCGTATCAAAGAAATCTACTCTTTCTTGTTGAGTAAATCCTTTAGCCACTAATCTAGCCTTAAACTTATCTATGGTGCCATCCGCCTTCAACTTCTTTCTAAACACCCACTTGCAACCTATAGGTTTACAACCTCTAGGTAAATCTACTACTTCCCAAGTGTGGTTGCTCATAATAGAATCTAACTCGCTATTTATGGCTTCTTTCCAAAATGTTGCATCTACGGACTTCATCTTGGTAAGTTTTTGGATCTTCTTCTAAGATAAACACTTTAGTAAAATCATTACCAAAGGATTTCTCAATTATTTTCCTTTTGCTTCTTCTTAGTGAATCTGGTTCTGTATTGACTACGGTTTTACTAGATTCACCTTTTTCAAAAGTAGAATGATCCAAAATCTTTCGTTGTTTCATAAGAAATATAGTCTCAAAGAATTCAGCATCTTTTGACTCTATTATTGCAGAATTCTCAACAATCATAAACCTATATGCCGCACTGTTTTGGGCATATCCTATAAACACAGTCTCTGGTTTTTGGCCCTATCTTATTCATTTGAAATTCAGGAATACCAACTTTTGCCAAACACACCCACACTTTCAAGTATCCTAAATTTGGAGGATAACCTTTTCATAATTCGTAAGGGGTTTTATTGGTCTTTTTCTGTAGTATTCTATTTAATATATGGCAAGCACAAAGAATAGCCTCACCCCACAAGTTATCCGGTAAACCGAAACTAATGAGCATAGCATTCATCATATTCTTAAGGGTCCTATTTTTCCTCTCAGCTACACCATTAGATTGCGGAGTGTAAGGAGGTGTCACTTCATGAATAATGCCATGTTCTTCACAAAACTTTTGTAATGAAGTAGTCATGTACACACCTCTTCTATCGGACCTTAACCGTTTGATTTTCCTTTCTACTTTATTCTCTACTTCATTCTTAAACTTTTGAACATTTCCTCAGCCTCATCTGTATGACTTAGAAAGTATACTCTAGTGAACCTAGAATAATCATCAATGAAGGTAATATAGTACCTTTTACCTTATTTACTTACATGATTCTTGAAATCACCTAAGTCAGTATGAATAAGATCTAGTTTATCTAAGACCCTTTCAATACCCTTGAATGTTTTCTTATGATGCTTTGCTTCAACACAATACTCACATCTATCAAACTTATCTTCATTTGCTATAGATATCATATTCATGCTTTTTAATCTTTTCAATGCATCAAGATTAACATGACCTAGTCTAGCATGCCAAATGTCATAAGAATCCAACAAATACACGAAAGAAGTATTACTATTGGTTATGCAAGTAGAATCAAGTACAAACAACCCAACATTACAAAATCCCTTCCCAATGAATTCTCCATTTCTAGTAAGCACTAACTTATCAAAATCTAAAATAAGTTTAAGATTGGCTTTGTTTAGAAGTGCTCCAGAGATCAAATTCCTACGCATAGTAGGAATATAGAGCACATTACTCAACTCCAGTCTTTTTCCCGAAGTTAACTTAAGGAGCACTCTTCCTATCCTGAGTACACGGGTTCCACGTGCATCCCCAAGGAAAACTTGGTCTCTACTATCTATTTCTTGAAAGTCAAAAAATAGATCTCTACTGGTAGCAATGTGTCTGGTGGCTCCGGTATCAACCATCCACTCTGTTGCACCTCCAACAAGGTTTACCTCGTCCACGACGACTGCAGCGATGATCTCCTCGTCCTTGCTTCCGTTGTTCCCATCGTGTTCCATCAAATTTTCATGACCACTTGTTTGACCCTTTCTTTTATTGCAAAAGAACGCCTTATGTCCAGCCTTGCCGCATACCCAACAAACTCCTTTAGGCTTCTTTTGTCCTTGCACAAAACTCTTACCTTTGTTGTGATGAACTTTGACATTCTGGATTTTTGGCCTTTTCGTCTTTGGATTGTGCTCCAGAACGTTGGCCTAAGACTCATTCTCAGCACCCTCTGCATCTTCCAACCGATTGTTTTCTTCAATACGTATGTGTTTGATGACATCATCCATGGTAAGCTTGGTGTCATCATGTTTATCTCTCTTCTTGTATTTGTTCCAAGAAGAAGGTAACTTTTCCAACAAGGAGGCATGCTGGAAAGTCTCATCTATCTTGATGTCTTCTTGTTCAAGATTGTCCACCAATTGCTGAAACTAATGGATTTGATCGTTTATAGGTATGCGGTCAACCATTTGAAATTTGAGGAACTCACTGACCACGTACTTCCTTTTTCCAACATCTTCATAATCATACTTGTTCTGAAGTGCTTTCCAAATCTCCCTTGCAGATGTAAATTTGACATAAATGTCAAATAGAGAGTTTGACAGAAAATGCAGAATATGACCCCTGCAAGTAGTATTATCGGCTTCATATTTGAGTGTTTCTCCTTCTTCAGTAGGTTTCTCTTTGGTGAGCACATAGAAGACTGACAGCATCTCAAGGAAGAACAGAACTTTAGCAGACCACCTTTTGAAGAATTTGTCATCAAAAGGTTCTACTTTTGACATATCAAGAACAGCGTGATGTTTGGTAGCCATATCACAGAGGTTTTAGCTTTAAGATTGATAGAAAAGATGAAGAGATGTGGAAACCAAACAAGATAAAAACGAAAATCGCAGGAAATATAGAATGTCGAGACACAACGAATGTTGCTACCTTTAAAGCCAAAATGCCTCCACCACGAGCGAGGCGAACTACTCGCCACAAGCCTCCCAGGATATAACGGTTTCTTCATTTTGTTTGCTCTACGAGAGGAAGATGAACTTGCAATGTAGAAGTGTTTGAAAGTAGAAGAGAAGGAGGAAGAAGACTGCTGAAATTTCTGCACTAAGTTTTTGCAAGAGATTTTCTATATTTTTGTAAGATAGTAAAGCCTTGTATATATAGGCTTTAAGATAGAAGAAAAACATTGTTTGAAACAAGTCTCAGCAATTTTCAGACCCCCTGAGTCAGTTGGTTAACGTTCACTTTTGAAGGGAGATGATTCTTGGACCAAAAGATGCAACTGAGCATGAAAGGTTCTGTCTATTGGTACATCGATCGATCGATATGATCGATCGAAGCCAGATAGAATGCTTCGGCCATACATTGATCGATCACATCGATCGATCAATGTCACATAGATCGAGAGATGTGATCGATATATGTTGGACCGAAAGCTTCCAGTATTGCAACACATCACATCGATCGATCGGCATATACATCGATCGATCGATGTGCTTTACATTGATTGATCCATGTCCTCCAGAACACTTAACTTTATTCCAACTTTCACTTGGATCGATCCAAGTGATATTCTCAATGTTAAAAGTGTTCAAATCATTCCCCAAACTCCCAAACAACATTACACATGCGTCTATATAAGTTTGGAGCATATTTTAAAAGTATTTTAACATACTTTTTCCAACAGAAAATTATTCTGAGATAGGCAAGAGAAAATCTCAATTTAGTGATCAAAGCGCGTAGATAATCCTAACTCACCCTATCAAAAGCCTTTGTTAAGCAGAATATTAGAACCTTTACTCTCCTTGTCTAACCAATGAACCATTTCATTTGCCAACAATACTTGTTCTGTAATGAGAAACCTGCTTTTTCAGGAGATATAATCTTTAGCAATAAATCACTAAGCCGAAATGCTATGATTCTGGTATTGGTCTTACTCGAGAAGGTGGACAAACAAATAGGCATATTGTCTCCAGATGTAGTAGTATTATCACGCTTTGGTGTCAGTGTGATCATAGTGCTAGCTATTGCAATAGATCGAGAAAAAACAAGGAAGAATTCCTGAACAACCTTATGCAGGTCCTCTTTGATAATTGTCCAATACTGCGAATATGTGTGCCATTAAATCCATCGGGTCCTGCTGTACTTTGGGGATTTAATAGCCAAACAGCCTCTTTAACTTCCTGTATCGTAGGCATCCTAGTTAGCATTAGGTTATCATCATCCCGAAGGAGAGTACGAATAGAGTTCATAACTGATTGATGATCATTTGTCTCCTCTTTTGCAAACAACTTCTTGTAGAATGACAATGCTGCATCTTATATAGCTTCTTCCATGTAACATCCATGCCTATTACAATTTTTGGTGCTCTTGATCAACCGTGTTCTTCTTTTGTCCTTGACCAAGTTATGATAAAAGGAGGTATTTGCATCCCCTTTTTTGATCTATTTGGCATTAGCCTTTTGTTGGCAGAAGTTTTTTCTAATTGAGCTATCTACACAATCTCAGCTTCAGTTCGGTGATAAGGTCCTCTGTGTTCATCACTAGGCATTATGCCATATTGAGATTCTATTGATGTCACTTTTCCTTCAGCAACTTTCATTTTCTGAAAGATATTGCTGAATATACTTTCTTTCCAGTCTTTTAGGTCCTTGGGCTTTTTAAATCTTTGGCAGAAGCCAGTCATAACCCCTATTGTAGGATATGACTTCCAATTCCATAAAATGAAAGAAGTCAGGATGCAACATCCAAGAATTTAAAAATCAAAATGATTTAGGTCCTATGTTGGTCTGGGTCTTACACTGTAACGATAAAAAGGCATGGACCTATGTGGGCTTATGGTGGTACTCTACAATCACATCCTGGAAATGATCATAAAAAGGCGTAGTGCACATGTATCGATCTAGTCGCCTTCATACCTTACCCAGTCCCATGCCACAAGACCAAGTATACTTAGAGCCATTAAATGGTAAATCAAGTAAGCCACAATGGTTAATACATTTACCAAAATCATCCAGTGTCAATAGTGATAGAGTTGTGGAAACCTTATGCTCATCTAGGGACAAAAAAGTATTGAAATATCCTCCAATCAACCATAGCTTCGTTGTTATCGTGATGAGGTCGCAATTCAGCCCATAGAACCTTTTGATCTTGAACTGTGTGCTTAACATATACATCAGAGTGCCAGAATTTAGAATTTGAGTTAGTCTGAGAGAAAAATAAGTGGGAAGCGTTCCATTAAGCGAATATTTTCTTGGAAAAACTACAGTTTCCTCCCTGTAGTTTGGATTAATTACAATTACCTCCCTTCTTGTTTGGTATTATACAAAAACTTCTCCTGTGTTTTGGGTTAAAAACGCAGCGACCACATTCCGACATTAACACAGGGGCTGTGAGATGCACGCGCTGTAAATATGCCTTGGCTGGTTTATTGTTTTGCGTGTGTAGGAAATATCCATTTAAAATGTTGTGATCTCCCAATTATACCCTTTCTTATACTCATTTTAAACGCATTTTCCTTTTTTTTTGGAAATGCAGGCTGCTTTCTTCCTTTCTCAAACTGAAAGTGGCGGCAAGAAGAAGACTAATGTCGTCAGCAACAAGGAGGTGATACTTCTAAGAATGCAAGATAAGGGTTGTAGATTTCTTAGAGCGATAACCCAGAACACCGGCAATGGCGGCCTAGATACCCGGTTCGATGATAAGAGCTTAATTGGCAACGATCTAGCAAGAAACAGCCGGATTGAAGGCAATCTTGGAAGCGCTAAATTCAGAGAAAATAAGAAGGCAGCTGAGAAAGCAAAAGCTGAAAGAAAATCAAGAAAGAACGAGTGGCTAGGGTGTCATAGGAGAAAATAGAAGAAAGGAAGGGAGAGCAAAAGCACAAGGCGGAGGTGAATCCGTAGGCAGTGGAGATGGACATACTTGAGAAGTCTATGGTAATGGAAAAGACGGGAGAATTTGCTCAAAGGTTGTGTCTTAGCATGTGAGACAGCAGAAAATTGGTACTTACTGAGGGAATTGGATAAAGTTGGGGACTTTATCATGCTTCTTCCGTGAACCCGTCGATGTACACCAACCCACAACTATATGTTGTAGATGCTAAACCAACGAATTCCAGTACCGCAAGCTCTAATCCCCACCAGAATTCGTGGATGGAGAAGAAGAATTAGCTCTATGTTGAAGAATTTTTTTTCGAAGGGAAATTGCATTTTCTACTTTTCTGCTACCCGAATACATATTAAAGTATAATGGTATTTCGGTCTGTTGACATTTTCTACCGGTGTTAATGTCGGAATATGGTCACTGTGGTTTTAACCCAAAACATAGGGGAGTAATTGTATAATACCAAACAAGACGGAAGGAAATTGTAATTAATCCAAACTACAGGGGAGGAAACTGTAATTTTCCCTATTATCTTCCTGCCACAGAATCCATATTTTCTCGAGACAAACAGAAACTGCCTGAGAGAATCCTAATTTATGCCGATAGAAATTCAATTTGTTGTCCTTTTTGTTGGGTTCAATGAGCACTATCAGATAAAGATGATAGTGTGACGCAAGACAATGTAATATGTTGAGAGATGTATGGAGCTGTCTTGAATTCAGAGACATGCGATTCATTGATCACATTGCTTTGACAAAGCTAAAGTACCTTCTTGATTGAACTTCTTGTTACCATCGATGTTGGGACGATAGGTCCCTTTTATGTCATCTTTCGCACCTTAGGATCACCATGATAAAACCATCTGTATCCCCTTGTAAGTTCTTATGGTTCAGACTATTGAAAATTCAACATCACAAGGAGAAGGCCAAGTATGTGTCATTCTTAGAGCAATACCAGCCGCAACCTTTTTCCATTCGTCAAGAGGCACTCTCCCTGCTGAAGAAGTATTGTATATCTTTGAATCAGAGCTGTTGGAGAAATTGAAATGAATTGAAAAAATTTAGGCAAATGAGTTTGTCAAAAGTTGACAACCACCATACTTTGAGCTTAATTATGATTAGTGTTCGTAAATAAAAAACGAAAACTAATAATTTTTAAATTATCTACCTGACAAGTAGATGACTTTAGGCTTTTGAATCATTCGATTCTGATACCGGGTGAATGAGAAATTAATGCTCAAAGTTGGAGTAAAATTAGAAGGAAATTGGAAAAGTGGTGATGTGGCCTCTTGAGGAGTGACCACATCACCCCTTAAGTGGAATACCACATTGGCTATTTGAGATGAAAAGGCCAACATATATAATTCTAGTTGGAGCCTTCTTAAATGTGCCCTTGGGCATGAGAAGTTTTTGACCGGAGGGAAGACACAGCTCAGGCAAGGTTCACCACACACGCGCGCCGCCGCCCGTCTGCCCGTCTGGTCAGCTCGGGCTCGTGGGCCAGTTATTATCTTTTTGGATAATTTTTCATTAAAATTTTCCAGAAAAAATAATTCTCTTAATCGTATGGTCAATAAAATTCTGAGAAGATCTAAAGGCTGAGATTAAAAGTTGCCGCGGATTACGATCCAAAGGCTGAGATTTAAAACTGCCTACGGCTTTTGATCTAACGGTGATCAACAAAAACCATCTGATCCGACATCTTCGGTTTAATTTGGAGATTAACTGTCTAATTCCTTCCCACCTATAAAAAGGCGCCTTCTCCAGACTTTCTTCCCTGCACCTTCTCTGTTTCTTCTCCTTCTCTTTTCGACTTTTGCATACTATCGCTGTGTTGTTACAGTTCCAGTTCGTCGAGAGATCAAAGCATCTCACAGGTTTGCCGAGTTCTTACGTTGCTGTGCCGCTTCGTATGAACTGTTAGTCGTTGTATCCTGGGAGACGTTTGCTGTTTCTGGTTGGGCACTTCGTACCGGAGCAAATTATCTTAAGGACAGAGTCCTTAAACTCGCCTCGGTTCTGCTTGCAATTCGTCAATTTACACAAACGCACACAGTACACTGTTTTGATTACAGTTTCTAACATTCTTAAGACGATTTGTACATACTATAATATGTTTTGTACTGCAAAACCAGATTGTTTCTAATCTGTTTCGTTTTCTGGTTGCGTTCACAGATTCTATTTGTACGAGACTAATCGGTTTCGTGTTCTGTTTCGGTATCACAGTCACAGAATCTAAAATGGAGAACAAAAGTTCGAACTCCTTCAATGGCGTGCACCTTGGTCCGTCCGAGGAAGTGAACACTGCTGTTCCAGTTGCACCCACTACCATTCCTGCCCTTGTTCCTACTGTTGGATAGGCTGAGAAACCGGAGAAGTTTGGAGGCAGGTTCTTCAAACGTTTGCAGCAGAAGATGCTGTTCTTTTTAACAACTCTGGGGCTGGCAAAGTTGCTGACCAAGGATCCTCCGGTGGTGATACCAGTCGAGGATCAGAACGTTAATATGCAGAATAGTTTGATTGCTGAAGCATGGAAATATAATGATTATGTCTGTTTCAGTCATATTTTAAGTTGTCTCGATAATTCACTGTATAGACTATATAGTACCTTTAAAACTGCAAAATCATTGTGGCAGGCTTTAGACAAGAAATACCGCACAGAGGATGCTGGTGCTAAGAAATTTATCATTGGTAAATTTCTTGATTTTAAGATGACTGATTCCATAGCTGTTGTTTCTCAGATTGAGGAACTTCAGACGTTAGTGGCTGAAATGGAAGAAGCGGATATGTCCCTTAGTGAATCTTTCTCTGTTGCTGCTGTGATTGAGAAGCTACCTTTTTTGTGGAGAGAATTCAGGAGCTATCTCAAACATAAGCGAAAGGAGATGTCATTGGAAGATCTGATTGTTTGATTGCATATCAAAGAAGACAACCGCAGATCTGAGAAAAAGTTTGCTCCATATCTTGGTCAAGCAAAGGCTCATGTCGCAGAGGTGACGAAGAAAAAGAAAGGCAATTTGGGAGTGAACAACAAAGGCAAAGAGATCGCCAAAAAGTTCACAGGAAATGCTACAATTGTGGCATTTAGGGGCACCAGAGCAGTGATTGTCGCAAGCTGAAGAAGAGGCAAGAGAAAGCGAAGGCAAATCTGGTTGGTGAAATGGAAGATCTGAATCTTTGTGCTGTTGTGAGTGAATGCAACATTGCGGGAAATCCGCGCGCATGGTGGCTGGACACGGGGGCTTCGAGACATGTTTGTGCAAGCAAGGCAATGTTCACAGAATACAAGCCCGTTGATGGTGCACAGCTTTACATGGAAAATGATGCTTCATCAAAGATTGAAGGTGAAGGAAATGTTGTTCTAAAGTTGACTTCTGGAAAGTGTCTGACTCTGCAGAATGTTCTGCATGTTTATGATATTAAGAAGAATTTGATCTCTGGCGCTTTGATTGTGATGCATGGTTTTAGACTCGTGTTGGAGTCTAACAAAGTTATCATTACTAAGAACGGGTTGTACTTGGGAAAGGGGTACTTGGTAGATAGGATGTTTAAATTAAACGTTATGACCATTGTACCTAGAAAGGAAAAAGTTGTGCCCGTAGTGGCTAATGAAAACGCATCTACTTCTGCTTACATGCTTGAGTCTTCTTGTTTATGGCATTTACGTTTAGGACACGTTAATTACAAATCAATTCAAAGAATGATTAATCTTGATTTGTTGCCTAAACTGAATTTGACTAAGAAAAAATGTCAAGTTTGTGTTGAAGCGAAAATGACTAAGGCTCCATTTCCTTCAATTGAAAGAAAAACTGAAGTGTTAGATTTAATTCATACAGATGTGTGTGACTTAAAGTTTGTGCAAACAAGAAGTGGTAAAAAATACTTTGTAACTTTTATAGACTATTGCACCAGATACTGTTATGTTTATTTGCTAAGTAGCAAAGATGAGGCCGTTGATGCTTTTAAGGATTATAAGAATGAAGTTGAAAATCAACTTAGCAAACGAATTAAGATAATTTGTAGTGATAGAGATGGTGAATATGATGCACCGTTTAATGAATTTTGTTCAGAACATGGCATTATTCATCAAACGACTGCACCATACTCACCTCAATCCAATGGTATTGCTGAACGCAAGAATAGAACTCTTAAAGAGATGATGAATGCTACATTGATAAGTTCGGGTTTACCTCAGAACTTGTGGGAGAAGCAATTCTCTCCGCCAATGTCATTCTAAATAGAATTCCATCTAAAAAGATGGATAAAACCCCTTATGAATTTTGGAAGGGCCATAAGCCCAGTTACAAATACTTAAAAGTGTGGGGGTGTCTGGCTAAGGTAGTAGTACATAAACCAAGACAAGTGAGAATAGAGCCTAAAACAGTTGATTGCATATTCATTGGATATGCAACAAACAGTAGTGCATATCGATTCTTGGTGCACAAGTCTAACATCCCTGATATACATGAAAATGTTGTCATGGAGTCAAGAAACGCAGTGTTTTTTGAAGACGTCTTTCTAAAGAAAGATAAAAACAATGAAGAAGCCAGCACTAGTAAGCGAGCTCGGGATACAACTCCTCAAGAAATTGAGGAACCCCGTCAAAGAAAGCAAGCCAGAAGACCCACTTCTTTTGGACTAGATTTTCTAACTTTTACGGTAGAGAATGAGCCGAGGACCTTTTCAGAGGCGATGTCAACTCCAAAAGATCCATTATGGAAAGAGGCGATAAACAGTGAGATAGAGTCTATTCTCCAGAATCACACTTGGGAGTTGGTCAATCTTCCACCAGGAAGTAAACCACTCGGATGCAATTGGATTTTCAAGAAGAAGTTAAAAGAAGATGGATCTATCGACAAATACAAGGCGCGGTTGGTAGCCAAAGGTTATCAACAAAAAGAAGGGTTTGATTTCTTTGACACTTACTCACCAGTGACAAGGATTACATCAATCAGAGTGCTAATCGCGATTGCAGTAGTCTATAACTTAGAAATCTATCAGATGAATGTTAAGACGGCTTTTCTGAATGGTGATTTAGAGGAGGAGATATACATGGAACAACCAGAAGGGTTTGTTGTGCCAGGACAAGAGAAGAAAGTTTGTAGACTTGTTAAGTCTTTGTACGGACTTAAACAATCACCAAAACAATGGCATTTGAAGTTTGATCAAGTAATGATGTCAAACAACTTCAAGATCAACGAGTGTGACAAGTGTGTTTACATCAAAAACACACTTAATGCCTATGTGATAGTATGTCTCTATGTAGATGACATGTTAATCATGGGCAGTACTCATGACATCATCTTGAATACCAAGAAGATGTTAACACGAAATTTTAACACGAAGGATATGGGGGTTGCCAATGTTATTCTAGGAATTAAGATTTCTAGGGTAACTGAAGGATTGATCATGTCACAAAGTCATTATACTGAGTCCGTTCTCAAACGATTCAATATGTTCGATGCAAAACCAGTAAAAACCCCACTTGAATTAAGTATGCACTTAAGGAAGAACCAAGGTGAACCAGTAGCTCAATTGAAGTACTCACAAGTGATTGGAAGTCTAATGTACATAACGAACTGTACAAGATCAGACTTAACTTGTTCAGTAAACAAATTGAGCAGGTTTACCAGTAATCCAAGTGAAGATCATTGGAAAGCTCTAAATAGAGTGATGAGGTGCTTGAAGTACACAAAGAATCTTGGATTACATTATACAAGATATCCAGCGGTATTGGAAGGATACTGCGATGCAAACTGGATATCAGATTGCAAGGACTCTAAATCCACAAGTGGATATTTATTCACTATTGGTGGTGGTGTTGTGTCATGGAAATCCACTAAGCAAACATGCATAGCTCAATCCACAATGGAAGCCGAGTTTATAGCATTAGACAAAGCTGTAGAAGAGGCTGAATGGCTTTGAAATTTTCTAGAGGACATTCCATGTTGGCCTAAGCTAATCGGTCCTATTAGCATACACTGTGATAGTCAGTCAGCTATAGGACGAGCTCAAAGCAGCATTTACAATGGTAAGTCACGACACATACGTCGGAGACATAATACCATTAAGCAATTGATCTCAAATGGCGTGATTTCCATTGATTACATAAAATCAAAAGAGAATCTTGCGGATCCGCTTACAAAAGCTTTGCCTAGAGATCAGATGTCTAAATTGACAAACGGAATGGGACTTAAGCCTATAAAGCAAGAATCTTTGTAACGGTAACCCAACCTTGTTGACTGGAGATCCCAGAATCTAGGTTCAATGGGAAAACTAAGTTATAAGGGTTCAGTTAGCACTTACTCATTCCGTTAAACAAAAGTGCTGTCTGCAGAGAATAGTTAGGGTAAGCTAGAGCTTTTAATGATGTCCTATGTCTTGATAATTCAAGTGGGGTATGGCAGAATACTCTTGATAGGAATCA
Source organism: Eustoma russellianum (assembly GCA_036186865.1). Taxonomy (NCBI): domain Eukaryota; kingdom Viridiplantae; phylum Streptophyta; class Magnoliopsida; order Gentianales; family Gentianaceae; genus Eustoma; species Eustoma russellianum. Next base: position 8,336,030 of record AP025054.1, on the reverse strand, counting down.
CCTATGTAAGTGTGAAGTGGGACTGCTTCTATGAGAATTCTCAGAGGCAAGAATTCTCTAACACACTTTCTGAAACCGGGTTGTCGATGGCCAAAATGAACACAACCATGAGAATCAATAAGGGGTGTCAAAAGAAATGTTGTGTGAGTATCATTGTCTAGGTTCACAATAAAGGCTGATAGTTCAAGACATCAGGTCACTAACCAGCTGAGTGGATCCGATGGTATATCACTAAGAAAGGTTCAAAGCCAGAAGCTACCTCTTCTGATGCAACATATCCTTGTCTGATTTCTCGATACAGTCTGCATCTGTATCTGCGTTAATTTTCATTCATGTGGGGGATTGTTGGAGAAATTGAAATGAATTGGAAAAGTTTGGGCAAATGGGTTTGTCAAAAGTTGACAACCACCATACTTTGAGATTAATTATGATTAGTGTTCGTTAATCAAAAACAAAAAATAATAATTTCTAAATTATCTACGTGACAAGTAGATTACTTTAGGCTTTTGAATCACTCGATTCCGATACCGGGTGAATGAAAAATTAATGCTCAAAGTTGGAGTAAAATTAGAATGAAATTGGAAAAGTGGTGATGTGGCCTCTTGAGGAGTGACCACATCATCCCTTAAGTGGAATACCACATTGGCTATTTGAGATGAAAAGACCAACATATATAATTATAGTTGGAGCCTTCTTAAATGTGCCCTTGGGCATGAGAAGTTTTTGACCGGAGGGAAGACGCAGCTCAGACAAGGTTCACCACACGCGCGTGCCGCCGCCCACCCGGCCGGCTTGTCGTGGGCTCGTGGGCCGGGCCGGTTCTTATCTTTTTGGAGAATTTTTCTTAAAATTTTCCAGAAAAAATAATTCTCTTAATCGTATGGTCAATAAAATTCTGAGAAGATCTAAAGGCTGAGATTAAAAGTTGCCGCGGATTACGATCCAAAGGCTGAGATTTAAAACTGTCAACGGTTTCTGATCCAAGGGGTAAGATTTAAAACTGCCTACGGTTTTTGATCTAACGGTGATCAACGAAAACCGTCTGATCCGACGGCTGCGGTTTAATCTGGAGATTAACCGCCTAATTCCTTCCCGCCTATAAAAAGGCTCCTTCTCCAGAATTTCTTCCCTGCACCTTCTCTGTTTCTTCTCCTTCTCTTTTCTACTTTTGCATACTATCGCTGTCTTGTTACGGTTCCAATTCGTCGAGAAATCAGAGCATCTCATAGGTTCGCCGAGTTCTTACGTTGCTGTGCCGCTTCGTATGGACTGTTAGCCGTTGTATCCTGGGAGACGTTTGCTGTTTCTGGTTGGGCACTTCGTACCGGAGCAAATCGTCTTAAGGAAAGAGTCCTTAGACTTGCCTCGATTCTGCTTGCAATTCGTCAATTTACATAAACGCACACAGTACACTGTTTTGATTACAGTTTCTAACATGAGCAATGCGAGGAGTTCATTGTCCTCTGCTTTCTACAGGTTGTATTCTCATGATGCATGTTCAATTTGGTCACGTCCAGCGGGTGTGTTGGTACGAGAATATCTGTAAGCGACTTAGGAATTTTCTTGGCCACCTCTGGATCAATCTATAACTCCAACAACGGATTAGATTGAGATGTGGAATGTGTAAGATTTGTGGACACAGGTTGTGCTTTTGGCTGCCATGCTTTATCTTGATGTAAATTCTTCTTTGTCTTCTTAATTTTATCTTTATTATATTATATAACCTGATCATCCTCCATTCCGTTGACCTTCCTTGGTGTACGACCGTTATTCTAGCTAAAATTGGCTATATGTCGGACAAAGTAAAAAATTAATCTGATTAAAATAACAGTCAAAGTCTGCTATTCAATTTGGATAGCCTGGAAGAAAAAAGGGTGCAAGCGCACATCGGAAAGGTGCAGTACAAAAACTTGATATCTCAGTATTACAATGCGAGAGTGTGACACAGGTTCTTCAAAGTGGGAGACCTCCTCCTTCGAAATAATACCATAAGACATGTCGGCCGTTTGGGCAGCCTCGACCAAAACTGGAAAGAGTCTTACCACGTCATTAAATCGTCTCCCTCTGGGGCTTACAAGTTAGAAACAATAGCTGGCAAGATTTTGCTACAAAGTTGGCATGTATCTAACTTGAGTAAATTTCATGCATAGCACTTGTAGATTCTCTTAAGGAGCTCAAATACACTTCGTTTTTTCATTGTCAATTATATTATTTCAAAATAGAAATAACTTAAACATAATGTACTATACTAATGACAGGACCTCAACTATACGATCTCGTCAGGTCCGAGCCGTCGTAGCATCTCAAAAGCGGGTGCGAGCATGTTTTCCAATCGGTCTCAACAGGTCTGAGTAGCAATCCCAACAAAGAGATTAAGACACAACAACTTTTTTGCATGCCTCATTGGTGGGCAAGGGGACAAAGGCGCAACAAGTTTTGCGCGTCCTAACATTCAGCAGGTCCGAGTGCACAACAAGGGGACTAAGCCAACACAGGCTTCCCGTATAAAATTGGCCTCAACAGGTCTGAATAGCCACCCAACAAGGAGATTACGACGAGACATGTTCGTTGAATGGAATTGACTTCGGCAGGACCGAGTAGTGGTTATGGCCCTGATAAGGGGGCTCAATAGAACCAGCCTCTACAACTCAAATGGCAGTTACGAGTACGACATTACTTATGCCAAAACTTGAAACTTAGTCTAATTTATTTTTAGGCTACGTTTTAGGAAACTAGGCATGGAGAAAGTTTCAGACATCGACATGGAACATGTATTCTAGACCTTAAAACCTAGTTTAAGTCAATCAGTAAACTATGTTTCGACGAACTATAGAGTTATAGTTCAACTTTGAAGACCCTAAAGCTGACATCTGCGAGGAACAAGTTCCCACATTTGTGGAATTTCTGAAGTGTTTTCCTTCATTACTATTTGGAATTCGATTATTCGGCTTGGTTTTCAAAAGGCCGAGCTTGTAATACTTGTGAGAATTCATTACAAGTTTTTGCATGCTTTCTTATTACTTAAGTTCTGTCAAATTTAAGATATCTAGCTTGATTAAACTTGCGAAATCCAAAGGTTCTTATAATTCTGGTCGGCAATTATAAGATTCAAAAGTACTGAAACAAAAAGGCAAAATTTAGAAAACACTTCTATTCGATTAAAATGTTGCTCGTTACAATATGATGTAATAGGAAAGTGACAAGAAAATAGAAAAGTACTATACAGGAGCTATTCATCTATCTCTCTAAGGTCAGCCTCATCCTTGGATAGATGAAGTTGTCCATCGTAGTATGCTTGTGCATTAGGATTGATCAAATCAACAATCCGAGGATCTTGCTTCTGCAACCATGGATCTGTCTCTGTTGCAACTTTGACTGTCTTGGTCCCAATATCCATTGTGGTACCGAGCAGGATTTACATGTTGGCTTCGAGATAATCCGATTTCCTGAATTCAGCTATGACGCCCGACTTTGCCTCGGCCAACAGTTGCTCCAAGCCATTGTCTTTTGTAGAAAATCTAGTTAAGTTACTGTTGATTGTACAGTTTAGATAGTGTACTTCAGTGACTAGTGAGGTGATAGAATTCTAGCCGTTAGAATTTTACCGTTGTTCTTGAGTGTGTATATAAGGAAGTGATACTGTAAACTTATGGTTTAATGAAGAATAACTTCATCTCCATTATTCTCTGTTCTTCTGTGATTCATGTATACTGATTATTATTTGCAACATGGTATCAGAGCTTGTAAAGCTCAAATCTAATCATTTCTAGAAAAGTTTGAGGAAGAAGAAGACACTGCTGGGAAAATTGTCTTTGTTTAAGAAGCCATTTCTTCTAGACTTCATTCACTGAAAAATCTTCTGAGAATCTTCTCTTGACCTGAAACTCATCAAGAAGTTGTTATCAATCTTCTATTCAAACTTCATATTCAGACGAACTTGAGAAAAAAAAACATTCTTGGTCTCTGTCTGTGAAAGACGCGAGGAGAAAGAGAGTAACAGAGGACGAAAGGAGGAATTTCTGAAGTGGAAGAAAAAGTACAAATCGAAGAAAAAATATTTTTGTGGAAAATATTAAAAGTTTTTTCTCTTGCCCGTACTACACATTAATGACCGCCATCACCCATTATATTACATTTCTCAAAAACTTTCCTCTTCTCTCTTTCATCTCAAATACAACCATTTTTCCTGAAGTCTCCAGATTACTTCGAGTTCTCTTTTTTCTAACCTTTCTTCATGGGGGAGCAAAGTAGCAAGTTAACGTCTGTAAACCAAAAAACATCTGGATATGCTAGTTCTGGCTCTAATGTGGACTCTACACCTGTTACTATTATCAACCAAAAGCTCAATGGCAACAATTACTTGCCATGGAGTCATGCAGTGGAGTTGTTTATCATTGGTAGAGGAAAAAAGGAGTACTTGTCAGACAAAATGGTGATTCCTTCATAAACAAGTGAGAAATATCCTATATGCAAAGCTGAGAATTCGATGATAATGTCTTGGCTCCTTAGATCAATGAATCCAGAAGTGAGTAATACGTTTATGTTGTATCAGACAGCAGTGGATATATGGAAAGCAACTAAAGAAATATACTCAAAACGAGAGAACATTTCAGAGCTTTATAAACTAGAAGCTCAGCTGAAAGATACTAAACAAGGAGATCAGACGGTTAGCAAGTTTTTTAGCAATCTATCACAAATCTGGCAACAGATTTGATTCTCTAGAGTCTTATCCATGGACATACACAACAGATGATCAACTCTTCAGAACCATCAAAGATACAAAAAGAGTGTTTAGTTTCTTGTCTGGTCTCCATAAGGACTTTGATGCTGTTAGAAGTCGTATCCTGGGGACAAAACCTTTGCCTACCATAAATACGGTTTTTTCAGAAGTTAGACAGGAGAAGAGTAGATAGAAAGTTATGATGAGTTCTAGTTCCTCTATAACTTCTGAGTCTTCAGCTCTAATTTCTCAGGTTGGTGTAAATGAGAAAGAAAAAGCATTTCTTACTTCTAAAAAATCTGGCCCAAATGACTACCAAAAGAAGTATTGTCGATATTGTCACAAGGTGGGTCATGTAACAGATGAATGCTATAGACGTCCTGGTTTAAAGTAAAGCCACCTCCTTCTCTCTATAAAAACAACTACTTCAAAACGTCCTCATCAATGGGTAGGTCTGATACCAATGGATCATGGAGATCAGAGGCTGAGTCATGGAAACAACCATTACACAGAGTAGCAACAGCAGAGGCTACACAGATGCCTTCTATGCCTCCTCCTTCAGAGCCAACTTTCACCCAATCACAGCTGGATGCAGTGCTTAGAGTACTAGAAAGTCAGAGGTCTCAAACTGCTTCAGGACAGATACGGGCATCTACAGCTAGCACAGGTAGAGGTGGTAAGTCTATGTCTTAGATTGTTGATTCAGGAGCAACTCATCATATGAGTTTTGATAGAACTTTACTAACATCATTTAAATCATATCATGGCTCTAGAAAGGTTAATGTAGCAAATGGTCAGAGTTCAAATATTATGGGACAAGGTAACATATGTCTGTCAAACAAGATACATCTTAAGGACATTTTATATGTTCCAAGTCTTGATTGCAATCTGATTTCTGTAAGAAAATTTATGATGGATAATAACTGTATGACCATTTTTCTCCTTCTAAATGTTATTTTCTGCCTTCTTCTTCTTCTTCTTGCTTTCAGGAGAAAGCTTGGAAGGAGAGGACCATGAAGGAGAAGATTGGCTATGCTAGTCAACATGATGGATTGTTTCTTTTGCATAATCTAAAACCTGGTCTTGAAGAATGTTTTGACGATTGTCTTTTTGAAGGTGGTTCTAGAATATGTTCTCATGTAATCAAAGTTACTGTTTCTAGAATAGATAATCTGAAGTCTAAAATAGACCTTATTTTGCTATGGCATAAGAGGTTGAGACACCCCAACTTTATGTATTTAAGGAAGGTTAAGCCAGGTTTATTTAATGGTATTCAGTTTGATAGACTAAGTGTGAAACTTGTATATATGCTAAACAGATTCGTGTTTCTTATCCAGCAAAACAGTATGCAGAAAGCAAACCCTTTAACCTAATACACTCTGATATATAGGGCCCTTCCCGAGTCTTAAACATAAATGGTAGTAGGTGGTTCGTTATTTTTGTAGATGATCACACTAGAGTGACTTGGATTTATCTCATGAAACACAAATCAGAATTGTCACATGTGCTAAAAACCTTTGTTAATTTAGTACAAAATCAGTTTAATGAAATGATTAAGACATTTAGAACCGATAATGGAAGTGAGTTCTTAGATAAGGAAGTAAAAACTTTCTTAGCTGAGAGAGATATACACCATCAGACTTCAAATGTGTATACTCCTCAACAGAATGAATTGGCTGAAAGAAAACATAGACATATACTAGGAGTAGCTAAGTCTCTTATGTTTTCTATGAATGTTCCTAAGCGTCTATGGGGGGAAGTTGTCTTAACCGCTACATATTTAATAAACAGAACTCCATCCAGAGTGCTTGGCTACATTAGTCCTAGACAAAAACTACTCAGTGTATATCCGCATTGTTTATTGTTACCTAAATTGCCTTTTTAAAATTTTTGAGTGTATAGTGTACTCCAATTACCAAACAGAGGTATGCTAGAAAGAAGATCTGTCAAGTGTATTTTTATTGGGTATGCTGGTACTCAGAAAGGATATAAGTGTTTATGTCCAGAATCAAGAAAAATCTACACCACTCTTGATGTTTCATTTGATGAAGATGTTCCTTTCTATCAAACTAGTAATCAAACAAACACTCAAAGCTCTGAACAGGAAAGCTTCTGGAGCATTATTGATATTTCAACTGTAGGTGTCTGTCCTTCTGGAGATACTTCATTTAGAGGAGACAGACATGATACAACTCAACATCAGGATCAGGAAGAATGTAACACTCAAAAGGAGGAGCTAGATCAAAGAGACTTGCAGACCAGAGTCCAACGTCCAATAACTCAGGTATATACCAGAAGAAAAAATCAGGTAACTACTACAACACCACCATTGATTTCTGATTCTGATAGTATGTCCTTGAGTTCAGATAGAGTCTCTGAGATATTTGCTTCTAATAAAGAGGAATTACCAATTGCACTAAGGAAGGGAACTAGAGAATGTACCAAGTATCCAAGTCCAAAACTCAGAGACTACCATCTTCTAAAATCAACTGTTTGTTCAACTAATCATCCTTTATACAACTGTATGTCTTATGACAGATTATGTCCTGCTTTTAAAACATTTACTGTCAGTATGAATAATCACTCTTTACCTGCTAATATTCATGAGGCTTTGAGTGATGAGAAATGGAGAAAAGCTGTTGATGATGAGATGACATCACTCATTAAAAATCAAACCTGGGAATTGGTTCCTCAGAGTGAGAGTCATAAACATGTGGGATGCAAATGGGTATTTTCTTTGAAATATGATTCAGATGGAACTCTTAATAGATATAAAGCAAGATTAGTTACTAAGGGTTCTCACAGTCTTATGGTATTGATTACCTAGAGACCTTTGCTCTTGTTGCTAAGCTTAATACAATAAGGATTATTTTCTCTTTGGCTATTAACCTTGATTGACAGTTGTTTCAGTTGGATATTAAAAATGCTTTTCTTAACGAGGAATTAAAGGAAGAGGTGTTCATGACTGTTCCACCAGGATATAATACTGAGGAGACAAAGGGAAGGTTTGCAAGCTGAAAAGAGCTATTTATGGATTGAAACAATCCCCAAGAGCTTGGTTCTTCAGGTTTACTCATGTTCTTATTCAATATGGATTCAAACAAGCACAAAGTAACCACACACTTTTTGTTTTGAATTCTGGTATGATAACTACTATTTTTATTATGTATGTAGATGATATAATCTTAACCGGTAATTGTGTTGCTAGTATGAAAAAAAGTAAAATCTCACTTGTCTAATGTTTTTGAAGTTAAGGATTTAGGCACACTTAGATATTTTCTTGGAATGGAGTTGGAAGAAATAAACATGGCATGAGTATCTCACAAAGAAAATATGTACTGGATCTTCTTCATGAAACTGGTATGCTTGGGTGTAAGCCAGCTTCTACTCCATTAGAGTCTAGATGTTCATTTGAGAATAATTCAGGTACTGCACTAACGGATATTGCATCATATCAAAAATTAGTTGGGAAACTTATTTACTTATCTCACACACGTCCTAATATTTGCTACTTAGTAAGTTATGTTAGCCAGTTTATGCATTCACCTACTAATTTACATCTTCAAGATGTGATGAGGATTTTGAGATATCTTAAGGGAGCACCAGGTCAGGGATTGTTCTTTGGCAAACATGAAGACAGAACTATTAAAGTGTATACGGATGCTGATTGGGGAGGATCAAAGAGAGATTTGAGGCCTACTTCCGGATATGGCACCTTTCTTTGGGGCAACTTGGTTACTTGGAGAAGCAAAAAACAAAGTGCGGTGCCAAGGAGTAGTGCAGAAGCGGAATTAAGAGCACTGGCTCTAGGATTATGTGAAGGCCTATGGATTAAACGAGTTCTCAAAGATCTACATCAAGATTCTGCTGCATCAACTATTCTAGCTTTCTGTGATAACATTTCTGCAATTAATATGGCAGAAAATCCTATTCATCATGATAAATCTAAGCATGTGGAGATTGATAGGCATGTTATTCATGAAAAATTAGAGGATCAGTCTCTTTACATCAAGCATATATCCTCATCTGAACAGGTCGCGGATATTCTCACTAAGTCTGTTGCACCTGGACTCTTTCACAAGTTATTATCCAAGCTTGGTTGTATAAATGTGTATACCAAGCTTGAGGGGAGGGTAGAAAATCTAGTTAAGTTACCGTTGATTGTACAGTTTAGATAGTGTACTTCACTGACTAGTGAGGTGATAGAATTCTAGCCGTTAGTATTTTACCGTTGTTCTTGATTCTGTATATAAGGAAGTGATACTGTAAACTTATGGTTTAATGAAGAATAACTTCATCTCCATTATCCTCTGTCCTTCTGTGATTCATGTATACTGATTATTATTTGCAACATCTTTTTATTGCAATCGTAGCCAGAGCAATTTGCCGTTCCAGATCAGCTTTTCATCTTTCCAGAGCTTCAGCCCTTGACTCACTCTGTGTTGATGACATCTCAAGGCCTTGGATCGTATCCCGCATCTCTTCAACTTGAGAATAGGCGATCCTAGCTTAAAATCAAAAACCTCCTTCCCTTTTCATATATGCGTGGCCTCAGAGTTGATCTCTTTGTTCTCAATATGGAGATTGGCACTCTCATACTTGATTTCTTCAAGCTCCTTTGAACTAAAAGCAGGCAACTGGTTAGATCCGGGGAATGAATAAGAGTACACCAATGTAAGGAAGACTTGTCAAAGCCATTTTGCGATGGAAAATGTTCATTAGCCCATTTGACGAAAACTGCCGAGCTCTACGGAGATCTTCTGACATAACTCACACGTTATTGAGCCGCCGGTCCACTATTGCATCTCTGCAGAAGTCAGTTTTGTGAAACCGTTCATCAGCCAGTGTGATCATTGCCTCCGCACCTTGTGGCTGGGGCCGGATTCTTAAGCCAGTAGCCTTCTGGCTAAGGAAGGTTCAGCCGCAGCAGGAGGCGCCTCAACCGGGCTCTTCTCCTTACCTTGGGACTAATGGCTGTTAGGAAAACTGAGATGGATAGCAAACAAACAACACAGAATGATTGCCGAGACGTGATCAAGATCACTGTCCTTAAAAGCAATTTCGCATCCACCGGTGAGCAAGGTGAACTACAAGCGAATGCTTCCCAGGATTTAACGGTTTCCCTTGTTCCTTTGCTCTAGGAGAAAGGGAATGAACTTGCAAGTTGAAGAGTATGAAAGTAGAGGAGAGAAGGAAGGAAAACTGCTGAGAAATTTTCTGCACTAAAGGAAAAGCAAGACAAATTTCTATATGTTGTAAAGTAGACAAGCTTTGTATATATATAGGCTTTAGGGTAGAAGAAGACAAAGTTTCAAATTGGTTTCAGCAGTTTTCAGACCCTCAAAGTTAGTTGAATAACGTTCACTTTTGAATGGAGATGATTCTTGGACCAAAAGATGCAAGTCAGCATGAAAGGTTCTGTCCGTTGGCACGTCGATCTCTCACGTCGATCAATCGACGTGACGTCGATCGATCGACATTGGAAGGACAGTCTCATATCAACATGGATCGATCACGTCGATCGATCGACGTGAGAGATCCATGTCCTTCTGAACACTTAACTTTATTCCACTTTCACTTGGTTCGATCCAACTCTTACTTGGATCGATCCAAGTGATATTCTTCAAGTTAACAGTGTTCAAATCATCAATCAAACTCCCAAACAAGATTACGCATGTTCTTATATAAGTCTGGAGCACATTTAAAAAGTATTTTATCATACTTTTTCCAACAATGGCACTTCTTCAACAACCACAACATTAGCCTCGGGCATTGCAGGCACTTGGGCTTAGATTGGCGTAGCCTCTATAATATCTTGGGTACCTGAACTACTTGGCATCGCCTCCATCTCAGACAGCAAAACTTCAAGAGTGAGTTTCCACAGGTCAGGTAATAAAAACAAAAACAAAAAACACAGGATTTTTATATATAAATAGACCTGAATCACGTAGAGTCTGCTACTCATGCAACTCTTGTATTTGATCAGCTATTTGTGCCGCTAAATTAGGTGTAGCTTGGATAGATTCCTTAATGATTGGGACCCTTTGGCCTATCGGCTTCCAACACTACCATCTCGGCACCAGAGGGGGAAACAGCTTTGGCCTTTCCTTTTCTTTTCGCCAACCTCTGAGCGGCAACTTTCTCAAGTATCTTGTCTAAAGTCATAACGGATAAGTAGTATAGAACACAATTTTTGGTTAGAAAAAACTTTTTCTGTATATCATCTTGTCCACAATACATCATATTTATACATAAGAGCTTAAACTCAATATGGTAAGTTACATATTCTACTCCTAGGATTTTGCAATTTACAGTCAAAGGAATTTATGATTAATTTCCTTTTTTAACTTCTTTCCTTCTAACACCCCCCTTTAGTTGAGCATGGAAATCAACAATGCCCAACTTGGACAAAATCGTCTTGAATGCTCTTCCAGAAACTGCTTTAGTTAAGATATCCACAAGTTGATCCTCTGAGCAAATAAAGGGTAACTCAATAATTTTCTCGTCCAACTTTTCTCTGATAAAGTGACGGTCAACCTCTATATGCTTCGCACGATCTTGCTGAACTGGATTCTTAGAAATATGAATAGATGCTTTGTTATCACACCATAGTTAAGATGGACTTAGGACAGGAAAGACAATATCTTTCATTAGTTTCTTTAACCATAATATCTCCATAACTTCTAAATTCTTCCTCAGCACTAGAAAGGGCTTCAACCTTTTGTTTCTTACTCCGCCACGTAACCAAAATTCCACCTATCAAGGAAAAAATATCCAAAAGTTGACCATCGATCTATAAGATTTCATGCCCAATCAGCGTCAGTATATACTTCAATATCAATATGTCCATGATTCTTAAAGAAGACTCCTCGCTCAGATGTTCCCTTTAAATACCACAAGATTCTCATTACTGCCTCCATGTGATGCTCTTGTGGTCGATGCATAAACTGACTAACAAGGCCCACAACATATGCAATGTCTGGTCGAGCGTGGGAAAGATAGATTAATTTTCCAACTAATCGCTGATATATTTCACGCTCTACATCAGGCTTCCCTTCCACAAACTCTAACTTGTAATTCATTAGCATGGGAGCATCCGTAGGTTTACAGTCAATCATACCAACTTCAGTTAATAAATCTAGAATATATTTGTGCTGATAAATGAAGATCCCCTACTTAGATCGGGAGACTTCGACTCCCAAAAAATATTTTAGGGCTCCCAAGTTCTTCATTTCAAACTCAAAAAACAACTTGTAATACCGACATTTCCTCCACGTCACTTCCTATGATAATTATGTCATCTACATAAATAATAAGACATGTAACCAAGTTACCTCGTTTCTTTACAAACAATGTATGATCTGCATTGCTCTGAAGATACTCTTGTTTCTTCATAAAGGACGTGAACCTTCCAAACCAAGCCCTGGGGGATTGTCTAAGCCCATACAATGAACGTTTCAACCTACACACTTTATTATTAGCATACGCAGTAGAGAACCGCGGGGGAGGAGTCATGTATACTTCCTTTTTTAACTCACCGTGGAGGAAAGCATTTTTTTTACATCAAATTGATGTAGAGGCCAGGATTTAGTTGCTGCCACATAAAACAATACTCGTATAGTATCTAGTTTGGCAGCTGGTGAGAAGTTTTCATCATAATCAATGCCATAGGTCTGAGTATATCCTCGAGCCACTGATCTGGCCTTATATCTTTTAATGATCCCATCTGCCTTGTAATTAACGGTATATACCCAGTGACATCCTACAACCTTCTTTCCCTCAGGTAGGTCTGTTATTTCCCAAGTATTATTTTTTAATAAGGCATTCATCTATTCTTCCATGGACATACACCATTCCAGATTTTTCATGGCCTCATCAACTGTCCGAGGGACCACATTATTACATACTGATGCTAAAAAACTTTCGTCCCATTAACTCAATATTTGGTACCTCTAGACACTTTTCCTGGTGAATACCGAACTGGCGAAACACCTCGATTCACCCGAGGAGGAAGGACTCTCCCTTGTTGTTCCTCTGAAATGTTAGTATTATCTAAAATCGGTTCACATATAACAGAACATGGGGACACATGTAAAATTTCTTTAGATGAGTTGCTTGATGCAGTAGCAAATGGTGATCTAGTATGATTTACCTCTTGCTTAGTATCTGTTGAAGGTTGATCACTGGCCTGGTCTGAAAGTGGGATTGTAGCTACGCCAGGTAAGGCACAGTCGGCGTCACCTACTTGCCCTGTTGGAACAGCAACTTCTGAAAGACAGCTTAGGTTATGTAACCAATCGTATGTCTCTCCAGAAGTCTCCCCCTGAGACCAAGATTGGACATAATAGAAATATTCATGCTCTAAGAAGGTAGAATACAGGGTGATATGAATCCCCCGAGTTTGAGGATTGTAACACCGGTAACCTTTTTGGGAGGTGGCATAACCAACGAAAACACACTTATCAGCACAGGCATCGAATTTAGTACGTTGAGATAGTGTGATATGTACAAACATAGAGCATCCAAAGACCTTGGGGGTAACGTCAAGAGGGGATATACCCTTTAGTGGTAAGTTCAGATAATGGTGTTCGATGGGCGAGAATTTTTGCACGTAAACGATTGAGTAAGTATTTTACCGTGGTAATGGTCTCGGGCCAGAAATATTTAGGAACAAAAGACTCAAGCATCATAGTATGGGTCAATCCAAGGAGGATACGATTTTTTTGTTCAGCAACACCATTTTGTTCAGGTGTATTGGAATAGAGGTTTAATCAAGAATACCATGTTTGTGGAAGAAAGTCCGAAGACCACTAGAAACATACTCTCCGCCATTATCGGAGCACAAAATCTTGATTTTTTCTGGAATTGAGTGGCAACCATATGATAAAAGTCAACAACTTTAGTATAGACATCAGATTTCTGTTTAAGTAAACCCACGTCATATATGAACAATCATCCACAAAGATAACAAAATACTGAAAACCATAGTAGTAGCACATGAGGATGATCCCCAAACGTTATAATGGACTAGACTAAATGCAGTATTAACTTTAGTATTATTTGGTTTATACGACGAACAATTTTGTTTAGCCCGAATGCATGTCTCACAAGATAAGGTAAGTTCAGATCCAACTAACGAGGGAAATAAAAATTTCAGGTAGCCTAATGAAGGATCACCAAAGCGACGGTGCCATAACCAAAGTTGCTTTTGTGCCGTCCCAGTGGCATGATTGGATTGGCCCCCATACTTCTCAGTGCCACGCTCGAGGATCACCTTCGAGCGAATATGTTGCAAGAGACAAAAGAAGGATACATAAGCACAACACAATCAAGTTCCCGAGTGACCTGGCGATAGATAAGAGTTTTGATGACAGTGATGGTATATATAAGCAATTAGATAAGTTCAATTGGGAATTAAATGTAACATTGCCCCCACCAGAAACTGGAACCAATTCACCATTAGCAGTTTCAACATGAGTTTTAGTAGGATGGGACCATTGGGTAAAATCACCAATATCATTAGTTATGGTGTCAGTGGCACCACTATCAAGAATCCAGACAGAGTCATTTTTAGGTGTGAAGGTGGTATTAAGTACGGAAGCATAAGTGGAATAAGTTGTAGGGGTTAAGATAACATTATTAGAAATTTCAGGGGGCATAAAGGTATTCTGGGTAACATGGGGATCAAATGAGTATTATGGGAAATTGCTGGGGTCATGTCGGTAATATCCGAAAAACTGGGGTAATTTCTGAAATATCAGAAAGTGTAGGGGTTAGTTCTGTAATATGCTTATTTCCGGGGTAATACTACAATTTCAGGGGAAACAGTAAGGGTAAAAATAAAACAACATAATGAAACAGGGTAGGTTTATAACATCCAACCCTGATACCTCCATCGGCATTCTCCTTTAAGCCTCCCGCGATTTCCTCCTGAGTGTTTCTGTCTTCGCCGATGAAGGAGCCGCCGGCAAGGGCTGAGACTCCTGTCACGGTGGCTCCTCTTCCTCGGCTTACCTCCTCCTGTCTTCTCTTTCCTTCATACCAGTCTAGATAGCCGATAAGTTGAAACACTGTTCTTTGTTGTGTCTCCGCTGGCCACAATGGCTGCATATGATGCTATCATTTCATCACCGCGCCGTGATGTAAATGAGCGCGGTGGTCTGTCCCTGTCTGATGGTCCTGTCCCTATCCAATGATCTGTCCTCGGCCTCTGGCGGCTGGTGACCGTGTTGCCAGGACTTGGCCTGCCCCCGATGATGATTCTTTTCTGAGGGGACTCTTTCCAAACAGCAGATCTCCCTTCTACCCTTCGAATCTCTCGGTATGCGACTTCTAGGCTCGGTAGAGGGTACCTTTTGAGAAGATCTTTTCGATCTCGACCAAATCTCTCATCGATGGCGTAAGAAATTGATACAATCGTAGATCCTATATCTCCCGATTGTAAGTATTATATCTGTGGTGCATGTCATCGGATTTGGCTTGCTGGCATCAATGGCTGTCCAAATGTCTTACAGCCGATTCCAACATTTTTCTATGCTTTCTTCTCCTTGTCTAATCATACTCGCCCTCCGATGGAGATCATAAACCTGTATAGAATCACTCTCAGCATCATAGGTCAAGGCAAGGACATCTGATACTTCTTTTGCTGTGGGATATCAAGTCACGTTAGTTACTAATGATGGTTCTATTGTCTATATAATCCATGTGAAAACAGAATTATCAGCTTGTTCTCATGCCGGAAAATTTAGATCAGCCGGTACTGGGGAGGAGGAATACTAGTAAGGTGAGGTCTCCTCCCTCTGCCGATAATGGCTCGCAGGACAACTGGTGCCCATAGAGCATAATTATCTCCGTCTAGCTTTATGGTCATGGTATGGTTTTCTGTGGAAAAGGATACTGGTGGTGATAGAGCAGGTGTTTCTGGTGGTCTTACAGGTGTATTCCGAAGGATGCTGGCCACTTGAACAGCCAGATCCGATAGATCAGGCGTATTCAGTAATTGTAGTGTTTATGGTTCATCATGTGGTGCTGGATTTGACATGTTGTTTTCTATTTTCTGGACAGGTATTGAATCGAAAAAACTATTAAGATAAAACAGATAGCAAGATTCACGGCTAATACTGGCTGAGAAAAAAGGTTAGCCGGGAAGGTAATTTAGGCAATGATGAAACGATTCTGAGCCTTAATCTCAGAAAACAAAGGACCATATGATGATCGGGTTGAAGATTTAACCCGCTCTGGTACCATGATAAGTAGTATATAGCACAATTTTTTATTAGAAAAAACTTTTTTTGCATATCATCTTGTCCACAATATATCTTTGTATACACAAGAGCCTATACTCAATATGGTAAGTTACATATTCTACTCCTAGGATTTTGCAATTTATAATCAAAGGAATTTATGATTAATTTCCTTTTTTAATTTCTTTCCTTCTAACAATGACTTCTGTAAATAAAAAAATGCATCAGTCACAAGTGTATCAAACTCTTTTATTCAGACACCTACTTTTTTGGCTTCAAATTCCTCTTGACTTGGCTTGTGAAGTCTGACATCAACAAGTGATTCTGTTGGGCTTCTAATTGCATCGGTTACCTTGAACAAGTCGTATACCATGTTAAGGCTTTAAAGCCTCTCTGCATCTTTGCAGAACATTTCGTCAGGTTTATGGTTACTGGCTTTCCATACTTACAGACGTTGGTCTTTGTCGCGGCAGTACTTCACATAGAAGGGCCGACCTTTCTGAATTCTTGGTAAAAGTCAGTATGTTTACAAAAAAGCTGAGCTCCTAACCGGAAGTCCCCCTACTAAAGTAATAACATCTTGCAGACACCACAAAAAAAAAATTTTGATTTGCGACGAAAAAGTCACCGGCGAAACAAGATGTGTCGGTGTTTTGTCGGTAATTTGCGACGAAATTGCGATAAACGCAATTTCGTCGTTAATTGCGACGAAACTACGATGAAATACATTTTCGCTAACAAAAAAGTAGTCAGGTTAATCCTTCCGTTACAATTTCGTCGGTATTTTGTCGGTGGTTCGTCACTACTCTGTGTGTTTTGTTCGTCGCTATTTAGTTTGTAGCGTTTCGTCGCTATAACCGTCACTAATATGTCGCTAAAAGTCCAGAACACGGATAAACAAGGAAATAAATTCGTCGGTTAGTAGGTTCTCAGCGTTTTGTATCGTCTGTTTTTTGTCGATGAAACCTGCGTGTCGCAAATGTTTTGTTTTACTTTTCGTTCGTATTCCGATTCGTCGCTGTGGTCGTTGTAGATTCGTCGAGGATTAAACACGTGTATGAATTAAGAAAAAGAAAAGCGGTGATTGGGAAAAAAATGTTATTCATTTAGTAATAAATATTTACATTATGAAGACGAAAAATTAAAAAAAAAGAAATCTAAAAGAGAGGCGGAGAGGGGCCGTTCACTCTTCGTCATTGGAAGAAAGAGTGGCCGCCACATTCTCTGCGAACTCTTTGAGGAGGCGCTTCAGCTTGTAATATTTGAATTTCAACTTGCGCAGCCTTCTGTTCATGCTGTGCAGTTGCCTCGACTGCTGCTGCATGTTTGCTATAAGCATACGGTAGTCGATATCCGGGTTCCGACATTTGTTCTTGAGGATCCTCTGGCGGCATTGGGCCATGCACAGATATTGAACCCTCCCGCTCAACCGATGGTTGTGGGTGAGGAGGAGGCCATTGTGGAGGTGCACTGTTTGCCCTCCCACGCCTTGGGGTTCTTATATAACGACGCGGCATACTTTGAAGTTTTATAACTTTGTATGTGTGTAATGTAAGGATGTTACTTTGAAGTTTTATAACTTTGTATGTGTGTAATGTAAGGATGTGGGGTTATAAATAGGTAAATTTAGCGACGACATAGCGACGAACATGCGACAAAATTTTTTGACCGTTAATCAAGATGGGAATATGTGCGGGTGTGACGCTTCGTTCGCATTAGCGACGAATTAGCGATGACTTAGTGACGTAATGTGTGCGGCGTGACGGTTCGTCTGAATTAGCGACGCATTAGTGACGACTTAGCGACGTAAACTCATCGTACGTTGTAACCATCGGGAACTGTGCGAACACTGCGGAATAGCGACGCCTTAAGCGACGCCTCAGCGACGAAAAGCGTAGAATGGTGTGAAGAGACGTCGTGCGTCGGTAGTTCGTCGGTAAAGCGTCGCTAATTTTACTGCGATAATAAATTCGCGCTTAATAGGTTTCGTCGTTGTATTAAGTTTTGTCGGTATGGTTAGTAGGTTCTCGTCTTTGTATCAAGTTTTTCTTCGTTGTATTAAGTTTCGTCGGTATGGTTAGTAGGTTCTCGTCGTTGTATTAAGTTTCGTCGGTATATAGTTGCTGTTTAGTCGATGAATTAGTCGTCTCAAATTTTTCTGAACCACATTTCGTTTGTATTTTAGCGTCGTCAAGATTCGTAAGAGATTAAACACGTGTTTAAATTAAGAAAACGAAAGCGATGATTAGAAAAAAAATTTCATTATATAGAATTATAAATTAAAAAATATATAAGGACAATAATAAAAAAACAATCTAATGAATAGCGGAGAGGAGCCATTCACTGTTCGTCATCTGAACAGAGAGTAGAAACACTCTCCGCGCACGCCTTCAGGGGGCATCTCATCTGTGCAGCTTTGGATTTGATCCGCATCTGCCTTATGTCCAGGTACTGGAGACGCTCATCCTGGTACATAATGTGCGCCCTCAGGTCATCCACTGTTTTCCACAGCTCTTGTATTTCTATACGGGGATCGCCAATTTGGCGATCCCGACGTGGCCCAAAAAGAGTGGGTTCAGAGGACTCAGCCTGTGGGGATGATTCTTGTGGTGGAGGAACCGCTGCAGGTGCGGGGTGTTGAATAGGCCGTTTAGGGTATGAATGACCACTACCACGTCGCGCTTGAGCTTTAGTACGAACCATATTTGGGTCTTTTTATATGATTATAAAAGAGAACTTGTTTTCTATGTAGTGGGGGTCACGGGACATCCTGTTTATATAGGTGAATTCAGCGACGACATAGCGACGACGTAGCGACGTAAATGCATTGTAAGTTGTAACAGTCGGGCAACAGTGCGGACACCGCCGCATAGCGACGCCTTAGCGACACAGACAGCAACGAACCCATCGATTGGTGTGTCGTGTCGCTATTTCGTCGGTAATTCGTCGGTAAGCAATGAATGCAGACATTAAAAACGCACACCATACGACGTGTTTCGTCGCTGAGCGTCGCTATTTCGTCGGTATTTGTGTTTGTTTGTTTCCGGGATTTGTGTTTCTTGGTCGTCGCTGAGCGTCCGCTATTTCGTCGGTATTTGTGTTTGTTTGTTTCCGGGATTTGTGTTTCTTGGTCGTCGCTGAGGGTCGCTATTTCGTCGGTATTTGTGTTTGTTTGTTTTCAGGATTTGTGTTTCTTGGTCGTCGCTGAGCATCGCTAAGTCGTCGGTATTTGTGTCTGTTTGTTTCTGGGATTTGTGTTTCTTGGTTGTCGTGGTCGTCGCTATAGCGTCGCTAATACGTCGATAATATTGCAGGGCCGAGAACCATAAAACCATCTTTCTTCTTTCACTCTTCTCCCATTCTTCTCTCATTTCAAACACATATATCATCACTTTGCAAACGAAAATATAGAAGGAGGATATCTTATTGTGTGGGATTTTGAGGTTTTCCACACTGAGAAAAGATAGCTGCTGTTATTTTGACGGTATAGCGAGAAAATGGATCCGAGGAGGAGCGATAGAAAGTGGATGTACGAGAGAGTAAACAACGGGGAGTGGAGTTTTAGATTTGTTGAAGGTCTCAAAGAATTTGTGGATTTTTGCGACGAGTAATGAAAGTGGAACGCAGATTAGATGTTCGTGTAAGAAATGCAAGAACCGTAAATATATGGATTCGGATGACGTGAGGGTTCACTTATTGAAACAAGGTTTCATGCACAATTACCATACATGGTACTGCCACGGCGACAATTACCACACATGGTACTGCCACGGCGAATATGAGGGGGCGTCTACATCTGCAACTGTTCACGTCGAAGGGGGACCCGGTCAGGTTGATGTCGCTGAAATAGGCGAGGGATCTCAGAACCCATGCGTGCCGATGGTGCAAGACGCAGCTGCTGGCGTATTTTACGCGAGAGCAGTACTTACAGATGCATGTCGGGTATGAACATGCACAGGAGCCGGATGAACAGCCCGCATATATTCGTGGAGGAAGATCTGAACCCTCAGGCGAGATAGTTGTTTGAGATGCTGAACGCCGCCAACACGCCGCTGTATCCCGGTTGCGGTAGTCACACACAGATGTCCCATGATCGGTCGGATGACGAGCATGAAGACGGAGCACCGCATGACGGAGAGATTGTACGATGGGATGTGTCAGCTGATGAGGGAATCTCTTCCTGAAGGGAACACAATGGTCGACAGTTTTTATTCGAAGAAGAAACAGCTGCAGGCGTTGGGAACTGCCAGTTCATAAGATCGATTGTTGTTCAGGCATCATATACTGGGGCATCGACGAGGATAAAGACAAGTGCAGGGCCTGTGGGACACGCAGGTGGAGAACGAACAAAAGAAACCGGAACGTGCCAAGAGAAAGCAATTCTACTATTTACCTCTCGCCCCTAGACTGCAGAGGCTCTACGCATCCGGTGCCACAGCTAGCCAGATGAGGTGGCACGCGGAGCACTACACGAAAGACGGTGAGATGTGCCATCCATCTGACGGCGAAGCTTGGAGGACGTTCGATGCGACACATCCGGGTTTTTCGTCGGAGACAAGGAACGTTAGGTTGGGTTTATGCACCGACGGGTTCAACCCGTTCGGACAGTCGGGAGAGCAGTATTCGTCGTGGCCTGTAATCGTGACGCCGTACAATCTACCACCTTGGATGTGCATGAAGAAGCCGTACATGTTCTTGACTGTGATCGCACCGGGGCCTAGGAATCCGAAACAGAAGATCGACCTATACCTGCAGCCATTGATACATGAGCTGAAGTGGTTGTGGGAGTTTGGCGTGGAGACGTTCGATGTATCGACCAAACAAAACTTCCAGCTACGCGCTGCGCTGATGTGGACCATCAGCGACTTCCCGGCTTATTCTATGTTGTCGGGTGGAGCACAGCGGGGAAATACGCTTGCCCTTGCTGCATGAAGCAAGCGAAGACGATGTCCTTGAAACATGGACGTAAGATTTGCTGGTTCGACAGCCATAGGAAGTTCCTGCCCAGACGTCATTTGTACAGAAAGAACGTGACGTCGTTCATGCCTGGCATCGTCGAGAAGGACATGAAGCCCGAGCTTCTCACGGGTGCGGAGGTGTTGGAGGAGATAGACAGTTGTGGATTCGTGGGGGTCGCTGATGATCCGGACGGCAGCCACAACGCAGACCTGGCCCGTTACTGTATCGGGTGGAAGAAGAGAAGCATATTCTGGGAGCTTCCGTATTGGAAGAGCAATATGATCCGACACAACCTGGATGTCATGCACATTGAGAAGAACGTGTTTGACAACATTTTCAATACGGTGCTGAATGTGCCTGGAAAAACGAAAGACAATTTGAAGGCACGACTTGATATGCGCGACCTCAATATGCGACCGGAGCTGCATCCCGTTGGCACATCCTACATGCCGAAGTCCTCTTACACGCTGAATGCGGAGCAGGTCAGTGCGTTGTTAGCGTGGCTGGGGACGGCTAGATTTCCTGACGGCCATGTTTCGAACCTGTCTAAGAACATCGACGTGAATAAACGCGGTTTGCACGGGATGAAGAGCCACGACTGTCACGTGTTCATGCAACGGTTGATGCCCATTGCATTCCGCGAGCTGCTTCCAACCAATGTATGGGAAGCACTTACCGAGATGAGTCTGTTTTCAGATGTCTTACATCCACGAGACTCAGGGCGGATGATATGTCAAGGCTGGAGGGCGAAATCCCATTGATCATTGCAAGCTGGAAACTGTATTCCCTCCGGCCTTCTTTGATTCAATGGAACACCTGCCAGTTCATCTACCATACGAGGCACGCGTTGGTGGTCCTGTTCAGTACAGGTGGATGTATCCGTTCGAGAGGTACTCTTATTTATTACGTGACGTTCTTATGTGTGCGCAAGCATTTGAACAGATATTCCTATATGAACAGATATCTCAGGCATTTGAAGCTGAACATCAAGAACAAGGCGAAAGTCGAGGCCTCGATGTGCAATGCCTACCTGACGGAGGAAGCCTCGACCTTCGTGTCTCATTACTTCGATCCAGATGTCCCGTCGAGGTGCAGAGATGTTCCCCGGAACGACGACGACATTTCCAGATCCGGTGTCCTCCCGATATTCACACATCTGATCAGATTTCACGGACAGGGAAAGGAAATGATATTGGGGACAGCGACCTGAAGATTGCTCATTCTTATGTTCTGCGCAACTGCCGTCAAGTCGACCGTTTCCAGAGGTATAAACGATATCCAATTTTAATTTGTAAATACCTTGCGCTACTCTATCCATTATATTACAAAGTATACAGGGTACTCATTCGTAATTTGCTTCAGCTTGTTCGTTGATTTATTGCAACAACCGTTCACCGGGTATATCGAGCGATGCAATAAACAATGAGTTAGATGCCAAGTTTGCTGATTGGTTCAGGTGGCATGTAAGTTTACATATTTGCCGTTACGTGTACGTCATGTGATACGCATTTATTGCCCCCTGATGTATACTTACTTGTCGTTTTACAGGCGAGCAAAGGTCATCTGGCTGACGATGAGTACGGTTACATTCTGACACCAGTAGCCGAGGGTCCATTGAACAGAGTCACGTGCCACGACATGTGTTTTGTCAACGGTTATAGATTCCACACAGTCTCCCATGCCAGCCGAAAATCGTCGGAGAACAGCGGAGTGTGTGTCAAGCGGTATGACAATAGCCCGGACGAGGATGACTTCTACGGCTACCTTACTGACATCATTGAGCTCGAATATCCCGCATTGCCTATAAAGCGGGTGGTGCTATTCAAATGCGAATGGTACGATCCAACTCGGGAAGGTTATCGCGCTGGCACAAAGGTTCACGACCGATATAAGTTGGTAGACATACACCAAGGGCGACGGTACAGAAAGTACGATCCATTCGTTTTGGCTAGTCAAGCGTCCCAGGTGTACTATCTATCGTATCCAACAACGAGGATGAATGCGAGCTCAAAAGACTGGCGAGCCGTGTGCAAAGTGAAATCGAGCAAGTTTGATGGTCAGTATACAGCCAGGTTCAGATGGCATGGATGCCGCATTTCAAGAAGAAAACCCGCTCGTTGTGGATACGACACATGTTGAACTGCACAACCTCCCTCTAAATGACCCCACGGCGGTTTCATCGAAATTCATCAACATACAACCGCTGACAATATTGAAGATGCAGGCGAAGACGAATACGTGGATGAAGAGGACGACAAGCATGTAGATGAAGATGAAAATGAAGATGAAAATGAAGATGCGTATGAGGATGCGGATGACAATGAAGATTGACGTTAGTCAAAATTTTTATGTACCTTTTATGTGAAAGTGTGTATGTGATGATTATACACATGTTATACATAATGTGTGTCTGTAAGTACTTTATATTATGCAAAAAAAAATTTCAATACTGATGGAACCGACGAGTTACCGACGAAACGTGTCGTCGCCAAATTTGAAATAACGACGACACATGAAATTAGCGACGAACAGTAATAGCGACGAACTTTCGTCGCTAGTGCGTCGCAAAATTTTCGACTAAAGCGAAAAACCCCTTTCTTTTTCCCCCATTTCTTTCCCCCGCAATTTCTTCCCCTCCCCACGACGAACTTCTCCCTCTCAGGACCCCCGGCGAAATCTCCCTCTCCCCCGGCGAAATCGCCATTTCTTCTCGGTGACCTCCCTTCTCCGATTAGTTTTTTTCCTATTTCGTTTTTAATGATTTTAATTAGTTATATTTCGTTTTAACGTTTTTAATAATTTCTTCCCCGTTTCCCCGGTTAGTTATATCGGATGTGTGTAGGGGTGGGTGTGGCGGGGTTGTTTGTTGGTGTGGGGGTGGTGGCTGTGGGAGGGGTTGCGGGATGTGTGGTGGAGCGGGGTGCGGCTGTGGGTGTGGCAGGGGTGGGGGTGGGGCTGTGGGGTGGGGTGGGTGTGGAGGGGGTGTGGGATGGGTGGCTTGTGGGGTGGGGCTGGGTGTGGAGGGGGTGGGAGTGAGGGGGGCGGGTGGGTGGGCGGGTGTTGGAGGGGATGACGGAGGGGCAGGGTGGTGTAGCCTGGGTGTTGGAGGGGAGGGGATGGCGGAGGAGATGGGTGGCTGTGGGGCTGGGTGGGGGGGTGGCTTGTGTGTAGGGTCCAGGTGGGGCAGGATGGCTGTGGGTGGGGCTGGGTGGCTGTGGGTGGGGTCCGGGTGCGGCGGGTTCAGCTGGATGGTGCAGGTTGGGCCGGGGTGGGGCGATTGGAGTGGTGAATAGCGCGGGTTGGGGGTAGTAGGGCGGGCGGGAGTGGTTGTTGCGGGCCGGGGGTGGCGTTGGCAGGGTGGGCTATGGGCGGGGGTGGCTATGGCGGTAATTTGAAGTGTCTCTTTAATTTACTATTTTATGCATAATTCATGTTACAAGTTATGTATCATAAGGATGTAGAGGTGATGTATATTTTGAAGTGTAATTTGTTTAGAGGTGATGCATATTTATGCTAAGTATCAAGTTCAAGTGATGTATACTTTGAAGTGTAATTTGATGATGAAGTTTGATTATGTAGTTTGGTTAATCATGTCATGTTGGGATTTGGATTTGTCTTTGGAGAGGCCATTAAGGCCGGGAAACCTCCGATAAACGAATAGGTCATGCCGAAATTTTCAAAATTATTAATATCTTGCATTAAATGTATGTAAACACTTGTCATTTTTTGGACATCTTATTTGTCTGGCCAACCAACCCTAAACTCGTTGAATGTGCCTTTTAAATTTTTCACCCTTGCAGATCTGATGGCTAGTGAGGGTTTACCGACTCGATCCACCTACCCACCATCTACACATGCCACTCAGGAGAGTTTAATATGTTCTTTCTCAGCATGAGCAGCTTGGGTCGGTTTCGACCGCAGCTCTTGCTGCGGACGCAGACCTTTTAGGGGTCTGCCGAGAGGTCCGCACCCCCCCGATCTACGCCGCCACCCACACCCACCGGTTCAGCACCTCATCCGGCGTCTGATACGGCATCGAACGAGGGTGTCCATACCAGGGCGTCGTGCCCTCCCTTGGTCATATGATACACATACGTAAGTAAATGAATTATTTTTTTACACACGTTTTCAAATATATTTCAGCGTTATTTTTTCCTAACAACTTCAACCTCTTCAGGTTTGGCACCCCGGACTCGGCCCAGATATCTGTTGCATCACTCGGTCCTTCCACCTGGGGCAGGACCCAGCTGGATATGTTCTGGTCCCGTGTCCCCCGCAGACACGTAGGTTCTACTAGGATGAGTTTCAGGTATTCAAATTTGATGAAGTTCACTTTTTGATACGTAATCGATCATTACTTTTCTAACACACGTTTTACTTTCTCCTCCGTAATAATAATTGCAGAAGGCGTACAGCTGGACAGCTGACCATCGCCCCACGACGTGGGAGCAGGCCTGGCGGCAAAGGCCGCCAAAACGCTACAGGGACTTCGTCAACTCGCACAAGACCAAGTGGAGCGTTGACCCCACTTCTGCCAGGCCTGCCTACGGTATCCGAGGCCACCTTGCGGGGTGGATAGAAGGGTGGACGGACCCTGCTACCCCAAGCCCGCAGTGCCGGAAACACGGCGAACCGGTGCAGCGGCAATGTACGGGCCCAGCACCTGCCACACACTCAGGTGGTTCGGTTTCCCACGCCACCACGATGCGTTCTATGGTAAGTATTTTAATATTGGATTATTTAGATTCATTGATTCATTGATTACTTAGATTTATTGACTTAAGTGGATTATTTACATTCATTGACTTAGGTGGATTATTTATATTCATTGATTTCTTATGTTGCGCTGTCGTTTTTTGGTATTCGTATATGGTTAATTTAAGTAGTATATGTGTTTCATTTGCCTTTTTCTTTTATTTTTGCTTGACTTGGGAGAGGCCTTTAGGCCCGGATACCTCCGATAAACGAATAGGTCATGCCGAAATTTTTAAAATTCTGTATTTCACTAACATATTTTATTCATTCTTTCAGAACGAGGAGACGGGAGAGTGGCCAGCCTCCTACGATCTCTTCTACAA
This sequence comes from Eustoma russellianum, assembly GCA_036186865.1. Classification (NCBI taxonomy): domain Eukaryota; kingdom Viridiplantae; phylum Streptophyta; class Magnoliopsida; order Gentianales; family Gentianaceae; genus Eustoma; species Eustoma russellianum. The sequence goes on along the minus strand of AP025054.1, from coordinate 8,310,030 downwards.
GACGCATCGGAAGAAAGCCTCTGACGGGACGGAGGACTGGATCACGGTGAAGGCCCGCGACATCAGTGTAAGTAGACTACGATATCATTTGTTTTTTTCCTTAGTTTTTTTTATTTCTAAACCCTAAACCCTAACAATTCTTATTCTCATTTCAGAACGAGTACAACAGATTACTCGCACATAGGGAAGAAGAGGCCGACAAGAACCCGCGCTTATTGGGATGCGGTTCGGACCGTCGGCCCTCAGAATAAGAAGAAGAGGGAGGTGTACGGGTTGGATCAGCAGCGCCGTGATTTTTTCCCGAAGTTCTGCATCCAGGTGCTTCCTCTGAGGCCAGCACCTCCGCGCCTTCCTGCGGCCCCAGAGGATATTTCGCGCCTGGAATCAGAGCATGCGGCGCTGCAGCATGAGGTGGAGACCATCAGGGCGCAGCATGAGGAGAGTGTACAGGCACTGCGGTCGCAGCTGACTCAGACCCAGCAGGAGCTGCAGCAGTCGCTTCAGCAGGCGCTTCAGCAGGCGGTTGAGCATGCGCAGCAGCAGACGGTGCAGGTGCAGCAGGCGACGAACCAGCAAATCTCGCAGCTATCGCATCTCATCATCTCTATCATTTCCATCTCCTCGCAGCCTCAGCCTCCTCCTCCTGATGGTCACTCTTCTTCGCATGATCCCCCTCCATCTTCCTCTACATAGTATTTCATTTTTTGATTTTTCGTACAGTCTATTTCATTTATTGTATTGACATATTCTTTGTACTTTTATATTTTATATGACATTTATACGGATTCTATTTCGTTGTGTTGTTTAATTATACAAACTTCAATACGCAAGTACTGTATTTCTGTATAATATTCGTACAAATGATTTAATATACAAAATAAAATATTATAAAAATTAAATAATAATAAAAACTATTTAATTAATAATATATTGTATTATTAATTAATTAAAAATATTTAATATTTAATATTAAATTAATATTTATTATTAAATTAAAAATAGCGACGAACCTGCGACAAAACCAAATGTCGCAGACCAGAAATAAAAAAATAAAAATTTAAAAATAGCGACGAAAAAGATATACCGACGAAAATCTGCGACGAAATAAAATGTCGCAGAACATAAATAAAAAAAATAAAAAATTATAAAATAGCGACGATAAAAGATATACCGACGAAACTCTGCGACGAAATAAAATGTCGCAGAACGGAAATAAAAAAATTAAAATTATAAAATGGCGACGAAAAAAATACACCGACGAAAAAACGACGGCAATAACAGGTCGCAAACCTGACAGATTTTCGTCGCAATTGTGCGACAAAACACCGACGAGATATTTTCCGTCCCAATATAGCGACGCTTCACCGACGAAATTCACTTTGCGACAAGCCGTATTACGACTTACTGTTTTCGTCGCTATATGCCTATAGCGACGAAATGGCGACGATTTTTTGTGTGTCGCTATATGCCCATTTTTTGGTGGTGAGAGGCCCCTAGATCTGAAGAGGCCTCGAAGACCCAGATGTCAAATTCGACCTCGACGGCCCTAAGGAAAGGAAAACCATATGATAGACTTCAGTGCGTTGGACGTAATTTGGGGAAGCCTAATCCTATAAGAATCTAAAATATGTTTCAAAGGGTTAAGAATATAAATGTTGAAATGAGACTTGAAGTACTCTTCATAAAGAGGGGGCAATCAATTATCTAGACCCATCAACTTTCAATCAAATCAGAGGGTTTAAGGAGTTGAAGAATTCTTGAAATTTTGAAGATGAAGAACCAGGGAAGATTGTCCCAAAGAAAGACATGAAGAGTCAACGAGCCGAGGCACATAAATTGCCATCTATTATTGCCTGAAATTTGATGTAGGCGATAGCATTGGAACCTCTGTTTAAGGCGTCGTGATCCTTCTAAGCCATTGGAGAGGGGAGGGCTATCGTATGAAACCATCCTCTCCGACAAAGTAGAAGATTCAGCTCCTCCCACACCATCGTGAACGTATGAGAGTGCGTCTGGCATGTTTCGAGAATTAGTGGGTTGAGAAGAAGAAGGCATGATTGTAAATGCCAAAAAGAGAGGAGACGGAAAATGTTGGAAAGATTTGGTTGAAGAAAAATCTAACCAAGAATCTTTGAATCAAGATATGAATAAAGATACATCTTTGACAAACTAGGATTTCTAGATATACATCTTTGACAATCTGAGATTTGTAGAATCTAGGAAGTTGACTTTTCATAGGAACTCTTGTATTATATATTGAAACTATTGTACTATGGCAAAATCAATGAAAAAGAACATTTTTTTTGTTCATATCATCTCTTTTAACATGGTATCAGAACCTTGATCCAACAGACTCAGAAAAAATTCATCACAGTCAGAAAAAAAAACTGTTCGATTGTTCTCAGGACTCAGTAGAACATCATAGTCCTGTACCTTCCCCAACCAAACAACAAAACCCGTATAGTACCTGTCAAACCATGTCTGGTGAAAGTTCTGCAACCCAGACTGGCCAGAGCTTGCGTGATGACTTCACAGCCCAGTTGGCAAAGCTCCTTCACCAAAGTCTTGGTACTCAAACTCTCAACACAAACTCAGAGACCCTTACTATAGGAGACAAGCTAAATGGAGATAATTATTCACTGTGGGCTACTCTCATCCGAAAAGCTATTGGAGGCAGAGGAAGAAGTTCTCATCTCACGGGTGTTTCCACCGCCTCCATCAGAAAAAGACTCTGCATATGCAAGTTGGGTACAAAATGATGAGTGCGTTTTTACCTGGCTTATTCATAATATTGAACCAGCCTTGGTAACTAACGTATCTCAGTACCCAACGACAAAATCTTTGTGGGATGGACTGATGCTAACATATGGGTCAGGCACAGATTCTCTCCAAGTGTTTGACCTACACAAGAAGGCAAACACTCTTCGACAGGGAACCAACACGTTGGAAGATCTGTGGAATAAGTTTCAAACTCTATGGATGACCATAGACATAAAAGACCCAAATCCAATGACAGAATCAGAGGACATTCGCATATATAACAAAAAAATACAGGAACAGCGTGTGTTCCAGTTTTTGATTGCATTGGACGAAAAATTTGAAACAATCAAGCGCGAAATATTGAAACGGGAGCCTCTTCCTTCGGTGGAAGTAGCTTATGGGATGATTCGAAGGGAAGAATCAAGAATGCAGATTCTTAGATCTAACCCCTCAGAGGATATTCACTCATCACTGGGGTTTGGTTTGGCAACTCGGAACAACAATTTCAAGGGACGGACAGACGGACAACACAGACGCTCAGAGACCTCATCACGCCAAGGGGAGGATAAATCCAACCTAAAGTGCTCCCACTGTGGGAAAAGAAAACATACCAAGGAAAGTTGTTTCTACCTGGTAGGTTTTCCAGATTGGTGGAATACCAAAAAACCCATCAGGAGGAACAATGGTTGGAAGAGGGGCAGCAGCCGTGGGCATCCAAATGGTCACCAGCAACGGCTCATCAGGAGTTAAGGAAAATAGCGGCCCAGAAAACGGAGTAAAGGAGACGGAAGACATCTCCAGAAGAAGAGAAAAGGAACCAGCAGTCGAAGTCTCCAAAAGGAGAAATGACTCAGAAATGGTGGAAATAGCAGGTAAAGTTGAGGAAGAATTCAAACGGACAGGAATGGAGGAAGTCTCCAGAAGGAAACCCACCTTCGAAGTCTCCAGAAGGAGACCACTTCTTGAAGTCTCCAGAGGGAGACCCAACTCAGAAACGGCGGAGACAACAAGTAGGGTTGGAAACATTTCCAACCCTATTTCTTTTGTATACCCTCCAGAAAATGCACATCAGTCCCCCTGTTTTTGTGATAATAATTCCGCAGGACAAAACTTCTCTGAAACTGTCACTTCAGTCCCTCAGCCTTCTCACTTTGTTAAATCAGTCCTCAATTTTCAAAATCTTACCAATCCTACCTCAATTTCACCTAGTTGTGCTAATACTGCCCATACATTATACACAAACCAAACCCACAATCCATCTTATCCTACAACTAAATGGATATTCGATTGTGGAGCTACTGATACAATGACAAATAACATTAATGATTTTGTCTCTGTTTCAGCACCTTCAAAGACACATATTAAGACAGCCAGTGGGGATCTTATACCTGTTCAGGGAGGGGGAATCATTCAACTTTCACCTAACATATTTCTCAAAAATTGTCTATATGTACCAGGATTATCACAAAAGCTATTATCACTTAGTCAGATCACTCAAGAATTACATTGTGCAGCCCTGATGTATCCACATTTCTGCCTATTGCAGGATATTCGTACGAAGGAGATTATTGGGCGTGACACTGAGCGCGGAGGCTTATACTACGTTGACGAAGTTGCTCATCATGGTCAGTCTATGCTTGCTCAAGGGACGGTAAACAAACAACTGTGGCTGTGGCACCGCCGCTTAGGTCACCCGTCTTTCAGTTATTTGAAATTGTTATTTCCAAGTTTGTTTCTTCATAATCCTAAACCCTTCCAGTGTGAAACTTGCATTCAATCAAAAAATCATCGAGTCACATTTCGCTCTAATAATACTAGAGTTACAAAAATGTTCTCTTTAGTGCACTCTGATGTGTGGGGACCAGCAAATGTATCTAATCATCATCAGTTTCAGTATTTCATTTTATTTATTGATGATTTTTCCAGAATGACGTGGGTCTACTTTCTAAAACATAAGTCAGAGGTATCAGAAAAGTTTATGCATTTTTTCCAGCTGGTCAAAACACAATATAACACCACCATCCAAATTCTACGATCAGATAATGGCACTGAGTATCTTCCGCTAAAGTCCTTTTTCCAAGAACATGGCCTTATTCATCAAACTTCTTGTCCTAATACTCCCCAGCAAAATGGAGTTGCTGAAAGGAAAAATCGTATCATCCTAGAAATGACACGTGCTATGTTACTTGAGTCTCATGCACCAAAATATCTTTGGCCTGACGCAGTTGGCACAGCTGTCTATCTTCTCAATCGCCTACCAACAAAAGCTTTGGGACATAAAACTCCAATCCAGATCCTCGCTACTCAAGCCACTATTCCACCTGTCTTGACGCTACCACCCCGTGTCTTTGGATGCTCTGTCTATGTTCATATCCAGAAATCTGAACGGTCAAAACTCGATTCATGTGCTGAAAAATGTGTATTTCTTGGATATGCTAGTCATCAAAAAGGCTATCGATGTTATAACCCCTCCAAACGCCGCCTTTATGTCACCATGGACTGTGTCTTCCTTGAATCTGAATATTTTTTTGACTCTCCGGTCAAGTCTCAGGGGGAGAATATTAGTGATCCTACGACCTTCGAGTGGTTAGATAGTTTCAGTTGTTTAGAGAATGTCCAACACGAGCAAACAGATGACACCACTGAGCCAACTATAGTCAACGAAGTGGAGGCCGACGACTCAGTATCCATTCCCGAGACATCTACTCCGGACAATATCCTACAAGATGTAAGTCTTCCATCTTCTGAGGCCCATACTCTAAATTATAGCCATAATCCTATTGAGACACAGGAACATCATATTCCACCAAGAAGTACGAGAGGGATTCCACCAGCACGATATTCACCTGAACGAGTGTCCAGAACGTCAAGGTATCCGGTCACACGTAGCAGAGCATTACTAGCAACTATGTACTCGGAAAATATTCCTCGAACAGTACAGGAAGCTAAAGAAAGGTCCGAATGGCAAGAGGCTATGGATATTGAAATGCAAGCACTACGGAAGAATGAAACTTGGGAAAGATGCATTCTTCCTGAAGGTAAAAAAACTGTCGGATGTCGATGGGTGTTTACCATTAAATATAAAGCAGATGGAACAGTTGAAAGGTATAAAGCACGACTTGTAGCAAAAGGATATACGCAGACTTATGGTGTTGATTATTCTGAGACATTCTCTCCAGTTGCTAAAATTGATACTATCAGAGTATTATTTTCTATATCTGTAAATGAAGATTGGCCACTATATCAGTTTGATGTGAAGAATGCCTTCTTGCATGGGGAATTGAAAGAAGAAATGTATATGGAAGCTCCTCCAGGATACTCAGAGGGATTCCAGAAAGGGGAAGTATGTAAACTAAAAAAGGCATTATACGGTCTGAAACAAAGTCCAAGGGCATGGTTTGGAAGGTTTACAGCAGCAATGAAGAAAAATAACTACACTCAGAGTAATGCCGATCACACACTATTTATTCGTCGACGAGGAGACTTGGTCACGTGTTTGATCATCTATGTCGATGACATGATTATTACTGGAAATGATGCACTTGAGATCTCTAGTCTTCGAGAGAGACTGTTTGAAGAATTTGAAATGAAAGACCTAGGAGCATTGCAGTATTTTCTTGGAGTTGAAGTGTCTCGTTCATCACAAGGTATTCTGATCTCCCAACAAAAGTACATACTTGATTTACTTGCAGAGACAGGAATGGTCGATTGCAGACCTACTGCAACACCTATGGTCGTAAATCATAAACTACAGATCGTGTCAGGTGATCCTGTAGTAGATCAGGAACAGTATCAGAGGTTGGTCGGGAAGTTGATATATTTGTCTCTTACCCGACCTGACATTGCATATGCAGTAGGAGTTATAAGTCAGTTTATGCATCATCCACAAGAAGAACATATGTTGGCTACAAAACGAATTATCCAATATTTGAAAGGAACGTCAGGTCAAGGGATTCTGTTTCGGAAACATGGACATTTAAACATTGAGGTCTTTACAGATGCTGACTGGGCAGGAAATCCTAATGATCGACGATCAACTTCAGGATATTTTGCATTTATAGGAGGCAACTTGGTCACATGGAAGAGTAAAAAACAAAAGGTAGTCGCCTTGTCAAGTGCTGAAGCTGAATTTCGAGGGATTGCAAAAGGAATAGTTGAAGTATTATGGCTGAAGAAGTTGATGGGAGAAATTGGGGCTAACACTTCACTACCTGCCAGACTAATGTGTGATAATAAGGCTGCCATTAGCATCTCTGAGAATCCTGTACAACATGATAGGACCAAACATATTGAGGTTGATCGTCACTTCATTAAGGAAAACATAGAAAGTGGGATCATTGAATTACCATTTATCAGGTCAGAAGATCAGTTGGCCGATATTTTAACGAAAGCAGTCACAAGTAAAGTGTTTGGCTCAATCTTACGCAAGTTGGGTATTGGAACTTCCACTACACAACTTGAGGGGGAGTGTTGGAAAGATTTGGTTGAAGAAAAATCTAACCAAGAATCTTTGAATCAAGATATGAATAAAGATACATCTTTGACAAACTAGGATTTCTAGATATACATCTTTGACAATCTGAGATTTGTAGAATCTAGGAAGTTGACTTTCATAGGAACTCTTGTATTATATATTGAAACTATTGTACTATGGCAAAATCAATGAAAAAGAACATTTTTTCGTTCATATCATCTCTTTTAACAGAAAATATACTTTGAAGATGAAACAGAGGTGGAAAAAGGCCGAATAGAGAAGGATCCTTGCGGAGGAGAATATGCTGAAAAAGAAAACACAGAAAATTTTCAGGAGGAAAGTTTGAAAAGATGAATGTGAAAAATGAAATAGGAGGAGGCCGGATAGGGTTTTGATCTTTGAAGTTTTGAGAATAAATAAGACTTTTTCGAATTCCTGCTTAAAACCTAAAACGTTGACGGAAGAAATGGACATACGGCTATAACGGCTTGGAATTTTAGAATCTCATCATTAATGTCTCTTGAATGTCTGATCAGAACTTGACACATCAGAGACGTATAACAACACCATACTTAAACAACTTCAAAAACATACATCAATGGGATATTTTGCATGTTACTGTGAGGTCAGAATTGTCATTTAAATATTCAGGTTTGACCTGGGGACATATGATGCGGCCAAAACCCAATGTCTCAAAAAAGGACAAGTGTAGTGGCCCAACTTACTAACGGCTAGTATCAGCTCAGTAAAATACAAGTTTCAACTTAGCCAAATAAGCCTAATTATAGTCAAGTCGGCTCAGCTGAGAAAGTACAAGGCATCTTCTCGGTGCTGACTAAGACCCTAGGCCTTCACCAACTAATCAAGCCTAAGGCTAAACAAGAGTTAATGGTCTCGACTTTAGGTATCTCCTCAGCTATGATGGTCACCTCAGCCATAAAAAGAGTAAAGGATGACCACATCATGTCAGCCAACAACACAGCACATGAAGTTTATGATCTCTGCTCGGCTAAGAGGAACACTCGTCAAACATATGTTCGCCAACATGCAACTTAGCGATGCAACACGACACATAGTGCCATATGGCGATTATATAGATGCAACCGACCAGTGGGGCAGGACACGTGGCATGCCCACATGGCTCCTCAACATGGACTAGCTCCTATAAAAGGGCAGAAAACATCCCACAGAAAAAAAGTTTCGCTATTTTTCTAGCATATATACGTGACTACACTCACGACTGACTTAAGCGTCGGAAGGTTTTTTCTGGAGTAATAGGTCAAGGACCTCTAACGTTTTTTTAACTTGTACAGATCTCTGAAAACATTAATTTTGGTCATAAACTATGTTTGTGCAAGACTTAGACGACATTTTTCCTTTTTGCATCATCACTGATCTAGGTGATTATTCGACTTCGTCATGAGTATTTCTATTGTATAATGTGAATATGTTTTAGGGTTGTCCATTTTGACAAGAAGTAGCTTAGGCTTCTCCTTTATCATCACCTTATATGGCAGGACTCCATTGTGGGCATAAACTAACACTCAGTGGCACTTTTGAGTAAATACTGTCATCTCGCTAAAGACCTTCCTTATGTGAGTTAAGGATTTAAATCGTTGTAAATACAATTTTTTTTAAGTTTATAATTGTTTCTCTTTTTGATGTTATAATGTACTGGCTTTCCTTCCCATTTTAGAGTAATTTATTCATATAATTTGCATGTTATACTACTCGTATTATATATCTCCACCATAAACATGTATTTGACATGTCATACACATGTATTAGAAAGGAAAAATTCAATGACGAAGCCGATATCTGTTTGTGGAGGAACCCGAAGCTTGTTTGACCCATAAGACTCGATGTTGAGCTGAAATTTAGCTTAGCCGAGTTATCAAACGCAATGTGAGTGTGTTGAATATATTTACCTGCAAAACAAACGAGAGGTTAGAGGTCATAAAGCTTATTTCTGAGAAACCTCCGACACTCAGGTTAGTTGAAGTATTTCTAGAGCTAAGTAGAGATCACGAACATAGAAATGCGATCTGAGCTTATAAATTTAAAGAAGTCTCGATTCTCTTTACCTGAAGGAGCGAAGATCCTATTTGCATAAATCTCAATGGAGGATGACTTGAGTAGTAAGAAGACGCATGGACTGCACCTGGGCTTTGCTCAGGCCCAGGTTGGTGAAGGGTCTAGGTCTTACATTAGGGACACAGACTCCAAGAACCGCGAAGACGTCCCATGACAGGGTATCCGATCGGTGGCGATGCAACACCTAAAACTCTTGTCGTTTTGATCAGTACAAGATAGAGCATCAGAGATATGCCTATGTTATTAGTGTCATGGTCCGCTCTTGTACAGAAAGATTTGTGCAAGATCGCTTTATTTATTTGTTATCTATGAGATCAACTTGGACTCTGGTCCCCTAGAGGGAGGGTGTATAGGACTTAGGCAAGAGGTCTTGTTCCTCTTCTGCTAGACCAAAAGTCTGGTTTGTGGGAGCATTTTGTGTGGATAACTGTGTAAGATCTCACCTAATCTAGGAGGTCGCTGGACTCCCAATTTACATATTCCACACAGATCCGGATTGAGACACTGGAACTCTTTGAGTTGGAGTTCAACCTTTTGCCAACAAGTTTTAGACCTATGGAGCTCAGTCCCCTGTGGGCCTTAAAGGCGTGTCTCTGCTTGGTTTTCTCAGGGGTGCTTAAGGTCAATTTTTTAGGTCCGCCGAATGATTAAATCTGTTTTAATTACAGTAATAATGGATGCTACTCATTCCATTTCAGCTTCATAACTTAATATACTTTTTTTAGTGTCCCAAAATAATCTTCACGTACTATTTGTGTTTTGCCAACGTAATGAATTGTTCCTAAAATGCCCTTGCAGCTAATAAGTATATTAAGAGAAGAGAGAATTAATGAACATAGCGGAAAGAGAGAAGAAGGGTAGTACTCGAAAAAAAAAAACTAAAAAAATTTAAACAGAGACAAATCAATAAATTATTTTTTCTTAATAAGTTTGGTTTACAGAACAAGACTATGAAACTGGAATGGAGAGATTTATATAATGCAAATGGCTGAAATGACGTCGGGCAATTATACAAGGTGGTGATTTATACTTATTATATAACAGGGGTGTTTTTTTTCTCAGGGAAAAGCAGGTCAAGGGATATAATGTAGCAAGAATTTGAGACTATGATTGGCTTCATGAAACTGAAACTGGTAAACATGGTAGCATTCAAATTTCGTTATCTGCAGAATTCATTCGATTGCCATAAAATTGACCTAAAATTTCAATTATTATGTTAGTCTGTAGGAACTGAATTCGAGTGATAGTATATATAATCCACATGTTTAATTGGTTCTTAATATTACTTATCAAGAGAATATAATCTACAATGCTTTCATAAAAACCCATACGCTTCATATATTTAAGTTCGTACCAGATTTAAGACTTTTGTAACGTTTGGAGAAATTTTATAATGGTAATTCAGTCAATCCTAATCGTTACTCAATCACTAATAGATAACATAATAATTAGAGTTTGATCAATTGTTTTACACATTCATCAAATGCATAGTAGTTATCACAGAGTACTATAAAGTTTATCACGGTTTTATTGTTGTTTATGGCATCAGATTGAAATATGCTTAAGCTTTGACTCATACTTACCGTTGGATTACAGATATACAGAAAAAAAAAATAGTCAATGTAATTCATTCAATCAATTATACTCAGTATATTTCAACAGCAGCAAAATCAAGGGTGAACGGCAGGTAAACAATATCTCTGTCCCAAAGGATAGAGAATTTGCTTCTAGTGAGACTCCCGACTCTATATATACCTGCATAAATGACGCAATAATAGGGATATGATGTAATAGCATTTTAATGAGGGAATTAAGTAAACACAAATATGAATTCCTATTATGTTGATTTTGCAAAGAAATGAGCATCTGAGTGCAAGAAAATGCTTAAATTGCTGAACTATTATTCACGTCAATAGTGTGTATTTTGTTCTCCAGGAAGAAGAATATAAAGCAAAGGATGAGCATATAGCAGATTGAGAAGCCCAAAGACTACAAACTAAGAAGCGGGTTCATTATCTTCAACCTGTATCACCTCACAATCCCAACATTTCTTCCTTTAAGGAAACTGAAGTACCAGCGTGCTGAAAACAAGCCATATCTTCTCAATTTCTCATGACCACAAGAAATCCAAATAATACAAGCCACATCCAGATTGGTAGCCACCCAAGAGCTCATGACCACAGGAAGTACCCTTTCATGTTCGACTCGTTTCTTGCATTATTTCGAGATAAAGGACAATGTAAGAAGATTGAGACAACAAATATGAACCTAAACATGTTCACATGCATGTTAAATGATATTACTGCAAATGGATCAAGATCGTGATGTTAGCATATTCTGTTTACTTTAAGGTAAAGTTGTACTTGAGCATCTCCTTGTTCTTGAATTACCTTTAGAGCAAGGAATCTAATCGAGCTAACTTCAACTCACTTTTGGACTTATGTACTCATCATTACCTTAAAACGCCAAACACCTACTGACACTTCTATCTAAATAAAGTTAAAAAAGTCTGGTCAATCTGCCGTTGACTCTAACATCCGCTGGTACTTTTATCTAAATAAAGTTGAACAAAGTTGGGTCACGCTGCCGTTGAGACCTAAATAATGTTATCAGAGGTGAACGATTCAAGTCTCTATAAATGTATTGTTCGTTTCCACATAACCCACATAGACCACACAACAACAACAACAACAATACTACCCCATTGTCTTAGAGGCTCTCGTCTATGGCGGGGGTATGAGGCATAGAGGTTGTTTCCTGATGACCCATAATGAAAATTGCTCAAGCTGTATCAAACAACTGCTCCTTCACAATATAAGAAGTGCAACCAATTTAGTGAGTCATTTTTTGCTTTATTCCATCATATTCCAAAGTCAAGGAAGAGCGTCCTTGACTCCATAGGAAATGGAAACCACAATGCACATAGACCATGTGAATGCTTTAAACGACCGTTTCAAATAACTACGGTCAAGCCTTGGCAGTGTGGATTGGAACTGCCAGGGATGCTATTTGTCAAAATATTATACATCAGAGGATAACAAAGACTTTAAATACTCGAATCTGTCGCCAAATTTTATAAAATGTTGCTGGAACAACACATCAACTGCTGAACATTGAGGCAAGCCCTACAAACATATTTCTCAACTTTGGATGGTGAGGGTGTCTCTATGCAGTGAAAGTTGCAGAATAAACTAGAACAATGTGTTCGTTATCAAACATGCAAAAACTCAGAAACATAAGAACACGATTCGACAAGAAATTTCCTAGTCACATAAGATGGAGAGAAAAGTAAAGATTGGTTGAAGATAACTAACAAACTCCATTCCAGGCATCACCTGCATCTACTTGTACGTCCTCTTGCTTTTGCCTTTGCCATTTCGATTCTTCTTACCCAACTTGAACTTCTTTTTGAACTTCTTCTTTCCAATGCCTCCAACAGGTTTCAAGGCTTTCATGTAGTCATCACCCATCTCTACATCTGCTTATTAGCAACACTGTTAAAAATCCATCGTATGAAAAAACATATGCGTTATAGAATGAGAATTACAACATGATAACAGTTGATGAGGCCTAAGCCAATCAAACAAATATGGTTGGGACCCTGAAAAGAGTGAGATTTGCATTTTCGAGTCCCGCCAAAGAAACAAATGGCTAGGCCCCTGGAAAGAGTGAGATTTGCATTTTCGAGTCCCGCCAAAGAAACAAATGGCTGATTTTTATTGCCTTGTCCAGATGCTAAAATTAGACATCTCATATAAACAATGGCTGAATTATAAAAGCTTAGTACCATAGCACTTTGAGAAGAGAGTTAAATCAGAACTAGAATTTGATACTTTACAAGCCCTGCAGCTATGATCAAGATTCAGGAACGCGACAGCAGTTGCATATTTAAGCTTAATCACAATTCATACATCAGTTTATGGTCATGCCATTCTACATGTAATTAACTATCAAACGTAGAACGGGACAACATAGCACAGATATCTTCCTTAGCAGCTGACACTTCGGCTAGAATTTTAAGTTTTGTTGGTCGAATTTACACATTCGTCAACTAGAAAAACAGATTCAAAGTCTTCAAAAGAGCACAAATCTAGAAGGTTTTCTTGCTCCCGAACTTCTTTATCTTAAAAAAAAAAAGTTTAACTCAATGAGGAGTCTCTAAAACTTAGTCTCATCTCTAGCTAATATAAATTTTGTTTCCTCTTTTACAAATACTTCCCTTAATCACAATATAAAGTATCTCATCAGATTTTGACAAATTAATCTCAGAATTAGGGCCAGAAAAACATTTATAACTAATCATGTGCTATAACGAAGTCGTAGTTAGGCAGTACTCTAATTCAACAGAGGGAAGGCTTCATATTAATTTAACGAATAATAACACTTATTTTCAAGATCAATATCACAAATGGACTAGTCCTAGCAACAATTTCAAGCCTACAATTCAAAACTAACAGTGGGAAAATTTCAAGGACATTGATACACTATGTGAACAGGGGTTTCAGAGAGGCAATACATGAGACAATGATCAAGTACATCACGTAACACCTAACATAACATCCACATATGCTCTAAAATTGACAACCCCACACTGGTCAAAACTCTCCTCGTTCTGATTCTTCACAGTTACAGCCTCAGCAAATATGTCTATTCTTGATGAATTTTATAGTGCGTTGCCATGACACAACAAAAAGACTCTCTTTGTCATCAAATCTATTTCATTATAATACTTTAGATTCCAAAAAATCCTAGAAACCCATGAGTCAAAATGCTCATGCTCCTTTTTACCCCATGGAAGAACATCGTCACTTTATGCTTTACCCTCAAACAAGGGCCTAGACATCAAGAACCATGAAAAATAAGGAAAAGACGGCATTGCAGAAAAGCAAAGAGCTCTAAAGCAACAGGGATAAAACGAAGTTCAAATAATATAGAAGATAAACAAAGAACACAATATAATTAATCGTACCCATGTCGTTATTGTTGTTTATTGAGGTGGTAGCAGCAACATCCATAGCAGCAGCGGCAGAATTATCGGCACCTCTAACGGGAACTTTTGGGGCATTGAGTGCAGTTTCTAGGGCAGCAAGCTTAGCGTCCTCTTTCTTCTGATAAAGAGGCTGGTTTTCCACAATCTCTCTCTTAATAGCTCTCAACCTTTTCTCCCTTTTGCATCTGATTGATTTCCCCATCTTCTTCTTCCAATTAACTCAAGCTTCCTCTTCTACAAGGTGGTCAAGCTTCTGTAAAGGCTGAACAAACCACAAAATTTGCTCACTACAGCGTATAATTCATGCCCCTTTTGTTCCCAGTTTAACGTCGGCACTCGGGTTTTGGCTGATACCTCCTCGTAGGGTTTAGTGAGTTAAAAGAAACAAAAAACAAAAAACAAAAGGCAAAAGAAAGAAAATAATAATAACCACCAAAGAAACAATATTTAAGAGAATCTATTATTGAGAAATATGTTTGGATAATTTTCAAAGTTATGACTTTATGTGTTGAATACTTAAGAAAATATCACACATGATAAAGGTTGAAATATATCAAATAAGTGAAGAAAAATGACATTGATCTCTCAGGTAGAGATACATCGATCGATCGATGTACATAGATCGTTCACATCGATCGATCAAAATAAGGCAGGATAAAACCAAAACCTTACTATGAGACAACGATGTATAAAACTGAGACACATCGATTTCTCATATCAACCGATCAATGTAAGACAAAATCACAACCAGGACCTCACTATGAGATATCGACCCCTCACTCAGAGACACATCGATCAATCGATGTCTATGGTTTTTAAAATTTTTTGTCTAAAATGTAATAAAATAGTTGTTTCATTTACATATGTTTCATATATGACTATTGTGATTTTATTACTTTTTTTTATGAATATAATGTCATTATGTCATGGAAGTTTCTAAAACTTACCAAAAAGGGCAAAAGTGGTATTTTGAGTTCTTGTAGGTACTTGACAAGGAGAAAATCATACAATGACTCATTTATGTCTTATTCATCACTATGAATGTGTTCTTACATTTATTTCTGACCATCGAGGTTACTTTCGGAGTTTTGAATCTTCAGGGGTATTTTTTGGCATTTTACACCTCCCAAGGGCACTTTGGTCAATTCATTCAAGGACAGCACTTGAATTTGATATTATCTCTATTATGGAGCTCATTTATGGTTCTCTTGAAGATTATTTCATGGCTATCTTTTCTATTCTTTAATCGGTGATATAATCGGCATCCCGGAGTATGTGACTGTTTTCGGTGTCACATTCTATTTTTCTTCTTGAAGACTTTTATGATTATATTATTGGAGATTCACATTCATCATTTTGTAGAGATTCTAAGGGTATTCTTGGTACAAAATTCACCACAACTTACAAGAAGAAAAATGTGAGAATTTCGAACTATACGTTAAGAAAGTCTTGTCAACTTTATCTATTGATTTCTCTTCATTAAATCTGAGGTTATACACATATATATAGCTGTCCATACACATGTGGAAAATATGTTTTATTTATTTTGTGACAAATGTACAAGGTTATGCCACTTGGACCAACCAAATACAAGCTAGTTCGCAAAAGTTGTCAACTTGGAAATTCCATTTGAAACCAACGGCTAGTTTGGGTGGTTTGGAGCTAATTTAGTCAAAAAAAAATTCAGCCATCACATGTCCTATTCTTGTGCCAAGGAGTTGAGGGGTTCTTGAGGAATATGACATTCTATATTATCTTCATTTTGCAACAATTTCCGTGTCATCTTTGAAGAAGCAAAAAATCAGCCAAGCTAAGAACAAAGGTAGACCAATAATTTTTCTTGATGTTACCAAGTGTACAAGGTGCTAAGGTGGCCATCCAATAAAGTGAAGACACTTAAGCTTTGATGATGAAGATGTTGACACGTTGACATTCTTATCTTCAAAGGTCATTTCACACTATAAATAGGAGGCAAGGTCATCATCATCCTCATCATCATTCGTACCAAGTATATCCTAACTGTTGAGAAATATGTTTGGATAATTTTCAAAGTCATGATTTTAAATGATGAATACTTAAAAATGTCACACATGGTGTTATATGTGATTAAAAGTTGAAAAGTTGAACAAGCTGACATCGATCTCTCAGGTTGTTGCACATCTATCGATCTATGTACATAGATCTCTCACATCGATCGATCTATGTAAGGCAGATAAGTTTAAGACCTTTCTGTGAGACATCGATCTCTAAACCTGAGACACATCAATCGATCCATGTACATCGAACTCTCACTTCGATCGATCGATGTAGGTCAGAGGAAAACTCTGAAACTTTTTGTGAGACATCGATCTCTGAAGCTGAGACACTTCGATCGATCAATGTCTAGGGTTTTTAGAAATAATTTTTTAAGAAAAGTGATAAAATGATTGTTTTCATTTGTACATGATTTATACATGCTTATTATGTGATTATTATGTATTTTTGGTGATTATTATTGTCTTGTGACTAACGTGTCTTGGAAGTTTCTACAACTTACCAAAAAGGACAAAATTGGTATTTTAAGTTTTGTAGGAACATCATATGGTGAAAAATATTTCAAGTGCATATTATTATCTTGGTTATCATGACAAAGGTAGTATTGTGATTATTTCTGACCATCGGGGGCATTTCTGGAGTTTTCTCACACCAGGGGTATTTTGGTCATTTTACCCCCAAGGGTATTTTTGGTATTTTCACTCAAGGAATCTCTTGAGCATATTATTATCTTCATTCTGGAGCTGTGTTATTATTATTTTGAAGATTATATGGTGATCTTATATCTTATTCTCTCAACCGATGATATTATTGACTATAGCTGGATATGTGACGATTTGAGATGTCACATTCTATTTTTTCTTGAAGACCCTCTTATATATGTTATAAGAGGATATTAATCATCATCTTTTAGAGATTACAAGGTGTCCTTGGTGCAAGATTCATCACAATATGTAAAGGAGAAGAAAGTAGGAATTTTGGTGTTATATGTTGACATAATCTTGTCAACACTTATTCATTATTTTTTTATTCACAAAATTTGAGTTGGTATACATACATACAACATCAAAAACGTCCATAAACAGGTGGAGAAGGTGGTGTACTCATTTTATGACTTTTGGACAAGTGGAAAATTCAAAAACAAGCTAGTTGGCAAAAGTTGCCAACTTGAAATTTCAAATTTGAATGTAATGGAGACAAGGTTGTTGGAGATAATTATGGAGGTGCTGTAATTCAAAATTCTCAACCATCACATGGTCTAAAATTTGGAGAGAATATGCCATCTATTCACACTATAAATAGGAGGCAAGGTGAATAAGAGAAGACACACACTTGAAAGCAAAATTGAAGATTGTTGTCTTGCTATTCTCTTTTCATATTTTCGGTCATACTTTGTGTAGCTAAGGTGTTCCAATTTTCTTTGTTGTCCAGCTACACTATACACACCTTCTTGAGTTGGATTTGTATGATTGATTAGCCAAATTTATAAGGCTACATCAATAGGTGGTAGAGGTGTTGTAACCAAGAGTTGCATAGAAGTGATTATCCAAGTCTTGAATAGGGTTGGTGTATAACCCAAGGATCAAGCTTGGCTCTTGTTGTAAGGTGTTCATTTGATAGTGAAATCTAAGGAAAGGTGTTCCTTGGGACTGGAGTAGGTCACATTGACCGAACCAGGATAAATTCTCTGTGTTCTTCTCTTGTTTCTTTATTTCTATTTTCTGCCTTTTTTGGCTGCAGTTTTCACACAAGTTCTCACAATTTAAAAAAATAGCTAAACATTTTCAAAATTCGTGATTTTTGGTGGCGTTATACTTCAGACTGTTAGCTTTCATTTGCAACAAGAATCACTTGATTTGAGCAAGGGAAAGTTAGTCTTTCAGTCTTTGCAAGATAACTGCTCCAATCTGGATGCAATCTGACCAGTTTTGAGAAAACTTAAATTCTGTATTTTTCAAGAGTTGGTTAAGGTCAGGGGATTTTGGAAACTTCATCTACACATCCTAAGGAGTGTTTTGATATAAAGATCAACCTTTTTGGTTGAGTATTCAAAGAGAAACACGTTTTGCAAAATTAGCAACATTCTGTCCAATTCTGTCTAGATTGACCATCTGAATCTTTTTATTTATTTGAAGGGTTAAACGATCTTATTTTTGTCTGATTTTTGGATAGAGTCTTGCTAACTCATTGAAGTTAAATTCTGGAAAGTTTCATAATTTTTAAAGTTGTGTAGAATTATTTGTGAATTTTTGAAAGACGGGTTCTGAATCTGAGGTGGTTTCAGATTCTGTTTTCAAAGGGGATTTTAACAAAGGGTTATAGTGTAATTTCCGCTAACCACTATTCACCCCCCTCTAGTGGTGTTTATTGCAGGTGCACTGTCCAACACTAACAATAGCAAAAGCTACCGCTAGGGTCTGGGGAGGGCAAGTGGTAGACAAACAATATCTCTGTCCCAAAGGATAGAGAGTCTGCTTCCAGTGAGACCCCCGTCTCTATATGTACCTGTATAAATGATATAATAATAGGGATGATGTGCTAGTGTGTTAGTGAGGGAATTCAAGAAATACAAAGAAGATGCTTTCGATATTAAAATACACATAACGTCTATATGTACATGTAATGCAAAACAATGGTAAAACATAAACAAACAAGTGCAAAATCAACCTAAAGCATAGATAGTGTCTACGCCTATCTATGTCCCTAAATATACTCTAAGGTGTCCCTATATATGATATATACCTCGTTAACCTTAATTTTATGTTTCCATGGACTCCTATCCTGGACCATGTCCTCAGAGAGGTACAAATCTAGTAGGTCGTGCCTAATCTGCTCATCCCAAGTTAGTTTGGGCTTGACTTTACTCCTGTTTCCCTCTACAATGAGGCTTTCAATTGCTCTGACCGACGCCGTTGTCTGTCTCTGTTTGACATGCCCAAACCATCTTATTCTTCCCTCCCTTATTTTATCTGCTATACTAGCCATGCCTAACATTTCTTGAAACACCTCGTTTTTTATCCGATCTAACCTTGTATGCCCACACATCCACCTCAACATCTTCATCTATATCACTTCCATCTTCTGCAATTGTGACCTCTTGATGGCCCAGCAGTCTGTCCCATATAGCATTGTCGGTCACACTGCCACCCTATAAAATTTTCCCTTTAATTTAGTTGGGAAATTCTTGTCACACAGCACTCCTCAGGCCGCCCTCCATCTACACCAGTCTGCTTGCACTCGATGTGCTACATCACTATCTATGTCTCCATTCTGCTGCACAAATGATCTTAGGTACTTAAACTTATTTACATATAGTACCACTTGATCATCGATGGTGAGCTGGCTATACTCACTGTCGGATATGCCGCTGAAGTCGCAGTGCAGATACTCGGTCTTAGAACGGCTAATCCTTAAGCCATTTCTCTCTAAAACAGCTCTCCACTGCTCTAGTCGCATACTCGGGGTGTGTCTACTCTCTACAACTAATACAATACCGTCATCAAAAAGTACCACAGAACTGCCTCCTGTATCGGCTTTGACAACTCGTCAAGGATAACTGCAAAAAGAAATGAGCTCAACGCAGACCCTGGATGGAGGCCTACCTCCACCGGAAAGAAGTCTGTGTTCCCCACAGTGTACGAACGGTTATTTTTGTCCTAGCATACATATCTCTAATTATGTCTATATACTTCATAGGGATCTCACTTGCATCCAGACTATACCAAACATATGTTACCTTTACCCTGGTAATACCTTCTTAGGAGAACTCTACCATTTGCAAGATTTATTTATAAAGCCATTTCCAAAATAAACAGATTGATCCCTATCATGTCACAGCTCATAGATAAAGCTCAGTCGGGTTTTTTGAAAAATCGTTCAATAATGGAAAACGTGATTTTGGTACAAGAACTATCATACGCTTTTTCAAGTTCGTATGAAAACCATATTTAAATCACGCTTCTTCTCCTTATACTTCTCCATTAATGTGGTGAGGATGTGTATTGCTTCCGTAGCTGACCTTCCTTTCATAAAACTAAATTAGTCCACCGTAACCTGAGTTTCTCTACTAATTCTAGTGTCGATTACTCTCTCCCATAACTTCATGGTATGGCTTAGCAACTTAATCCCTCTATAGTTCCCACAACACTGTGCGTCTCCTTTGTTCTTATATAAGGGGACCACGATATCCTTTCTCCACTCATCTGGCATCTTTCCTGTTTCGTAAATACGGTTGAACAGAGTAGTTAGCCACTGAACCCCTTCCTCTCCCAAATACTTCCACACCTCAATGGGTATGTTATCTAGGCCGACCGCTTTAGCTCTTCCCATCTTTTTTAGTGCTCTCATCACCTCTCCTTGTGTGATGTTCTGATAGTCGGAGTTATTGTGTTGTCGTTGTTGGTTAGTGATGCTCGTTCGTTCTTCGTAGTCGACATTACCACCGTTGAAAAGATTGTGAAAGTATGTTAGCCATTTCAACTTGATGTCTTGTGCTTTGACTAACACAACACTTGAGAACAAACTTGAAGATCATTGTATTGTTATTCTCTCTTCTCTTATTTCTTGTTCATACTTTGTGTAGCTAAGGTGTTCCTTTGAAAGTTGTTGTAAGCCTACACTATACACCTCTTGTGTTGTATTTCCGTAGATTGATTAGCCATTTTTATAAGGCTAAATCAATAGATGGTTGAGGTGTTGCAGTCAAAGTTGCTTAGAGGTGATTAGCCAAGTCTTGAATAGGGCTGATGTATAACCCAATGATCAAGCTCGTTTCTTGATGTATTGGTGATTGATTCATAATAAAATCCAAAAAAAGATGTCCTTTGGGACTGGAGTAGGTCACATAGACCGAACCAGAATAAATTCTCGGTGTTCTTGTCTTTCTTTTTTACTTCTTCATTCTGTCTGTTTTTACTGCAGTTTTTACTCAACTTCACATGACTTGAAAAAATGTCAAAACATTTTTAAAATTTTTGCTTTTTGGTGGAGTTAAACCTCCAACTGTTAGCTTTCATTTGCAACAAGAATCATTCGAGTTGAGCAAAGGAAAGTTAGTTTTTAGTCTTTGCAAGATAACTGCTCCATTATGGCAGCAATCTGAACAGTTTCAAGGAAACATGCATTATGTTTTATTAAACCTAGTTTCAGGATAGGTCCTTTACTAAACATAAACTAGACATTCCAAGGAGTATTTTGATATAAAGATCAATCTTTTTGGCTAAGTATACAAGGAGTTCTGGTATGTCAAAATGTGCCAACATTCTTTCAAAAATTGTCTATATTATCTATCTGAATCTTTATATTTGTTTGAAGGGTCAAAAGATTTTATTTTTAGCTCATTTTTGGATAGAATATATTTAAGACATTGAAATGGATTTATCAAAATTTTTATTATTTTTGGAGTTGTATACCGAGACTTGTCAATTTTTTAAAAAGGGGTGCTGAATCTGAGTAGCTTTCAGATTCTGTTTTGAGGGAAAAACTTTAAAGGGTTTAGAAATAGTGTAATTTCTGCTAACCATTATTCACCATCTCTCTAGCGGTGTTTATTGCATCTGTTACAGTCTAACATCTCTCAGATTATGTTTCATCATGTTAGGGTCGTGGCATCTCGGTATACACTAGATTAAACTAAAAACATGGTACAATGTTATTTAATGTGACACATGATGAACATAGAATTTGAGAGAAAATTTGATTGTGCCCAACAACAGATTGTTCCGACAAAATTGATTTGCTTCGTACAAAATTTTTCAAAATTGCTCTGCCTACATATTTTTGCCCCTTTTTTCTTTTAAGAAAATGCCCTTATGTAAACTTATGTCCTACTTCACTTGATGTGGTGATGTCTATAACGTCGTTTACGGTGGTTCAACAAGTAACCATCGAGATCCCAATAGTACAGTCATGGGAATAACTCCATTGGTTCTAATCAGAAAAAAGATTATGAATAATCCTCACAAACTTGTGCTAGTTTTATTTGGCCATCGAAGATCTCGGTATTTACTAGGATCACTGTGGTCAAATTCTTTTGAACCTTGGTTTCGATATATTTTGTTGGTTTGAATAGACGACAGATTTCAAGATCAGCCTCTATATCTTAAATGCAACACCGAGGAAAACAAAAAAATATTATAGTTTTAAAAAGAAAACACACAATTGTGGTATGGATCAGGAAAATTCTCGTTATAATCAGGATGCTTTTGTTAAACAGGTCCAAATACACCTAGAACGTCACTGCCAAAAACATTCCAGAATTGCACCCATGACGCATTTCACATAGTGGTCCTAAATGAAAGCGGTATTGGACCACGAAATCAACAGTATTATAGCGAAAAACGCACCCGCATGGGATACATTTGGTAGCTGCGTCCCAGCTGTCTTCGACGCTAATAGCAAGAACGTCATAGGTGCCTAGACGCCACTGCCAAAGACGTCTTAGGTGTTGGGTGTCCAATATCTTCAAAAGTTCCGTAATCAAGCTCTATTTATTTGTGATAATATTGTAATGAAGAAACTATCTTAAAGATCTTTTTACAATCCCCACATAGTGAAAATGACTTCAAAGTCCAAATTGATTTGTATTACAGAGGTGAAACGGTGAATTTACACAATGGAATTGCCTAGACGGCCTCCAAAACCGTCAGACCGAAGGCTGTCAGCACCGAGACGCATATCGTTGGCTGTATCTTCAGCATGATATGCGAAATACATCTGTGATATGGTATCTGCCTGCAAAATTTAACATTAGAATCTGCTCTCGTTTAATATCTCCAATAACGTTGTTTTATATATGAAAATAAGATAAACATACCATGCGATGTTGATCAGCCAAAGAACCAAGATATACTTCATCACTAATGCGCTGAACACGCCATCGACCAAGTGTGATAAGAGTGCAGGTCTGTACCACAACATATATGGTTAGTCATCCGCAATGCAGACCATGAAACGCTCCCTCCACGCGACTAGCATGTCATTTAGACCATTGCTCTATATACTGCTGGATCTGAGCCGGATAGTAAACTCCTACAATCCGTTTCTCACACTGATGCAGCGCACTATCTATATTGACAGAATCAAACATACCTTGCGTCAAACCAAACTGCCCCAGTATCCAATCAAGTATATACAACTCAACAATCTCCCAGAGTATAAGTGACACCATAGTATGCTATAACTCCGAACTCTCTCTACACACACTCGATAGTGGCATAATGATCTCGTCGGTGTAGGGTATCCATATAAAATCAACCTTTGATTGTTACAGTCCGAAAAATTTTGTTATGTCGTAACGACTGTCAATACCGTAAACATAATTTCTTAGGTGTACGATTCATAAAACTAGTCTTGTATACCGATACATTAGCAAATATATCACAAACGTTTGAATCTATACGATAAAAACCCAAATTAAATTAGTTAGTAACAACTTAAACTATTAGGATAAATTAAATCAAAAAGAAATACGTGACAATAATTTTATACTACATTAAATAAAAGGACAACAAATATATACACATGAAATAAAAGAAAAGAAAAAGGAAAAAGAAGTGTAAGACAACTTGTCTTACTATTTAGTAAAGTTTATATATAATAATGCATGCTTAAGAATCTTATCCTACCAATCCATCCCTCCAATCCATACTTGCCAAAAGTTTGTCTCCCACTCCATTCCTCCCACTACATGGCCGACCACCCTCCAAGGAAAAAGAGATATTCCTCCTTTCTTTAAACACTCCCATACTTCATTATTTCATCTCCCACAAAATATTCTCTTCCCTTCATTCCAAGAAAACTTAAGTCTTCAACCCTTTTTCCCTACCATTGGCCGAAAACTACACCTTCAACAAGGAGAATATTTTCTTCTCCTTTCTTCACACCAACATCACTCACATCAAGCTCCATAGACACTCCATCAACTAAGAAAGATTCAAGAGGGTTATAGTATCTAGAATTAAAAGAAATCAAGGTAAGAACTTTATGAAGTTTAAGTTGAATTATTCCATATAATTATTTTTATAAGTTGCTTACTAACCCTCCTTTTGGACCCCAAAACCGTGTACACATAGGAAGGAAGGAAGAAGAACTCTCTTCCAAACCAAGTGAAGGAATCATCATCTAAGTGTAAGAAAAGTGAATCAAGGCAAGTACTCTTCCTATATCCTTCATGGATTTCAAAATTAAATACTTATGTTTATATCGAAATGGGATCATCATGTGGTATGTTCAAGTTTTATCATAAGAATATGAAAGATCTATGATTGTAAGTGTTATAAATAAACAAATATATATACATATACATATATATATATAAAAAAAATGTACCCTATATACGGCTATATATATATAAATGTACCATATACGGCTATGTGTGTGTGTGTGTGTGTATATATATATAAACTTTGAATAAATAATATGAAATGAAGAATCTTAAGGAAAGTGTACAAAGAATATAACTTTAGTTGATTTGATTATGCTTTCTTTTATGATGATCATCAAGTTTGTATTTCTGCGTATTCTTAGTGTTCATATGTTTCAAGATCATGTCTTTAACATGTTTATGTATGCATCATAAGCATGACTTATATACATGGTCTCAATGTATGTTTGATGATCATTATCTTCATATATACACCCACATACACACGGCCAAGTGGCCTATTTGAGTACTCCACTTGAGCTACATCATTTCTATCCTCAAGATGTGTATTTAAATGATGATTATGGCTTAAAGAGTACACTTTTTATGATTTGCATTATGTTATGATTATGTGTTTTCTTAAGGTTATAATCCTAGAATTGAAAAAAAAAAAGAAATGAAGACAACATGTATATGTTGAATATAGAAACGAACCACATATAACATGGATATATGAAAAGAAGAAAAATGATATATGAATATGTATAATAAAGGCCAAACTTTCGGCCATATAAAAGTAATACCATAAAATGAAAAGTGACATGCTAAAGAATATATATTAATATAGTTCACATATATATGCACGGCCATTGAGTGTATGTAAGATATAAATTAATTGTATATGTTATATATACATACATATGTGAGTATTACTATGAAATATACATATACACATATGTATATATCTATTCGGCCTTAAGGCCATTTAGGAACCCAAAAATATTTCTTAAGTTAAATGCTATGGACATTTATATGTAACATGTGTAGTAATGAATAAAGTATGGTATAAGTTGGGTATTTGTATGTGAGGAGTTAAAGGAATTAGGAATTAAAAGTTAATTTCCTTAAGTGTTGGAATATGAGTTGTATTTGGAAAATACAAATTAAGAAAGTGGTGTTGGATGAAAAATGAGGAAAAAGGGGTTGTTTTAATTGCTATGGCCGAATGGCCACTTTAATGGTAAAAGTGAGATTTTTCTTAAGTTATGATATGTAGGATGTAAATATGTAAGTGATGTTTGATGTATAGGTTGTAGTCCTCCCACAATACTTCATATGACCAAGTCTCATGTTGCACGAAAATAAAGTTTAAAAAAAGTTGTTTTGTCGCATATCATGTTTTAAAAGTTCATATGCATGTGAATAATAAACGTGAGACGATCGATTTCATTGACACACGATATGTTATGTTATGTTCATGATTATGACTATGTTATGTTCGTCGGCGTGACATCGGTACTAGGGTGATAGATGTCAGGGGCATATGATTACGTATATGGCCGAGTGTAACACCTGGTCTGGGACACAGGATCTCTGTCATAGCACGTCACCGTTAGGACATGTACATATGTTTATGATGTTTTATGTCGTACATGTACTACATGGGGAATCGATTGGTATGTCGTGAATTATTATTCTTATGAAAAGTGCTATAGCCAATGATGAAAATATTATGTCTTCATGTTATGAAAAGATCACGTTATGCAAGTTATGAAAATCATGTCATATTTATGAAAAGTCATGTTATGAACAATCATGTTATGAAAGTCATGTCTTATGCATCATGTCATGATCATGTCCCTTAGGTTATGATTAGAATATCTGTACGATTATTGTGCCCTTAAGATGATTAAGGAAGATTATGCATATAGGACTGATGATTGTAAGTGATGACCTTAGCATAAGATGGATTAGTACCTAAGTATAGAAAGGTATGCTAGGGATATGCTGAGGAAGAAAGATATGATCTCTAAGGTATAATGTAAATTCGTATGTTCTGTTTTATTCTTGTATCATGTTATTATTTGTAAACGGAAATATGATTATTTATGTTCGTTACTTTATTACTACTTGTCACCCCATCTTCCCATGTATGATCCACATGAAGTATCTAAAAAGATTACTTGCTGAGCGATCAAAAGTTGGTGGCTATCGCTCATACTTGCCTCATAACATTTTAGAGAACAGGAACTCTGATGCCTTGTTCATTGAGGAGGAACCCCAGCTAGAGTATCCGTGAGCTGAGATATAGGCCGAAGCTATGTACTTGCTGTGTTGAGCTTTATTTCATTGTGATGTAATAAGACTATCGTGAGACATTGTACTTGTGGTTTGTACGCAGTTGAATGATTTGTATTATCATTATGCATGTCGTGAGCTTATTTTTATGTTGCTTCCGCTATATCGATTACGATTCATGTCGACATGCACATATATAGTATCGACGCCTTATACTACTCGTAGTAGAGTATGGCGGGTGCAGCGTGCTGAAACTCTAGTTCCGATCAGGGCGCTACACTAATGCTATCCAACTGATCATAAATAGCATCAATTGCATATCTAGTAACCTCTCAAAAATTACATGCATTAAGCCACCCAGCTACATGAAGAGTACCAGAAGTAACAACTAGAGCACTCGGTCGTAAAATTCCTATCGGGAGAATGGCAGGATGAAAAACGGAGAACCTCTCTTATAAATAGATAACAGTTGACAAGAGTATGTCAACATGTAACACCGAAATTCCCAATATTTCTTCTTATATGTCAAGAACATTTCCACACCTTTGACACCTTTAATATCTCTGAATAATGATGATAAATTTTCTCTTATAACATATATAAGAGGGTCTTCAAGAAAAACTAGAATGTGACATCTCAAATCGTCACACATCCAGCTATAGTCAATAATATCATCGGTTGAGAGAATAAGATATAAGATCACCATATTATCTTCAAAATAATAATAACACAGCTCCAAAATGAAGATAATAATATGCTCAAGAGATTCCTTGAGTGAAAATACCAAAAATACCCTCAGAGGTAAAATGACCAAAATACCCCTAGTGTGAGAAAACTTCAGAAATGCTCCTGATGGTCAGAAATAATCACAATTCCAGCTTTGTCATGATAACCAAGATAATAATATGCACTTGACATATTTCCACCATATGATGTTTCTACAAAACTCAAAATACCAATTTTGCCCTTTTTGGTAAGTTGTAGAAACTTCCAAGGCACGTTAGTTATGGATCTTTATTTCATTCCTGATCTCCGATCGATTCCCGACGGGTATTAGGCCGTCGGGTATTCTTTCATCCGCAAACGACGTTGTTTCTGGGTAAATCAAGAGTAGTAGAACAAGAACAATCTAGGAGCTTTAGATTTCTGGAAAAAATTCTTGTATTTCTCAAATGACTCTTACACTATTGTATACATTCATTTATACACGTCCTACCTTTTCTATACAAGGTAAATAAATCACTGACGCCAATCAAATTCAATGATGACTATCCTGAGAATATTCTACGTTTACAGCACATATATTTTTTCCTTATACGCTACAATTGCTTGATTTTCGGAGTCCCTTGATTTGTGGAACGTGATTTATGGAATTTTTCAACACTCCCCCTCAAGTTGAATTGTGGGATCAACAACATTCAACTTGCACAATACCGCTTCAAATACCCTTTCATTGACTGCTTTATTCAATACATCAGCTAGTTGGTCCTCTGATCGAACAAATGGTAGATCAATAATTCCTCCATCGAGTTTTTCTTTGATAAAATGCCGGTCTATTTCGATGTTCTTTGTCTGATCATGCTGTACTAGATTTTCGGAGATGCTTATCGAGGTTTTGTTGTCGCATAACAGTGGAGTAGGTAGATTAACACTTAGCCCAATATCCTTGAACAACTTCTGTAGCCAAAGTATTTCAGTGATTCCTTTTGCTATTCCTCGGAATTCAGGTTCAGCACTAGATAATGCGACTACACTTTGTTTCTTGCTCCGCCAGGTCACCAGATTTCCTCCTACTAGTGTAAAGTATCCGGAAGTAGATTTTCGGTCTGTCATATCTCCTGCCCAGTCAGCGTCGGTGTATCTTTGAATCCTTAGGTGTCCATTATTTCAAAACATAATCCCTCTCCCTGGTGTATGCTTTAGATATCGCAAGATACGTCTAACTGCATCCATATGATGTTCCTGAGGATTATGCATGAATTGACTCATAATACTTACTGCAAATGCGATATCAGGTCGTGTGTGTGATAGATAGATTAGCTTTCCTACTAGTCACAGATACTGTCCTTTATCTTTACATGGTGCTCTATTAGTGATCTGCAACTTGTGGCTTGGTGCTAAAGGAATATCACATGGCTTGCAGTCAAGCATTCCAACCTCAGTTAGAAGATCCAAGATGTACTTCCGTTGTGAGATGTAAATTCCAGTCTTTGACCTTATTACTTCGATGCCAATGAAGTACTTGAGTCCTCCAAGGTCCTTCATTTCAAACTTGGTAAACAGATGCTTTCTTAAGCGAGTCATTTCTTCAGTATCATCTCCTGTTATTACCATATCATCCACATAAATAATTAAGCAAGTAATCAAACCTTTTCTTCTTTTAATGAATAGCGTATGGTCTGCGTTGCTTTGTCGATATTCGTCTTGTTTCATAACTTCAGTAAATCTTCCGAACCATTCTTGAGGGGACTGCTTAAGTCCATACAATGCTTTCCTGAGTCTGCACACCTCTCCTTTCTGGAAACATGCAGAAAAACCTGGAGGAGATTCCATATATACTTCTTCTTACAAATCGCCATGTAAAAAGCCGTTCTTAACATCAAACTGATGAAGAGGCCAATTTTGGGTTGCTGCAATGTAGAACAGTACTCTGATTGTATCAATGTGGGCCACTGGTGAGAAGGTTTCTGAATAATCAATCACATATGTCTGGGTATATCCTTTGGCTACTATCCGAGCTTTGTATCTTTCAACACTGCCATCAGCCCTGTATTTAATCGTGAATATCCACCGACATCCAACTGGTTTTTTTTCCATGAGGAAGGATGCACTTATCCCATGTATGATTTTTCTCCAAGGCCCTCATTTCAGTAGCCATCGAAACTTTCTATGCGGGTTGGGTTTGGGCTTCCTCAACAGTTTGTGGTACCTGTTCTGCACACAGAGATACAAAGAAACCTCGAGCTAAATCTGATATTCCTTCCATAGTTGATCTTACTGGATGCCTGGATGTCTATGATACCCTTTCAGGAGCGTACCGTTCTGGAGGCTGTCCTCGCTTGGTTCTAGGTGGTAGAGTCTGTACCTGCTACTGTTCCATAAAAATGTTAGTTTCAGTATGTGTTTCTTTCACATTATGGTGATTTGGAGTGTCTTCTATGTTAGGGTTATTTTCTGGAAGGGGAATTTCTGTAAGAGTATTTTCTGGAGTAACACAAACCTCTGGACTCGATTGTTCATTATTCGTATAAAAAATTGTTACCTGTGATTCTGCATTCACCGGTAGGAGATCACGAGGTGATTCTGGAGCCGTAGGTGGTACATCATTGGGAGCTATAGCACAGTCGGCGCCATCTACTTGCCGTGTTGAAACAGCTGTCGGGCAAATGGGTGATGACACTAGCCAATCGAGGGTTCCCTCGGAAGGAGTCTCCCCTTGAACGTGAGATTGGGGGTGTAATAGTACTTAGTTTCAAGGAAAATACAATTCATGGTGACGTGTATATGATGAGTACGAGGATTATAACATTGATACCCCTTTTGTGTAGTAGCATAGCCCACAAAGATGCACTTCTCAGCACATGGATCAAGTTTGGTACGTTCATGTTTAGGAGTATGAACAAAGACAGTGCATCCGAACACACGGGGTGGTAGGGTGAAGTATGAGGGTAGAGTGTGTTGGGAGGCTAAGGTATGGATGGGTGTTTGGTAATTAAGAATTTTGGTAAGTAGACGGTTGATAAGATATGTAGAAGTAGAGACTGCTTCAGGCCAGAAACTCATTGGGACATGAGAGTCATATAGCATGGCTCGGGACATTTCAAGGATAATCTGGTTTTTGCGTTCAGCTACCCCATTTTGTTCAGGTGTATAGGGGCAAGAGGTTTGATAAATGATCCCATTATCACTGAAGAACTGTTGAAGGCCCTTATCAAGATATTCACCCCCATTGTCAGAGCGGAGTATTTTTATTTTGGTATCAAACTAGGTTTGAACCATAGTATAGAACTGCATAAATTTCTGTGAGACCTCAGATTTTTGTTTCATCACATATAACCACGTGGTACGAGAGTAATCATCAACAAAGAGTATATAATATCATAAACCCAATGGAGTATTATATGGTGAGGGGCCCCAAACATCAGAATGAACCAAAGCAAACATATGATCAACTCGGGTATTATTAGCAAAATACGAAGCTCGAGTTTGTTTAGCTTTAAGACAAGTATCACAGGTAAGATTAACAGTCTGAGAGGTAAATAAAGTAGGGAAAAGACGATGTAAATAGCTAAATGAAGGATACCCGAGACGACGATGCCACAACCACACCTGTCGACTGGCCGTTCTGGTGGCAAGATTAGACTGTCCCTGTTGCACCACCACATCAACGAAGTACAGCCCTTGGCATTCAGTACCACGCCCAATGATCTCCCTCGTATGAATGTCCTGAACAAGGCAAAAATTAGGACACATTAGAACAATACAGTCTAAGGCCTTAGTAAGTTGATTGACAGAGGGCAGTTTAGTGGATAACGAGGGAACATATAAACAATTATCAAGGGTGATGTTAGGGGTGATAGAGATGGAACCCCCACCAATGACTGGTATAATGGTACCATTGGCGATTTCAACACTGGTCTTGGATGGTGGGTTTGGAGGAAATAAGGTCAGGCTTATCATATGTCATCGTATCAGAAGCTCCGCAGTCGAATATCCACTGCGGAGTGTCTTGGATTAAGTGAGTGGAAGTAGGGGTGGTGGAATTGTATAATGTGTCATGGTTTGGGGGTGAAATAGGCGGCTGAGGGAAGTGTGGGGGTATTTTTGGCAATTTCTGGAGTAGTGGGGGTTCATGTGTAATTTCTGGTAACTGGAGGGTTTCATTCGAGCAGTGGGAAAAATCAGGGGTTAAAGGCGTGTTTTTAGATTCCCAAGGGACCCCTTTGTCCTACGCAGAAACATTATAGACTGAAGTAACATTTTTAGAAACAGCAACGGGGCAAGACGCAATAAGTGGTATGGTGGGGGTAGTTAAAGGAAATGTTGTAGGGTTAGGGTTACCCATAACCCTTTTACCTCCTTCAGCAGCCGCATCTGCTATGGCGGTTCCTCCCCTTTCTCCTGTTTTGCTGCTGGTCTGACTCTCTGCTGCTTTCTTGTTGCCAGAGCTACCTTCAATGGTGGTCTGGGCGGCTGAAGCTTGGGTTTTTTTCCTGAAATCGTCCGACCAATCAGGATATCCATGAATCTGAAAACACTTATCCTTCGTATGTCCTTTCTTCTTACAATGAGAGCATTCAAGGTGGGATTTGTCCTCCTTTCCTCGCTGCGAGGGGAATCCTGAGCGTGGATGCTCAAATCCCCCTTTCTGTTTTCGTTGGTCTGTTGTTGGCTTGATAGCCAAACCTTGTCCCACTACATATGATGCTCGTTGTTCTGATGGGATTAATACCTCGGTCTGGACCCCTGAGCGTCTGAGTTCATTATAGGCCGTCTCTACGGTTGGTATGGGATCTTGTTTCAACAGTTCTTTCTTTGTATCATCAAATTTGTCATCAACTGCCAATAACAGTTGATACAACCTCTGTTCTTGTATTTTTTGGTTATAAGTAGCAATATCCTTCGGAGATTCTATGGGGGTTGGGATCCATGGAATCTATAGTCATCCAGATTCCTTGAAATTGATCCCACAGTGCTTCTAACGGGCAATTATTCTGCTTGATAGTATAGCACTGTTTGTGTAGGTCAAAAATTTACAATGGGCCGCTGCCTGATCTGTATGTAACGGCCAAACCGTTCCAAAGCGGCAGTGGTGTATTTTGACACATTGTTGACAAGAATGTCATCAGTATTGTCAATGAGCCTAGTAAAAACGAGTTGGTCACTTTGCTCCCAAGAGGGGAAAGCTGGATCTGTAGGCAGGGAGGTTAAGGTACCCCGGTGATGTGGGAGCTCTTCCCCCTGCCTCCTAATGCAATCTTCATCAATCTACACCATAAGGTGTAACTAGTGCTATTCAATTTCACTTTCAATGTAAGATTGGTAGGTTGTGGTGGGGCTGAAGACATATTTAGATTTTTGTTTGTTTTCACCGGTTTCTTGGCTAGTTCCTGGAGTTTATGACATGGTGCTTTATGTTGTGCAGGTATTTGGACTGATAGGCGATGGATACTGGATAGGTCTTGTTGAGACGGGTAAGCAGAGGCAATGATGATCAGATGTTCTAGCCTCACAAACTCGGAACAGAGTAGAACGGTACTGTAACTGGTCAAGGTTAGGTTAATCTAGCAACGATGAACAAAAGCTTTCTTAGCCAACAGAAACAATAATAATATCGGATTGAGAAGATCTACTATTGTGATACCATGTGTAAATCAAGAGTAGTAGAACAAGAACAATCTGGGAGCTTTAGATTTCTAGGAAAAATTCTTGTATTTCTCAAATGACTCTTACACTATTGTATGTATTCATTTATACACGTCCTACCTTTTCTATACAAGGTAAATAAATCACTGACAACAATCAAATTTAATGATAGCTATCCTGAGAATATTCTACATTTACAGCACATATTTTTTCCTAATACGCTACAATTCCTTGATTTTCAGAGTCCCTTGATTTGTGGAACGTGATTTGTGGAATTTGTCAACAGTTTCATTCTCGACAGATATTTCAAAACAGATTTTTTCTGAAGGATAATGTTAGATCAATTATAATTATTATAATTGATTGCTAGAATCTCGTGATTTATTTGTAAATCACTAATGTGGATCACATGTATAACGTATCTGTACGTTATATTGTCCAGATATGTTGCAATTATTGATTGCATTAATTATCATATTTGATTTTGATTGATTGGCAATTATTATATTTCCTTGATGAAAGGAATTAATTGTGAGTTAAATAAGGAAAGGGGTCTCTGACCTAGCAGATAAATAGAGGGCCTGTGATATTACATCAATCATAGTTATACAACATTCAGATAAAGATGGAAGGCTCCATTTCCCGCAAGGATTTTTCTCTGCAGCAGACTTCCGATTCGAAGGCAACGACTAAGCGATAATGGCCGAAGGTAATTTTTATGCTTCCTTTGTTTTCTTGGCCTAACATTTGGTATCAGAGTCACATCTGACCATATCGTTTGTATTTAGAAAACTTTCTTCCGTATCCTTTAATGCAATTTAATCGTTCAAAAGTTACGGAATCATTGTTTTTGGTCTTTTAATATTAAAATTTTGCTTGCTGTAAGTAAGTGATTCTGCCGATGGTTGAAGTGTATTTGCATAATTTTAGATATCGATGTTATGGCACGCTGTAATATTACAAATGTAAAGTTTGATTATTTCCTAAATACATGCCTTGGTGGTAATCTGTGGTTGCATCTGAATTTTCTCTTTTTGGAACTTGTCACCGTTTAAGAAATAGTTGGGATTCATGTTTCTGGGATTTGATTTTGTGTTTTTTCCTGAAAAATGTGCCTTACCTTTGCGGAAATCAATGGCAAACCAAATCGTTTGTGCTTCAGTTTTTTTTTTTTTGAATTTTGGTGAAATCATTGTTTTCTTGTTTTCTTGGCACCAAGATTTTAGTTTGCACAATAAGGAAATTTGCAATATTGTGGTCTTAGATTCATGTTTACAGCAATTGAACATATGTACATTTTTCTTCACCGGAGTATATTGCCTGCTAATACTACGTAATATAGCAAAGCAATAGCAACGTATGCAATAAATGTACAAACTGCCTTATGTAATGCATTTATTATTACTATTATCTTTCACACACGTCTACTGTTCATATTTGCTTTGTACAATGTTTTTATTTGTATCAATGTACACTGGCTGGTGTATGCCTTATGTATGAACCATTGATCGTTGACCCAAAAAAAAATTTTCGTGGCAAATGCAAAGGTGAATAATTGAAGGTGTGATAAATACACCATGCACGTAATTTCTGTCTAGAAAGTCGGTACTTAAGTGGGACCGTTGTGACCCCACCGCATGGCCTGAGATTTTACGTGGAATGGTAATACTGTCTAGGAAATTGATTCATGATCTTTCCTGGGTATTGCCAAATCGGATCACTTCACATTTTCATTATGATTTCATCTTTTGTTGATATCATATAAAGGGTTTTAAAGTTGATGACATATAAAGAATTATTTTCTTAATTTTAAGATTAGACATAACATCTTAAAATTTTATAGTATAAAGAAAATAAAATGTCATCATACATATGGTTTTGATTAATAAGGTAATCACTCTGCCCCAGAGGGAAGTGGTTATTTTATTGATCAAGAAAATTAAACATAAACATTTCCTATGCCCACAGGTAGGGAAATATTTTTGGTTGTTTAATTTTCATATCGTTTAAGGTTTTGATTAATAAGGTAGTCACTATGCCCCACAGGGAAGTGGTTATTTTATTGATCAAGAAAATTAAACATAAACATTTCCTATGTCCACAGGTACGGGAATATTTTAGTTGTTTAATTTTCATATCATTTAAGTATATTCTATGCATGAGTGCAACCTCTACCCACAGGAAGGTTTAGAATATACTATTTGAATTAACTGGATTAATTCATTCTGGTTATATATGTTCATAGCATGATATGTGTTTCTTTGGTTATGCAGTCATTCCCACTACTGCTTTATTGGATTCTGCTATTACTCCAATGTTAACGGGTGACAATTACACTGAACGGAAGGATATTATCCTTTTGACGTTAGAGTGCATGGACTTAGACCTGGCACTCCGTCAGGAAAAACCACCAAATCCTACGGAATCAAATACGCCATCTGAGAGGTCTAGTTACGAGTGTTGGGAGCAATCTAATTGCCTCAGCATGATGCTCATCAAGTCTCTTATAATTCCAAGCATTAGGGGTTTCATCCCTAATCTTGATAACGTCAAAGCTTACATGAAAGCCATTGATGATCAATTTGTAAGCTCTGACAAGACGGTAGCCAGCACCCTTATGAAGAGACTTTCAAACATGACCCATGGGAGAAGTCGTGGTATGCACGAGCATATCATTGAGATGAGGGACATTGTTTCTAAATTGAGCTCCCTTAAGGTTGAAATCTCGAAGCCATTCCTGATGCATTTCATAATCAACTCTCTCCCTTCGGAGTTCACTCCATTCAAGATCTCGTACAACACACATAAAGAAAAATGGACAATTAATGACTTCTGACCATGTGTGTTCAAGAGGAGCAGAGGTTGAAGAATGAGTCCATTGAGTCTGTGCATCTTACGACTCATTTTAAGAGAAATGCTAAGAAGGGCAAAGGTGTTCCAATGAAGAAAACCGGCGATAAAGACACATGTCGGTTTTGCAAGAAAAAGGGACACTGGAAGAAAGATTGTCTAAAGTATAAGGGATGGCTAGAGAAGAAAGGTAATTTGTCCTTTGTGTGTCATGAATCTAATGTTACTGAGTTTTGTGATAATATATGGTGGATTGATTGTGGTTCTACAATTCACATTGCGAAAACCATGCAGGCTTTCGAAACCTGAGGAAGCGAAATGAAAGTGAGCAATGCATCTATTCTGGAAACCAGATGCGCTCTACTGTTGAAGAAGTGTGATCTTATAGGCTCATTTTGCAAACTGGTTTTCAACTTGATTTAGAAAACACTTTTTATGTACCTTCTTTTTTCAGAAATTTAGTTTCTCTTTCAAGACTTTCGATTGTTGGATATGATTTCTATTCACATCTTTTTGTAATGAATGTTTTGAAAGAGAATCAAGTTATTGGTTCTGCGAAATTCAATGGTTTTCTGTTTCAACTTGAGTTAGATCCCATTTATGAGCATACTCTTTTAACAGAAACTGGTACAAAGCGTTGTATTATCAATGAGAACTCATCAAGTCTTTGGTACAAAAATTTGGGACATATCTCAATCGTCAGAATGAAAAGATTGGTGAATGAAGGAGTTTTGCAAACTTTAGACTTCACTGACTTAGGTATTTGTGTGGGATGCATAAAGGGCAAGCAAACCAACAAGACCATTAAGGGTGACAAAAGAAGTTCTCAACCTCTTGAAATCATACACACGGATATGTGTGGACTGTTTCACACACCTTGCTTGAATGTTCAGAAATAATTTTTTTTCATTTATCGACGACTATTCAAGGTTGATGTATCTCTATCTTCTATTTGACAAATCTGAAGCACTTGATGCGTTCAAAATATTCAAATTAGAAGTAAAGAAACAAAAGGAGAAGATAATTAAAATGGTCCGATCTGATAGAGGTCGTGAATATTATGGACGTTACACAGAAAAAGAATAAATGATTGGTCCATTTGCCGAATTCCTTCAAAAGGAGGGTATTGTTGCTCAATGCACTATGCCTGACACACCACAACAAAATGGTGTTCCTGAAAGAAAGAACCGGACTCTTATAGACATGGCCAGGAGCATGATTAGCACAACGAATTTGCCTATATCCTTTTGGAGTGAAGCTCTAAAAACCATTGTGTATGTTTTAAATAGGGTTCCATTTATAGCCGTTCCTAAAACACCTTTCGAGTTGTCGAATGGCTGAAAACCAAGTTTAAAACATTTACACATATGGGGTTGTTCAGTTGAAGTTAGGGTATATAACCCAAGCATAAAGAAAGTGGATAAACGAATGAAAAGTTGTTATTTTATTGGATATGCAGTTAACTCCAAAGGATATAGATTTTACTGCCTCTCGCATACTACAAAAGTGATTGAAGCTAGAAATGCTAAGTTTCTAGAGGATCATGAAGTCAGTGGGAGTGATTCGAATCGAGAATTCAATTTTGAGGAAGTAAGGGATATACATGTTATACCTTTATATGTAGACAATTCGGTTGCTATTCAACACAATAAAGAGCCACCAATGGTGCAACTTCAAAATGAAGAATCACATCAAGAACAAGTTGAACCCACTAATCCCACATCTACTGAACCAATGGGAGTACGAAGATCCTCAAAACTAAAAGGCCTGCAATTTAGCGATTATGTTGTATACCTTCAAGAGTCCGATTATGACATTGGATTGAATCATGACCCTATCTCATTTTCACAAGACATGATTTATGACAAATCGACACTATGGTACGATGCCATGAAAGAGGAGATGGAATCAATGGCTAAAAACAATGTCTAGGAACTTGTTCCGTTACCAAACAGAGCCTCTGTGGTGGGATGCAAATGGGTTTTTAAGACCAAAAGAGACTCGTTTGGTAACATTGAACGATATAAAGCCAGACTTTTAGCCAAAGGCTTCACTCAAAAAGAAGACATTGATTACCACGAAACCTTCTCTCCAGTCTCAAAGAAGGATTCATTTCGGATAATCATGGTATTAGTAGCTCATTTTGATCTCGAGCTAAATCAAATGGATGTGAAAACTATGTTTTTGAATGGGGTTCTTGATGAAGAGGTATACATGCGTCAACCTGACGGCTTTGTCAATTCTGATAACGATCAACTGGTTTGCAAATTGAATAAATCCATATATGGGCTTAAACAGGCTTCACGTCAATGGAACATCAGGTTTCATGAGGTAATCTCTTCATTCGGTTTCATTGAGAACATTGTTGATCAATGTATATACCTCAAGATGAGTGGAAGAAAATACATTTTCTTAGTCCTATATGTGGATGATATTCTACTAGCAAGCAGTGATCTTGGGTTATTGCATGAGACTAAGTGATTTCTTGCTTTGAACTTTGATATGAAGGATATGTGTGAAGCCTCTTATATTCTTGGCATAGAGATTCACAAAGATAGAACAAGTAAAATACTTGGTCTTTCTCAGAAGGCTTACATCATCAAAGTACTTGAGAAATTTGCTATGCAGAATTGTACGCCCATTGCGTCACCTATTGTCAAAGGAGAAAAGTTCAGTTTGGACCAGTGTCCTAAAAATGCATTGGAGCAGGATCAAATGAAAAGCATTCCATATGCCTCGCTCATTGGGAGCCTTATGTATGTATTGGTCTGTACCAGACCTGATATTGCATTTATGGCTGGAGTGCTTGGTAGATATCAAAGCAACCCTAGTATAGCTCATTGGAAATCAGCTAAGAGGGTGTTGAGATATTTACAAGGAACCAAAGATTATAAGCTCACATACAAACGATCAGAGAGTTTGGAAGTCATTGGATATTCTGATTCTGATTACTCTGGTTGTGTGGATACGAGTAAGTCTACTTCAAGATACATCTTTCTTCTTGCTGGAGGAGTTGTATCTTGGAGGAGTAAGAAGCAATCCATTATTTCTTCATCCACGATGGAGGCTGAGTTTATTGCATGCTATGAAACTACTTCACAGGCCTTATGGATGAGAAGTTTCATCAATGGTCTAAAAGTTGTCGATACTGTTGATAGACCCATAAAGATTTTCTACGACAATTCAACTGCTGTGTTCTTTGCGAAAAATAATAAAAGTGTGATTCGCAGTAAACATATCGACATAAAGTATTTGAAAGTCAAAGATCATGTTAAACAAGGAGAAGTAAAGATTGAACATATTAGTACGGAGTTAATGGTTGCTGATCCTATGACTAAAGGATTACCGGTTAAAGTTTTCAGGGATCATGCTACTGATATGAGACTTCTTAGTTCTCCTTGATTTGTTGTACTTTGATCTTATTTGTCTAGACATTTGTTGACTTTGAATATGCGCATTTAATGTTGTACGATCTATTTGATCCATGGACGTGGATCCATTTTGAGATGAATTATAGTAAATCATTCGGTTTGTTTAATTGAATGTATGATGCATTGTAATTCTTGGAAGGGAGTGCTTGACATCAAATGCATGATCTCTTTGATTCGTGTGTTGTATTTTTAGTCTAAGTTTGGTAGTCAATAGATCCAAGTGACAATAAAATTATGGCCATATTGTTTTATCACTTATG
The DNA here is from genome assembly GCA_036186865.1 of Eustoma russellianum. Taxonomy (NCBI): domain Eukaryota; kingdom Viridiplantae; phylum Streptophyta; class Magnoliopsida; order Gentianales; family Gentianaceae; genus Eustoma; species Eustoma russellianum. Next base: position 8,270,330 of record AP025054.1, on the reverse strand, counting down.
CTGTGTTATTTAGCATTCGACATGTGATCCAAGTGGGAGAATGTTAGATCAATTATAATTATTATAATTGATTGCTAGAATCTCATGATTTATTTGTAAATCACTAATGTGGATCACATGTATAACGTACCTGTACGTTATATTGGCTAGATATGTTGCAATTATTGATTGCATTAATTATCAGATTTGATTCTGATTGATTGGTAATTAATATGTTTCCTTGTTGGAAGAATTAATTGTAAGTCAAATAAGAAAAGAGGTCACAGGCCTAGCCTATAAATAGAGGACCTGTGATATTCTATCAATCATAGCCATACAGCATTCAGATAGGCATAAGCTGGAAAGCTCCATTTCCTGCAAGGATTTTTCTATGCAGCAGGCTTCCGATTCCAAGGCGACGACTAAACGATAACGGCCGGAGGTAACTTTTATGCTTCCCTTGTTTTTTTGGCCTAACATAATACCGATGAATTTCCGATGGAATCTTATACATGATATTCCAAACAGCAAGTTGGATACTACCGACGGAGTTGTCAAATGTAGCAACGACTTCCCGTTAACAATGATATCTTGATAGTATGCTGACGTATATTATGGATGGAATTTCGATCAATCGTGTGGATTATGGACACAAATTTACACATACTATACCGATGACTTTTCGATGATCGATGACATTTTGACCGTTCTTACTGATGAATACAAAATATTCATTTCTTTAACATTTTTGAAAAGTATTGATTATAATTTTTTGTGCCCAGTTAGCACGAACTACAACATACATAAAATATAGCCACATGAACAATGATTGCAAATCAATCTGCTCAAATCTTATAAGGGTGAGTCAATATATACAATATGAAACATATAAACCTCTTAGGAAGAACCTACATCTTTCCCTCTAGTCTATACATGACGATGTGACATTTAATTCTTTATATTTGCGCCTTTAGAAACATTGTGCATCCTTCTCAATCTCATCCTCAACTTCGCATCCCATTTATCCTTTCCATCCATCTCCCTTCATTTATCTATTAAAAAAACACATACAAGTGCTTTAGAAAGTACTCCAACTTTATATAAAAATATGTAAGAAGGTTAATTGGAGAAAAAAATAAAACTTAGATGTTATTAGTTTCGACCATACTCTAAATTAAGAGTTCAGTTTGTCACCATACCCTGAATCGGAAAAACAAAACGATTGGTGCTAAAGACCAAAAGTTCGGGGATGAATTCAGAGTTTGGTGACAGAGTTCGGTCTGATTTTGAAGTTTTTTTGCTTTTGACAGAAAGTTGCACTGAAAGTTTTATGAAGCCATTTGTTGAACGTTCAGTCCTGAGTTAGGTGATGACTTCTAAGTTGCAACGTTCGAAAATTCTGAATCTAGTATTCAATCAAAGTGACCAAACATTTGGTCGATTGCAGAAATTAGAACTTTCTACTATTTTTTGATGAAATGATGCAACTTTTGAAACTTGGACTGCTCTTCAACCTTGAACGATCATAAAATAACTTTGGAAGTTAAATTCTTTACCAAAGTGTCAAGTTAACTTATTTTTGTAAATTAAAGTCTATAAATACAATGTTCAAAAGATTTTAAACATATACTCTTGATATGCCTTTTGAAAACTTCACTCTGCTTCCGTCTTTGATGTTGAACACTTCAAAAAGACAAGCTCAATCTTCTTTTTCGTAGAGTAAATAAAAAGAAGAAGCCGCTAAATCCTGTGAGGCATTTGCCACGTAGTCTACCTTGCTCAATCGTGGAGACAATTTTGCTTTAAGAAAAAAAACATTTATTACATCTTAGCTATTTTCTTTCTTCTTTGTTTCATTTTCGTTATATTTGATTAGTATATCTTTGTCATTTATGTGCATTTACAAATAAAAACTAAGGAAACTTATGTTTTATTTCTTTGATGCTCTCTTCCGATTTCTATAGACTTATAATTTGTTTTATTGGTTTCGCCAATGGTTTATCATCTTCCATATCTTCTAAGCCTAAATTTCAAACAATCTTAAAGCAAAATTATTGTGGAGGATAATATTACTCAAAATAAAGAAACCCATGAAGGAAAACAGAGGAGAAAGAAAGTTCCCGTTGTGGGTGAATGTGATATCCATGAATAATAAAAAGAAAAGAAGAGAAAAAAATACCTAATTAGTTGTATGCAACTTGGCCCTTGTCAACTGTATAGAAGTTTGTTCCACCGTTATATGCGAACAATATGATGTGATAGAAGTAGCAACTTCTCAGATGAAAGGTCATTTTTGCAAAGAGATAAATGTGGTGTCACTCTCATTTTCGGCCTGTGGGGATTGATATTTCCTTGAAATGTCGAACATAAGAATAGGAAAAACTGGTTATTACAAGAACTAAATGGTTTGAGGAACATCTAAAAAGTGCTGATAGAAGGACAAAGACGGATTCAACAATTCTTGAAAATGAATGAAGAGGAAAAACCAACGAGAATATCAAGTTGGTGAAAGGAAAGAAGATCACCATAATCATCATCTTTTCGAGGTGACCCTTGTTCGTAGTGCAACAGAATGGATGGTAGAAGTTATGCCTACCAAGTACATTACAACCAATAGGTATTTATTTCTTGAATTTCAAGAGATAAAAAGTGGTAAAAAAATTTTCTTTCCTTAAAATTAACTTTGTCTATAAGGTTGAAGTTGACAATGTGTTTTATATCCCTACTGCATGTAGGATTTTGGCTTCTGAGTTGCTACCAAACAAGAATATTATTGTCTACTTTTTGTACTATGTGTGCGATCTTTTAACTCATAATAGGTTTGCATCTAGTTTATATGTGATTGATTCATTTGCCTTGTATTATGAAGACAAGATCATGAGAATACTAATAAGAGAAAGAAGAAGATGAATATTATCACCATTATATTGACTAAAAGCATGTAATACATGTTTTCTTTATGCTTGAGGAGAATTTATGCATCTATTTAAACGTGTTTAAATATATGACATGATTTGGCTTGATGTCTAATAAAGATTTTATGTTGAAAGCATATTCTAAGCTTTGAAGTTGGCCTGGTCATTTGACTTGGGATATAATTCTAAAAATATATTTGTCTCGATGTTTAAATGTGAAGCATGTTGGTTGTATAGAATATTGAAAGCATACTATAGTAAACGAAAAACCTAAGAATTACAGATTTGGTAGTTTGCTTTCGCTTTTTGAAGATAGAGATTCTTGTTGAAAATAAAATAACTAAGACTAGTTATTTTTATGAATTTATGATGAACCTTATGTGTACATGAAGTTTTCTTGCCTTAGGCATTTGATGATTGTGTTAAAATGCTAAGAAGTTTTATGGAAAACTTAAAAATTATTGAAGATAGATTTCTAGGTTTGATGGCAACATTTAGTCTAACTTGATATAAGTATTTTGAGTTGGACTTATTACCCAAGTTGTTATTTATATAATATTTTTCAAGAATGAGAATTTTGGGATAGGTAGCACTTGGCCTATTTGGATATAATTTTAGAATCAATAGTTGAGTTAATAATTCACATTTATCATTTGATTAACGAGCAATGATTTGAATTATAACCATGAACAAAGGGTGTAAGAAAAGAGGAATATAAAGGATATTATGATGTCAAGAATATTTTTTATTGAACATTTTATGAATGATACACAAGTGTAGTTTAAGAAAGTATATGAACTTCTCTATGATGTATTGCACGCTTATACACGTCTATAAGATAGTGGAAAAGTGTAAGTCAACCATTTTTCTTATGAACTTTGTTGAAGTCTATTTCATCATGACAATAATATGTTTTAAGGGTTGAGAGACTTGCATTTAGTATAGCACGCAAATGGATACATAAGTTTAGTGTCTATGTTCTTAAATATAGATAGCAAATAATGAAAGTTATTTGTCTAAAGATGAACACTAAACTAAATGTAAGATTCATGATAAAATACGATTCTGTTGAGTCTATGTTATGATTGAAAGATCAAAAGGTTGCTTTCTTATGAATCTCTAATCATAAGAAAGTTGTTGGAGTTTACTCTAAAATGACATAGAAAGCTAAGTTTATGTTCATTGTTGGAAGCCTTTTGAGTTGAATAATATCATAGCTTGTTGTTGATTACATGATATGTGAATTAAAGTTGTATAGTTGATAATATTCATTTGGTGAAATGAATGTTGTAATTTAGTTCAAGTGGCATTTTTTATAGTTAATATTGACATGAAATTATGATGAAATATGGTGGTCTTTGTCCTACATATTTGTTGAAAGTGAAGCTATATTTTAGAATGCTGCTGTGTGACATGTAAATATCTTGTCTGTGTTGTATCACTTATAAATAAGTTTAGAAGGTTGAAGCAGAAAATTAGATCAATATTAATATGGTTATTAGCTTATGGTTCTAATTTTTTGAAGGCTTTTTTTTGTTTGAGCTTATGAGTATGATAGGATTTCTTGATGTATATGAAATTAATTTTGTTTTGTTTGGTTGATATTTGTTGGTTAAGCTAACTCCATGATAAAGATGTTTATGATGAATGTTGATTATATTTGTCGACAGAGTTGGTTAATGAAAACATTATGTTGTATTGAGTTTGATGGTTTGTTGGTAAATGCAAAACTCAATCTCTCCAAACTTGTTTCTAGTTAGTCTTCATAGAGTAGTGAGATGTTTGTGATTCATTGACAGGAATCTGATGCGTTTTTGACGGCGTAAAAAATTCGATCTTTTCTTGTTATAACAAAATCCTCCACAAGACGCCATTTCGGTTGTCAAGAACGATGTTCACCACCCTTGACCGTGTGTTTCTTGATTTAGAATTAGCAAGATTCTCCAACCTTGCAGCTTGTTCGTGATCCAAGAACAAATTATGACCCTTGGGACGTGTCTTCAAGTCTGAAAGATTCGATTCTTTCACAAGTTTGCTCAAGACGTTGATATAGAATCTAAATTTAATCTTGTGGTGTGTGGTTTAGGTGGTAAGTATTGAAACATTTGATGCATACAATCCATAATGATTCACATGCTTGTAGGATCTGCAAGACACCACTACAAGGGGGGTTGAATAGTGGGTGCGAAAAATTTGGTTTTTAAAATTGTTTTAGACCAAAAACCCAACTTTTGAAAACAGTTTCTGTTTTCAGGACCTGTTTTGAATTGTTTTGCAAACTAGTTTACAGATCCTCAAAAATTCTGAAATTTGGAGAGATTTTAGTCTCAGATGTTCTGAGTATCTCCTAAAAATTTCAGATTAAAATTCAACCTTTAACCCCTTTAAAAACGTTGGTGGTCAGATAGCGCAAATCTGTCAAAAATGGTAGTCTGATTTGAAAAATTAATTCCAATTGAACCGTGACTTCAAATGCTCTGAAACTTTAATGGAACACCCCTTATTATGTTTATTTAATTGGGTTGAAACAGTTTTGAAAAATGCGTTTGGAAAGTTTTTCAAATACGTTAAAAGTCTCAACCTTTGCAAACCTGAAAATCAGACTGCACTAGTCTCAGAACTTTTGACGTTTGGATGACTTATACTTGTCCAAAAGGGTTGAAATTTGTG
>AP025054.1:8153601-8257713 GCA_036186865.1 Eustoma russellianum | reverse complement strand
TGGCTCGTTAGTACGACAACATTATATATGAACTATATAAGCCAGGTTTCATGCAAAAACGTGTCAAGTCATAAAACGTGTCATGCATTTCGTTGGTACACGTTATTTAAATCATGTATTTTGTAATCACTCAAACCCCTTTTTCTCTACAATGCTTAGATCACAAACAAAAACCATAATTCCCTAAGAGATTCTTAGCAACAAGATTGAAGAAAATACTCGCTAGCTTTATGGCAAAGTAGCAAGCTTTATGTGTACGCCAATTACTATTCTAGATGCAACATTTCTGAGTTTCATCCAGCAATAACCAATAATAATATTAAAAAACAGAAGGCACATTCCAGGAAAAGATAAAACGCAGTAAAACAACAAAAAAAATGAATCAAGAAAAATATGCGAACGAGGTTTATGTTTTTTTATGTATGGCGGACTGTTTCTGTTTAGTGCGTATGGTTTATTCAAGAACAATAGTCTCGACTCAATAGGATGCAAGTTAATGGCCAAGTATCGAGAAACATAAAGATAATTCAAGAAAACAACCAAGAATAAATTCCGTATGGATGTGTGTGTATGCGGATATTGGGCTGTGTACACGGACATAAAATTGTGTTATGAACTGTAGCGCCCCGCTCCCGAGTCCTAACATCGGGAACAGTGCATCCGTCGTATCTCACTAAGGAGAATACAAAGCGTCGAATCAATCTCTTACTTGTCAAAATGTCGTAGAAATTTTTTTCGCGGAAACGTAAACCATAACATATATTAAACTCCGATAACCGTCATTACACTGCTAAATAAAAATTATGGGAATAAAAGTAGTAAAGTAGTATGTGGAAAATTCTCAAAGTATAAATAAAAACAAAACAGCTGCAGAGTCCCCTCATATCCTAGCTGCAGCTCTCAACCAGCTCACTCTGCTATGTCCGTCCCGTCCTCAACGAAGATATGCTCATAGTCCTCATCCGACTCACCTGGGAAGTAGGGGTGAGTGACAGAAATCACCCAGTAGATGCCCGCCTCAAACAAATACAAAACGTACATACCGAAATGATATAGCCACATAGCACATAGACATAAGATAACATGCATAGGATAAAGTAAATGCGGTAAGTAAAGCACTCCACATAAAAATGCGCAAGTACGTGATGCATGCTCAATCAACGTGTCACACACAACAAAGTCATGTCACACATAATGCCGATATCCATACCGTGCAATGCATGAACCCGGGTCCTACTGAGTGGCTGCAGGTCGTACACCCCACAGTCACCATACTGAGTGTGCGTGGCCGCGCCACCGCACACCATCCTGAGTGTCGTGGCCCCGCCACCGTTACACCATCCTGAGCGCCGTGACCCTATGTCACGACCCGCCATCAATGCAATGCACGTGCCATGAATGCAAAAACACAATCGCCTCGGGCCCGTACGCCCATCCTCACAAACTCCGGCACTCAATATTTGGTTTTGTAAATTTTACAATTATTGTAAAGTTGTTATTTAGCATTACCCTTATTTTTCCTTAGCTTGTATTAATTTTCTAGAATTTTCTACTAATTTTTCCTATTTTTCTCTTATTTAATTCTATTTATTACTAATTATTTTTAATTACTTACATTTACCAAAATTCAGAAATTGAGTGAAAATAATTTAATTTTAACCTTTTATATTTTCTGGAATTTATTTAGAATTTTCTAATAATTAAATATATTTTTCTCAAATTTTAAACTAATTTTAATTAATTATTTATTGTTTAATCATTTCAGAAATTAATTTCAGATTTTTTTTTAAAATTTTCGGTCTGGGCCGGCCTGCTACCTGGTCCGGTCCGCTGGCCATCCGGTCCGGTCCGGCAGCCAGGCCGGTCCAACATTTTCTTTTTTTTATTTTTTTATATTAAATTATATTTCCTTCTAACATTCATAAAATTTTTGTTTTAACTCCGATTGACCTCAAACCAGTTGCGTTGGACTCGTTATAACGAGACGCATCTTTTGAAGGTGGACACGTCATCACGTGTCCGGACGCGCCGTCAGGGGCCGCGCGTGGGCCCCACGCGCCACCCCCTGAAACGCGTACGTCAGACCTGTTTTTTAGACTTTCAATCCATTTTCAACCTATTCCGGACTAGATGAACCTATTCTAAGGTCAAAACACATTTTTAAGGAGTCTAATCTTGATAAAGTTACAATTTTGATTCCAATCCTAACCCTTTTTATCAATTTAAGAACACATATATAGAAGACAACTTCCACGTATGCAAAGATCATGCCTTTTCAACAAATCCGAACATACCTTCATGTAAACAATTTAAAATCCCACCAAACACATGCAAAATCAATTAACATGCTCTCATTTAAACAATTAAAGGAAACAGAACACATAGCATATACATTAGGGCATGCTTGAATCGTATTCCTTTGAGGGGGAAGAGGCACCTACCTCGTTTGACGCTAGAAACGAATAGATTTGACGGATTGGATCTTGGGTTCGGGGTCTCGCTAGCCTTTTTCTTCTTCTTCTTTTTTTTCTCTTTCTTTTTTTTTCTTTCTTTTCCTCCCTCACTGTCGTTCTCTCTTTTCTCCAGAGGAAGGCGTCGTTTTTTTTATAAGAGGTTTGGGGAATTTTATTTTGATTAGGGGAGAGATTTTAGGGATTTGATAGAGAAATTTTAAAGAAAATAGGATAGTGTAATTATCTTGAATAATTTAAATTAAACACTCTTTTTCCTTTCTTTTATCTTTATCCTACATTATCTCTTATTATTATTATTACTATTATTATTATTATTATTATTATAAATCACGGCTGTAACATCCTACCCACCTTACAAAAAGTTTCGTCCTCGAAACTTGATGTATCTTATTCGAACAGGTGTGGATATCTCTCTCGCATATGCTCCTCGAGCTCCTAAGGCGCTTCGCGCTCCGTATGATTGGTCCACTTAACTTTACATAAGGGTGACTTAGTGTCTCAATGCCTGGTCCTTGTGATCAACGATCTTGATAGGAGTCTCTTTATATGTGGTGTCCGTCGAATCTTCAACGGTGGCGCGTCTAAAACCTGGCCCAGGTCCGGTACATATCTCCTCAACTGAGGAACATGAAATACGCCGTGCACCTGAGCCAAGACAGGGGTAACGCTAATCGATAGGCTAAGGTACCGACCCTCTCGAGTACCTCATATGGACCAATGTAGCGAGGCCTTAGCTTACCCTTCAAACCAAATTGTGAACCCCCTTCATAGGCGACACTCTGAAGTAAACCTTCTCGCCCACAACGAACTCTAAAGGACGCCTCTTTGAATCTGCCCAACTCTTGCTTTTGTTTTGCGCAACCTTGAGCCTATCATGTATCCACTTCACTTTTTATATGGTCTGTTCCACCAACTCAGGACGGTAATAGTACGCTCACCAACTGCGTCCCGATGAACAGAGGACATGCGCTTACGTCCATAGAGCGCCTCCAAGTGTGTCATGCCGATGGCACTATGGTGAATATTGTTATAGAAGAACTCAATTAACTTGATCATACCATCCCAGTTCCTCTTGAAGTACAACACACATGCTCTCTACATGTCCTCTAAAGTCTGGATGGTCCTTTCAGACTGCCCATTTGTCTACCGATGAAAAGCGGTGCCCAACCGTAGCTCTGTCCTCAACCTTCTCTGTCAAGCTAACCAGAATCGGGAGGTGAACCTCGGGTCACGGTCTGATACGTTTCTGACAGGAACGCCATAAAGACTGACACTATCATCAATGTACAACGTCACCAATCTCTCCAAGGTTACATCACTAGGCACAGGTAGAAAGTGAGCAGACTTCATCAATCGATTAACAATCACCCAGATCATGTCGTTGACATTTCTTGTTTTAGGGAGCCCTACAACAAACTCAATCGTCACATGCTCCCATTTCCACTACGGTATCTCCAATGGCAATATCAAACCTCCCGGATATCACTAAGCGTATGATCCTCCTTTTGTGCCTCCTTAATTCGCTCAATCAGAGATGAGGTAATAACCAAGGACGCCAGAACATTAGCAGTGGAATCAACAATGTCAAGATCAAACTCTGCCATCTCTTTCTCCAGTGGCATCCATCTGGCATGATTAGGCTTTCTACTCAAGACATCTGCAACCCGGTTTGCCTTCCCCCGGATGATAACTGATGGTCATGTCATAGCATCTCCTCTGACGCATATTCGACTCTTTCTGTGTGAATAAATACTTCAAGCTCATATGATCTGTGAAGAATTTGCACTTTACACCGTATAGATAATGACGCCAAATCTTTAATGCAAATACCACCGCTGCCAGCTCCAGATCATGAGTCGGGAAATTTTGTTCATATTGCTTCAACTGTCTCGAAGCGTATGCACCAACCCTATCTCTCTGCATCAACACACACCCTAGCCCATTCTTCGAGGCGTCGCCGTAGATGACAAACCCTTCAGTGTCAGAGGGCTGTGCCAATACTGTTGCAGTCGTCAACCTCCATAAAACTTTTCTCACACTCGGAGGTCCATAGGGATTTGGTCTTCTCTTTTTTTTGAGTCAATCGACTCAGAGGTGCTGCGATATTCGAAAATCCCTCCATGAATTTGCGATGATGACCGACAAGGCCAAGAAAACTGCGTAACTCAGTTACATTAGTAGGTCGGAGTCATTCTGTAATCGCCTCTATCTTCTTTGGGTCAACAGAAACGCATTTCTCAGAAATCATGTGGCCTAAGAAAGTCACACTCTCTAACCAGAACTCGCACTCGCTGAACTTTGCATACAAATTTTTCTTCCTGAGAGTCTCCAATACCTCCCGCAAGTGTTCAATATGCGTCTCCTGATCAGGTGAATACACCAAGATGTCTCGATGAACACTACTACGAAACATCCAATTTCTCCCTGAACACTGTGTTCATCAAATCCATAAAGACCGCAGGTGCATTCGTCAGTCCAAAAGGGCATTACAAGAAGCTCGTAGTGCCCGTATCGAGTGTGGAATGCTGTCTTTGCTATATCCTCCGCCTTAATCCTCAACTGATAGTAGCCTGATCGGAGGTCAATCTTCGAGAACACTCTGGCACCCTTCAACTGATCAAATAGGTCGTCGACCCTTGGTAGTAGATATTTATTATGTATTGTGATCTTATTAAGCTCACGATAGTCGATGCATAGCATCAGACTACCGTCTTCTTCTTCACAATAATACTGGTGCCCCCAGGGCGAAACACTAGGTCTGATGAACTTCCGGTCCAGCAACTCCTGCAACTGTTCCTTGAGCTCCCTTAACTCTGCTGGTGCCATCCTGTATGGCGCCTTCGAGATCGGTTCGGCTTGGGTATAAGATCGATCTCGAACTCTGCTTCCCTGCTCGGTGGTGAACCTGGTAGCTCATTAGGGAAGACATCTTTAAATTCTCGCACCACCGGAATGTCCTCCCCTTTGCTTTATGCTGCTTCTAACCCTATGGTGGAGGGGCTTGTAACCGGTGTAGGGCACTCTCTAGCGTAATGTCCCAGTTGCACAATTGTAGCAAACTTTTTGAGCTCTGTAGCACTGACCTGTGTGCAACGTCCACACTGTGTACATACTGGGGGTGGCGGTCCAAATGCCTTGAGTGGCTGTGCCGCTGTCGCTGCGGGACCCTCAATCATCAATGGTCGAGACGCCGATCCCTGTCTCTGCTGTGGTGGTCTGAAAGATTGCCCGGTCAGATGGCGACGCGGAATCTTCATCCATCTCCCTGATCTCCCAAGACGGAACTCCTCTCGCGGTCTCTTAGCCCTGCCGACCGCTGCAACCCTCTCGAAATCACCCTCGACCTCGAGATACACCTCCAACAACTCTTCAAAAGTGGTAGGCTGGGTGCAGATGATCAATGATTAAATACGAGAGCTTAAGCCGGTCTTGAACTCCAGCATCTTCGCTTCCTCGTTATCCATGATGACAGGCATGTATCTCGTAAGTGCATGGAACCTCTCAAAATACTGGTCCCTAGTCATGGATCCTTATGTCAGAAGCTGAAACTCCGCCATCCTCCTCTGAATGACACTTTCAGGAACATAGTGCTTCTGGTACTCCTCCCTGAACCGGGTCCATGTCGGCGGTGGAGTCAGTCTGCGTGCCACGCCCCGCCACCATTTCTCGTCATCACCCTCTAAGAATGGTACAACCACATCAACCTTCAGGCCATCCAGAACCTGCATCCACCTTAATTGCTCATACAGATTCTTGAGCCAGATCTCTGCTCCTCTGGTCATGGGGTACCCCTGAACATAGGTATCCGGTAGTTCTGCATCTCCCGGTAGAAAAATCAAGCCCCCTAGGGTGGTTGTGCTGGTGGTGACTGCTGCTGCTGCTGCTGCAGCTGTGAGCCATCTGTATCTGCTGCTGGGCCACCAATGTAGTCAGCGTGGCCAGGGTATCTGCAAGGACCTGAGGAATGGTCCCCTGACCCTGCTGATCATCGCCATCGTGTCCTCCGTTTCTAGCTGGCGGCTCGCGCCGTGGAGGCATTATTCAGAGTTTGAGTTCATAAGACGGATACAGATTAATCAAGAGTAAGTTGAAGGATTGGACGCTGAAAGAATGGTAATTAAATAAGGAAAGCTCACCATCGGCACACACCTCCCATAACCCGATCATAACTTAAGTCTAAAATCATCACTTAAGTCTACTTTGTTTATTAGGGGCAAAATTGTCATTTTGCAAAAGATCATAACTTATGTCTAGTGATCTAGTTAATCCTGCGTTTCCGAGGCGGATCTGAAGCCTCGGCTCTGATACCACCTGTAGCGCCCCGCTCCCGAGCCCTAACATCGGGAACAGTGCACCCGCCGTATCTCACTAAGGAGAATACAAAGCGTCGAATCAATCTCTTACTTGTCAAAATGACGTAGAAATTTTTTTCGCGGAAACGTAAACCATAACATATATTAAACTCCGATAACCGTCATTACACTGCTAAATAAAAATTATGGGAATAAAAGTAATAAAGTAGTATGTGGAAAATCTCAAAGTATAAATAAAAACAAAACAGCTGCAGAGTCCCCTCATATCCTAGCTGCAGCTCTCAACCAGCTCACTCTGCTATGTCCGTCCCGTCCTCAACGAAGATATGCTCATAGTCCTCATCCGACTCACCTGGGAAGTAGGGGTGAGTGACAGAAATCACCCAGTAGATGCCCGCCTCAAACAAATACAAAACGTACATACCGAAATGATATAGCCACATAGCACATAGACATAAGATAACATGCATAGGATAAAGTAAATGCGGTAAGTAAAGCACTCCACATAAAAATGTGCAAGTACGTGATGCATGCTCAATCAACGTGTCACACACAACAAAGTCATGTCACACATAATGCCGATATCCATACCGTGCAATGCATGAACCCGGGTCCTACTGAGTGGCTGCAGGTCGTACACCCCACAGTCACCATACTGAGTGTGCGTGGCCGCGCCACCGCACACCATCCTGAGTGTCGTGGCCCCGCCACCGTACACCATCCTGAGCGTCCGTGACCCGTATGTCACGACCCGCCATCAATGCAATGCACGTGCCATGAATGCAAAAACACAATTGCCTGGGGCCCGTACGCCCATCCTCACAAACTCCGGCACTCAATATTTGGTTTTGTAAATTTTACAATTATTGTAAAGTTGTTATTTAGCATTGCCCTTATTTTTCCTTAGCTTGTATTAATTTTCTAGAATTTTCTACTAATTTTTCCTATTTTTTTCTTATTTAATTCTATTTATTACTAATTATTTTTAATTACTTACATTTACCAAAATTCAGAAATTGAGTGAAAATAATTTAATTTTAACCTTTTATATTTTCTGGAATTTATTTAGAATTTTCTAATAATTAAATATATTTTTCTCAAATTTTAAACTAATTTTAATTAATTATTTATTGTTTAATCATTTCAGAAATTAATTTCAGATTTTTTTTTAAATTTTCGGTCTGGGCCGGCCTGCTACCTGGTCCGGTCCGCTGGCCATCCGGTCCGGTCCGGCAGCCAGGCCGGTCCAACATTTTCTTTTTTTTTATTTTTTTATATTAAATTATATTTTCTTCTAACATTCATAAAATTTTCGTTTTAACTCCAATTGACCTCAAACCAGTTGCGTTGGACTCGTTATAACGAGACGCATCTTTTGAAGGTGGACACGTCATCACGTGTCCGGACGCGCCGTCAGGGGCCGCGCGTGGGCCCCACGCGCCACCCCGTGAAACGCGTACGTCAGACCTGTTTTTTAGACTTTCAATCCATTTTCAACCTATTCCGGACTAGATGAACCTATTCTAAGGTCAAAACACATTTTTAAGAAGTCTAATCTTGATAAAGTTATACAATTTTGATTCCAATCCTAACCCTTTTTATCAATTTAAGAACACATATATAGAAGACAACTTCCACGTATGCAAAGATCATGCCTTTTCAACAAATCCGAACATACCTTCATGTAAACAATTTAAAATCCCACCAAACACATGCAAAATCAATTAACATGCTCTCATTTAAACAATTAAAGGAAACAGAACATATAGTATATACATTAGGGCATGCTTGAATCGTATTCCTTTGAGGGGGAAGAGGCACCTACCTCGTTTGACGCTAGAAACGAATAGATTTGACGGATTGGATCTTGGGTTCGGGGTCTCGCTAGCCTTTTTCTTCTTCTTTTTTTCTCTTTCTTTTTTTTCTTTCTTTTCCTCCCTCACTGTCGTTCTCTCTTTTCTCCAGAGGAAGGCGTCGTTTTTTTTATAAGGGTTTGGGGAATTTTATTTTGATTAGGGGAGAGATTTTTAGGGATTTGATAGAGAAATTTTAAAGAAAATAGGATAGTGTAATTATCTTGAATAATTTAAATTAAACACTCTTTTCCTTTTCTTTATCTTTATCCTACATTATCTCTTATTATTATTATTATTATTATTATTTTATTATTATTATTATAAATCACGGCTGTAACATGAACATAATAATACGAGTGAAAAAACTATCTGAACATACTTGCATCAAAAAGCTATAATTTTTTCCTTTTGAACTAATCTTGGATGAAATTCGCATACCTATTGTGTTAAATTTTCTTTCTGGAACCTAGTAATTGGATCTAGTTGAATATACAATCAACTGCACCAAAAAGGCTTATAAGTTTGCTGAAAGAGCTATTTAGTCTTGTCTTGGATTCTTGTTGTTGGAATGTGTTAGAGTTTTGATGATTTGCACAATTGGAACTTGGAACGCAAGATTAGGCGTTTTATGTGAAGTGTTTGAAGGTCAGTATACTTCGAACGCCTACATAAGGCGCCTCATGTAAAGGCTCTGGAAGCCAGTATACTTCGAACGCCTACATCAGGCGCTCCATGTGTCTTGGTCGAATTCCAGTACACTTCCAACGCCTACATTAGGCGCTTCATGTGTTGTGGCTAAATTACAGTATACTTCGAACGCCTAGATTAGGCGCTTCATGTGTACTGCTAAGTCAAAAGTACTTTTCCCTCCAAAATGGACACGTACGTCAAGTTTCTTTCTGATAAAAGTCAGAAGTACTTCGAACAAGTATGAAGGCTGAGATTAGGCATTTCATGTGATATCGAACACATTCAGCTGCCCACATAAGGCGCTTCATGTGAGATTGAACGCTTGTTCAAAATCTCATGAAGCGCTCCATGTCACATTGAACGCTTGTTTATTAAACACTTAAAGCGCTTTATGTGATTTATGTACAAATATCTTATGCTATGCTTATTAACTTTACTTGACATTTTGTACCCTCCTCTTTTAGTGCTATTTTCACAGGTTCCTCTCTTTCTTGAAAAAGTCATATTTCCTCTTCTAGCTCTCAACAAGAAGCTTCTCCAAGAAAGTTGCCATCACAAGAAGACAAAGCCCATTATTGGCTCTGCAGAAGATTTCAAACGGGAAGAATTTGAAAGAGAAATAAAACAAGGGTTTCATCTCTTTCCTCTCCAACTTTCTGCTATTCAAGCTCTCAAATTTCTCTCAAAGTTTCAAGCTCTCAAAATAGTTGTAATCTTGTATATTTTACTTTATTGTTGAGAGTTGTGTTGTAAAGGAAGAAGAAGAGTCTTCTTCTTAGTGAGTGAAGATTGTGAGAGGCATTTAGATTATTGTTCAAGAAGCTACGGTGTTTCTTGTTTGAGAAATCTAGACCTTAGAGAGTTAGTTGATAGTGTTGTGGTGCACTATACTCCCTACAAGAATTCTTTGAGGGTAAAGAAGTTCTTTGGAGGCTAGACTTCAAGGGGTTAGTTTTCTTGGTTGTGGTCTAGGCGTGTGGCCTAGTTTTTATCTTGGTGGATTTTGATTCTTTGATTGTTGTTTCCCCATAGAAATAACAATCCCCCTTTCAAAATCCTTCTTGTGAAAAATCAAGAAGGTAGATGAGTAGAGTTATTTGACTTGAACCTCTATATATCTTTGTGTTCTTTACGCTTCCGCAAAGTTTCATCCTTTTCAAGAACACACCCAAGTATTGGTTGCACTCAAAAACGAAAAATATTTAAGAAATATTCATACTTGGTGAACACACTATTCAACCCCCCCTTCTAGTGTGTTCTAATGGACCTAACAATTGGTATCAATCCAAAATCTTGAGTATTTGAGTTCAAATAGAAGATTTGATCTTTAAGTATGGATCCCTTTAGTTATGATGATGTTAGTTCCCCCAGTGGTGATCCTCAAGAAGAAGGAGGCAAGAAACACTTCTCCCTTCCATTTCTAGTGTACATATCAAAGTCCCTATGTTTGATCCTTTAAATTACCCACTATGGAAGTCCAACATGGAAACATGTTTACGTGCTTGTGGGCATCGTATTTGGAGAGAAGTATCAAAAGGTTCCACTATTCCTTTTGATGTGATGATCCTACTCCGGAAGAGGAGTTGCAATTTGCAATAAATAGCAAAGCTCTTGCTATTTTGAATAGCTTTCTTTCACAAAATGAGAGAGCTCAAATACAAGGGTCCAATCCGCCCATGAAGCTTGGACTAAGTTGGAGATGATCTATGAAGGAACATCGCAAGTTAGGAAGGCCAAGAGGAGACAACTTATTAAACAATTTTAAAATTTCAATGTCCCCAAAGGCGAGAAGATAGAGGAGTCTATCTAAGGTATACCAGCTTGTCAACTTAGTCACGGCGGTTGGCAAAAGATTGAACAAGAATATCTCAACCATTGCTTCCTAAATAGCTTAGGAAGAGAATGAAACGTAAAAGTAAAGGCCATTGAGGAGTCCAAGGATTTGGAGACCATCACCTTGGATGAGCTTTACGGGAATATCATCACTTATGAGATTCATCTTGATGCACAAGAGAAAAATGACCCCATTCGCAACTCATCAAAATCCCTTGCGTGCGAGTCGGAGGACATCGGATGATGAAGTCGGACTTCTTGTTAGAAGGTTTCGACATTTTTCTAGAAAAAATGAAGATGAAACCAAGAGATTCATCAAAGAAAAATTTTCCAAGGACAAAGTGAAGGACCAAGACATCAAATGCTATAAGTGTGGGGAAGTTTGGTCACTTTATGAAAGATTGTCAGGTGAAGGAGCCACAACTCAAAGACAAGAAGACCATCTACCAAAGGAAGAAGGGACCGCCCACCACGTGGCACACAAGGGGGGTGGTGAGGCTGGGTGCGGATGACCCCTACCCAGTCTCACTACCCTCCTTGTGTGCCACGTGTCGGGAGGTCATTTAATACCCCCTTAAAGGGGGGTCAGGAGATCCTCTCCCATGCAGAAGGCTTTCATCATTGATTCGTAGAGAAGAAGATAGAGGTCGGTGGAATGGTACGTCTTTTGGTCATGATGGCCCAAGTATTACACACTTACTATTTGCAGATGACTCACTTCTGTTTTTTTAAGCTACAGTGGAGCAAGCACAAATCGTAAAGAATGTTTTAGGGCAATATTATGAGATATTGGGCCAAGCAATTAACTTACAAAAATCTCATGCTTTCTTCTCCAAAATACAAACCTTACATTGGCAGCAGCGATTTGTGATACCTTGGGAGTACAGCATGGACCTACTGACGGAAGGTATTTGGGACTACCCTACATGATTGGTCGCTCAAAGCAACAATCTTCCAGTGCATTAAGATAGGGTCGGAAAAAAGTGTCTGGTTGGAAGGAGCAGTTTTCTATCTTCTGTGGGGAAGGAGGTTCTCATAAAATCAGTTTTCCAGGCTATCCCAACATATGTCATGAAATGTTTTCAGCTACCAAATGCTGTCTGTGACAAGATAACGTCCATTATACGGGCATTTTGGTGGTGCACGAAGGAAAAGATCGCGCAATAATGTGGAAATCGTGGGACAATGTGTGCAAAACGAAGCAAGATGGTGGGTTGGGATTTTCTGATTTGAAGGCCTTTAATTTGTCAATGCTAGCAAAACATTGGGTGGAGGCTCATCCCAATTCTAAGAAGTCTGATGGCTCGCGCCTTAGCTAGCAAGTATTACCCAAGAGGCAGTTTCTATACAGCAGGGTTGTCAGCCAGACCTTCTTATCTATGGCGTAGTATTTTGGAGGGAAGGTTTGTGCTAGCTTTGGGTGTTCGTTTTCGAGTAGGTGATGGCAATAGCATCAACATATGGAATGATCCTTGGGTCCCTCTTCTTCCCTCCTTTAAGCCACTGAAACGAGGACTACACACCTCCAATGTGCGCAAGGTTTAAAGATCTTATGTTAACTGATGTTGGCAGATGGAATGATAATTTGTTGAACGGTATTTTCTTGGCATTGAACTGAGGCTATCAAATCTATCTCAATTGTTAGCCATGCTGGAGAAGATAGAATGATATGGCACCATACACCTAATGGAATGTACTCGGTCAGGTCCGGCTACCACACATATATGTGGTATCATGGTAACTTATCCGGACAAGGAGATACCTCGGAACCAAGGAAGCAGCAATCTTTTTGGAAGCAAATATGGAAGATTCCAACAATGCCGAAAATTAAGATCTTTCTTTGGAAATTATTGGAAGGGGCGTTAGCAATGCAGGGTAATCTTGTCCGTCGCCTTAACCACGTCACAACTTACTGCCCGTTGTGCATGTTACACATTGAAACCGAGTTCCACTGCTTCTTTAGTTGTGCCTGGGTCGTTGAAATATGGATTTCAGTGATGCACATCCCATACTGCAGTCTACTCAATTTTGCATGACATTCTCTATTGGTGTTGTGAACATTTAGCTCCTGAGCAATGTGCAAAACTCTCACTTCTATTGTGCTCATCTGGAAGGCTAGCTGTGATTTTATATTCAATGAGAACAGGGCCCAGCCTAGCGTGAAAAATGTTGCAGACGATTGTGCTGCAATCCTCCCATCTATGCTTCAGACAGTGAATACAGTAGACTGTGCAATGGGAGAATTTCAGAAACTAAAGGATACGCTGTACTGGACACCCCCAAGCCCTTTCATTGTATGTCAATGTTGATGCAGCATGTGGTGAGGATGGAAGTTGGGCTTCGGGGCTTCTAGTACGCGATTGGCAGGGGAACATTCCGTGGGCAAAATCATTCCATCTCCCTAGCAATATTGATGTACTCTATTGCGAGGTTCTTGCAATATGTAAAGGTCTCAGACATGCAATATCGGAGGGCTTTGCATCTTACACAGTCTGGTCAGACTGTTTAACATCGGTGCACTTAGTAAACAATTATGTCGACGATACCCATCCTCTATTTCCTTTGGTGCATAACTGTAAACTGTTGCTCTCGACGTATGGCAATAGTCATGTTTGCTTCACTAGACATAGAAAGAACCTCTCTGCTCAGCATTTAGCGCATTTGGGTTTGCATTACTCAACAGGAATGGTCTGGGGTCCAAACCCCCTCCTCTTGTAACTGATGCTGCGGTTGCAGATATGAATGAATAAATTCGTTTCTTTGTTCAAAAAAAATGTTGGCACACCCATATTCCATAGTTTTTTAGCTCGTGAATCAATGACTAGTACACATCAACCATTGCCTTAGTGTTATTTGAGCTTGAAAATTATCAATGTCAAGAACATATGAGGAATTTTCATACATATTCATGAAAAAAGATTATATGGTGTGACAATGATCGGCAAACATGAGTATTGTTTTCTAGACAATCTGAACGGCGTGAAACCATATCTATACAATCATAGTCGTATATTTGAGTTTCTGCTACAAAATCACCACAAATGACTCTTTGGATTAACGCTTCTTGTTTTTGTTTGATCTACGAGAAGAAGATTGACTCTATTTGAATTCATTATTATCATAAGAATAAGAGAGAAGAGGAACAAATTATGTAGGTTTTCACAAAAGTCTCCAAAGATTTTCCAAAAAGTCTTTTCAAAAGACATATGAAAAGTATATCTTCAAAACCTCTAGAACCTTGTATATATATACTTTAATTCACTAGAAAAAAAATTAAATTGACACCTCTCTACAGAATTTAAACTTCAAAAGTTATTTATGACTGTTCAAGGTTGAGAAGAAATATCCCATGTTGCGGAAGTTGTACTATTTCATCAAAGGACAGCAGAAAATTCTGTTGTCTGCAACCGACCGTACGTTCGGTCACTTTGATCAAACATTGGATTAGAAATATGTGAACTGTATAACTCAGAACTCATCACCGAACTCCGGACCAAACTTTTGGTAAATGGCTTTATCAAACGTTCGATGCAGCGTTTATCAAACGTTCGATGCAGCGTTCTATTAAAATACTGAAACTTCAGAATCAGACAGAACTCTAAATTCATCACTGAACGTTTGCTCTTTATCGCCAAATGTTTGGTCTTTTCAGAATTTAGATATGGTAACAGAGCAAACTCTGAATCCAATCTAAGTTTTATTTTTCTCCAATTACCATCTTACACTTTTTTTCATATAAATTTGGAGCACTTTCTAAAATACTTTTATGCGTTTTTTCTAATAATTCCCACATGATCCATATTTATATAAGAACATCAAGAACAATTATAACTCAACCTCTTTAATATTAAAGACAATGAGAATAATGGGCATGACTTGCATCTTGAATTGCAACTTAATACAAATAGAAGTATATAAAAGAAAATAAGATGACATAGACGTCTTGAATCATAACTCACTAATGTGTATATGAACAAACAAAGACGTTTCATTGTCTACTTTGTACAAGTTTGTAGTTTGGTGCAAAAACATTCATGCATCTAGTCCCAAATTTCATAAGTACTCTGCTGAGTTATCCCAAACTCTCATAGGAAATTTCATCGCCTCCATACTTATATAGGTTAAATTCATCATGTGCGTACTGCTCACATCGCCATAAAATTGGATAAGAATTTTATTAAGGGACTCTTAAAATCTCATCTTCAAAACCTTGACGTAAACACCATCTTACTTCAACACTATGTGGAGTGACAAGTTTGATAGTAATGATTAGAATTCTTTTATGACTTGCGTTATCATATTGAATCTTGTTTGTAGGATCTCTACTAATAATAGGTTTGATTGCCATTATAGAGAGCTCACATCAATCTATAGTAATCTCACAAGAACTAATTTAAATTTGTTCATGAAGATATTTCCAATAGAAAAACATGCTTTTTGTTTATCTACTAAGATGTAGTTTTTTTCCCCTTTTATGTAATCTATGTAGGCCGACTCTATTTCCCTATATACTAAGATGTGGTTGGTGTAGTTGAGTTTGTTAGTATTTGTTTCTTCTGTATGAGCTTTTAGTATAATTAGTTTATTTTGATTCATCAATTTGTTTTTATTAACTGGAAGCAGACTCTAATTCTAACAATAGTTTTTGTTGTCGTTAGGATATATTGGGTCCAGATGAAGATGAATTTGTTTTTCTTAACTGTTCCTAAAACTAAAACAATATGCTCTTATGAAAACAAAGGGGGAAAATGAAAATCAGAAAATCAAAAGAGGAAACATTTTCAAAGCTTACTCGTACTTTCTCCTCCACCACCGTCATCAACCACCACACCTCCACCGTGATCTCCACCGCCTCATCGTTTCCTCCCACCTCCCTCAAGTTCCCTGAGCCTCCTCGGACAAATCGCCTCGCCTCTGCATTTAAGAACGCCATCCCCTTGTTCGAAATCATAATCCCTCTGTACTCGGCAAGCCCCAACCACCTCCGAACACCCTCCATCTGAGTTCAACAGCACCGAAGCTCAATCTACGAAGGTACTCTGGCGGTGAAGGTCTATTCCACCTGCGGCGACCCAGTACGGCGGCGGCGCTTCGGCACCCTGATGTTTCTTTGATCCCGGCACCTGCCTGTTAGCCCTTTTTTTCCTTCCATTTTGCTTCGATTCGGTTTATATGCGCACTTGATTTATTGCCAATATCGGATTGTGTGCCCGTATAAAACTGATATTTTCTTGCTGAGCTTGTAATTTGGGTGTCATCTGTTGTATTATTAGACCCATCATTCATCTGACTTGCTGATTATGTTGATATTTTGCTACTTGGTGGTTAGAATTGCTTTATTGGAGTTGTACCTAATTGGATTGTTTGATTAAATTGAATTTCCATTCCGTATTAGCATTTGAGATGGGTACAGGGATTGATTGTGTTTGAATTGTTTTTATTGGCTGACACATCATTCCCATGTTCTTTTGCTCAAACTGTTTGCTGAATCATTGCTCATGGAAATGTATTTGAATTGGGATTAAGCAAGAATGGCATACTTGTATCTTGGATTGCATTTGCCTTTTGTTTCTAGTGGCTTGGTAATTGGGTTGTTGTCAAAAGTTGGGCTTTATCTTGTGAGATATGGTTGGTATTTTCTAGTGTTGTTAGTCAATTTGTTTATTAATATCGCAACGGCCCTAAATCTATAATCTGGTCTTGAATTCCTGGGAGAGCTAAAGACCGGGTAAAGAAAAGATGTGTTGCTTTTAATAGACAATGCAAAAGTACTAGAGGTTAATTTGTTTCCTATAATCCTTAAGAGGAAGAATACTTGAAGTTGTATTTATTACATCCATGGCAATATATTACTTTGTTCATTATATAGGTTAATCTTAACATGTTCATGACGGTCTTCAGTCGCAATTTACAGCTTTTTCTTATAGGGCACATCAATCCCGCAAGCTAACCTATGGATGCCTTATGCAACACACACGTTAAGCTCCTGGCATTTGATTTCTTAAACCTTGCACCCAACCCAGAGGACACAAACTCTTGCTTCCGCAAAGGCAAGCTCTTGTCACGCGCAGAAATTGTTGGTATAGTGGTTACAAGAGACTTCAAACCAGGAACGTTCTTGAAATTCGACATAGATGATGGCACAGGCTGTGTTACCTGCGTTTTGTGGCTCAACCACCTTACTTCGTCTTATTTTTCTTGGCACAACCCATCTGATGTTCAACAAATTGCCTGTTCTGCTAATAAATTTGCATCTGATATCCAGATTGGCGTTCTTGCCAGGGTCTCTGGAAGGATCACTAATTACCACGGTAATTTTGAAATAACGGTTTCTGATGTCTTGCTGGAAAGGGACCCAAATGTTCAGATTCTGCATTGGCTATCTTGTATAAAGCTGGCCCGCAAATGTTATGACCCGTAGCTCAGATGCTTGTACCCTGACCCTGAGTCCCTATCATCTCAGCCTAACTCAGCGGCGTCGTAAACCGTACTTCAAGGTTACGTAGTTATATTGTGACTAGTGTTCGAGCCAATTAATGAGACAAGTAAATGTGTATTCACAACTTTTCCTTTACATACTATTTCCTGTGGAAGTCATTTGTGTTTCACGTAAAAAGCAAGCACACATCACACATCTTGTTTAATTGGGTGCGTGACGTACATGCACTTTGGCTGGACTAAGACCATAAATGATCCGAGCCGGACCAAACATATTTTTATCGAGTTAGACATGTGCTGTAACTGGACTTGTTTGAATTCAGTTCGAGATCGTTAAATAAAATGTTCGAATTTTGTTTGATTAAATTTCTGAAATGTTTGAGTTTGGCTGGATAAGGTTTTAATAACTTCAAAAACATTCAAACTCAGCAATATGTTAGAAATGTCAAAATTAACTACCGCAATCAAAAATTCAATAAACAAGGAAGATATCAAAATGGAAACGAGAGGATTTGCAGAGAGAATGGAAGCAATTTTATTTCTCAAACTTCTCAGGTTTTCAGTTGTATCCGAATTCCATTTATACATTTGAATTGAGGGGAAGAAGATAGTGAAATGTTTATTCTATCCTTACTAACTGTTAATACATAAACGAAATAAAAAGGGTACAAATGACATTTCAAACGTTTAAATTGCCTACCGTCAGTATTCTTTCTTCGCGGCCATACTCTCCTTTTCCGACGTGATCGCACTCCAAAATTTTCGGAATTCCTACGTGACAAATAGTTAAAAGCCTACACACGGGTTGCTAACTCATCATCTCAGCATCCTGACCATTAATCCAGCACTTGATCCAACGACAATTGCTCAACCAATGCTATTCTTCTCCGGATTGTGCTTCTCTCGTTTTTCCCTTTTAACACCTCATGTAACAGAAACATATAATGAAACTAAATTAATAATTTTATATTACGTGTTTGTAGATGCTTGATAAATATTCAAGTCAAGCTATAAATGTTTGAGTTTGGTTTGTTTTCTAATGAGCTGTTTGAGCTCACATCAATTCTGAAACCTTGACGCAAAATATAAAATGATGTTCATCACAAAGAAGTTGTAATAAAAAGAAACATCAAAATAAATGAAAAAAATGTTGATTAAACCATCGCGACTACGATCAATAACTTGAGGGTTAGAAGACACTTACATGAGGTGACTAGCACAATGAAAATGAAGGTAGTAAGCTTCATTATTCAATATATCTTCGTAGCAAGTTACTTGGAATTTTATCCAAAACAAAAGAAGGCAGACTTGATAGTCTCCTTTTGTTTGTTTGGAATGAAAACGTTTTTTATTGATTTCATATTGAGTGTAAATGTCTTTTATATAATAATTCTATTTTAATACAATATACGTGAAAATATTTGATTGGCACATTTAAAGTTGATATATGATTCTCTAATTTCACAGCTCCATGATTTAGGTAATCATAAAATCATGTATTCTAACATTCTCTCAAGTTAACTAGTAGGATCACCAATACCAAGCTTGTATAATCCTGAGCCAAAGATCCTTCCGATGACTCTCTTTGTGAGGATATGTGTCAGCTGAACTTCGGACTTTACGAACAGAAGTTTGATAATGCCCTCTTCAAGTTTCTCTTTAATGAAATGTCTTTCCACTTCTATATGTTTGGTTAGTAGATTCTCAGGAATTCTAATCATTGCCTTATTATTGCACATCAATTGTATCGAGAGTCTAGGTGGGAACTCAATCTCATGTATCAACTTATTCAGCCACAAAACCCCCATAACACTCTTTGCAATTCCTCTAAACTCTGCCTCAACATTTGACTGTGCTATTACCTTCTTTTTTTCGCTCCTCCATGTTACCACATTTTGTCCAACCAAGGCAAAGTACCATGAAGTCGACCGTCTATCATTAGGGTTTCTTGTCCAACCAACGTTAGTAACACCTCAATATGATGCCCATTCCTTCCAAATAGAATGCCTCTGCCAAGTGTGTCCTTTAAATATCGTATTATCCTTATTGCTGTCTCTATGTGTCCTTTCTAAGGTCGAGCATAAACCGACACATAAACTGACAGCAATATCAGGTATTATGTGAGACAACTATATCAAATTTTTCACTAATATCTGGTATTGTCTGCCAGCTAGCGCACCTCATTCCACCATCTGGAGTCGGCGATTCGCCACAATTGGAGTGTATTGCTGGGCTTATAGTCCATCATATCAACCTCTCTCAGTAGATCTAGTATGTATTTTCTTTGGGATATGAAGATTCTCCTTCTTGAGCAGAGGACTTCAATCTCTATAAAATACTCTAAACCACATAGATCTTTCATCTCAAATTCTGGATGCAGATTCTTCTAAAGTTGAACAATCTCCTCATTGTTGTCTTTACTTATAATCATGTCATCCACATATATTATCAGATAGGTCACCAACTCCCTCGTCTCTTGAAGAACAACATATGATCTGCATTACTTTTTTATACCCATATTGTTTCATGGCCAGCATGAACCATTCGAACCAGACACATGGGGATTGTTTGAGTCTATAGAGAGCTTCCTGACTCTACATATTTCGTTCTGTCTGAACTCTATGGAAAATCTTGGCGCCGCTTCTATATATACTTCTTCTTTTAAGTCTTCGTGTAATAAAACATTTTTTATGCCGAACTGATGAAGAGACTGGTCTCTATTTGAACTGTTGAGAAAAGCACCCTGATGGTATATATCTTTACAACAGGAGAGAAGGTTTCTGAATAATGAATACATACGCATGCATATAACACTTCGCAACAAACCTTTCTTTATTGGTGAAAACTCACCCACAACCAACGGTTCTTTTCTTTTTTTGGTAATATACATTTTTTTCATGTTCCTTTTTTAGGGCTTCCATCTCCATACTCATAACATGCTGCCATTCTGTTTATCGTGCTTGCTTCTTGTGCTGTCTTTGAATAGATTTTGATAAAAGAGTTTCTAAAAAAGCACGGGCACAATATGTAAGCCTCTCCCTGATTATGTTGACTGGGTACCTAAAAATATTGGAAACCTGTTATGGTGCCTATCGATGTACCGATCATGTGGTACTCCTCTATTTCTTCGTGGTGGTAGAACAAATGCATGTTATTCACCTAAATTCTCAACTTGCTATTCATCTATATTCTCAATATTATTAGTCTTCTTCGGATTCGTTTTATAAGCAATCTTCCACTTGATGTTGAATTTCTTTAGCCTTCTTAGGGTTTGTTCTATAAGCTGGCCGAGTAGAGAGTGTTGCTTCAGGGATGAAGTTAATTTGATGCTCGATAACTCAGATCGGAGGCAATCCACTCGGCTTTTCCTTTGTGAATACTCTTAAAAATTCTTCTAACAAAAGAGCAACTTCCCTTGGAAAAAAAGATGGTGAATATTTAAGATTCAACAACAATTCTTTATGCAGAAAGATGAAGACGTAGTGTTTATTCAACAAAGTGTTTATGCAACACAGTTTGCTTAACCTCATAACTTCTTGTAAGGAATGCTTGTTTCTTTCTATCTTATTTTATTTTTGGCTTATGTGATACAATTTCGAATTTCAGCATCTTGAGACTCGGTTTTTGGTTTCCTTGAAGACTGAATTTTATTCAAGGACTCTTTTTCAGCCTCTTATTCTTTCTTATATTTCCTTGTGCCATATTTTTTGAACTTTAAGTACTTTTCAGGTGGCAAAGCATTTAATTTAACGGTCTTGTCATGAAATTTAAACATAAAGCGATTCAAGATCATGCATGACTCTTTTATCAAATTGTCATAGACGCAGTAGAAGGATACGACAAGCATGCATAGAAATAATTTAACCATTGTAACTTATAAGGATGGGGGTGATTAACCATCGGCAATGGAAGTTTTCTTATTAAAGTGATACTAGCAACATTAGTACAACAATGTCCATCAATGATCATAGTGCAAATCTTGTCATTCAGTTTTCAATAAATGTGGAATATATTTTCTCTTTGCTTTTCATTTTCATCAACTTTAGCTTGAAGGTTAAGAGCATGCTAGGTGACAAAGAAATATTGATTTTGTTCTTCATTATCTTCTGCATAGCATTCATTGCTATCATTATCATCTTTAAATCGTGCAAATTATCAAGTTTATTTTCAAACTTGTCTTTACTTTCACTTTTGGACACATATCATCCCCTACCATCTAGATACATTGCACATTTATTAGGGCATTGGGATGATTTATGCCCTCTCTTGACATTTAAAAGAAACAACATCTTTTGATTTGGAAGAAGTAGTGTTAGTAGACATACTTTTGGAGGATGCTTGTTCCTCCAGCTTACCTTTTTCTATGTCCATGGATGTTGCAGGTTGGGTCGACGGAGAGGAGGCTTCTTGAGGCTTTCCAAAGCTCACTTGACTTATATTCCTTTGGAAGCGATTTGTTGAACTTTGGTTGAAGCTTCTAGGATGCATGTTTCTCCTCTTTATTTCACACCTAATTTTTTTTGTGAAGTGCACTTGCACTCCAAATCAGCATAAGGTTGAAGCTCGAGTTGATTCGCTATTCCCTCTTAACACCATTCAAAAAACGAGACATAGTGGACTTGGGATATTTTTGAAAATTAGCCCTTATCATGCTTACATCCAATTCTTTAAATTAACTCATCAACAGACTTGTTTCTTTGAGCTAAAGGTTGTTGTTTTTGAAACATTGATCTATTATAATGAGATGGAACAAATCTTTTGTGCATAACACTTTATATTTATTCCCATGTATTTATTCTTCCCTCCGCCGTTCTAATTCTAACAATTTGAGTTTGATCCCATCATACCAAAGCATAATCAACAAATTCCATAGCAAAAAAGCGTAACTTACTTCTTTCAGAAAAGGAATGACATGAATAGATGAGATCTATCTTGTGTTCCCACTCCAGTAAGCTTCGAGATCACTCTTACCATGAAATGAATCAACTTTATCTTATCAAACTCACGCTCGTTGTCATGTTGGATTTATATGCAATTTTGGCGTAGGTGGTATGTCATTTCGTGCTTAAATTCATCTTCATTATCATCCTATGCCTCCTCTTCAATGGGTTCTCACCCTATGAAAGGCATTTTGAGAGCTCTTTGCCTTGGTTGTGTACGTTGGGTGGTGTTGATTCCTTGCTCAAAATTGGTAGCATGCTGAGATACGAACGTATGAGAATCACGAAAATGCTCTAAGTTTTCTAATCAGACTTGGAAAATGTCAAGGCGGCATATGATTGTTTCCACTATTTCTGCAGCTTGCTCCAATGTAACACCCTCGGTTATGTTGGTTCTCATTTGGTTGGCCATCCTGAAATGAAACACGAAGCAAAGAAAGAGAAGACTAACACAAAGAGAAAAGGAAGGGATACGTCAGTGAAAACCAATAAGCATTATTTTCTGTCTTTCCACTCTCATGTATGAATTCACTCAAAATTGGCATTTACCTCCCCTCAAGAAATCTCACCA
This sequence comes from Eustoma russellianum, assembly GCA_036186865.1. NCBI lineage: Eukaryota > Viridiplantae > Streptophyta > Magnoliopsida > Gentianales > Gentianaceae > Eustoma > Eustoma russellianum. The sequence goes on along the minus strand of AP025054.1, from coordinate 8,234,598 downwards.
CTCAATGTCTTTTATCTCTCAATTTGTTCTCAAGTGTTCAGGTCGTTTGAACCAATCAAGACCAAGCAAGATGTGAATCTGATTTCCTAAGACTATTCAAATGTCTTCTTCTCTTCTTTTCTTGAGGGGTCTCAAGCTGCAGTAAGGCTCGACACGGAAGAAACCAGTATATATACGAGAATGGAATCAATGAAACAAGAAACTAATAGCATGTAGTACGTCTGGCTAATGGGTTGCCTTGACAACTCTTAGTTTGAATGACCAAGTTCTAAGCTAAATGTCATCAAAATATACACAAGAAATGAGTACAAATTGTATAGGGTGAGTATATATAGCTTAGGCTAGGAGCAAATGGCTTGACTTTTTTGAAGTGATTAATTTTTTTTTCTTTTTTCTCTGAAACTTGTTTTTTTGGTGAAAAAAGACTGACCTTTTTTATTTGGCTGAGGTGCATCTTTTTTTCTCTGTTTTTTTGAATCAAAAACCAAAAGAACTAGGAGTATGGTTTTCTTTCAAGGTTTAAGGCTATATTTGAAGGTGGCTGAAATTTTGGTCAAGATGGATACCAGCATCACCCAAATTATCAAGCTTAACTAGCAATAATCAATAAGCAAAATAACCAACACAATCTAAGGTGCCTAAGTGTAACATGAATTAGACAAAAGTGACACTTTTATTAAAAAAACCAAGGTCGTAATTTTTATGGATGAAGAACAAACCCTAATTTCATATAATTCTAAATTGCATGCAAAAAAGGCAAAAGAAAGATGGAAGATGGATTACTTAAAAAAACAAATCAAGGCTAAACAATTTTTTTGACTTACTGGCAGCTAGGAAAAATAGACAAAAGGCTCAAACTTGTCTTTTTTCAAGATGGCTCTTATACAACATTGATGCATGTTTAGCGGAATCACACGCTCCCAAAAGAACTCTTGATAACAAGAAATTTAATAACTAAAAAAAGACGTGAAGAACAACAAAGAAAATGAAGAACACGACGAAGAATACAAAGAACACGAAGTACACAAAGAATATGAGAACGAACATAATAACAAGGAACCTTGTTAGATCCTCCATGTGAATACAGCTTCACAATGAACCTCGTTAGACCCACTGTTTATCCACACTGAACAACCCTTGCTTGATCAACAATCTTCTTGCTAAGAACCTTTAGTAGACCATTTGAAATTTTCTTCAACAACTTGAGAGATGAATCCAGATCATAACTCTTGTTCAAGGGATTGATTAAATTCAAAAGACGAAGGTTGAGCAAAGCAAACTTCAAAAAGACTCACAAGAACAATGGGTCAAGTTTATCAAATTTTATTAATGAAAGGGGCTGGTCAAAATAGTATACAAGGGGGTCTATTTATAGGCTCCGAAATTCCTAAAACTCAGCAACAAGGAAAAAAATATTTTAACAAATTTTCTTACAACTATCCTATCTAATTTTTCTTTAGAAAAAATAACCTAAAAGAATAAATAAATAAATAAGTAAATAAATACAAAAGAGATCTAAAGAAATTTTATATAACAAATTTTGACCACCGAAATACAAAACAAGTCAGCCAGCCCTACGGTGCGAAACGTTGACAAATGTCATCCCACATCCCATTTGCAGGTTCACCATTGGAAATAGTGGATCGAAGACCAAGTTTGATCACATTCAGAATCAATGACACGAGCATGTTATTAACTGGACCCCAATCCTCAGAGTTTGGAGATGATCAATGGGAAATTTCTGGCGATCTTTGAGAGCGCCTCCAATGATTTTTGGCCATTCGTCATATTCGAACTTTTAAACTGTCCTGGGTAATGACAGCCCCATGGTTATCGCTAGAATAAAGATCATACGTAGAAATCACATGCTTAGGCTATGAAGTCTGGGCAGAGCCGACTGTGTTGGATTTAATTTAATAAACCCCTGAATAGGATCGTTTAATCGAATCAATGGACAAAGTAACAAAATACGGAAAATATATCTTGCTCCATTGCTGTTGTTAATTTGAACACATACACTGCAACTGCTCCGGCTGATGAAGAATCTGGCGTGATACAAGGATTCACGACCTCCCACCAATTGCTGATACACACCCGATGGAGAGGCTAGGCAGTGTGGGCTTTATAGAACAAGGTTGGCACACCCTCACCCTTTCCCTCTATATGGCCGGTTTCTTTTTGGTCTGTATGAGAAGGTGAAGGCCTCCTCCTTTATATAGAGGGAGAATAGGGGAATCCTAATTGGCATATTCCTTAATGGATAAATTTTCTTTTATCCCAGATGCCTGGAATATACTTGATGCTATATTCAAGTTATCTCTATCCATTATCAAATATTATCTAATATTTAATAATAAATATTATTAAATATTATCTAATATTAAATTTTGTACCAATAATTATCTACTAGCCACACGTAGGTTGTCGTCCCTCGGGGACCAGATGTCGTAACTTTATGGTCGTTGCACTTTGAGCCCATCCATCGCGGTCTCTGACCATATGACTGTCTACATATTCGGGGTTTCCATTTGGACCACTCTATACATCCACGAGTATACCCGATGATCACTTAACGTGTGGATGTTTTACGTAACAATTAATATTATTACGTGACATATGTGACATATAATATTATCATACATAACGTCCACCTTATGATTAATTCGTATAAACCTTATCAACGTGCTGCGCATCACACGTATCTCGAATTAATCCCAACAATCTCCCACTTGGACTATGTATGTATCTTAAAGATTATATGTCACCCTTTTGAGCTCATATACCTTATGTCCCTTAGTGTGTCTTTCCTTTTCTGGTCCATCAGCAAACGTTAGCAAAAGACTTAAGCCGCACGTCGCCACATTGAATTAGTGACTAGTCCCTCTTAAATCATGATACTAACATTCTACTGAATGACATGGATACTAAAATGGATATGTAGTGTGGAATTAATATGCTAGGTGATCATACATATCTAATTCCAACTTGGCCCTCTTTAGCGAGATCAATAGAATTCAGAATATATGCCGTAACTGCTTAATGTACATTACTTCTGTAGAAAAACTTTAATATAACCGGAATGTACATTATACTGTATGTCTGAAATAAACAACTTTATTGAACACAAGAAAAACCTTACAGACTCCCACTAGGATAAAACATCCTCTACTGGACTAAGACCCATACGGCTAACATGCTTGTGAAACACTACCGGTTCCACGGCCTTGGTCAAAGGGTCGGCCACCATAGAGTCTGTACTGATATGCTCAATACTGATCAGACCACTCAGAATTCTTTCTTTCACAGCCAGATACTTCATCTCTATGTATTTCGTTTTAGATGAACTCCGGTTGTCATTTGAATATAGCACCGCAGCTTTACTGTCACAGTAAATCCTCATTGAAGATGAGATAGTCTCCAATACCCGCAGCCCTGTGACAAAATTGCGAAGCCATATCGCCTGATTGGATGTGTGGAATGATGCAACGAATTCCGCCTCCATAGTGGAAGACGCCAATAAGGTCTGTTTCACGCTTTTCCATGAGATCGTACCTCCGGCTAAAGTAAACACATAGACCGAGGTCGATTTCATGCTGTCCTGGCATCCAGCAAAATCAGAATCTGTATATCCAGTGATCTCTAACTCATCAGATCTCCGATACGTCAGCACGTGTTGCTTCGTTCCTTGTAAATATCTTAGCACCCTCTTTGCCGCGGTCCAGTGATCCTTGCCCGGATCAGAAAGGTATCTGCCTAACATTCCCGTAATGAATGCCAAGTCTGGTCGTGTACATACTTGGGCATACATTATACTCCCTACTATCGAAGAAAAGGGAGTATTCCTCATCTCTGAACGTTCAAACTCTGTTTGGGGACATTGTTTCAGACTGAATTTATCTCCTCTTGCCACAGGGGTATTAAGTGGTTTACACTTATCCATGCTATACCGCTTCAACACCTTTTTGATGTATGCCTATTGTGAGAGACCTAAGATACCTTGGGTACGATTCCTCCGTATCTCAAGTCCCAACACATATGAGGCTTCACCAACTTCTTTCATCTCGAAATGTTTTCTCAGAAAGGCTTTGGTGTCGCTCAACATGTTTACATCGTTTGTTGCAAGCAGTATGTCATCTACGTACAAGATCATGAATATGAACTTGCTCCCACTGAACTTGTGATACACGCATTCGTCAATTTGATTTGCCTCAAAACCGAAGGAGACAACCACTTCGGCGAATTTGAAGTACCACTGTCGAGACTCTTGCTTGAGCCCATAGATGGATTTCTTTAGTCGACAAACCATGCCTTTTGGATCTCCCACCTCGAATTGAGGTGGTTGAACCATGTAAATGGTTTCGTCGAGTTCTCCGTTTAGAAACGCAGTCTTAACATCCATCTGATGTAACTCAAGATCTAAGTGTGCCACTAAAGCCATGATTATCCAGAAGGAATCCTTCGTGGATACTAGAGAGAAGGTTTCCGTATAGTCTATGCCCTCCTTTTGGGTAAACCCTTTAGCAACAAGTCGAGCCTTATATCGTTCTACGTTGCCTTTTGAATCATGTTTGGTTTTAAATATCCATTTGCAACCAACGTGTTTCAAACCTTTAGGCAACGAGACGACATCCCATACCTTGTTGTCGTGCATAGACTTTATCTCTTCTTCCATGGCTTTTATCCACTTTTTTTTATTTCGACATTGTACTGCTTGGACGTTTTCGGGGTCATCGTCCAACATACCAACATCGAATTCGTGTTCTTGGAGATACACCACATAGTCGCTAGGTATGGGGTTTCTCCGTTCACGAGTGGATCTCCTTAGGGGCACTTGTTCTTGGGATACTGTAGGTTCCTGAACTGCATCAGCCGGCAATTCATCGAGTTCTTCAGTAACTTCCTCAGAAACATGAACTTGTTCCTGTGGAGCGTCACTACTGGGATGAGGTACCTCAGGTGCGGGTATCGCTGATGCTATCTCCCCAAAAGATGGTTTGATTCGTATTTCTGTCGCATCTGAGTGTGCCTCATCTAACTCGATGATCTGCTGATGCAAATCATTCCCCCCAGAACCAAAGTATCCTCAAAGAACTTTACCGAATTTGTCTCGAAAAACACTTTACTTGTGGGATCGTAGAATTTATACCCTCATGACCTTTCCCAGTAACCAACGAAATAGCAACTAACTGTTTTGGTGTCCAGCTTTCTTTCATTTGGTCTGTAAGGCTTCGCCTCTGCTGGACAACCCCAAACTCTTATGTGGTTAAGGCTAGGCTTACGCTTAGTCCATAACTCATAAGGGGTCCTTATTGTTGCTTTAGTTGGTACTCGGTTGAGGATGTAAGGGTTTTAAGCGCTTCTCCCCAGAGGAATAATGATAGTGTAGTTTGACTCATCATACTACGCACCATATCCGTAAGTGTACGGTTTTGTCTTTCAGATACACCATTCATGCTTGGTGACCCAGGCATGGTGTATTGAGGGACGATTCCGTTTTCCTCTAGGTATTTAGCAAATGGTCCTGGACACTGTTCTCTTGATCCATTATATCGACCGTAGTATTCACCCTCACGGTCCGATCTGACGGCTTTAATCCTTTTGTTGAGTTGTAACTCAACTTCAGCTTTAAAGGATTTGAACACGTCTATTTCTTGCGCTTTCTCTTTAATCAAGAATATGTAGCCATATCGCGAATAGTCGTCAATAAAGGTGATAAAATAAGAGTGGCCATTTCGAGTAACCGGATGAAATGGGCCACTAATATCGGTATGAATCAACTCTAATGGACTATTTGCACGATTTGCTTCATATCTTCGGACTTTAGTTTGTTTTCCTTTAGCACAAAATACACACAACTCTAAGTCAGTTAAGTCTAAAGGATTGAGAATTTCTGTTTTGACAAGACGTTCTATTCTGTCTTTGGACACGTGTCCTAAACGTCGATGCCAAAGTGATCCTGAATTCTCATGAGTTAATTTTGCTTTAACGTTTCGCGTTACAACATGCAAGGTTTCCTGATTTGAAGCAACATTTATTGAATAAATTTTATCAATTTTGGACATTATACCGTGACCAATCAATCTAGAAGCATGATAAAGTTGGAAATTTCCATTTCCAAAATAACCGTAATATCCACTTTTATCCAATCGATAAAACGAAATAAGATTTCGTTTAAGCGATGGTACTACAAAAGCGTCATGCAAATCTAGATAGAAACCGGATGTCAACAGCAATCTGAAATGCCCGATGACTTCAACCTTTATGCCGCTGCCATTTCCCCAATAGACGTATCTTTCATCGTCTCTTGGTTTTCTATGGCTTAGGCAACCTTGCATAGTCACAGATAGGTGAGTCTTGGCTCCCGTATCTACCCACCAAGTGGCTATATCCGAAACAAAATTAACTTCAGAACAAACTAAGAATGTACCCTTTTTCTTGAGACAAGATATATAACCGGTACAATTCTTCCTTAAATGTCCTTTCTTATTGCAGAAGAAACAAGTCATGCTTTTGGGTGTGTCAGTAGTAGGCACCCCCTTTTTCTTTTGACTTGACTTTTGCACAGTAACCATTTCCACAGCTTTGCGTTTCTTACCACCGAACTTGATGGCGACAACATTCATAACTTTATGCACCCTTATGCTGTCGTTTCCACGGTACTGTTTCGAGCAAAGTTTCTTTAAGAGATTGCATGTCTTAGCTTTTTCATTCTTTACATATCTTTGCTCGAGATCGGCTAAAAATTCTTTAGCCGTTGTGGACTCAGAAAAGTGTCCCCTGAAGCATTTGGGGATAGTCTTTTGTATGATCATAAGACACATGCAATTTAATCGTAGCCAGCGTGCCATGTGAGATTTTTTCTCACTGGTACTTTCGTCTGTTAGCACAGCTGGACGATCTATCTGTAACGCATTGTCTAGATCAGCAATCCCTAAAAAGATCACAAATTGATCTTTCCATTGCTTATAGTTTGAACCGTTCATTGTAGGAATATCCTTAATGTTAGACATTATTGCTGAAAAGAAAACAAAAAACGGACTTAAATACACAACACGTGTAATCTTTAAACTGCATAAAAACAAATATCAAAATAGAACCCCGATTCCATCTACCAATTGTCTTCCAATCTTGGGGCTCTTTGGAGTCATCCCAATACCTTCCAACAATTGGGTGTAGTGGTCAATATGACGGCTCTCCAAGCACGGGTTAACCACATTTATTTGGGCCGATGAGTTAACCTTGTAGGATCTGCAAGGCACCACTAGAAGGGGGGGGTTGAATAGATGGTGCGGAAAGTGTGGTTTTTAAAATTTCTTTAAACTTGAACAATTCAAGTTCTGAAAACAGATTCTGTTTTCAGGACCAGTTTTAAAACGTTTTTAAAACCAGGTTAGAGGTCTCCAAAAATTATGAAATTTTGAGAGAACTTAGCCTCAGATGTTATAAGGGTCCTCTAAAAATTTCAAATTAAAATTCAACCTTTAACCCCTTCAAAAACCGTTGGTACTCAGATTATGCAAATCTGCCAGAAACGGTAGATGGTTTTAAAAAATTAATTTCTATTTGTGTGAACGTCCAAATGCTCTGAGAATTTAACCACTAACTCCTTTTATACTATATTTAAATGGGTTCAAACAGTTTTGGAAAATTCTTTTGGGAAGTAGGTCAACTACAACCAAAGTCTCAACCTTTGAAAGTCTGAAAATCAGACTGCACTAGTCTCAGAACTTTTGATGTTTGATTGACTTATCCAAAAGGGTTGAAACTTGTGCCAAATTAACCCTAGAACGTGTAAGTATGTTTCTGGAAATTTTCGTAATTTTTGAAAATCGTTTACTATTTTTACGGATGCAAACAAGAAGGATAAACAGTGCAGTAACTGAAACGTAAATGCAGAAAGTAAATGGCACCAAGAATTTTATACTGGTTCGGTTATAAACAACCTACTCCAGTCTTCAAGGAACACCTTCCTTGGTTCACACTAATCACACACACGCAGTACACCTTACCACAGGGTTGATAGAGTTACACCTAACTCCAACCCTTTACAAACCTTCCATAAATCAAGAGATACATCACATAAATTGTAAGATGAAAATTATTCCCAAACCTTGCATAATTTCGGCCATCTAGGTAGTCTTGCCATGCTGAATTTTTCAGCATGTGCATCATTCCTTTTCTTTCAAAATAATGCCAAATATTCTTTGATTTTTCATCATAAAAATGAATCAACAATTTATGGTAAGTATTGCTACCAATTAAGAAATGAATATGGACATATTTTGGCTCTCAAATTCGGCCATACAAGTTGTCCACATGCTGAAAAATTTTCAGCATGTGTGATATACAAAATATCACCATTTATGTATTTAAATAGTATTCAAAACATTTCCATTTCTTCTTCCAATCAATCACACAATTTAAGATGACAAAATATGTCACATTAACATGCAAATTTCGGCCAGCCTTGTTTCAACATGCTGAAATTTTCAGCATGTGACATAAGTGAGATATATTTTGAATTCTTACCATTTGTAGCTTCTCTCTTCAATTCACCAACATTATATGATTGATCCTTGACCAATCAATATGCCAATAAGGCTCCAATTATGCTCCAAAACAGCTGGTGTAGATGTTGGAATGAGTATGTGAATGTGTTGAAATTTATTTTTGCTAACTATGTAAAATAATACACATTTAATAATACACACATGTAATATTCCAATCAGCCCTTAATTTAATTTTCTAGAACACTTTAAGATGTATATCATATGTAAAAAGTGTCTAGATACGTGTCACATGATGTACCAAAAACGTTCCATGTGTTGTGTGCGTAGAAAACCGAATTTTCGATATTTATCGATTACCCGATTTTTCTCTAATTTAAATTCCAAATTTTGCACATGTTATATATATTATGTTATACATAATATATATAATATATACTTTAAATCTCAGCACTTGGCTGGTTTAAAGTGGTACCATTAGCATGTGACAAAATTAAACTTGGAATCTTCACATTTTGGCCTTAATGTGGAGTAATTTGTGTGTGCCAACATGGAAAGTATTTTTGGCTGAAAATATCATGCATGGCACGAAATTTATGATGATTTTTGAAGTATAGGGGCTGACCATTTATTTATGGAAAGTACGTGACACGTTGGCGAAGTTTCGGTATTCGCCCGATACGACAAATTTCGGTTTAGAACCTTTTATCGTGTCGTATTTAATTTGTCATCACCATATCTTATATCATATGATATAAGACCTGAATATACTCATAAATATGAGTTAAGTATAGTGGTGTGACGTACGTACGTAAAATATATAACGTGTCGGTAGTACGTTAGAATACATGTGTATGTGCCTTTATTTAAAAAAATCTGAAAATATATGTGATATATATGTATATAGCCGTGTGCATTAAAGGATGGGGGGAGGAGAAAACTTTCCTTCCTTAGCTTTGTTGCCTTTGTGCCTTTTTCCAAATGTAGCTTCCTTTAATGAACTACTTAGTTTATTAAACTAAGTACTTCACTTAATGCACTAGTTTAGTTCATTAATGGTGGCACCTGAAAATAGTATAAACACAACAAATGTTTGCCATATGATGTAAGCTTTAATGCTTCATGGCTCGTTAGTACGGCAACATAATATATAAGCTAAATAAGACAAGTAATGGCAAGATATCATGCATACATGTACACGTTTATGCTTGTATACGTTTATATATATATATGCATTCAAGTTACTTATTTTGAAATCACTCAAACCCCCTTATCTCTACAATCTCCCCCTTTTGATGATTTTCAAAATAACTTGTGTACATGATTTAAATGCTATCTCTCCCCCTTGAACCATGCACAAATTTGAAATCAAATCCGGCTCCCCCTTGATTTGTGCAATTAAGATCAATCAATGTCACTCTCCCCCTTAAATCATGCTTTTCTCTCCCCCTTTATTTTGGAAAGTAAATCAAAAGATTCCTGTCAAAAAGGAAAGTAAATCAAATCACGTCAATTTAAATCATATCAACGGGAATCATGCCTAATTTAGAACGAAGAGATTCATATGTGGCTTGATTTAAGGCTTTTGTAAAAATGTCCGCTACTTGTGCTTCTGTGCGTACGTGATCTATGACAATATTACCATTGTTAACGTGATCACGAAGAAAGTGATAGCGTACTTCTATATGCTTAGCCTTAGAATGTAACACGGGGTTTTTAGACAAATTTATGGCACTCATACTATCACAATATATAGGAATTTTATGTACGGTAATTCCAAAGTCCGAAAGTTGTTGTTTTATCCACAACAACTGTGTGCAACAAAGGCTAAGAGCCATGTACTCAGCCTCAGTAGTGGACAAAGCAACACTAGCTTGCTTTTTGGAAAACCATGAAATAAGGGGATTTCCTATAAATTGGCAAGTTCCGCTCGTGCTTTTTCTATCTATTTTACAGCCACCATAATCTGCATCAGTGTAAACATGTAGTCAAATGTAGAATTCTTATCGTACCAAATACCTAAGGTGGGCGTGTGCTTAATATAACGGAATATTCTTTTTACCGTATTTAAGTGTGACACCTTAGGTTGACTTTGAAAACGAGCACACATGCATACACTAAACATGATGTCAGGCCTACTAGCAGTTAAATATAGCAAAGAACCTATCATAGATCGATATAATCCATTATCAACGTCTTTACCATGTTCGTCTTTGTCTAATTTAGTAGTGACACTTATAGGGGTGGGGGATGGTTTCAAATTTTCAAAATTAAACTTTTTGATCATGTCATTAACATATTTTGCTTGGCTTATATGAATTCCTTTACTCGTTTGTTTAATCTGCAAGCCAAGAAAATAATTAAGTTCGCCAACCATAGACATTTCAAATTCAGATTTCATGCAATTTTCAAAATATTTAACAAGTCTATGTGAGGTAGAGCCGAAAATAATGTCATCTACGTAAATTTGAATAATAAGCAAATCTGATTTTTCTTGTTTCAAAAACAGTGTACTATCTATAGTACCACGTTTAAAATTATTTTCTAAAAGGAAAGTAGCAAAACGATCATACCATGCTCTCGGTGCTTGCTTTAGGCCATATAGTGCCTTCTTTAGTTTGTACACGTGATCTGGATGTTTCAAATCTTCAAAACCAGGTGGTTGCTTCACATATACTTCTTCTTGTATGAATCCGTTTAGAAAAGCACTTTTTACGTCCATTTGATACAATTTAAAGTCTTTCATGCAAGCAATAGCAAGTAAAAGTCGTATAGCTTCTAGACTTGCTACGGGTGCGAATGTTTCATCGTAGTCGATTCCTTCTTCTTGATTATATCCTTGTGCTACGAGTCTCACTTTATTTCTAACGACCTTTCCTTCTTCAATCATTTTATTCCTAAATACCCACTTTGTGTCTATAATAGTCTTATCTTGTGGACGTGACACTAAATCCCATACATCGTTTCTAACAAATTGATTAAGTTCATCATGCATGGCATCAATCCAAGAAGAATCACTCAAAGCATCATGCACATTTTTGGGTTCAATTTCAGAAATCATAGCATGAAATTCATTTATTTCATCCGAAGTAATTCTTCTACGTGATCGCACACCGTGAGTGAGATCGCATATGATGAGATCATGTTGGTGATCTCTATGCCATCTTGGTTGGTCATTCTCTAAGTTATCATGCATTTCTATGTGATCATGCGTTTCTAGTGTGTCATTCATATCATGCATATCAAAAGAATCATCATCTTCATTCAAAACGGGTTTCAATTCAAAATCATCGTCATATTCCTTATCTTTATCAATCTCACCAAATTCATTGAATTTAACATGAATGGACTCTATGATTTGTCTAGTGAGAGGATCATAACATCTATATGCCTTTGAATTGATGGAATATCCAGCAAAAATGCACTCAATTGATTTGGATTCAAATTTATCTAAATTATCTTTTGTATTTAAAACAAAGCATTTGCATCCAAACACACGAAAGTAGTCAATCTTAGGCATGCGATCATTCAAAATCTCATAAGGCGTCTTGTTTATTTTCTTTCTTATAGATAGGCGATTTACAATATAGCATGCACAATTTACGGCTTCCGCCCACAGAAATCTAGGCAATTTATTTTCGCAAAGCATAGTTCTAGCAATTTCTTGTAATGTACGATCCTTTCTTTCTACTATTCCATTTAGTTGCGGTGTTCTAGGTGGCGAAAATTCATGCTTAATTCCTTTTTCTTCACAAAACGAAATCATTTCTTTGTTTTTAAACTCACCGCCTCTATCGCTTCTTATCCTTTTCACATTTACACCGTATTGATTTTCAAGCTGTTTAATTAATTTAGCAATCTCAATGGCGCTATCATCCTTATGTGCAAGAAATAAAGTCCAAGTATAACGAGAAAAGTCATCAACAATTACGCATGCATAGTGACGCCCACCAAGGCTTGTAGTGCGACTAGGACCAAACAAATCGATATGCAATAGTTCTAATATTCTAGTCGTGCTTATTTCGTTTTTAGGCTTGAGCGACTCACGTGTTTGTTTGCCTTTTATGCAAGATTCACACAACTGAAAGTTGTCTAAATCAAGCTTAGGCAATCCCCGTACTAGGTTCTTTTGTTGAAGCTTTTCTAGTGTGGAAATGCCAATGTGTCCTAAACGTCTATGCCATAAATTCACATTGGGTTCATTTGACATAAAACACTTAACTTTAGCGTCTACTACATCATCCATAGATAGCGTAAAAATATTGCCTTCTCGTTTTCCTTTTAAAACGGTTTCTCCATTTTTATTTATTATGTTGCAATAAGGGTGAGTAAAACACACATTGAAACCATTGTCAACAAATTGAGAAATACTAAGAAGATTGTAGGATAAGTTGCTTACCAAAAATACGTTGGAGATTTGGAGTGTGTTCGGATTACCAATCGTACCTTTTCCGATGATCTTGCCTTCGTTGTTGTCTCCGAAGGTCACGGATCCGCCTTTTGTGACCTTCTTTAGTTTGGTGAATAGGCTCGGGTCACCCGTCATGTGTCTCGAGCATCCACTATCACGGAACCACTTTATAGATGTATCTTTCGATGTGTGGGCTCCCTGCAATGTGCAAAGGTGATTTAGGTACCCTTTTAACTTTGGGTCCTTTCGAGTTAGTTAATCACCTCTTGTTAAAAGTACCTTTCGGTACCCATACTTGGGTGATCCTTCTCGGTCTATCAAATGGCAAGAATGTAGATGAAGGTGCGATATAGTAGACATGTGGTGCATGCACTTTGGGCCTTTGCCCAAGGACTCCTCTATACTCACTAAATGAAGGACGTTTTTGATATGTCCTTGTGTGTGTGTGTGTAGTGCGTGGATGATATGCATTTCGTGTATGCATTGTTCTCTTCTTGTCATATCTATAAGGTACAAAGTTATATTTCACATGATATGAAGAAGTGGGGCGTGAGGAAGGGGGCGCTTTCTGCGTCATCTTAGACGCCACTTGCGGCTTAGGGGTGTGTACTTTCTTAGACACAACAAACTTGGTTGGTTTGATTGATACTTCGTTAGTATCAACGTATCCCAGTCCAGTTTTGTCGCTGTCATGCTTTTGTGATAATATGATGCGATGCAGCATGTTGGACCATGTATCAAACTGTTTCATCATTTTCTCTAAATCGGTATTCTTTGATTTCAAATTTGAAATCTCGGATTTCATTTCATTATTTTGAGTGGTTAATGATGAAATCTCAGTCTTTAATGCAGTGATGACGAATGATGACTCTTTCTTTGAATCGCTTAATTGAGCGACAAGATTCTCGTTAGAAGATTCTAACAGTTTCTTGTCTTCAATTAATCGTTTCTTTTCTTTAGCGAGAGTCTTAGTGAATTTATGCAATTCTAGATACTGACTAAAAAGATCATCATAAGAAGGTTCAGAGTCAGAGTCAGAATCAGATGATACCTCATTAGATGCTTTGGATGCAAAGCATACTTGTGTGGTCTCCTCTTCGGTCTCAGTTTCAGAATCTGATGAATCACTCCAGGTGGAGGCCTTTAGAGCACGTTTCCTTTGTTTGGGTTCTGAGACGAGTCTATGTTTGTTCCGCTCCTTGTCAGGGTACTTAGTAGTTTGCTTTTCTTTATTTGGGCAGTCATATGATAAGTGTCCGAGTTTGTCACATTCATAACATATAACGTCTTTATCGTTTGACTTGTTCTTATTTCTCTTAGTAGTAGTGCCCTTATTTTTGTTTCTAAATGACCTTCTCATAAATTTTCTCAATCCTTTAGCCAATAGAATTAGGTCATCATTATCCGATTCGGAATCACTATCCTCTACGTGATCGGAGGGGGGGAGACGTATTCATTTGATTTAAAAGCAATAGCTTTACCTTGTTTAGATGATTCCGATTTCCGAATGGTGAGTTTATTTTCATAAACTTTAAGTGATCCGATTAGTTCTTCCATCTTTATTGATTTAGTTTCCTTACTTTCTTCTATTGCGGTCACTTTTGGGTCTCATTCAGAAGGAAGGCTTCGTAGGACTTTCTGTACCTTTTACTGCGTAGTAAAAGCCTTACCAAGAGACTCAAGAGAGTTGTAGATGTTAGTCAAACGAAGATCCATATCTACAATAGACTCATTGGGCAATTATTTAAAAGACTCAATTGTGGACATGAGCATGTTAATTTTTGACTCTTTTACTTGACTCGTGTCTTCGTGTTTCATTTCTAGTATCCTCCACATTTCTTATGCACTCGAACAGTTTGACACATAACTAGACTCACTTTTACTTAATCCGTTTAAAAGCAATTACATAGCCCTAGCATTCATACTAAGTTTCTTTTTATCATCACTCGTATATTCTTGTCTAGTTTCAACAACTTCTAAAGTGACTCCGTCTACGGTGGATACATTAGATGGGACATAAGGACCATCTTCAATGATTGACCAAAGATCTATATCTATAGCCATAAGAAAAAGCTTCATCCTAAGTTTCCACTGAATAAACGACTCACCGTCAAAAAATGGAGGCCTTTGGCTCGACATACCTTCTTGCTCGGTTTTGAGATTTGTGAATGCCATCTCACTGAATCGTTGGATTCCTTAAAGTGAGTATTCCTGCTCTCTGATACCACTTGTAAGATCTGCAAGGCACCACTAGAAGGGGGGGTTGAATAGATGGTGCGGAAAGTGTGGTTTTTAAAATTTCTTTAAACTTGAACAATTCAAGTTCTGAAAACAGATTCTGTTTTCAGGACCAGTTTTAAAACGTTTTTAAAACCAGGTTAGAGGTCTCCAAAAATTATGAAATTTTGAGAGAACTTATCATCAGATGTTATGAGGGTCCTCTAAAAATTTCAAATTAAAATCCAACCTTTAACCCCTTCAAAAACCGTTGGTACTCAGATTGTGCAAATCTGCCAGAAACGGTAGATGGTTTTAAAAAATTAATTCCTATTTGTGTGAACGTCCAAATGCTCTGAGAATTTAACCACTAACTCCTTTTATACTATATTTAAATGGGTTCAAACAGTTTTGGAAAATTCTTTTGGGAAGTAGGTCAACTACAACCAAAGTCTCAACCTTTGAAAGTCTGAAAATCAGACTGCACTAGTCTCAGAACTTTTGATGTTTGATTGACTTATACTTATCCAAAAGGGTTGAAACTTGTGCCAAATTAACCCTAGAACGTGTAAGTATGTTTCTGGAAATTTTCGTAATTTTTGAAAATTGTTTACTATTTTTACGGATGCAAACAAGAAGGATAAACAGTGCAGTAACTGAAACGTAAATGCAGAAAGTAAATGGCACCAAGAATTTTATACTGGTTCGGTTATAAACAACCTACTTCAATCTTCAAGGAACACCTTCCTTGGTTCACACTAATCACACACACGCAGTACACCTTACCACAGGGTTGATAGAGTTACACCTAACTCCAACCCTTTACAAACCTTGTATTGTAAGTACAATTTGCACGAACACCACCACCTTGCTAGAATGAAGATTGATCACACCTTGATCAATCTTTTACAAAGATATATGAATGGTGGTTTATCTCAAGCCTATTTAAGATAGAAAGATATGAAAACAATAGGCTTTTACAAGAAAAAAGAAAGAAAGAAGATGTAGGAGAAGAAGAGCTAGGCTTTTTGATCTCTTGGAATCTCAATGCTTGTTCTTGTTTTGTTTGCTCTCATCTCTTTCTTTTTAACCTTGCAGCCGTCCCCTTTGGTAAGTCTCCCCCTCTTGAAAATTATCTTTTAAGTCCTTGAGAGAGTGTAAGACATCATTGTGACAAGGCCTTGCTTACTTGGCATCTTCTTATTGGATGATCATTTAGTCTTCGCTTACTTGGCACCTCCTTATTGGTTCAACGTTGTCATCATGATGACATGGAAAAAATCTGATAATTACATTCAACCATGTGCCAAAAATCATCACATAATACCTTCCATAAATCAAGAGATACATCACATAAATTGTAAGATGAAAATTATTCCCAAACCTTGCGTAATTTCGGCCATCTAGGTAGTCTTGCCATGCTGAATTTTTCAGCATGTGCATCATTCCTTTTCTTTCAAAATAATGCCAAATATTCTTTGATTTTTCATCATAAAAATGAATCAACAATTTATGGTAAGTATTGCTACCAATTAAGAAATGAACATGGACATATTTTGGCTCTCAAATTCGGCCATACAAGTTGTCCACATGCTGAAAAATTTTCAGCATGTGTGATATACAAAATATCACCATTTATTTATTTAAATAGTATTCAAAACATTTCCATTTTTTCTTTCAATCAATCACACAATTTAAGATGACAAAATATGTCACATTAACATGCAAATTTCGGCTAGCCTTGTTTCAACATGCTGAAATTTTCAGCATGTGACATAAGTGAGATATATTTTGAATTCTTACCATTTGTAGCTTCTCTCTTCAATTCACCAACATTGTATGATTGATCCTTGACCAATCAATATGCCAATAAGGCTCCAATTATGCTCCAAAACAGCTGGTGTAGACGTTGGAATGAGGATGTGAATGTGTTGAGATTTATTTTTGCTAACTATGTAAAATAATGCACATTTAATAATACACACATGTAATATTCCAATCAGCCCTTAATTTAATTTTCTAACACTTTAAGATGTATATCATATGTAAAAAGTGTCTAGATACGTGTCACATGATGTACCAAAAACGTTCCATGTGTTGTGTGCGTAGAAAACCGAATTTTCGATATTTATCGATTACCCGATTTTTCTCTAATTTAAATTCCAAATTTTGCACATGTTATATATATTATGTTATACATAATATATATAATATATACTTTAAATCTCAGCACTTGGCTGGTTTAAAGTGGTACCATTAGCATGTGACAAAATTAAACTTGGAATCTTCACATTTTGGCCTTAATGTGGAGTAATTTGTGTGTGCCAACATGGAAAGTATTTTTGGCTGAAAATATCATGCATGACACGAAATTTATGATGATTTTTGAAGTATAGGGGCTGGCCATTTATTTATGGCAAGTACGTTACACGTTGGCGAAGTTTTGGTATTCGCCCGATACGACAAATTTCGGTTTAGAACCTTTTATCGTGTCGTATTTAATTTGTCATCACCATATCTTATATCATATGATATGAGACCTGAATATACTCATAAATATGAGTTAAGTATAGTGGTGTGACGTGCGTACGTAAAATATATAACGTGTCGGTAGTACGTTGGAATACATGTGTATGTGCCTTTATTTAAAAAAATCTGAAAATATATGTGATATATATGTATATAGCCGTGTGCATTAAAGGATGGGGAGGAGGAGAAAACTTTCCTTCCTTAGCTTGGTTGCCTTTGTGCCTTTTTCCAAATGTAGCTTCCTTTAATGAACTACTTAGTTTATTAAACTAAGAACTTCACTTAATGCACTAGTTTAGTTCATTAATGGTGGCACCTGAAAATAGTATAAACACAACAAATGTTTGCCATATGATGTAAGCTTTAATGCTTCATGGCTCGTTAGTATGGCAACATAATATATAAGCTAAATAAGGCAAGTAATGGCAAGATATCATGCATACATGTACACGTTTATGCTTGTATACATTTATATATATATATATATGCATTCAAGTTACTTATTTTGAAATCACTCAAACCCTTTTATCTCTACAAACCTATGCATTTAAAGCTTCGCCGCCGGCCCTATTTGGGTCCACTACCATGCTCATATGTGTTTTCGACAATCACACCTTTCTTTGGGCCGGTCAATGACTGCCTCCAACACATACATGCCCTTTACGATCATAACAAATATAGTGGCGATCATATGATTGCCGCACTTTAAGGGGATCATATTAAAGCCCTACATCCGCACTTTAAGGGGATCATAACTTTATGGTTCTAAATGATCCGCAGTTTACTGACTGACCCTTTTGTACGTACCGTGCATACTTAACACCAACATCCGTTTTGTTTTACTTAAACCAATTCAAACCAGCTTGATTCCCTTTACGGCTCAAATAAGAACCACCTTGAACCAAGCTTGGTTCTCCTTACGGTTTAAGAAAACAATATCTTTATCAATCAATTTAACAAGTGATATAACCTTATGATGGGTCACATTGAGTGTGAAGTGAACCGATTCAGCAATACCCACTTGCCATAAGGGTGTATTACCATTCCACATAATTTCCAGGCCACCGGTGGAGTCACAATGGTCTCGCTTAAGTACCGGCTTTCTTAGACAAAACTATGTGTACGGTGTTTTTATCACAACTCAATGAGTCATCTATCACGAGTATAAACTGCATTGATTGATAAGTGTTGGTTAATTCAGTTAACTTAGCCCATCAAATTAACTTGGTTGAACTCGGTTAAACCCAAGCAAGATTCGGATCCTTATTGGGTTAAGTTCCTTAACTTTATTTTATTTATTTATTAACATGCATAAACATAAGGCATAAATAAATAAATAAACAATTAACTGCATGCATATAAAGAAATAATGCAATAATAACCGGAAATTAACTTAACACTTGATTATTATTATTTTGGATTTCTTTAAAATAATAATAATAATAATAATAATAATAATAACAAAGAATTTATTATTATTATTACTTTTTTTCTTAATAAACTTTAAATAATAACAATAATAATCAAATTATTATCATTATTATTTACATTATTTTTCTTTAAAAGAACTTTAAAATAATAATAATAATAATAATTACTTATTGTTATTAATATTTTCTTTTAATAATAATAATAACAATAATAATTAAATTATCATCATCATTATTATTTTCTTTTAAAAAGAGACTTGAAAATAATAACAACAACAACAATTTGTTATTATTACTATCAATCAATCAATCAATCGAATCCAGTATTTCCCAACGACAGCAAAAGCTGTCAATTTGTTATTATTACTATTTTTCCTAAAATGAACTTTAAATAATAATAATAAAAATTATTATTATTTACTTTATCCAAAATAATAATAATATACACATAAACAATAAAAAACTGAAATTAAAAGGGCTGGGGCGCGGGTCGGGTCAGACCCGCCCGGCCCAGTTTCTGAATTCCCTTTCCCTTTTTTTCTTTATTTTAATGCTAATTGGACAAAGCCCTTTTATTCTGAAACAGGCCTGATCCAAGGCCCCAAATCTGGATAATGAATCTGGTTTTTTTATTTAACCTTTGGGCTGAAGCCCTATTATTCTGAAATGGGGCGGCTGGCCAGAAGCAGAATCTGCCAGCCAGCCCCATGCGGCAGAAAGCCTGCTAGGAGAGCCTTCAGCACCAAAAGCCCAGCCGAAAACCAAAAACCAGAATTTTGGCCAGGAGTCTCGAACCAGAAACCTGCCATACCTTGATGGCTCTTTTTGATTTCAAGGGAAGGTACTTTTATATTTATACTAAAAGAGACCAGATTCCAGAAAATCAAAAAACAGAAATTTTCCCAAGAGGGATTGAACCTGGGATCGTTCGTTCGCAAAATACAGGCGCTGGCCACCAGGCTAGCACCAGTTTTACTCAAAAACAGAGAACTGTTTGCTTTATACAAAAAATAGAAGCCTGAAATTTCGGCTGCTGGGTTTTTAACAGAGACTGAATTAATGATTGGAGCTCTGGCCACCAGCGCCAAAGCTACTCTTGTGTCTAAAAGCGTGACGCTTTTATGTATTTGATAAAAACCAGAAACTTTTCCTTTATCAAAACTTGTTTCGGGAAAAAAAACGTTTTTGACCCAAAAAATTTCCGTTTTACGAACATGAACAGATAAACAACATGATTCGATTAGGCCTGCTTTGATACCACTTGTTGGATTTAATTTAATAAACCCTTGAATAGGACCGTTAATCAAATCAATGGACAAAGTAACAAAATACGGAAAATAAACCTTGCTCCATTGCTGTTGTTAATCTGAACACGTACACTGCAACTGCTCTGGCTGATGAAGAATCTGGCGTGATCCAAGGATTCACGACCTCCCACCAATTGCTGATACACCCTTTGACTGGTTTCAACAATTCACTGCCAACACGTACACTGCAACTGCTCCGGCTGATGAAGAATCTGGCGTGATCCAAGGATTCACGACCTACCACCAATTGCTGATACACCCATTGACTGGTTTCAACAATTCAATGTTTTACCCGATGGAGAGACTAGGCAGTGTGGGCTTTATAGAACAAGGTTGGCACACCCTCACCCTTTCCCTCTATATGGCCGATTTCTTTTTGGTCTGTATGAGGAGGTGAAGGCCTCCTCCTTTATATAGAGGGAGAATAGGGGAATCCTAATTGGCATATTCCTTAATGGATAAATTTTCTTTTATCCCAGATGCTTGGAATATGCTTGATGCTATATTCAAGTTATCTCTATCCATTATCAAATATTATCTAATATTTAATAATAAATATTATTAAATATTATCTAATATTAAATTTTGTACCAACAATTATCTACTAGCCACACGTGGGTTGTCGTCCCTCGGGGACCAGATGTCGTAACTTTATTGTCGTTGCACTTTGAGCCCATCCATCGCGGTCTCTGACCATATGACTGTCTACATATTCGGGGTTTCCATTTGGACCACACTATACATCCACGAGTATACCCGATGATCACTTAATGTGTGGATGTTTTACGTAACAATTAATATTATTACGTGACATATGTGACCTATAATATTATCATACATAACGTCCACCTTATGATTAATTCGTATAAACCTTATCAACGTGCTGCGCATCACACGTATCTCGAATTAATCCCAACAGACTGTTGCATATGTTTTAGCAGCCATGATCAAGTATCACGATTTGATTAGGGAAAAATTAAAGATGTGACTCTGATACAATAAGAAGCATACTCATCGACATCAATAGCTACCGTTAGGGTCTGAGGAACGTGAAAGGTAGGCAAACGATACCTCCATCCCAGTTTGCTTCCAATGAGTCTAATACAATGTAAAAATAATAATTTAATGAGGAAAACTTGCCGTTTCATTATGAGATCCCAAGTATAAATACACGTACAAGGCCATATTGGCTGTACACAAAAGTCAAAGACTCCTAGTCTTAAAGGAGTTGTACGGATTACAACTCAATCACATATGTACGGATATAGAAGAAACCGATATACATGGAAATATCCTAATACGGGATTTAAACTAGGTACCGTGGTAATTGTCAATGAGAACCTTAGTGAGAATATTGTCTCGAATAAAACAACCCCAAGTTGTACACTCCTCCATATGTCTTGTCGTATATGCTAAAACACGTAGTTGGTGAAACACTATTTAAAGTCAAATTTTCAAACTTTATACACGTTATGCATTGGAATTCAATAGCAAATCATTTGAAAATTATTTTGTCAAAATATTGTGTTCAATATGATATTAATTGATGTTTCACTAACGATTTATTTGATTAGTTGCAATAATATTTTTGGAGTGGATTGAGTACATAGATAATCAAATTGTGGCTCATTATCCTCTTTTATAACATGTACAAGGCAAACACCAAGGAAAGTGGTTTCATGAAATGTTGATAAAAAAGAATATGGTGAGGGGAAGTGAAAAATGTTATCACGTGCTGTGTGAGAACTTTGATCTCGATATTGAAGGAGTATATAATGAGTGAAATAATTATTCAAGGTGAAAAATTAATGTTATGCATCAAGTATTTATAGCTTCGTAAATAAATAATGTCTAAAAATCAGTGTCTTGAACTCCCTTGGTGGCGTGCATATTAAATGTTTTGAAACTTTTAACCTAACTGCATAGAGATTGTGTCAGCCACACCACCTCACTGAACGATGAAATTTCAGAAATTTATGAACTAATGTTCAACTGTATGGTAGCTGTTATAAAACCAAGTTTCAAATCATGCAATATAAAGTAAAAAATAGAGAATAGAATAGAAGTGTTTCTATATAAATTTTCAAGTGTGTGTAACATTACAATGTCATGTCCTATTTATAGGACATTTTGATGGTAGATGAAATAAATGGAGTGACACCCTTTGGTGTTCCCGACATATTGGACACCTACAAGGTCATCTTGGACATTCATAATATCATCCTCTAAATAATACTCCTCCTTGGATGTCCAAATATTATAAAATATGTATCGTTAAAACCTTGCCAAGAAAAACCCAGTGGGATAAAAACTTGGACGAAGGAAAAGAGTACACATTCATATAATTAGTTTATGTGATATACTGCCTCGTTAAAACCTTGCCAAGAAAAACTCAGTACGATAAAAACTTGGAGAAGAAAAAAGAGTACAGTGTGTATGTGACAATCACACTCCCCCTGATTTTGGCGTGAGGTCTTTAAGTTGACGCATTCCAATGTTGTAGACCATCTTTTTAAACGTAGCCATTGGTAGTGCTTTGGTGAACAAATCAGCAAAATTTTTGCTTGATTGTATCTGCTGGATATCAATCTCACCATTTTTCTTAAGATCATGTGTAGAAAAATTTTGGTGATATATGCTTTGTTCGATCTCCTTTGATGTGGCCGTTCTTAATTTGAGCAATACATGCAACATTATCTTCAAATAAAATTGTCGGAGTCTTCCTTAGTGAAGATAATCCACATGACTCTTGGATATGTTGAATCATCGATCTCAACCATATGCATTCACGACTTGCTTCATGTAATGCCAAAATCTCGGAATGGTTGGAGGATGTAGCTGTCAATGTCTGCTTCACTGATCTCCATGAAATGGTTGCACCTCCACACGTAAATACATATCCACTCTGTGATCATCCCTTATGAGGGACAAATAGATAACCAGCATCAGCATAACCCACTAATTGTGGCTCAGAATTCTTTGAGTAGAATAAACCCATATCTGGGGTTCCTCAAAGATAGCGTAAAATATGTTTGACCCCATTCCAATGCCTTCGTGTTGGTGTAGAGCAATATCTTGCCAATAAATTTACTGAAAATGATATATCCGGTCTTGAACAATTGGAAAGATACATAAGAGCACCAATAGCACTAAGATACGGTACTTCTGGACCTAATAATTCTTCATTTTCTTCTGGTGGTCGAAATGGATCTTTCTTCACATCTAACGATCAGACCACCATAGGACTACTTAATGGATGGGCTTTATCCATATAAAATCGTTTCAAGGTCTTCTCTGTATATGAAGATTGATGGAGAAATATTCCATCAGGCAAATGTTCGATCTGCAGGCAGAGACAAAATTTGGTCTTTCCAAGATCTTTCATCTCGAATTCTTTCATAAGATAATTAGCAGTTTTAGTGAGCTCTTCAAGAGTTCATACAAAATTTAAATCATCAACATATACCGCAATTATAGAAAATCCACTATCAGATCTTTTGATAAATACACAAGGACAAATTGGATTATTTATATATCCTTCTTTAACTAGGTACTCACTAAGGCGATTATACCATATTCTAAAATATGTTTTTAATCCATACAAGGACCTTTGTAATTTGATTGAGTATAACCCATGCGTCCTTTGATTATATGCTTCAGGCAATTTAAATCCTTCAGGGATTTTCATGTAAATATCATTATCTAATGATCCATATAAGTATGCGGTAACCACATCCATTAACAGCATATCAAGGTTTTTAGTGACTGCTAGGCTGATTAGATATCGTAATGTTATGGCATCAATAACCGGTGAATATGTTTCATCATAATCAAGACTAGGTCTTTGTGAAAAACCTTGCATAACAAGACGTGCTTTGTATCGCAAAACCTCATTTTTCTCGTTGCATTTTCGTACAAAAACCTATTTATGTCCAATAGGTTTTATCCCTTCAGAGGTTTGGACTATAGATCCAAATACTTTGCGACTTTCTAACGATTTTAGTTCTGCTTAGATTGCATCTTTCCATTTTGGCCAATCAATTCTATGTCGACATTCTTCAATGGATCTCGGTTCAGGATCCTCATTTAGAATTTCACATGCAATCGCATAAGCAAAAACATGATCAATAATAACCTTTTGTCTATCCCAATTTTCTCCTGTACTTACATAATTTAAAGAGATCTCTTCAAAATTTTGTTCACTTGCTTCTTCAGGAACAACTTGTTCGTCAATTTTAGATTGATCAGTTTTGATTTCTATAGCGCTTTTAAGTTGTGAACTTCTTTTCTCTTTTGGAGTATGCTCTTTTGGAGCATTAACTTGTCCCCTTCTTTTCTGAGGGTTTTTATCTTTTGCACCAACCGGGAGCCTAAGTTTTAGACTTGCTTTTGGTATACCATCATTTTGCCTTTCAGAGGCATCAAGTCGAACAGGCGTATTTATTGCCAGGACGTGAGATTTGGTTTCCTTTTTACTATCAGTAAATGCATCATGCAACTGATTTGCAATATCTTGTGAATGGATTATCCTTCTTGCTTCTTGCTCATATTGATTTGTTCGTGTGTCAAGATGAGAAAGTAAAGGAACGTTCCATGTAATTTCATGCTTACTATCATGCCCGTAGCATGCATAGTTGACATGTCTGAAGCATGAATATTTTGACATGTAGCTGTTGTGTTATTTTAATTTTTAATTACATATTAATTGTATCCTTATCATTGCATATATAATAGTCTGTATCGTACTTATGCCTGAAGCATATTATGCCAGAAGCATATAACGTTAACTCAAACCTGTAGCTTTGAGTAAATCTCTCTTTTCTGAGATGAATTATTTTTGCATTCTCAGACCCATAGTAAATATCACAAAGCTGGAGTTTGCTACCCTTGATATTTCCGGAAGAAATTATATGGTTTGGGTCCTTGATGCCAAGATCCATTTGACATCCATGAATCTTGGGCATACTATCAAAGAAGGAAATAACGCAAACGAACAAGATAAGACGAAGGCAATGATATTCATTCGCCATCACCTCCATGACGGGCTGAAAACCGAATATCTTGGGGTCAAAGACCCATATAAATTATGGAAAAACTTGGAGGAGAGATATGGGCATTATAAAAGTGTTATCTTTCCAAAAGCTCGATATGACTGGTTGCACCTGAGGTTGCAAGATTATAAAACAGTCAATGAATACAACTCTGCTATGTTCTCTATTGTCTCCCAATTACGAATGTGTGGAGACAAAGTGACTGATGTTGATATGTTAGAGAAAACATTTACAACTTTCCATGCATCAAATATTCTCCTACAGCAGCAATATCGAGAAAGAAAGTTTGAAAAATATTCTCAACTGATTTCATGTCTGCTTCTTGCTGAACAAAACAATGAACTCTTAATGAAAAACTACAACTCTCACCCGACTGGATCACATCCATTCCCAGAAGCGAATGCAAATCACCATAACCATAATCATAACCGTGGTCGAGGTCGTGGCCGCGGTTGTGGTCGTGGTCATGGTAGAAATTTTTCACCATACCACCTGAAGTGGGATAATAAGAAAAAGACACAAGAACATACAAAAGCTATGAAAATTGGTGCACCAGCTAAGAACCACGAAGAAACTTGTTATCGATGTGGAGCCCAAGGCTATTGGTCTCGTACTTGCCGCACTCGAAAGCATTTGATTGAACTTTATCAAGCATCCCAGAAGGATAAAGGCAAGGGAAAACAAGTTCATTTTACAGACTTTGGTAACATAGCAGATGATGGTCAAATGGATTCGAATGATTTTACTCATTTTGATATTGAAGATTTTCTTATAGAGCCAAACGTGAATGGCCATGTGGTCCAGTTTGTGAATGCAAATAATCCAGAATGATTGAGAAACATGTTTCGATGAATTTCATGTTTTAAGGATTGCTATGAATAAGTTATGTTCTTATGTGCTGGCATGTACTTTTATAAAAATGTGCATTACTATATTTCCTTAATGAAATTCTTTAGAGTTGTTCTGCTTATTTTTCTTGTATAATTTCGATTTACAGTATAACTTGAGAAATGGATTTCAGACATTCTAGTTGACGTATAAAGAGTTATTCATCAAGCAACAAAATTCACTATTTTTAACTTGATTATTTCAATAACCAAAATTATTTATGTTATACTAGACATTTATTCAACGTGAATGGTGGTGACATCTGTCTGGTTGACAGTGGAACGACACACACAACTCTTCGTGATCAAAAATATTTTTCGACGTTACAATTGGCAAAAGTAAATGTGAGTACAATTTCTGGTACTACAACATTGATTGAAGGCTCCGGAAGAGCAACAATCATATTGCCCAATGGTACCTATATCTTGGTTACTGCGGCATTATTTTCTACGAAGTCGAAAAGAAACTTATTGAGTTTCAAGGATATACGTCTGAATGGTTTTCATCTTAACACCATAAATGAGGAGAATATTGAATTTTTATTATTACTTATAGTGATTCAGGCCAGAGGCTTGTTAAAGAAAAATTTCAAATTTTTTCATCTAGATTGTATTATGCGACTATACATCCAGTAGAATCTAATATTGTGATGAACCAGAAGATCAATGATCCAAAGTTATTTATGTTATGGCATGATCGACTTGGTCATCCAGGTTCGATAATGATGCGTCGAATTGTACAAAACTCACATGGACACCCTTTAAAGAACCAGAAGATTCTTTTACCTCGTGATTGTGTGTGTGTTGCTTGTTCATGAGGGAAGCTAATCAAGAGACCATCCCTAATGAAGATTCATTTCGAATCTCCTACATTTTTACAAAGAATACAAGCGGATATTTGTGGACCTATTGATCCTCCTTGTGGACCATTTCGTTATTTTATGGTCTTATTGGATGCTTCATCCAGATGGTCTCATGTGAGTTTGCTCTCAACAATAACCGTAGCTTTTTCAAAGCTTCTTGCTCAAATTATACGATTAAGAGCACAATTTTAAGATTATCCGATTAAGTCTATTCGTTTTGATAATGCCGGTAAATTTACTTCTCAAGCTTTTAATGATTATTGTATGTCGATTGGATTGAATTTGAGCATTCAATGGGCACATGTGCACACTCAAAATGGCATGTCAGAGTCATTTATCAAACATTTACGACTGATTGCTTGACCTATGCTTTTAAGGTCAAATTTACCCACATCGTCTTGGAGACATGCAATTTTGCATGGGCTTAGACCTAGTTCGTTTCAACCATACTCGCCACTACAGATGGTATCGGGACAGCAACCTGATATTTCCCATTTGAAGATTTTTGGGTGTGCAATTTATGTTCCGATTGCCCCACCACAACAGACAAAATTGGGTCCTCAAAGACGTTTAAGAATATATGTGCGTTTTGATTCTCCTTCTATTGTGAGATATATTGAGCCCCTGACGGGTGATTTATTTAAGGCATGATATGTTGATTGTCATTTTGATGAGAAAGTTTTCCCGCCGTTAGAGGGAGAGAAAAGTACCGTTTCCTGAAGAACGGCGTGAAATTACATGGAACGTTCCTTTACTTTCTCATCTTGACCCACGAATAAATCAATGCGAGCAAGAAGTAAGAAGGATAATCCATTTACAGGATATTGCAAATCAGTTGCCTGATGCATTTACTTATAGTAAAAAAGGTAACCAAATCCCACGTCCCGGCGATAAATACGCCTATTCGACTTGATGTCTCTGAAAGGCAAAATGATGGTATACCAAAAGCAAGTCTAAAACGTGGGCGCCCGGTTGGTGCAACAGATAAAAACCCTCGGAAAAGAAGGGTACAAGTTAATGCTCCAGAAGAGCATACACCAGAAGAGAAAAGAAGTTCACAACTTGAAAGCGCTATAGAAATCAAAACTGATCAGTCTAAAATTGATAAACAAGTTGCTCCTAAAGAAGCAAGTGAACAAAAATTTTGAAGACATCTCTTTGAATTATGTAAGTACAGGAGAAAATTGGGACAGACAAAAGGTTACTATTGATCATGTTTTTGCTTATGCGATTGCATGTGAAATTCTGAATAAGGATCCTGAACCGAGAGCCATTGAAGAATGTCGACACAGAATTGATTGGCCAAAATGGAAAGATGCAATACAAGCAGAACTAAAATCATTGGAAAGTCGCAAAGTATTTGAAACTGTAGTCCAAACCCCTGAAGGGATAAACCTATTGGA
Organism: Eustoma russellianum; assembly: GCA_036186865.1. Taxonomy (NCBI): domain Eukaryota; kingdom Viridiplantae; phylum Streptophyta; class Magnoliopsida; order Gentianales; family Gentianaceae; genus Eustoma; species Eustoma russellianum. The sequence goes on along the minus strand of AP025054.1, from coordinate 8,205,993 downwards.
CATAAATGGGACTTTGTACGAAAACGTAACGAGAAAAATAAGGTTGTACGATACAAAGCACGTCTTATTGCGCAAGGTTTTTCACAAAGACCTGGGATTGATTATGATGAAACATATTCTCCGGTTATTGATGCCATAACATTACGATATCTAATCAGCCTAGCAGTCACTAGAAACCTTGATGTGTGGTTAATGGATGTGGTTACCGCATACTTATATGGATCATTTAATAATGACATTTACATGAAAATACCAGAAGGATTTAAATTGCCTGAAGCATATAATCAAAGGACGCATGGGTTATACTTAATCAAATTACAAAGATCCTTGTATGGATTAAAACAACCTGGTAGAATGTGGTATAATCGCCTTAGTGAGTACCTAGTTAAGAAGGATATATAAATAATCCAATTTGTCTTTGTGTATTTATCAAATGATATGATAGTGGATTTTCTATAATTGCGGTATATGTTGATGATTTAAATCTTGTGGGAACTTCTGTAGAGCTTACTAAAACCGCTAATTATCTTATAAAAGAATTCGAGATGAAAGATCTTGGAAAGACCAAATTTTGTCTCTGCCTGCAGATCGAACATTTGCCTGATGGAATATTTCTCCATCAATCTTCATATACAGAGAAGATCTTTGAAACGATTTTATATGGATAAAGCCCATCCATTAAGTAGTCCTATGGTGGTCTGATAGCTAGGTGTAAAGAAAGATCTATTTCGACCACCAGAGGAAAATGAAGAATTATTAGGTCCAGAAGTACCGTATCTCAGTGCTATTGGTGCTCTTATGTATCTTGCCAATTGTTCAAGACCTAATATAGCATTTTCAGTAAATTTATTGGCAAGGTATAGCTCTACACCAACACGAAGGCATTGGAATGGGGTCAAACATATTTTACGCTATCTTCAAGAAACCCTAGATATGGGTTTATTTTACTCAAAGTATTTCAAGCCATAATTAGTGGGCTATGCTGATGCTGATTATCTATCTGACCCTCATAAGGGAAGATCACATAGTGGATATGTATTTACATGTGGAGGTGCAGCCAATTCATGGAGATCAGTGAAGCAGACATTAGCAGCCACATCTTCCAACCATTCTGAGATTTTGGCATTACATGCAGCAAGTCGTGACTCAAAACTACAGGTTTGAGTTAACGTTATATGCTTCAGGCATAAGTACGATGCAAACTATTATATATGCAATGATAAGGATACAAATAATACGTAATTAAAAATTAAAATAACACAACAACTACTTGTCAAAATATTCATGCTTCGGGCATGTCAACTATGCATGCTACGAGCATGATAGTTATTCATTCTTTTAGGTACATAAACTAGTCATGCTTTGGGCATGTCAATTATATCAATTATTCACGTTTCGAGCGTGTCAATAATTCATGCTTCGGGTATTTCAAACGATTCGTGCTTCGGACATGAAAATAAGTCATGCTCTAGGCATGTCAATGATTCATTCTTATGTCAATGATTCATGCTTTGGGCATGATAACAATTAATGCTTCAGGCAATTCATGCTCCGGGCATAATATAAATATATCAATATGACTGCAAGCCATATACTATTCTTCTTTTTTCAAAATAAATCTAGACTTCATGCTAGATTAGATCTTTTATAAATATTCAGAATATAAGATAGAAATAGGTAACAAGAGAAACACAACAAATGAACAAATCATAATTCTGAAAAATTTCGGCAGAAAAATCAGTCTCAGAAATTACCATTTTGATCAGACCTAGGGGTATCCAAAATACATCTTCACCGTTCAAAACATACCTTTACATTTTAAAAGTAACCTGACAAAATTTGGTGATGATCCAACGGTGGATGACTTAGAAAGTTCAGTTTTCCCGGACCTGCGCAAGGCTAGCAGCACATGTGAAATTTTAAGAGTATTCTCCTTGTTGGACTGTGCATCTGCAATAAACACCACTAGAGGGAGGTGAATAGTGGTTAGCGGAAATTACACTACAACCCTTTGTTAAAATCCCCTTTGAAAACAGAATCTGAGACCACCTCAGATTCAGAACTCGTTTTTAAAAAATTCAAAAATAATTGTACACAACTCCAAAAATTCTGAAAATTTCCAGAATTGAACTTCAATGTGTTAAAAAGACTCTGTCGAAAAATCCGACAAAAACAAGATCGTTTGTCCCTTTAAACAAATAAAAAGATTCAGATGGTCAATCTGGACAGAATTGGACAGAATGTTGCTGATTTTGCAAAACGTGTTTCTCTTTGAATACTCAACCAAAAAGGTTGATATTTATATCAAAATACTCCTTAGTATGTGTAGATAAAGTTTCCAAAAAGCCCTAACCTTAAACAATTCTTGAAAAATACAGAATTTAAGTTTTCTCAAAACTGGTCAGATTGCAGTCATATTGGAGCAGTTATCTTGCAACGACTGAAAGACTAACTTTTCCTTGCTCAAATCAAGTGATTCTTGTTGCAAATGAAAGCTAACAGTCTGAAGTATAACTCCACCAAAAATCACGAATTTTGAAAATGTTTAGCTATTTTTTCAAATTGTGAGAAGTTCTGTGAAAACTGCAGTCAAAAACAGGCAGAAAACAGAAATAAAGAAACAAGAGAAGAACATCGAGGATTTATCCTGGTTTTGTTAATGTGACCTACTCCAGTCCCAAGGAACACATTTCCTTGGATTTTACTATAAAATGAACACCTTACAACAAGAACCAAGCTTCATCTTTGGGTTATACACCAACCCTACTCAAGCTTGGATAATCACCTTCTAAGCAACACTTAGTTGCAACACCTCTAACACCTATTGATATAGCCTTATATAGAATGGCTAATCAATCTTACAAATGAAGCTCAAGAGGCTTGTAGCTCACCATAATACAACAAGAACACCTTTGCTACAATGAATAAAACAACAACAACAAGAAGATGAAGATGAAAGCTAGACAAATCAACAAATGCTTGTGAGCTTCGAGTGTTTTTCATCTTCTTCACCATTGCCTCTATTTATAGTGTGATTTGAGCCTTGAAGATAAGAACTCCAATGTGTCACCATCTTCATCTCAAGTCCAAATGTCTTCTCATCATTGGTTGGCCTTGTACAGTTGTTAAAATAAAACACAATGATTGGTCCAACTTGGCAATGTCATGTTGGCCGAAATTTTCAACTAAAAGTGACTTGGAATTATCTTGAAAATGTAAAGATAATAGCACCATAACAACTCCATCATCTTCTCAACTCTTTGGGAAAGATAATAGGCATGTGGGCTTGACCATTTTAAATTGAAAATTCAGCTCCAAAATAAGATGTAGTAGCCTTTGGCTACTTTTGCTTTTCAAACAAAAATTTTGATTTTTCTTAATAAAATAAGAAAGAATAATACCACCAAATTATCCTCAACTCCAAGCACAATAATAGGACATGTGAGAGCTCCATTTGACTTCCAAAAATCTGCTGAAAATTCACCAAGAAAACCATATAGCCGTTGGGTTTAATTTTGAAATTTCCAAGTTGGCAATTTTGCCAACTAGCTCCTTTTTGGTTGGTCCACTTGTCTCCAACTCATAAAATATGTACAACATCATATCCACCTGATAATACACGTTTTTGGACATACCAATATGTGTAGCAACTCAAATTTTTGAAGAAGAAATAAATAGATAACAATTGACAAGATTATGTCAACGTGTAACACCGAAATTTCCCAATATTTCTTCTTATATGTCAAGAACATTTCCACACCTTTGACACCTTTAATATCTCTGAATAATGATGATAAACTTTCTCTTATAACATATATAAGAGGGTCTTCAAGAAAAAAATAGAATGTGACATCTCAAATCGTCACATATCCAGCTATAGTCAATAATATCATCGGTTGAGAGAATAAGATATAAGATCACCATATTATCTTCAAAATAATAATAACACAGCTCAAGAATGAAGATAATAATATGCTCAAGAGATTCTTTGAGTGAAAATACCATAAATGCCCTCGGGGGTAAAATGACTAAAATACCCCTGGTGTGAGAAAACTCCAGAAATGACCCGGATGGTCATAAATACTCATGATATCACCTCTGTCATGATAAATAGGATTAGAATACATCCTTGAAATATTTTCATCAAGTGATGTTCCTCCAAAACTCAAAATACCAATTTTGCCCTGTTTGGTAAGTTGTAGTAACTTCCAAGCCATGTTAGTCACAAGACAATAATAATCACCAAAAACACATAATAATCACATAATGAGCATGTATAAATCATGTACAAATGAAAACAACCATTTTATCACTTTTTAGAAAATTATTTCTAAAAACCCTAGACATCAATCGATTGAAGTGCCTCAGCTTCAGAGATCGATGTCTCACAAAAAGTTTCAGAGTTCGCCTCTGACCTACATCGATCGATCTAAGTGAGGGTTCGATGTACATCGATCGATCGATGTGTCTCAGGTTTAGAGATCGATGTCTCACAGAAAGGTCTTAAACTTTTCTGCCTTACATAGATCGATCGATGTGAGAGATCTACGTACATAGATCGATCGATGTGCAACAACCTGAGATATCGATGTCAACTTTTTCAACTTTTTCAACTTTTAATCAGATATAACACCATGTGTGACCTTTTTAAGTATTCACTACTTAAAATCATGACTTTGAAAATCATCCAAACATATTTTTCAACATTCTCCCCCTTTTTGATGATTTTCAAAATAACCTAACATTATTTTAATGTCATAACTTATAACCAAAAATTTAACCAAATGTTTTCAACTTTTAAATAGTATGCTGCTCCCCCTCAACTGATACTCTCCCCCTTAACCTATGCTCCAAAATTTATACCAATTAAAACTTAGCATATGACTTACCAACTAAAATCCATGACTTACCAACTAAATCATGTTCTTATTCTATCTCCCTCTTTATTTTGCAAATCATGCAAAAGATAGAACGATGCATTGGTACTGTAAGTCATCATTCCTAACTTGGCTCGTAAATTTTCAAAATTGGCTTGATTAAGGGGTTTGGTGAAGATGTCAGCGATTTGGTGATCAGTTCTTATATGGTTTATCACTATATCCTCATTTTGAACATGATCGCGAAGAAAGTGGTATCGCACCTCAATGTTTTTGGCCTTAGAATGAAGCACCGGATTCCGGAAAAGATTGATTGCACTTGTGATATCGCATAAAATTAGAATCTTATTCATTGTAATGCCAAAATCACTAAGTTGCTGTTTAAGCCAAAGTATTTGGGTAGTACATAAACTCAAAGCAATATACTCAGCTTCAGTGGTAGAAAGAGCTACACTAGCTTGCTTTTTAGAAAACCAAGAAATCAAGTTGGTTCCTATGAATTGACAAGTACCGCTAGTGGATTTTCTATCTAATTTGCAACCACCATAATCAGCATCACTATATGCGTGTAATTCCAACTTAGCGTTTCTATCATATCACAGTCCTAAGTGAGGTGTATGCTTAAGATATCTAAAGATCTTTTTCACTGTATTGTAATGTGATACCTTAGGACAAGATTGAAACCTAGCACACATACACACACTAAACATGATATCAGGTCTTGATGCAGTTAAGTATAACAGTGATCCAATCATAGATCTATAGAGTGTGTCATCAAAAAGTTTACCATTTTCATCCTTATCAAGTTTGGTACTAACACTCATGGGGATAGTTGTAGGTTTTCAACTCTTCAAAACCAAACTTCTTAATCATATCATTGACATGCTTAAGTTGGCTAATATGAATTCCTTGAGGGGTTTGTTTGATTTGAAGGCCTAAGAAGTAGTTCAATTCTCCTACCATTGACATTTCAAATTCTGACTTCATACACTCTTCGAAGTCTTTTACTAAGGTAGGGTTGGTTGAACCAAATATAATATCGTCTACATATATTTGAACTATTAACAAATCATTATCTTTTCTTCTTAGGAATAATGTGTTGTCTATGGTTCCCCTTTGATAATTATTTGCAATAAGAAAGTTTGCAAATCTACCATACCAAGCTCTTGGAGCTTGTTTTAAACCATATAAAGTTTTTTTAAGCTTGTACACATGGTTAGGATTCTTTGGATCTTTGAATCCAGGGGTTGTTTGACAAACACATCTTCTTGGATGTATCCATTTAAGAATGCACTCTTGACATCCATTTGGAAGAGTTTAATGTTACTTAGACTTGCAATCACAAGTAACAATCTAATTGCTTCTAGTCGTGCAACGGGTGCAAAGATTTCTTCATAATCTATTCCTTCTTGTTGATTATAACCTTGTGCGACTAGTCTAGCCTTATTTCTTGTAACGTTTCCTTGTTCGTCCATCTTATTCCTAAACACCCATTTCGTTCCTATTATTGACTTGTTTTCGGGTTTAGGTACTAAGTCCCACACATTGTTCCTTGTGAATTGATTTAATTCCTCATGCATAGCATCTATCCAAGATATATCACCTAAGGCTTCCTTTACGTTCTTAGGTTCTAATTGTGAGATTAAGCTATGTCCTTCAAGTTGACTTATATTTCTACGTGTTCTAACCCCAACACTTGGATCCCGAATGATTAATTCTCTAGGATGCCACCAATTCCTAGATTGACCTCATCTTGTTCAAATGTTTCATTAGTATGAACATTATCATATGTAATTGGATCATTAGTTACATTATCTTCCAATTGCAAATTTTCTTCATTTATATCATCTAAGGGTTCATGCATGTCTTGTTCAGGGAGAGTTGGTTCTAGATGATCAAGTACAGGCTCAAGTAATACATCATCATCAAACATATTTTCAACATTTGTTTCTTGTTTATGTTGATGTTTGTCACTAACTTCAAAGCATGCATTTTCATTGAATTTCACATGAATGGATTCAATTATTTTTCTAGATGCAGGATTATAACACCTATATGCTCTTGAGTTAGTTGAATATCCAACAAATATGCATTCAATAGACTTTTGTTCAAATTTATCTAGATTATCTTTAGTGTTTAGCACAAAATATTTACATCCAAATACTTTAAGATAATCTATTTTAGGTTGTCTATTGTTTAGCAATTCATAAGGCGTTTTATTTAATTTCTTTCTAATAGTAAGCCTATTTATAATATATCATGCACAACTAACAGCTTCAGCTCATAAATATTTAGGTAATTTATTTTCACACAGCATTGTCCTAGCAACTTCTTGAATTGTTCTATTTTTACGTTCAACAACTCCATTGAGTTGTGGTGTTCTAGGTGGTGAGAATTCATGTTTAATTCCATATAGTTCACAAAATTTGATTACATATTTGTTTTTAAATTCTCCACCTCTATCACTTCTAATCCTTTTAACATTTTCTTCATAAATGTTTTCAAGTTGCTTAATAAGGGTTTCAATTACTAATGGAGCATCGTCTTTGTGTGTTAAGAACAATGTCCATGTGTAGCATGAGTAATCATCTACTATGACACACACATAGTAGTGTCCACCTGGACTTCTTGTCCTACTTGGACCAAATAAGTCTAAGTGAAGCAATTCTAGTACATGACTAGTACTCACTTCATGTTTCGGTGTTAAGGTTTCTTTAATGTGTTTTCCCTTAATACATGTTTCACACATTTGAAAATTATCTAAGTCTAACTTAGGCATTCCTCTAATTAAATTCTTCTTAGACAATTTCTTAATAGTTGAAATTCCTATATGGCCTAATCTTCTATGCCATAAATTTACATCTAAGTCATGTGATATTAGACACTTAACCTTAGCATCTAACATGTTGTCTAAGGTAAGAGTATAAATATTTCCATCTATATTTCCTTTTAAAACTGTTTCTCCTTTTTCATTTATTATATCACAAGAATTGGGAAGAAGAAATGAGACATTATAACCACAATCTATAAGTTGAGAAATACTAAGTAAATTATAAGATAGATTGCTTACTAATAACACATTTTGTATTTGAAATGTGTTAGGGTCCCCAATTGTTCCTTTTCCAACAACTTGTCATTTGTTGTTGTCATCGAATGTCACTTTTCCTCCATTTTTGATATGTTCCAATTCGATGAATAGTTTGGGGTTCCCCGTCATACGCCTCGAACATCCACTATCTAAAAACCATTTGGTTCTTAGATTCTTTGACTTTGCCTCCTTCTTGCATTCCTTGCATTTTTCCTACAATGGAGACAAAGTTTTAGGTACCCTTTATTTGGGTCCTTGAATGTTAGGGGCACAATTCTTGTTTAGATAACCCTTAGGTATCCAAACTTGAAGATACCTTCTAGGCAAATTTTTAGCATTGTTATAACTTGAAAAAAAAGAAGAATTAGCATATACATGATCATTCCACATAAGTGAGGACGCATTGTTATACATGTTGCGCCATGGTTGATAATTATTATATGATAGCCGATTTTTATAATAGGTATAAGGCATGCGATTTGTTTCTTGAATGACACTATATAAGTGTGTTCATAGGCATTTCTATAAGATTTATATGAGTGTTGCCTATACTTAGGTTCATAATAAGTTGGATGCATTTTATTCTTTCTAGTTGTATTCGTATATATATAGGCATAATTTCTAGGTTGTCTAGATGCAAGTTTGGCCTAGATGTATGTTATACGTGTGTGCTTTTATGGGTGTATGTTGCATTTTTTCCTTGATATAAGTAGAAGAAGGTTGTAGAAGAAGATGTAGCAGGCAAAGTTGATTTTGTTGTATTATATGGCAACTTTGTACTAGATGAAACAAACTTAGTCTTTTTATTCACTTTTTCATTTTCTTCTTTATATCCTAAGCCGGTTTTATCATTTACCATACTTTTGTGATGAGATGGGTGTGTCTAACATGTTTGTACCAGATTTAAATTGTTCTAACATTTTTTCTAAGTTAAGTTTAAACGACTTAAGTTGTATTATTTCATGTTCACAACTTTCTAACTTAGACTTTAACATCTTATTTTCCATTTTTATCTTATGTTCATCATTCCTATATAATTCAATTTTATTCTCTAAAGAATCAAGAGTATTAGTAAACTTTTGTTTAAGAGGTTCTAGTTGATCGGAAAATTCCAAGTTGGACGTCTTCAACTTGTCATTTTCTTCAACTAGTTTCTTCTTTTCTTTAGAGAGCCTCTTACAGTGAGCATGCATTCTTAAGAATTCTTCATACATTTCATCAAATGTCATGTCACTATCAGAATCACTATCAAAAGAAGAACATACCTCGTTGGATACGAAGCAAACTTGAGCTTCCTCAGTTTCGGATTCTGAGTCGGATGAGTCGCTCCATGTGCTCACCTTCATTGCTCGTTTCTCTTTCCTTGCCTTCGACTCCTTTGGCTTTGTTAGTTGTGCCTCCTTGTCCTTGGCTTGTTTATTATTGTGTTGTTATTATTATTTTTCTTTGTTGGACAATCGTATGAAATATGTCCTTTTTGACCGCATTCATAACACTTTAATTCTTTATTATACCATTGTTTGTGTTATTCTTCCTAGGTTGAGAAGAAGAAGAAGAAGAAGAATTACGTCGTCTATTCCTATTTTGGACGTTGAAAAACTTTCTAAGTTTTCTAGCTATCAATATCAAGTCATCGTCTAATTCAGTATCACTATTACTATCATCGTTACTAGCATGTGCTTCGGTTGTTTTGAAAGCTATTGACTTACCAGATGACTTAGACGATTCAGACTTTCGTTGGTTTAATTTAACCTCGTAAACTTTAAGAGACCTGATAATTCATCCATCTTAGTAATTGACTTTGTCTCCTCGATTGCAGTCACCTTTGGATCCCATTCAGCAGGGAGGCTTCGTAGAACCTTTTGAACCTTTTCACTGTTCGAAAATGACTTCCCTAAAGCTTCAAGGGCATTGAAAATATTAGTAATCCTCAAATCCATAGATGTTATGGATTCGTTCGGCAACATTTTGAAAGTCTCTAATTCAGTCATAAGCATGTTTATTTTTGACTCTTTAACACCACTAGTACCTTCATGCTTTAATACAAGTCATTTCCACATGTCGTGTGCGCTTGTGCAATTTGACAGATATCCTGCTTCACAAGTTGTAAGTCCATTTGAAAGTAATTGTATAGCTTTAGCATTCATGGACATTTTCTTTTTATCATCCGATAACCATTCACTTTTATATTTTTCAACCTCTTGAGTACTCCACTAACTTGTACAACTTTCATTGGAATATACGGCTCATCTTCAACTATAGACCATAAATCGATGTCTATAGCCATTAAGAATAGCCTCATTCTTAATTTCCAATGAACAAAATTATTGCCATCAAAAAGAGGAGGGCGTTGTGTAGACATACCTTCCAACTCACCTTTGTGAGAAACAATAGCCATTGTAAATACATTGGATTTGAGACAAGCAGTATATAATGAATTGTTGTTTCTTGGCCTTGTATTGTTCGTATGGTGTTGAATCTTGCTTCTTTTGAGTGATGTTGGTCTGGCTCTGATACCAAATGTTGGACCATGCACCTACAATAAACACCACTAGAGGGGAGATGAATAGTGGTTAGTTGAAATTACACTACAACCCTTTGTTAAAATCCCCTTTGAAAACAGAATCTGAGACCACCTCAGATTCAGAACCCGTTTTTAAAAATTCACAAATAATTGTACACAACTCCAAAAATCATGAAACTTTTCAAAATTGAACTTCAATAAGTTAACAAGATTCTGTCCAAAACTCAGACAAAAATAAGATCGTTTGTCCCTTGAAACAAATAAAAAGATTCAGATGGTCAATCTGGACAGAATTGGACAGAATGTTGCTGATTTTGGAAAACGTGTTTCTCTTTGAATACTCAACCAAAAAGGTTGATCTTTATATCAACACACTCATTAGGATGTGTAGATGAAGTTTCCAAAAGGGCCCTGACCTTAAACAATTCTTGAAAAATACAGAATTTAAGTTTTCTCAAAACTGGTCAGATTGCAGCCAGATTGGAGCAGTTATCTTGGAACGACTGAAAGACTAACTTTTCCCTTGCTCAAATCAAGTGATTCTTGCTGCAAATGAAAGCTAACAGTCTGAAGTATAACTCCACCAAAAATCACAAATTTTGAAAATGTTTATCTATTTTTTCAAATTGTGAGAAGTTGTGTGAAAACTGCAGTCAAAAACGGGCAGAAAACAGAAATAAAGAAGAACAAGAGAAGAACACCAAGGATTTATCCTGGTTTGGTCAATATGACCTACTCCAGTCCCAAGGAACACCTTTTCTTGGATTTTACTATGAAATGAACACCTCACAACAAGAACCAAGCTTGATCCTTGGGTTATACACCAACCCTACTCAAGCTTGGATAATCACCTTCTAAGCAACACTTAGTTGCAGCACCTCTAACACCTATTGATATAGCCTTATATAGAAGGGCTAATCAATCTTACAAATGAAGCTCAAGAGGCTTGTAGCTCACCACAATACAACAAGAACACCTTTGCTACAATGAATAAAACAACAACAACAAGAAGATGAAGATGAAAGCTAGACAAATCAACAAATGCTTGTGAGCTTCGAGTTGTGTTTCATCTTCTTCACCATTGCCTCTATTTATAGTGTGATTTGAGCCTTGAAGATAAGAACTCCAATGTGTCACCATCTTCATCATCAAGTCCAAATGTCTTCTCATCATTGGTTGGCCTTGTACACTTGTCAAAATAAAACACAATGATTGGTCCAACTTGGCAATGTCATGTTGGCCGAAAATTTTCAACTAAAAGTGACTTGGAATTATCTTGAAAATGTGAAGATAATAGCACCATAACAACTCCATCATCTTTTCAACTCTTTGGGCAAGATAATAGGCATGTGGGCTTGACCATTTTAAATTGAAAATTCAGCTCCAAATAAGATGTAGTAGCCCTTGGCTACTTTTGCTTTTCAAACAAAAATTTTGATTTTTCTTAATAAAATAAGAAAGAATAATACCACCAAATTATCCTCAACTCCAAGCACAATAATAGGACATGTGAGAGCTCCATTTGACTTCCAAAAATCTGCTGAAAATTCACCAAGAAAACCATATAGCCGTTGGGTTTAATTTTGAAATTTCCAAGTTGGCAATTTTGCCAACTAGCTCTTTTTTGGTTGGGCCACTTGTCTCCAACACATAAAATGTGTACAACATCATATCCACCTGATGATACACGTTTTTGGACATACCAATATGTGTAGCAACTCAAATTGTGAAGAAGAAATAAATAGATAACAATTGACAAGATTATGTCAACGTGTAACACCGAAATTCCCCAATATTTCTTCTTATATGTCAAGAACATTTCCACACCTTTGACACCTTTAATATCTCTGAATAATGATGATAAACGTTCTCTTATAACATATATAAGAGGGTCTTCAAGAAAAAATAGAATGTGACATCTCAAATCGTCACATATCCAGCTATAGTCAATAATATCATCGGTTGAGAGAATAAGATATAAGATCACCATATTATCTTCAAAATAATACTAACACAGCTCAAGAATGAAGATAATAATATGCTCAAGAAATTCCTTGAGTGAAAATACCATAAATGCCCTTGAGGGGTAAAATGACTAAATACCCCTGGTGTGAGAAAACTCCAGAAATGACCCGGATGTTCATAAATACTCATGATATCACCTCTGTCATGATAAATAGGATGAGAATACATCCTTGAAATATTTTCATCATGTGATGTTCCTACAAAACTCAAAATACCAATTTTGCCCTCTTTGGTAAGTTGTAGTAACTTCCAAGCCATGTTAGTCACAAGACAATAATAATTACCAAAAACACATAATAATCACATAATGAGCATGTATAAATCATGTACAAATGAAAACAACCATTTTATCACTTTTTAGAAAATTATTTCTAAAAACCCTAGACATCGATCGATCGAAGTGCCTCAGCTTCAGAGATCGATGTCTCACAGAAGTTTCAGAGTTTGCCTCTGACCTACATCGATCGATCGAAGTGAGGGTTCGATGTACATCGATCGATCGATGTGTCTCAGGTTTAGAGATCGATGTCTCACAGAAAGGTCTTAAACTTTTCTGCCTTACATAGATCGATCGATGTGAGAGATCTATGTACATAGATCGATCGATGTGCAACAACCTGAGAGATCGATGTCAATTTTTTCAACTTTTTTAACTTTTAATCAGATATAACACCATGTGTGACATTTTTAAGTATTCACCACTTAAAATTATGACTTTGAAAATTATTCAAACATATTTTTCAACACTCCTCTTTTTCTACTTTATCTAATACTTTTCGTAACTACTTGTTTTTGTTTCTATGGAGCAATTCGTGCTGATAACGTATTATAAAACTAAGTTTCAAATCATGCAATATAATGTAGACAATAGATGATAGAATAGAAGTGTTTCTATATAGATTTTCAAGTGTGTGTAACATTACAATGTCATGTCTTATTTATAGGACATTTTGAAAGTAGATGAAATAAATGGAATGACACACTTTAATGTTCCCAATATATTAGACACCTACAAAGTCATCCTGACATTTACGATATTATCCTCCACATAATAGTAGCGTTTTATTTGAAAAGTTAGGGCATATTTTTGACGAAACACGGTTATTGGTGGGATTAAATCATGGTGCATTTACAGCTTATAGATAAATGAAAATAGAATTTTTTTCCCAGATATACTGTATATCACAGTGATATCAACACCGTAATACAATATACGAAGAATGTTAAATTGAAATTTAAATTTACTTGAATTCCTCGTTATCATACTACAGTAGCTTATACCCTAGGAATCACGGTGTATGCAAATAATTTGATTTTTGGATTTAGTAAAATTTAATGCATGCTGTCAGTTTGATAATGTATCAATAACTACAACGTTCAAAATGACTTTTCAGACACGAGAAACAACATAACAACCACACATTTCTAGCATATCCCAACAACAACAAAAGTTATCGTTAGAGTCTAGAGAGTGTGAAAGGCAGGCAAACAATACCTCCATCCTAAAAGATAGAGAGTTCGATTTCAACGAGACCTTCGGCTCTATATATACCTGTATATGTTGACAAAATAAGGAAACAAGACCGCAACAAGAAAGCAAGAAGGATGTAAACTTGGCTGAGGCGTGCAAAAAAACACTTTCCGTAAGGAATATTTTCCCCCACTAGATGCTGCAGGGTTATAGGCAAACTTCCTCCTAGGATACAACAACCAACAATCTCTAATCCTCAGCAAATAGGATTGAGAAACTATGAACTTTCTGAAAACAAGAGTGTATTTGTGAAGGAAGAAGAGTATGGAATGCTAGTTTGATGTATATTGCAAGATTATACTTCTAATGGGTTATAATAGCCTATTTATAGGCTCTCAAACTCCAGAAAGTCGTTGGTGGTAATTGCATAGAGATTGGGCATGTCACTTGGTGCCATAAGATGTGATTTTCCATGAAAAGACACTTCTGTCAGGACATCGATCGATCGATGTCATCGATCGATGTCTCACAGTAAGCTTCAATTCCATTCTGATCAACATCGATCTGTCACATCGATCGATCGAAGTCACTTCGATCGATCTATGTGATCGATCTATGTTAGACAGAAAGTTTCAACTTTGCATCCAGGAAACATCGATCGATCGATGTGATCGATCTATATACATCGATCGACCGATGTCATCGATCTATGTCCAGCAGGAATACTCAACTTCATTTTTCAAGCCACATAGATCTATCCATTTGTTACATGGATCGATCCAAATCATGAGTCAAGCTATTCTTGCTTATTCCAACACCATTTCATCTTCATCTTTGATCTCAAACATCCATTCTTCGTTCCATTGCCTTTACAAACTATTATAACAATTCCCCCACTTAGTTTGTAAAGCAACTTATGATATTTCATGCATTTAAGAAGTATCTTTCGATTTGAACCTCTTATTAGTATAACACTTCAAAGTTCTAACGAAATCATGATAGCTAAAAAGCCCTTGAATCAGATTCCTATGTGTTAGAACCGGAAACATTATACACATTGAAACCACACTCTCAATCGAAGTCCATTTTAAACCGCATTTTATGGCCTTGTGCTACCCCTAGTATTTATGCACATTTCAAGATCATTGCTTATCGAAGCGGCACCACCTTCCCATGTTCATATAGGTGAATATTAAAATGTTTCCTTTTATCCTTCATTAAGAGTGCTATGAACACTCACCCTCCTTTAACACTAACATTCCAATTCTTTAAAGATCAATATCATGCGGCTTGATTCTTTAAAGATCAATCGTAGTGCTTTTAATACCTCACTTTGTGACTTGTTACCCCATTGAACCTTTGGCTAGTGGTATGCTAGACAAGGTTGGGTTTCTATCACAAGTGAACTTATCACATACGTCTCAATCCCATCCCTAAAGATGTACTATGTACCAAGTCTTTGATAGACTCTTTGTCAACGGATCCGCCAGGTTATTGCAGGATCTGACGTACGCAATGGCTATTACACCATCAGTTATCAATTGCCTTACATAATCATGCCTAAGGCTGACATGTCTAGATTTTCCGTTATAGATTTTACTATAAGTTCTAGACATCGTTGCTTGGCTATCACAGTGTAAAGAAATGGCTGGCATTGGTTGTGGCCACAACTCTATATCCAACAATAGATTTCTCAGCCATTCCGCTTCTTTACCTGCCAGAACCCAATGCTATGAATTCGGATTCCATTGTAGAATGAGTTATGCATTGTCTGTTTCTTTGAAGCCCAAGAAACGAACCACCACCCAATGTAAATATCCAACCCGTAGTAGATTTGTTATCACCAACACTAGTTATCCAACTAGCATCAGTATAACCTTCTAACACGGCTGAATAATTATTATAGAACAATCCATAATCCATAGTCTTCTTCAAGTACCCAAGTACTCTCCCGATTGCCTTCAATGGTCTATACTAGGGATTACTAGTATACCTTGATAATTTACACACCGCCAAAGGCAATATCCGGTCTAGTGCAATGCATAGCATACATTAAACTACCAATTGCACTAGCATATTCTAATTGTGCTACCGCTCTACCGGTATGTCCAGTCAATTTGTATTGTGGCATCGAACGGTGTGTTTACTTCTTTGATCTCAAGTGTTTGAACTTATTCAACACTTTGTTTATGTAATGAGATGACAAAGAGCAAAACCCCCACTATGTTTGGGACACCTTAATTCCTATGATAGTATCTACCTCACCCAAATCTTTTATTTGGAATTGTGAAATTAAATACTTTCTAGTATCATTTACTCCTTCCATATTAGTACCGATAATGAGCATATCATCCACATACAATACAACAAATAATGACTCCATATTTGTCTATAAACTTGAAAATATACACACTTATCTGCAACCATTATGACGGAAACCCATCCTTTAAAATGGTAGTGTCAAACTTTTCATGCCATGTTTCGGTGCTTGTTTCAATCCAAACAATGACCTTATTAATTTGCACACTTTGTGCTCATTCCCCGGAAGTACAAAAACCTTCCGGTGTTTCATATAGACCCTCCTCGTCTAAATCACCATTGAGAAATGCAGTCTAACAATCCATTTGATGAATAACCAAGTTATTTATGGATGCTAATGCTATCAACACTCTAATGGATGTTATCCTCGCCCAACAGGGCATATGTATCAAAATACTCTATCCTTCTCCTTGTCTAAAGCCTTTGGTACTAATCTAGCCTTGAAAGTTTGAAGTGAACCATGCCGAATTGTATTTATTCTAAATACCCATTTACATCCAATTGCTTTGGAACTTGGAGGCAAATCAGTGAGAACCCACGTATTGTTAGACAATAACGAATTCATCTCATCATCAATTGCTTCCTTCCAAAATGATGCATCTCTCTCGATTGCATCGCCTCCTTATAGGATTTTGGAATCATCTTCAACGCTTGTACACTAGGTATTTGATTAAACACCTTTGTCCTATTACCCTCAACTAAGAAAGTAATGGATTGCGAAGAAAATGAAGTCCGGATGTAAATGCTTTTCCCTTCTAGCACGTGACTTCTCCTAACCTCAGTTGGAGAATCTTGATTTTGATCAACAACACTAGAAGGATCATTAGAGAAATCTCAGTAATTGGTTTCAATCACAATTCTCATTGTTGAACCTTGATTTGAATCTGTTCTCAAGAATTTATTCTCAAGAAATTCAACATCTCTAGATCAACAACCGCATTGGATTCTAAATCTAGAATCCTATACGCCTTAGAGTTTTCGGCATATCCAAAAAGACACCTTTAAGAGCTCTTGGCCCCAATTAGTCCTTTTCGGATCCGGAACTCTATAATAGGCTAGACAACCCCAAACTCTAAGATAATTAGATTGGTGTTCGTTTCTTCCATCATTCTTATGGAGAAACCTTAAACTTCTTCGACGGAATTCTATTATGAATATGACAAGCCGTCAACAAGGCTTCTCCCCACAAATTCTTTGGCAAACCAGAGTTTATTAACATTGCATTAGCATGTCAACTAAATTTCTATTCTTTCTTTCAGCCAAACCATTTTGTTGGGGTGTATATGGAGCACTTTTCTGGTGTATGATACCCTTCTCCTCACAGAATTGATTAAATTCAAGAGGAGGAAAGTATTCACCACCACGATCACTTCTTAGAAATTTGATTTTTAATCCCGATTGATTCTCAACTTCCATTTTATAAACTTTGAACATGTCAAAGGCTTCATCTTTATGCCTTAGTAAATATACATAAATATATCTAGAGGCATCATCAATGAAAGTAATGAAATATCGATTGCCACCTCGGGTTTTAAAACTCCGTTTCAATTCGCAAATATCTGAATGAACTAGTTCTAAGAGTTCGGTTTCCGTTCTACTTTCGGAAACGGTTTCTTTGTCATCTTAGCTTGTATGCATACCTCACCTGTTTCTTCCATTTTTATCTTTACAAGAAATTCAGGCATGCTTAGACATGAACTAATAGTAGTATTACTAACATGAGCAAGTCTATCATGCCCTAATGAAAAGAAGAATCAACAGAGTAAACAGAAACCGCGGAATTTTCATTATACTTAGTTTAAACATCCCGTCTAAAGCATAACTTTGCCGACAAGATTACCATTCTTGGACCATATAATCTTGTCCCCCCTCCATTACAATCTTGAATCCATTTCTACAAACAAGACTAGCAGAAACGAGATTCTTAGAAATCTGGGTACTGTAGAACGTTGACTAATAACAACTTCTTTCCCGAAGTAAAGTCTAACTCTACACTACCTTTACCCAAGACTTTTGTGGCGCTGCGGTTTCCCCATCAGAACTTATTGGCTATCATCCAACTTGATAGGTCTTGAAACAGAGCCCTATTGTTGCATTACATGTACAGTTGCTCCCGAATCAAACCACCAATCATTTGTGATTTCGTTCGCAGCCATATGAAATTCTGTTACCATACTAACATGCAACCCGGAAACCATTGCTACCAATTGATCAGTCTCAATGTTTACCATGTTTGCATTATTGGTAGGTTGAGAACTAACACCCTGTTTTTGTTTCTTTCGAAACCAACAGTCCTCTTGAGATGTCCTTTCTTACCACAATTATAACATCTCTTGCCCTTCTTGGATTCTGCTTTGTCTGTGGATTCAGAATAATCGGAGTTCTTCCTTTTGTTTCCAACCAAACTCCCTGGTTTCCCTTTGATATAATGCACTCTAGGTACATCGTCAGAGACATGTCTCTTTACAAGACTCCTTGTCTCTTCTTCAATTCGTAACTGCTTTTGAAGTTGTTCAAGGGAAAAGGATTCAGTCGAATGTAGTAATTTCTTCCTGTAGTCATTCCAACTAGGGGGAAGCTTAGCAATTATCCCTCCTACTTGTAATGCCTCAGAAACTTCTACACCCAATTCTTTCAGTTTAGAAACAATGACCTGCAACTCGTGCCACTTGGTCCATGATTGACAAATTTTCAACCATTTTAAAATTAAAATACTTCATCACCTGGAATTTGTCCTGCACCTTGTTTTTGTTGTTGTACTTGAACTCCAAGGCATTCCATATATCCTTCGGTGATGACGTTGTCGTGAACAGATCATAGATACGATCTGACAAATTGTTGAGGACATGCCCTCGGCAAAGCATGTTATCCTCATGTCTCTTCCTCCAAGCAGCTTTCACTTCCTCGAGTCTTCTTCTTTTGGGGTTGTCAAATCCTTCAGATTTGGGTCGAGACAGTACCCAATCTGAAGTGCAGTTAGAAGGAACAACATCTTGTCCTTCCACCGGAGATAATTAGTGCCATCGAAACGATCAAGCTTCATGCTATCTTGGTTCAGAAACGTCTTTGAATCCATCTCAAATATCCTTACGATTGTTGACAAATAAGGAAACAAGAAAGCAAGAAGGATGTAACTTGGCTTGAGGCGTGCCAAAAAAACACTTTCCGTAAAGAATATTTTGCCCCTACTAGATGCTGCAGGGTTATAGGCAAACTTCCTCCTAGGATACAACAGCCAACAATCTCTAATCCTCAGCAAATAGGATTGAGAAACTATGAACTTTCTGAAAACAAGAGTGTATTGTGAAGGAAGAAGAGTATGGAATGCTAGTTTGATGTATATTGCAAGATTATACTTCTGATGGGTTATAATAGCCTATTTATAGGCTCTCAAACTCTAGAAAGTCGTTGGTGGTAGTTGCATAGCGATTGGGCATGTCACTTGGTGCATAAGATGTGATTTTCCATGAAAGACACTTCTGTCAGGACATCGATCGATCGATGTGATCGATCGATGTCTCACAGTAAGCTTCAATTCCATTCTGACCAACATCGATCTGTCACATCGATCGATCGAAGTCACTTTCTTTCGATCTATGTGATCGATCTATGTTGGACAGAAAGTTTCAACTTTGCACCCAGGACACATCGATTGATCGATGTGATCGATCTATGTACACAGATCGATCGATGTCATCGATCTATGTCCGGCAGAATACTCAACTTCATTTTCAAGCCACATAGATCTATCCATTTGATACATGGATCGATCCAAGTCATGAGTCAAGTTATTCTTGCTTATTCCAACACCATTTCACCTTCATCTTTGATCTCAAACATCCATTCTTCGTTCCATTGCCTTTACAAACTATTATAACAGTATATACACATAATGTACGAACAAATAATGAAAAGCAAAGATACGAGATAACTTTCAACGGATGTATAAATCTATGTCTTTGAAAAGAAAAATTGTACTGTGATTAAATAGCCAAGCTTTTGAGAATTTGAACTTCCATCCACCAATATTCTCAAAGTACATTTACATTCTCAAAGTACATTTACATTCTTTATTTGTATTTCTTGAATTTACTCACTAACACACTAGCACAACATATCTCTATTATCATGTCATTTATGCAGGTAGAGCCGGGGGTCTCACTGGAAGCAGACTCTCTAATCCCTTGGGATAGAGGTATTGTCTGCCTACCACTTACCCTCCCCAGACCCTGACGATAGCTTTTGTTGTCGTTGGGATATACTGGGTATGGATGATGGATGATGATGGAATGGCAAACTTTGACCAAGATTATTTCGCTCGGTTGAAAAGGATTGATGAATCTTCCGTGTGAGAATGAGAAACTGAAGTACAAGATTTGAGAATATGACGCTGAAATCATCAGGTTGTGATGAAAGCATCTTCTTGAAGTGTTAAAATTTCAAGAATCCAATTCTTTAGCTTCAATGAAAACTTTCAGCTGAATAAAGGGCTAGAAATAAAGAGCATCGTCAAAGGATGCTTAAATGAGTCAGTTTGCAAAGAAATTTGAAGATTTTATTGATCAACAAGATGATTTTGAATGTACAGATGTTTTTCTTTACATAAGAATTGTGTACCAAAGCCTTAAACGACTAGAATATGACAATAGCTAGTATGATGTTGACAAAACTGTCAGTGACATAACAGTTAACAACTATATCTATACAGTGTCAAAGTGTGTGAGTTCTGCTTTGTACTTCTACTCAGAGTTTGGTTATATACAATGTTTGTGTGTTTTGCTCTGTACTTCTGCGCTGAACCGGGGTTATATACAGTGTCTAAGTGTACTTTGCTCGTCATATCTAATTATCCTCTGCTTGGCATGTTCTCATTGGCTCAACACTTAATCTGTTAGCACTATTTCAAACACCCCTCCTCAAGCTTGGTTTTTGTGTTTATACAACCAAGCTTGACTACAAGATTGTCGAATATTTTTTCTAGAAACATGTTTAGTGAAAATTTCAGCAACCTGACCCTGTAAATGTTACATAATTGAGTTGAACAATGTGGTCTTCAATTTTCTCTTTTATGAAATGTCTATCTATCTCCACATGGTGAGACTTGTCATGCTATATTGGGTTCTCTGCCATGTGATAGCTGAAATATTGTCACAGTATATCTTGATCGGCAAAGAGATAGATCGGCCTAGGTCATTCATCAGTCACTCTTATCCACAATCATTGCATGAGTCCTATTGCCAGCGCTTTCAACTCAGCCTCTACATTGTTTCTGAAAACAACCGTCTGTATTTTACTTCTTCATGCTACAAGGTTTCCCCACATATAGGTTCTATAGCTTGCATAAGATCTCATATCGACCCTAAACCCTGCCCAGTCAGCACCAGTGGACACTTGCATATTTTTGTCCTCAGTTTTCTTGAGGTGTAACCTTTGACCTGGTGAAGTTTTTAGATTGCCTAAGAATTCTTACTATAGCCTTGAAATGCTCATTAGTAAGATCATGCATAAACTGGCTAACAAAGCTAACAGCATAGAAATATCAGTACGAGTATGAGATAAATTAATCCTTTCTCTAATTAATTTCTGATAACTCAGTTTGTCTGTGAGCCTTTTATCTCATTGTTTCTTAGGTTTATGTCTAGGTTCAATTGGTGTGGATGCGGTTTTTTTACAGTCTAGCATTCCGGTTTCTTATAATATATCCAAGATATATTTTTGTGGTGCGATACTCCTGCCATTCTGGTTTCTTTCTACTTTCATTCCTAGAAAATATCTGAGTCGACCTAAGTCCTTCAGCTCAAATTCAGCAGATAACTTATTCTTGAGTTGAGCTATACCTATAGAATCATTTCCAGTAAGAGTTATATCATCAACATACATAATAAGTACAGTGATCCGACCTATCTCTGTTCCTTTAGTAAATAGAGTGTGATCACTATGAGTTTGAGTAAATCATTAGTTTAACACAACAGCTGTAAACTTTTTGAACCATGCCCAAGGTGATTGTTTAAGACCACATAAAGACTTTCTTAGTCTACAGACTCTATTTTTATTTCCTTTTGTATTAAAACAAGAAGACATAGCTGCATATCTCTTCTTGCATATCACCATTTAGAAAGCCGTTTTTAATGTCTAATTAATAGAGATTCTAGTTTATACAGCATGTGAGAAGATGATTTATAGTCAATTTAGCTATGAGCGCAAAGGTGTCTGAATAATCAATTCCATAGGTTTGTATAAAACCCTTTGCAAACAACATTACCTTGAACTTACTTATTGTCCCATGTGCATTTTATTTAATAAAGAAAAGCTATTTACATCCTACAATTTGACCCATTTAGGTGTTGGAACAATTTCTCAGGTTTTGTTTTTGGTTAGCGCATCTATTTGTTCATCCACTTCTCTTCTCCATTGAGGTTCACTTATAGCCTCATGAATGGACGTAGGTATGCTTTAATGTAAACTTAGTTATGAATACTTAAAAGTCTGAGTTTAGTTGTTCACAGGATAATAAGTTACTCAAAAGATATTGTACATCATTATCCCATCTGGTGTGATTTGTTTCACCAGTATAAGATAAGAGATCAAATATTGGATATGGAAGTTTTGTACATTCTCTTACTCTCTTTCTTAGTGCTATGGGTAAGTGGTCTATATTAGGTTGCGTTTCTTGTTCTTGATACTTTTCAGGTCCTGTATTTGACCGAGCCGAGGTGGGTGGCTGCTGTACTCAGCATGTCTGCTCTGCTTGTATAGTTGGTGTTTGCTCTGCTTGTATAGTTGGTGTTTGCTTTGCTTGTACATTGTTGATATTCTGACCTAGTTTCCACTCGGGATTCTAATATTTATTGTGTTTGAATGCTATTTTTAGATGCCTGACTTATGTCTATAATATTCCAGAAGCTCTCTTGTTATTGTCTGTCAGTCTCAGTTTTTGGATCCTTAGGGTAATAAGCGTTTCTCATTAAATATAACGTCCATTGTTACATGCATCTTGCTCGTTATAGGACAATCGCACTTGTATCCATTATGGGATCCTGAGTAGCCTAAGAATATATATTATGTGATCTTTTGCCTAGTTTACTCCTCATGTGAGACGGAATATGGATGCAAGATCCATATCTGAATAGTTTTAGTGGTAGAACAAATGGTAAGTTTGTTGGTGGATAATATTCTAAAAGGACCTGTCTTGGGTTTTTGTACTCTAGAACTCTAGATGACATCCTATTAATTATGTATGTGGCACTTAATATAGCTTCTCCCAAAGAGAACTTATGAATATTCATTGTGAACATTAGTGTCCTAATGACTTCCATTAGGTGTATGTCTTTTCTCTCAGCTATGCTATTCTGTTAGGGTGTATATGTACAATGATTGATTGGTGTATACCATACTCAATCATAAATTCCTTAGCTATCATCTCTAAATATTCAGATCCATTGTCTAACCTGATAGTTTTAAAGATATTCCAAATTGGTTTTTTTGTTGGATTGAAATAATTCTTAAATATTTGTCCTGCTTCAGTTTGTGTTTAATAAGGTAGGTAAAGGTGATTCTGGTGTGATTATCTACAAATATAATAAACCATCTGACACCAGTTATATTTTCTATCTTAGATGGCCTTCAAACATCAGAATGTACACATAAATGGCTGAGTTGGGGTATAAGATTTGGCTAAATAAGTTGTCTAGCCTGTTTGGCGAGTTGGCATATCTCACACATAATAGACTTGAGATCAATTTTCATAAATATCTCTAGCATAAGCTATTTCAAATACACAAAATTTGGATGTCCTAACCTTTTATGCTATAATAACTTCTGGTTACATTCAGATTCTACCCTAGTACAAGAATAAGAGCTGTGTAGGTTATCTTGTTTTCCAATACGTCTTTGTTCCACAGCTCGCAAAAAAAGAGTCTGTTTAAGTTTATAACATTTCCAGTCACATTCCCTATAATTCCCGCCTAAAAGTAGCATCCAGAAGGTGAGAATTATACATTATAATTATTAACTTTAGTAATTTTTCTTATTGATATTATATTAAAGTTAAGGCATGGTACATACAGGACATTATGCAGATATAGTTCATCTATGAGTCTAGCAGATCCTCTTTCTAGGGCTTCTAAACTTAATCCATTAGCTATTATAACCATCTTAGGGCATAACATAATGTATATGTTGCAAGTCATATGATCAGAAGCTCTAGAGTCTATTATCCAGGAGTTACACATACTATTACATTTATGAAACATTAAAGCATGAATAGGTACCAAATGTTAAGAGTTCTGTTGGTTTAGAAGTTGTAGCAATGCTTGTATCTAGTTTTGAGTGGGTAATATTGAGGCTCCATAGTCTGCTCTGCTCATCTCACAGTATTGGCTCCATGTGTCTGCTGTGCTCGGCTAATGTTATTTGCCAGATAAGATGGCCTGCTATCTTTCTAAGCACAATTGTCTTATCTAGAGTTCCTCCATGATTTACATTTTTGAGGAGATCTCTTCTCTGGAAACAATTTCCAACATCCTTCTATAGTGTGTCCTCTCTTTTTGCAGAATTTGCAATATGGTTGATTTTAATTGTTTGTTGGTCCTCTTTTAACAAATGTAGCTACTGGTAGTTGAACCATGGTTTTTTCCCGTGATCCAGTTGCCTCAGTTGTTGTTTTTTGAGTGAGTAATACGGTGCTCTCGTATTTGGAGTAGAGATGGATCTCATCAGAAGCCTACTTCGACTTGCTTCACTGCCTTACTTATGAGAAGGTTATGTTAATGCTAGACAACAGTTTAGTGCCTAGAATTTTGGTTCTCATACCATCAATGTCTTTCAAATGTCTACTGAGAAATCTAAACAATCTGTCTGTTTCAGTGATCTGTTTATATAATAGATCATCATTTCGACAAGTCCGTGAATGATCTTCAAACAGATCAACCTTCTGCCATATCTTTGTCAGTTGGAAGTATATTTGATGACGGTTGTGTCTCCATACTTTATATGATGGAGTTGAGCCTCATGCTCATATAAATCAGAGATGTTATCCTTTTTGGAATACATATCCATGGCTGCTTTCTATATTTCGGCAGTAGTAGAGTATAAGATAAGGTTAATGCTGAAATCTGGGGTCATAGACCTAATTAGTGTTGAGAAAAAAAGGTTTGAGTGATTTACAAATGCATGATTTAAATGTTACGTACTTACAAAATGTATGAATAAATTGTTACACATGCTTTACACGCTTATATATATTATTATCGTACTAACAAGCCATGAAGCATTAAAGCTTACGTCATATGGCAAACATTTGTTGTCTTTATACTATTTTCAGGTGTCATGATTAATGAACTAAACTAGTTCACTAAGTGAAGTGCTTAAGTTAATGAACTAACTTGTTCATTAAGTGAAGACATTTTTGGAGAGAGCTATATGCCAACAAATTGGAAATGGAAAGTCTCCTCGTCTCATTCAATATACACGCCATTTACATATATATATATATATATATAATATATATCCATATTTTTTAAAGGCACTATATTCTTATATTCTGACGTACCATCGACACGTCACATATATTATATGTAGGATCTGCAAGGCACCACTAGAAGGAGAGGTTGAATAGTTGGTGTGGAAAATGTGGTTTTTAAAATAGTTTTAAACCAAGAACTCAACTTCTGAAAATAGTTTCTTCAGGACCAGTTTTAAAACGTTTCAAAAACTAGGTTGCAAGTCTTCAAAAATTATGAAATTTGAAGAGAACTTAGCCTCAGATGTTCTGAGTATCTCCTAACAATTTCAGATTAAAATTCAACCTCTAACCCCTTGAAAATTCGTTGATGGTCAGATTGTGCAAATCTGTCAGAAACGGTAGTCTGATTTGAAAAATTAATTCCTATTTGTACGTAACTCCAAATGCTCTGAAAATTTAACGACTAACCCCTTATTAGTTTTATTTAAATGATTTGAAACAGTTTTGAAAAATTATTTTGGGAATTTAGTCAAATACGATCAAAGTCTCAACCTTTGCAAGCCTGAAAATCAGACTGCACTAGTCTCAGAACTTTGGACGTTTGGATGACTTATACTTGTCCAAAAGGGTTAAAACTTGCGGCAAAAGAACCTTAAGACGTGTGGCTATGATTCTGGAAAGTTTCATAATTTTTGAAATTCGTTTACTATTTTTATGAACGTGATTAAAAACGATAAACAGTGCTGAAACTGAAAGTAAGTGCTGAAAGTAAATAACACCAGGAATTTTATATTGGTTCGGTTATAAACAACCTACTCCAGTCTTCGAGGATACCTTCTTCGGTTAGCAATAAACACAAAACACAAAGAACACCTTACCACAGTGTTGATGGAGTTACACACCAACTCCAACCCTTTTCAAACCTTGTATGAGAATACAATTGTCACGAACACTACCACCTTGCAAGTGCAAGATTGATCACACCTTGATCAATCTTTTACAATGATAAAGAATATGTTGTGGACTATATGAAGCTTATTCAAGTATATGAATGTAAGTACAATAGTCTTTTAGAGAGAAGAAAGAAAGAGAGTGTAGAAGAGAAGGATAGAACATGTTTTTGATCTTTCAAATTGCAAGACTTGTTTTTGTTTTTGTTTTGTCTCTTCTTCCCTTTTTAACTTGAGTTGGCCGCCGCCCTATGATGCTCTTCCCCTCTTGAAAATTATCTTCTAAGTCCTTGGAAGAGTATATGGCATCATTGTGATATGTCTTTGCTTACTTGGCATCTCCTTATTAGATGATCATTAAACTTTTGCTTACTTGGTACTCATTGATTGGTTGAAGGTTGTCATCATTTGATGACTATATAAACCTGAGAATAACACTTAAAACATGTGCGAAAATAATCATAAAAACATTTCCATAAAGCATATAATCATCCCACATAATTAGCTAGGCAAATAACTCCAAGATGCCATCTAGAATCGGCCATTAAGCTCTTGCACATGCTGAAATTTCAGCATGTGTAACATTCACCTTTTATTCAAAATATTGCCAATTTTACTTTGATTTAATTCTTGAAATTAAACAAGAAATCAATCACCATTTAGTACAAGACATTCTTATCATTTATGGAATAAAAATTAGACACCAATGGGGCCTAGAATTCGGCCAACATTCATCCACACATGCTGAAATTTTCAGCATGTGTGATATTTGAAAATATCACCTTATTTGTTTCCATAGAATATTCAAAACACTTCCATATGATCTTCCAATCAATCCACATTATTCAAGACACAAAAATATGGCTCATAAAAGATAAAATTTCGGCCAGCCATATACACACATGATGAATTTTCAGCATGTGTCACAATTGTGACAAAATTTAAAAAGTTACCTTTTGTAGTTCCTTTCTTTATGTCTTCAACATTGTATGCTTCATTCTTGACCAATCAATATGCCAACAAGGCTCCACATATGCTCCAATACAGCTGGTATAGGCATGTGATGAAGGTTGTTCACGTGCTTAATTTTATTTTTGCGAACTTTTTAAAATAGTGCACATTTAATTATATACACATGTTAGATTCCAATCAGCCCTTAATTGAATTTTCTAGAACACTTTAAAATGTATGAAGTATGCAAAAAGTGTCTAGATACATGTTATATGCCATGCCAAAAATGTTCCATGTGTCGTGTACTTAGAAAACCGAATTTTCGATGTTTATCGATTACCCGATTTTTCTCTAATTAAATTCTAACTTTTTGCACATGTTATATATATTATGTTACACATAATATATATAAATTAAACTTTAATATTCAGTACTTAGGCTGATCTTAAAGTGGCGCCTAAACCATGTGACAAAATTGAAATTGGAATATCTACAATTTGGCCTTAATGTAGGGTGATTTGTGTGTGCCAACATGGAATGATTTTATGGCTGTACATATCATGTAAGACACGAAATTTGTGGTCATTTTTGAAGTGTAGGGGCTGTCCATCTATTTATGGCAAGTATGTGACACGTTGGCGAAGTTTTTGTATTCGCCCGATACGACAATTTTTTGGTTTAGAACCTTTTAATGAGTCGTATTCAATTTGTCATCA
The DNA here is from genome assembly GCA_036186865.1 of Eustoma russellianum. NCBI lineage: Eukaryota > Viridiplantae > Streptophyta > Magnoliopsida > Gentianales > Gentianaceae > Eustoma > Eustoma russellianum. Next base: position 8,177,609 of record AP025054.1, on the reverse strand, counting down.
CCATGAATTATATCATATGATATAAGACCTGAATATATTCATAAATATGAGTTAAGTATAGCGGTGTGACGTTAACGTACGTACGTATATAACGTATCGGTAGTACGTTGGAATAAATGTGTATGTGCCTTTTTTTAAAAAAAATGAATATATATATATATATATATATTTTTAAAATATATATATATGTTGATATATATATATATATATATATATATATATATATATATATTAGCGTGTGATAAGTGTGGAGAGGAGAGGGAGAACTTTCCTTTCTTCAACTTGTTGCCTTTGTGCCTTTTCCAAATATTGCTTCCTTTAATGAACTACTTAGTTTAATTAACTAAGTACTTCACTTAATGAACTAGTTTAGCTCATTAATGGTGGCACCTGAAAATAGTTCAAATACAACAAATGTTTGCCATTTGATATAAGCTTTAAAGCTTCATGGCTCGTTAGTGCGACAACATTATATATGAACTACATAAGGCAAGTTTTATGCAAGAGCGTGTCATGTCATAAAGTATGTCATGCATTTCTTTATAACACGTTTAAATCATGTATTTTGAAATCACTCAAACCCTTTTTTCTCTACATTATAAACGTACGTTGATGTCACACCACTATATACATCTCATATTTATAAGTATATTCAGGTCTTATATCATATGGCATAAGCCATAGTGACGTCGAAATTATAACGACATGTCACAAGGTCTTAAACCAAAGATAGTGTATCGGGTGACTACCGAAACTTCACCGACATGTCACGTACTTGCCATATAAACATGGCTAGCCTATATACATAAAAAATGCTTAAAAATTTTGTGGCTTACATGTTACAATCAACCACTATGTCATACCATGTTGGCACACACAAATCACCCACAATTTAACCTAGATTTGTGGAGAATTTAAGCTCAATTTCATTTTTGCACATGTGCGTTTTGTACTCAGCTATTGGAGCTGAATAAACAATTCATTTTATGTATATTATGTGTGACATAAGATGTATTACATGTGTAAGAAGTTTGAAATTAGTCGGAGAAAAATCGCGTAATCGATGAAAGTCGAAAATTCGATTTTCTACGAACATACACACATGGAACGTTTTGGCATAGGTGTAACATGTATCTAAACACTTTTTACACATTCAAGACATGTTAAAGTGTTCTAGAAAATTCAAAATAGGGATGATTTTTATTTACCATATATGTGTGTAAATATTGTGCATTATTTGACAAAGCTTGCCAAAATAAATTTCAGCATATGTGCAGCCAATTCACACGCCTACTACATCTTTGTTGGAATCTAGGTGGAGTTTATTTGGAACTTTAATTGATAGAAAATAAGCCACACATGATTGGTAACATTGAAGAGGGCAACACACAAGGAAACAATTCAAAATACAACACATTCTGAAATTTCAGCACATGTTGTTTGTTATGGACGAATTTTAGCATGTTTTTGTCTTCATTTGTCTTCCAAAATTGAAGGGGATTAATGTGTGATTGTATGATAATTGTTTGACTAGAATTTGAGCACATGTTTTGAGAGTTTTTTTTTTGTAGAATTTATAGCTCACTACAAGGGTGCCAAGGTGGACACATCAGCAAGTGACAAGTAAGCAAGGTCAAGTCATCCGTCAAATCATATTGCACCAAGTAAGCAAGATTGTGTCATCTCTTATACAAGACAATTTTCCAAGAATATTAAAGACGATTCTCAAGAAAGAAGAAAGCCCTAAGGGGGGCGTCCAAGGTGTGATAAAAAGGAGAAGATAGTGCAAAACAAGGCCAAGGCAACGATTCACATTCTCTCAAGTGCAAAAAGCTAGACTACTCTCTTTTTCTTCCTTTCTTACTTATTCTTCTTAGTCTCAAGCCTATTGTTCATATATTCTACATATTATATACACTTTGAATATACCATCCATACACGTTCATTGTTGTAAAGATTGATCAAGGTGTGATTAAACCTTCATTCGTTCGGTGGTGGTGTCCGTGATTCATATGCTCGATTTTATTGATTGTAAAAGGGTGGAGTTAGTGTTTAACTCTAGTCACCCCTGTGGTAAGGTGTTTATTGCGTAGTGATAACCGAGGAAGGTGTCCTCAAAGACTGGAGTAGGTTGATTTAACCGAACCAGTATAAAATTCTTGGTGTTCTTACTTTTCAGCACTTTACCTTCAGTTTCTAGTTTTCTATATCGTTTTCATTAACACGGTAAAAATAGCAAATGATTTTCAAAAATCACAAAATTTTTCAGAAACATAGCCACACGTCCTAGCTTTCATTTGACATAAATTTTAACTCATTTGGATAAGTATTAGTCAGTCAAGAGTGAATATTTCTGAGAGTAGTACAATCTGATTTTCAGATTTGCAAAGGTTGAGAACATCAACGTGGTTGATATATTTTCCAAATGAACTTTTAAAAACTGTTTTAACCCACTAAAATACATATCTTGAGGGTCTTTTCATAAAAATTTCAGACCATTTGGAGTCACCAATTAATAGAAATAAAATATTCAAGTCGGAGTACGGTTTCTGGCAGACTTGCGCAATCTGACAAAAAATGTATTTTCAAGGAGTTATGAGTGGAGTTTTAAATTGAAATTTTTGTGATACACTCACAATATTAGAGAATACATTCTCACTAAATTTCATAATTTTTGGAGGTCTGCAACTAGGTCATTCAAATATTTCAAATCAAGATCTCAAAACAGAAAATGTTTTCAAAAGTGAGATTTTTGGTCAAAAAATTTTTAAAAACCAAATTTTCCACACTCACTATTCAACCCCCTCTTCTAGTGGTGCTATACAGATCCTACAATTAGCCATAATATAAGCATTGAGTTTTTAGATTTCCATTGTCAGAATTGTGGCATAGTAGAGGCATGAACGACTACCTCTCAAGAAAGATAGTTTTCTTTACTTATCACAAACATTTCTACAGTTCTACTCCACGTTAGATAATTGCTATCTGTCAATTTATTATTGGTAATCAGAATTGAAGTTCCATCAAATGATGGCGTATTGGCATTCCACCCTGCCTATGGACGTGTTTCCAAGGTGGAAGTTGTCTCTATCTCACTATATTCCCCCATTGTTTAGTTTTCTAGAAAAGTAGCAGAGAAAGAAGAAGAAGAAGAAGAGGAAGTAGAAAAAATTGGTGTTTGAAAGCTCTGATACCATAAAGAAACTTATAGGTTTTATTAATCAACAAGATGATTTTGAATGTACATGTGTTTCTCCTTATATAGGAGTTTTTTACAAGAGCTCAAACGGCTAGAATATGTCAACGGCTAGTATGATGTTGACAAAAGGACAGTGACATGACAGTTGATGGCTATATTCTATACAATATTTAAGTGTGTGAGTTTTGCTCTACGATTCTACTCAACATCTAGTTATTTATAGTATTTGTGTATTAAGCTATGTACTTCTCCTCAGTTCAGCACTTCATCTCTTAACACTATTTCAACATGTCGCAAGAGGCTAACGGCTCGTGCTATAATAAGCTTGGAATCTAGCGCTTAAGCCGATGAATTCATGAGTCAACCCAGCTCCGAAGAACAGAAAGTGAATCAAACAAAAATTGATTCATTTAAATTCACCTTCTGTCTTCATATATAATATGCTTCTTCAATTTCTGATTATATTAATATATATTTATTTTACGTTTCTTTTAAACGTAGAATATGTAACACTTTTATCAAACTTTGTGATGTGATATATATCGTATTTATGGTGTGGCAATCATCATAACACGGTCGCATAAACACTGTGCTTGGTGTTCGAATTGACCTACCACAGTTGAAAGTTTACGTTACATGTATATGAGATGGTCATCGAATTACGCTGTGACGTATGAAGGAAAAGCTACAGTGTGATTGAAACAAAAACAAGACTTACCAGATATTTTATACACTGTCATACAGTGTATGAATGACACAAACTCTTAACATTACCTGATTTTTATACACTTTCATACAATGCATGAATGACACAAACTCTAACACTGTAACTGTTACTTTCGATTATAAAAATTAAGAGGAAGCGTGCAACACCGGAACATATCAAACCCAATGTCGAAGAAATAATGATTTAGTGAGAAGCGAGAACGAGCGAGTGATTACAAAAATTACAAATCGCATTTGTGTTATAAAGACATTCATGTCATTTTCTTTGCAGGTGGAAAGCGAAGCAAATGTCTTACAGAATATCGTTTTTTCCTTTACAAAGCCGAAGAAGTATAAAGTCATAGTTCATTAGAAAATCATGACAATCGCATATATAAAACCCAAATAAAGCCGTTATCCAAAGCCCAATATTGAAACAAGATTTCAAATCTCAAACAAGTTGGATAAAATATAAGAAAAAAGGAGAGAAATTTACCTCTTGCTTATGAGTCTCACAATCCAATTTAAGAAATCACTGGAAACAAATTCTCTATCTTTTGAGATGTGAGTATTGTTTGCCTGCCTTTCACTCTTGTCTGCCTCTCACCCTCCCCAAATCCTGGGATATACTGAGTATGATTGATTTAATTGATTTGACTCTATAAAGCATGTCATGACATAGTAAAGATATATGATATATAATATATTACACGAGTAAATTACTAGAGTAAGTAGATGAAACAATTATAATTGATGGAACGCGAAACTACAACAACTGGAATAAAGATTTTTGCAACCTTCTCAGGCAGCTAGTTGGTATTCTTATGGCAGACTAATTTGAGGTTGTAGGTTCGAGTCTTGACGGTCGTAGTGTGGGAGTTGAGTCATGTTGCCAGATTCGACCCATGCCGGGGCCTGGACTCTTTGTGGTACCAAGCATTGTACGTCATATCTATAAAACCGTTGAGTGACCTAATTTGTGTTATCTACCAAAGGCCCGGCTTGATTAAGAGCTTTTAGGATGATATGGTGCTTAAAGAATAGTTACTGCAAGACATGTTTGCTGTTAGAAACTTTGAAGTATATGACTACAAATGTTTGTACAATAACTTGTAAATTTATGATATAAAAAATATTCTATATGATACTCGTTTTAATCTTCGTAACTAGCTATCTAATATGATCTAATTGATTATTACAAATAGTTTCATAATTTTTTTTAGAAGTGATTTTTGTATATAATAAAAGGTATAACAGAAGAAAATTGATGAGTTAAAAGTTATGTTGCAAAATATATATTAACATTTGATACGAGTTTGCAAAAATGAAGCAAAAACAATCAAAGCTTTCGACGTTGATAATCTAGATGCCCTCGCTCGCAGCCTTTTCTATCGAAGAAACTTTGCAATTGTTGTTGTTGTTATTATTATTATTATTATTTTTATTGTTGGCAAAAGGTTGAACTCCAACTCAAGGCGTCCACTGTCTTAGACTCAAAGAGCTGCATGAAGAATGTAAATTAGGAGTTCAGCGGCCTCCTAGATTGGAGCTCCAAGAAACTGCGTGAAGAATGTAAATTAGGAGTTCACCGGCCTCCTAGATTTGATGAGATCTTACACATTTATTCACACAAGGTGTCCCCTCACAAACCAGGCATTTGACAGCCGAGAAACACTCACATGCGTCCCTGGATTCGAACTCATAACTTCTTGTTGGCAATCATCAATCCGAATACCAACTGGATTATGCCCTGGGGTTATTATTATTTTTTTTTTAATAAATGGGGATCGATTGCCTGTATGTGGAAAAAGTGAAAACTGCTACGCCCAGAGGCCAGATAATGTAATCACTAATCAGACAGGGTCTTTGACCCTGCGCCTTTTCTTCCCCCGGAACTCAGTCATATACTCAAAGGCCACAAATCACACCGAATCATACCCAAAGCAGCTGAAGAAAATGAAGCGGAAAATCTAGTGGAAAAAAGGGTACTCTCACAATGCTACATAGTTGATAGATTTTTGCTCAAAGTTTATCTTTTTGATCTTTTACGCTATTACTTGTGAGTTCTTTTCTGGATTCTGGGTTAAATTGCAAATTTTATACTTCTTGATTTGTAGGATATGCATTTTTGGGCTCTCTTGATATTACATTGCTCAAAATTTTGACTTGGTGATTCTTAAGAAAAAGCCAAAAAGGAAAGGGGAAAAAAAAAGAAAGAAGCGGATACGGATACAGGGAGTAAGAATAATGGTTGGGAATTCAGTAACCCAACTTTCAGCTGGCCCTGTTATTTTCCCCTCCCGTTTAATCCGACCAATTGGCCAAAAAGGTTCCCTGAAATTTTTGCCATGTCTACAGAAGCCAAAAAAGCAGGTTAAGAGAGTTGTTAGGTTGGAAGCTAAGTCTTCTGCTGATACTGGCCATGGCCGAACCCCACCCCCCTCGTCTCCTGTATCGAGTAGCTCTTTTTCCTCCGTTTTAAGTATTCCTAAAAGCATTTGGAGACAGACGCTTCGACCATTGAGTGATTTTGGATTTGGTAGGAGGAGCATTTGGGAAGGTGGGGTTGGCCTGTTTCTTGTTTCGGGCACAGTTTTACTAGCACTTAGCTTGGCTTGGTTGAGGGGATTTCAGCTGCGGTCCAAATTCCGTAAATACTTGGCTGTGTTTGAATTTGCACAGGCTTGTGGTATTTGCACCGGTACGCCTGTTAGGATTCGAGGGGTGAATGTTGGGAATGTGATCCGCGTTAATCCTTCCTTGAAGAGCATTGAAGCCGTAGTTGAGGTAAGTTGATTCTGTTTAATGAAGTTGCTAATTTGAATGTCACTGACCATTGCCTAGCTTCATCAAATTGTTCGGTGTAGGTTGACGATGATAAGATAATAATACCTCGTAATTCATTGGTGGAGGTGAATCAATCTGGTCTTCTCATGGAAACCATGATTGATATTACTCCTCGAGATCCAATTCCTATGCCTTCTGTTGGGCCTCTTGATCCGGGATGTGTCAAGGAGGGGCTCATTATGTGCGATAGACAAAAGATGATGGGTTACCAAGGTATCAGTTTAGATGCATTGGTTGGGATTTTCACTCGCATTGGTCGTGAAGTTGAAGAAATTGGTGTGACAAATACGTATCTACTTGCTGAACGAGCTGCTGCTGCAATTGACGAGGCACGACCTCTGATTACAAAGGTTTGATTTGCTTACCGTTTATTTTTTGTTGCCTTCGGAATAATATTTGGTTAGTCTGTCTATTGGATTGAGTAATCTTATAGGAATTATTTATTTGACTCCTGTTGTATTGGTTGTCTGGAAACTGTTGGTGAAAATCGAGGCAAATTATTACCTATTTTGAGAAAAAGGTCGCTAGTTTCTCAAGATGATAGATTTCATTTTCCTAAGGTACTCTTTTAGGTGATAAAGTATTAATACTGGTGATTGATAAATACATTCACTTTGCCATCTTTTGGCTGTGAAGGCATTGCATAATCGGTGAGATTTCAGATAAATCTGATGGACTTTCTGGGATAATTCATTTGAAAAAGGTGATAGCTTGTGCAAAAGTCTGCACTATGCTTAAGTATGGAAAAGACTACTAAAATATGCTTAAACTGTACTGGAGTTCCTTCCTATATTTCTTTTGTAGGCCTATATCTTTCATCAAATATTCAAAATTATCTGGTTGCCTCAGGAAATGTGACTGCATCATATTACCAAGAGGTTTTTTTTCCCCAAATAGGAGGAGTTGGTTTTAATCTTCTGGCTGTCGACCTAACACAATCTTCTTTTATCTGGGCATGGGACTGGATAGTGCCCAAGAACCCACTAAGCAGTGTTTTCTCCCTCAACACCAAATTTTGTGGAGCTGCTTTTGCTATCAGCAACTTATTGTCATAATCTTGCTGCATATTCTTCCTTACGAAATAGATGCTCTAGCAAAAATATGTCCTTAGATTTCTCTTTTCCTTCATGCTGGAGGTTAAGCCTGGAAGATCTTTCATTTTATTATTCTTTTGTGTCTCTGTGTGTGGGTGGGTGGGGGTGGTGATTGATCACTCTATGTGGGCTCATTTTTATTTAACAATCGCGCTTCTAAAGTATGATGTGGACACTTATTTTCTGGTCTGTGCCCCTCATGCGACGAGTTAAGAATAGACTGCTAGGCTGAAACATTTAGTTTATTTTATTTTATACTTTTGGATCAAAATGTTGGTAAGCTGAACATCATATTGATTATCAAATTCAACGTACAACTCAAACAAGGTGAAAGAACCATGACCTTACAAACAAACAGAAGACGAGAAGTTGAAAGCTGAAAAAGGTAAGTAAGCTTCCTTCTGCAAATTTTGATACACGGAGAATTCCTTTCCTCTATGGATGAATTTTCTGTAAGCATGCAATATAAATCGAGAAAACATCTATGGTGGCTTTGAAGAAGGGGAAAAGGCTTTGGTTAACAGTCTGGTCAAACAATGCTATTCAATATCCATCAAAAAATTTGACTAGAACTGGGTGACAGGTATAAGTCGAGTATACCCGTAGGGAAACTTGCTTATACACACATTCATTGAAGTAGTTTAAACAGGGGCTTTCATCCATGGATAACTGGCCTTCAGCTCATGACCAGAGATCGCATCTTATAATGCTGACGAAAATCCTATTATTGTTCTTGCCTCTAAGTAGGCCAGTTCATTAACGCTTAGATTTCGCCTGCAGCGGAGTGTTTGCAATTGTTAGAAAGTAGAGAAAACTTTGATGCATTATGAAATTATGTGCTGTATCCAGAAACTTCCAACAAAATCTTGAACACGTGTATCAAAAAACAAAAAATATTAGTGATGATGATAACAAGAACTCTAACAAGTGTAAAGTACCTACAGATATGTGTTTTTGTACATATCTCATCAGTGTATCACATAATTCAATTACAATGCAACTGCTTGTCTGTCACACTCAATTTACACCTGTTGACCAATTCCTGTCAAATTTTTATTAACGGATAGTATTTTTGTATCCCACTGTTATGCTATCTACAGAGATTGTCATAATAAAAGATAAACACAGGATGACTGTGTTTATTTTTTTTTTTTTTTTTTTTTTTTTTTGAGGATTCCATGCAGACAGGAAATGTAGTTTGTTTTGTTGACTGTGATTTCAGCCGAAAAGGTTAAATATTGGATTAAAGTAATTAGTCTCTTGTCCATATCTTGTTTGTATGTACTGAGAGTAGCTACACAAATGAAGTACCTAAGCTAAAATGTTTTTCTTCTCATGTATCTCTGCAATTCCTTTATCCACCAGGTTCTCTATTCATGGTTTCGTTGAAAAAAAGCCTTTGTTAAATTTTCATGCATTTATGTTGTGCTTTGGATGTAGTGATGCCTCAGATCAAAGCCATGGCTGAGGATGTACAACCATTACTTGCAGAAGTTCGTGATGGGGGTTTGCTCAGAGAAGTTGAGAGTCTAACCAGAAGCCTGACACAAGCTTCTGATGATATGAGGTTGGTCAAGTGCCTGCCACCTTTCTTTATATGATACTTCCAGTATTGGTTTACAGGGCTAATTCGATTCAAATTTCAATGACATGGATTGTGTGAATACTAGTGTATTCTGGCAGAGATCAGTCCGTTGTGTAAGTTAAACCCCTAGTTTTTTTTTTAAATTTTTTATTTACACCTGAACTCTTTAACTGCGTAGGTAACTCTGGTCTGTTGCTATAGAACATCTGGGTTCCTTATGGACATGGATTTATGTCCAGAACAGTTAATGTTTATCTTCTAGGATGTTCCCAGGCAATACTTTATCTAGACATTAATCATTGTTTTCCTCGATTGTTAATCCTGCTTCCTTTGAGCCATGTGATGGCATGGGACTGTTTGCATCTCTTCACAGCCTATTCCTTGTCTTTCGGGGAGGAGTTCACTTTTGTCTTCTTTCTTTTTGTTCATGGATGCATTATCTTTATGAGCTAAGGTGTTTGTCGCTTGTTTAATCCCCTACAGAACATCGGTTTTATCATATGTTCTGTACATGACATTCTCTTAGCAGTAAAGTAAACATGCTTTTGATTTTATGAAACTATATTTTTTTAGGGTGAGAACTTTTGTACAAGACATATAACATGTGGGCTGCAAGAAAAGGGAATTAGGGCTTTGGCAGTTGTATACTTGTGAAAGGATATATGAAACTGGAAATTAAGAGGAACATATCTTTTTTCTTTCTTTCCTTGTACTCAGGTTGAAGAGTACAACTTTAGTAGTGCAGAGTTATCTTCAACGTAAAATCAAGCTCATCTACTTCAAATTTGAAATTGTAGAAAAAAGAAATTAGTTACAACCAAATCCCATCAAGATCCCATAACCAAACTATCTAAAGTCAGTCTAGATTTAGATCTGATATCTACAATCAATCAAACTTAGGCCTATTTCCAATGCAATAATCATTTTTACTCTCTATCACGCTACCTATCAAGATGGGTTACAGATGTTAATCATGCCAACGGGGTTGCAAATGTTATTATCACTCCATATTTTGAGCATTTACTTTGCAATCAGACAAGCTGCCAGAGAAGTCTCTATAGTTTTAAGATTAACTTTGACAACCAGCGGTACGTTACAAGCAGTAGCTCTCTTACTAATTGACAGATGCGTCGAGTTCCGGATACGATAGTTGTCTAAGCCCATCATCTCTTCCTCAACAGTAGCCTGTCAAGCGGGATTGCTGTCTTTGGCAACAAATATCGACTTTATGGAAGACGGACAGTGATAGAATTTAGAGCCATGCAAACTGGACAAAAGTGGGCATCAAGGAAATGAGGTAAGTTGGATCGGTAGACTTTGCTTTACCTCTTTTATGAGCCATAAGCATATGAGGAAACAGATCCGTGGAATAACTGGCAGCCTACTGGTCAGTTTTCTCGAAATTACTCTAACCAGGTAAAAGTTTCGTTTCGTACTGGAGACGGAGGCACAATTGCAGAGGTTTACTAGGAGAGGTAGACTGTGGAGTCTGGAGTCTAGATCACCGCTGGTACAGGGAGGTGAAAGAAATCCTTGAAAACTACCAGAGCTGTGCCAGGGGGGAGATAGGATAAAGAAGACCAGATTGTGTGGAATCGCACAAATGGCCTCTTTACGCTCTGTAATGCTCTCTCTATTCTCGCTAGGGGATGACACATAGGGACTATCATGGCCAAGGTTGTGTCATGAAGGACATACATCCCTAGGTATGCTGCAATGTTATGGCTCACATATTGGCTGCATCTAGGTACCCCAGACATATTGGCTAAATTGGGAGTGATAGAGACGAACAAATGCAGCTTGTGTAAAGCGCTAATGAAAGCACATGAGTATCTCTTTTTTTCATGTTCCTACTCAAGTAGGGTATGGCGGAAGCTAGTAAAGATGGTTCTTTGTAGGGGTGGTGAAACCGTTTGGAGCAGGGTTATTGCATGGATACTTGACGGGAGATTTTTTTGCAAGTGCAGCTCATTCCAGAATGACCTGGTGTTGCTGGGATTGTCGGCTACCGTCTATGCGGTCTGGCAAGGATGAAATGCCTGTCTCTTTATGTTCATAGAGCAAAGGTCTGAGGAGATAGTCGGATCATGAACAATATACGGCTCTATGTTCGGACATGGAGGAAAGTAAAGTCGTCAAAGATTAATTGGGCTAATGGTGTGAATTCTGCTATTTCACTGTGTTTTCTTGAGATGATATTGCTAGTAGAGTGAGGTTGTTGGTAAGTGTAGGTAGAAATTGTATATCAGTAGTTTGGTGCATACGCTGGTAAGGCATCAATCATGGATGTAATTCTTTATATCTGTTTGAAATAAAATGTTTTTGGAAAGAAAAAAGGAGAAGAGAAGTAGCAGATATGTTGACATGGAAACTAGTGAGAGATGTTTGTATGATGAGAACACGAGTGCACTTGAGCGGCCGATGGTTACTGGGTGTAGTAGGAGTAACCATTGTTGAAATTTTTTTCCTCTTCTCATTTATGGCTGTAGATATTCAAATAAGGAACTAATGGGGATTTGTCACAGAACATTGACCTTGTGCTCTGATACAATTTTTAATTAACGTCTCATCTAGCTCAGGCTATTAGAAGATAGGTACTTTCTACTTCTATGCACTTAACATTCAACTGATGATTTTACTGGAGAGCAGAAAATCTAATTTTACAGTAAGCAAAATGTATAGGATTAAGTGCGTCAGTCTAAGGAGTACTCTTTTACCTAGTTGATGCATTTGTTTCTTTATTTGTGTTGACCTGATGATCAGAACCGATTTCGTCCTTCTAGTTTATATTTTGATGATAAACTAGTTTGATTGACTTTAAGAGATGCATTGTCATTATTTACGGGTTTCACCATGTCATGTAGAAGTGGGAAATCCATCGCAAATATATTTATGTTTCTTGGGTAGGGGGTAAATTTTCTCATGCTTTTCTTCCAACTGTAGTGTAACATGTTTTGTCGGCTTCATATAGTTTGAACCAAGAAAAAATTTGCCTTGCTGAGTGTTGAGCAAGTTTTCTGGTTCTCACAGCTTAAGTGTTTGAAATTGTGCAGAAGGGTTCATTCCTCCATTATGACTCCTGAGAACACAGAGCTAATCCGGAAGTCTATATACACCCTTGTTTTCACACTGAAGAACATTGAAGTGAGTGCTAATATTTGCTTTTATTTTTGTCTGACCATTCAAGATGTTTTCGGGCTCTTTCTATTGATGGGCTGATTGGTGGCTGGTTTTGATTCATCAGTGTATCATATATATTTTTGCACCACTTGATCTTGTATCAACAATGCAGAACATCAGCTCAGATATTTTGGGATTCACTGGTGATGAAGCCACCAGGAATAACTTAAAGTTGCTTATCAAGTCTCTAAGCAGGCTGCTATGATGATGGAGTGTACAATTTGGGCCCCTGTTTGATTCTTCAAAGGAAAATATATCTACACGATTAGAGGTATAAAGATTTGTTTGTTCATTTCATCGTAATATTCTTGTAAAGTATGTTAAGGGCTTCTTCGATGTTCAGGTCGCCCCGCATTCTTGCATTCAGGAAAATGCAGAAGGTTTTGCAGATTGCTTCTGATTGCCTTACAATTTGATGCATTTTGCTTGAATGAAATTTTGAATGTGTTTCTTGAAAAGAGGCCACCAAACTGTGAATGTAGGAGCCAGAGTTTTAGACTATGGTAGTTTGATACAGAGAACATTTGCTTTCTATAAAATTCTTTTCCTTGTTCTCTCTGTATTTTTGCTTTCAAATCAGAAAATCAGTGTTTTTTGAATGTGTTTCTACATTTTTTTTTCCTCCGATGCACTAGGCAGCTATACTAAACTAGCATGAAATTCATTGAGTTCAGTTCTGTAAGATCAATCAGAAGTGCATCATCTCAGTACTGAATATGCCACATGTTGCTCTGACCTAGTTAACACTTGAGTAGTAGGTTTAAGAGGATGAAAAAGAAAGTCTTAACCGAATCTACTGAATCAACTTCAAGATACGTATGTATGAGATGGATAAGGAAGGAAGTGGATTTCTTAGAACGAGCGAGAATGTCTTACACTCGCTCTTTTCCTGGCCGTTCTTTTTCAATCAACAAAATGACTTTACCTACTTGTTACCCAATAGTATACAACTTCTGTTGGTCAAAATTCAAATCTTGTGTGTTCTTTCCTTTTTTTTTTTTTCTTTTGAAAGTCCATTTTCTTGTTGAGTAACACAACTTTGGGGGTTGTTTAACCGTCAAAAATCTTATCTTCTGTTTATTTGTTTTTGGTAGCATATCTTGTAAGAAGCGACCATACTTCATTTAGGTGTATGAATTGGTGTTTTCGCCTTTTGATGCTTCTTTGATTTCATAAGTTTGTTCATCATTCAAAAGGACGTTTTCGGTAGACTATGCTCTCACGTTTGTTCAAGGTCTGGAAAAGAGCTAAATTGCTTCGTGATTTGATGTACGCAACCTTACCTTACACTTTGTATAAGACACTGTTTTCGCGGCGCAAATACGTAACCTCAAAGTCACAAAACAGAAACTTTACCAGTTGTTTGTCACTTATCTTCTTTATTCTTATTGACAATGAAACATTGCCCAACAAATTAAGCTTTACCTGGTTCGATGTTGTGCGGACTCTGGAAAATTTTGCTATCCCTCCAGAGGGACATCCTTCTAAAATCGGGCACATTCGTTTTTTTTTTTTTTTTTGGTTAGATATCGTGTATGTTTAAGCGGTTAATACGTAAACTTACCTAGAAAGACATCTCTCGAAGGGGATAGTATCCCCGCACCGCAAGGGGATGCGGTAACGCGTGACCGCGCGACACGTAGCAGTAAGAGAGGGTGGTGAGGCTAGATGTAACTAACTCTCATCTAGCCTTACCACCTCCTCTTGCTGCCACGTGTCGCGTAGTCACAAAGGGGTGAGGAAAGTTGGGGTGACGAGATCACAACCCCTGTCGAAGGGACCAAAACATCCTCCTATAATCAAGAGTCATCATAAAAGAAAAACAGAGTACCCTAATCGAGTATCTCTTGTCGGCATTTAAAGCTATGGTAAAAGGATTTCCAAATCATATTATACATTATTTTCACATATCAAACATCAAGTCCAATAACTTTTGGCATCTTTTCTTTTTCATTGGATCTGCCTTCGATGGTTGAATTATTTGAATGTAAAGGGGCGTTTTTAGTGCACTAGAATTTCGCGTTTGCACAGAGTCTGAAGAAAAGTCGGATCATTTCACGATCTGACGTACGCAATCCTACCTTATACGTTTTTTTATTTAACTACATCACCTACTATGACCTTACTTTCGTTATAAAATTAACTTCTGTACCTCTCTTTAATCGCTAATCATCCAAAAGAACCTTAATAATATTGTTTTAAATGTGTTTATTGGGCGGCTAAATTTGCCATTTCTTTTTTCCTCTCTCTAAGTCTGGTGTCTTTTTCCCCTTCTTTTGTATTTACGTAACACAAATCTTCCGCCTTTAGGTTAGAGTTAAAAAACTATTTTGACTAATACTGTAGTGATGTTGTTTGGGCTGCTTCTATCTAAAAACTTTGTTTTACCATCTTTCATGTGAAAATATTGGGTATTGGCATTTTAAATGTGTGGTATGCTAGTCTTGTTAATCATTAAAACATCATTAAACATGTTCTTAAATATAAGACTCAAGTGTAATGTCATTCTTTTGCATATTGCACTTTCTGTATGGAAAGCTAAGAAAGAAAGATGCATATCTTTAGAAGGAAATGTAACAATGTTTAAACATTTTATCTTCATTGGAATCAAAATCAAATAGGAAGATGAGCCTATAACAACAATAACAATCATGCCTAGTATATCTCAACGACATTAAAAGTTATCTCTAGGGTCTGGGGAGGATGAGAGGCAAACAAACAATACCTCCATACCAAAGAATAGAGAGTTTACTTCCAGCAAGACTCCTGACTCTATATGTACCTCGTAGATGACGTAATAATAGGAATATGGTGTGCTAGTGTATTAATGGAGGAATTTAGTAAACAAAAATAGAAAGCTTTGATATTAAAATAGCAATAACCGTGTATAGACACAAATAATAAAAGACAAAACCAAAAAAAATTGCAAAGTAAAAAAAAAATGAGCCTAATTCTATTAAGTCAACAAGATGACTTTACTCAAACCAAGAAATGATATTTAATGACAAAAATAGGATTCTGAATGGGTATATGAAAATCTATGTTTGAATTCCGCATATTACGGGAGGAAAACGTGCGAAAGTAACGGTAACCGGAAAACGGCCGTAGGCGAGTCTTCTCTCGCCGATCATCACTACCGATGGATACCGATCTGACGGAAAAAAGCAAAGAAGAAGTGGATCAAGTACAACGAAGTGTAAAAAAATACAAAAGACAGGCGGAGGAAACACCACCATCCCCAACTCGTCAACCATGGAAACCGTCGGCTGCATGGGCAGATTTGCTTCGTCAACCATTGCTGGAATCTTCCTTTAACAATCTTAAACTCTATGTTGGCG
Organism: Eustoma russellianum; assembly: GCA_036186865.1. Classification (NCBI taxonomy): domain Eukaryota; kingdom Viridiplantae; phylum Streptophyta; class Magnoliopsida; order Gentianales; family Gentianaceae; genus Eustoma; species Eustoma russellianum. Next base: position 8,161,661 of record AP025054.1, on the reverse strand, counting down.
AGGATGAAGATAGCGGCACTGAAGATGATAAGACCTACTCGACATACCCATATTCTTCGGATCAGATGGATATGAATGTGCCTGGCCGTGTGTATTTAGAAATCTCACCGGATGAGCGCAAAGAATTATGGTTACCTTAGCGACGGGTTGTGATCGTTAAACTCTTGGGACGCACCATATCCTACCGCCTCTTGGCTCAACGCTTAACAGATCTGTGGACTCCTAATGGACAACTCGACATTATCGATTTAGAAGATGGATTCTATGTGGTCCGGTTCTATACAAAGGAGGAATATGATACTGCTTTGGAAAAGGGTCCATGGATTATCCAAGGACACTATTTAACAGTAGCCAAATTTCGGCCTGGGCTCCTTGCGTCTACCCAACAAATTTCATCCACTCTCGTATGGGTACGTATACCACGGTTACCCTTAGAGTTCTTTAACGAAAAAGTCCTGATGCGTATTGGAGATCTTTTGGGCACATCAGTGAAGATTGACGACAGCACGATGAGGGTGTCCCGGGGTAAGTATGCAAGAGTATGCGTTCAGATTGATTTGGAAAAGCCACTTATATCAACAATTTTTCTGAATGGAACCCCATTTACACTGGAATATGAAAATCTACATCAAATCTGTTTTGGATGCGGCAAATATGGGCATAGCCAAACTGAGTGCTCTAACAGTCAAGCAAACCACGATGAGAATAACGAAATTACAGCACTGCCTGCCAAGCCATCTAGGCCCGCCGACCCATTCGGTCCCTGGATGCTGGCCAAGAACAATCGTAGATGCCGTCAGACGGTAAACAAAGATATCACAGGCGAGGACATGACAATACCTGGTAATATACAGCAAGGCGCAATGCCACAGCAGGGGAGGAACCCTATGACCAAGACATCAAACAAATACACAGGATCTAGATTCAGTCCCATTGCAGTGGAGGGAGAAGAACCTCAAGAGCATCTACCGACATCCATGCTCAGAGATTTAGAAAAGGTTGTGGATAATGGCCCAGCAGTTACATTTCATGCGGCCTCTAAGGAACAGATGGCCAAACTTCCGAGCCGAAAAACAAGGGGTATTTCAATGAAAGAGGGAATCAAGGTACGTGTTCAGGTACCCCGCACTGGTCGTAAAGATGATCGTCAGCAAATGGGGACTCATATGGACCAAGAAAGTTCGCGATCCCGCCCAGCATACAGTGAATGGCACATCAAGCGAACTACACAGGACCCGATGGAAACCCCAGTCATCCAGGATGTACAGCAACCTCTACAGGACATCACAAACTGTTCTGAACCTATGGAGATGATTACGCATGACATGGTTGATCAACCCCCAGGACCTATGCCAAATACCCAAACCACCGTGCCATTACATGTTGCAACCAACATTAAACATCATCCACCAGACACGAATAATGCTATACATATGACGGTTACTGACCACAATGTCATGATCAACGATGAATATCAGTTGGAACCAGGTATCCCTACGTCCGCCGACCACGAGACTGGTCAAAGACACAATCTCTAAAACTTAAGATGAGTGTTTTAGCTTGGAATTGTCGAGGTGCAGGTGCGCCCAATACTGTTCGCGCGATTATACGTCTAGTCAACGATCACAGCCAAATATTTTATTTCTTATGGAAACAAGAGTCCCGAGTTTGCGGGCCCACCTAATATTAAAGCATACATATTTCACACATATTGCGGCCGTTGAAGCGAGGGGGTACTCAGGAGGTTTATGGTGTCTCTGGGATTCTACAAACATATCTATTCGTATAGTATCACATACCGCACAAATGATGACCATGAGTGTACAGCAGAATGGTATGAGCCCTTGGATTCTTTCATTAGTTTATGCGTCTCCGGCACAGGCGGTCTGCGAATCCTTCTATGAATACGTTGAAGGCATTTCACAGTATATAAATGCTCCATGGGCACTCATTGGAGACTTTAATCAAGTTATATATCAAGAAGACAAGCGAGGTGGAAAAACCGTAGGAGGACCCGGAGTAGAACGCATGCGTCAAATGGTAGATAAATGTATGTTACAGGGGCTGGAATTTGAGGGACCAAGGTTCACTTGGTCAAATGGGCAGTCCTCACATCACCTCATTGAGCAACGCATTGATCAGGCGTGGGTCAACACCGCATGGCTGAAATCATTCCACCATTATAGCCTGCAACACTTACCTAAAACGGAGTCAGACCACCACCCATTATTACTTACAATGGCAGTACAATCGAACCGCCCCAAAGGAAGCCATCCTTTTCGTTTTCAGGCTAGTTGGATGACACACAAGCTATTCTCATCGTTTATGGATAAGGCATGGGTACACTATCCTGGGAATTTTGGCCGAACACTTTCTGAATTTACTGAAAAATTGCTATATTGGAAAAATAATGTGTTCGGCAATATTGTACAAAGAAGGAAAAGATGTCTCGCCCGTCTGGCTGGTATCCAAAGATCGTTATCTACTACATCCTCGGCCTACCTTTTACGATGGAAGTGGAATTACGCGAAGAATATACGGACATCCTACGACAGGAAGACACTTACTGGAGTCAGAAATATAAACAGCAATGGCTTTTCGACGGTGAACGCAATAGCCGCACCTTCCATGCAGCCATGGCACCTAAGCGGCGGAATATTCATATTACACGTATTCAAGATGCCAATGGACAATGGTTGGAGAAATCACATGATATTCAAGACGTCATCCAAAATCATTTTAAAAGACTATTCATGCCATCTACTGATGAGGTAACATCCGAAATTGATATTTGTTTACCACCACTATCACAGGCCGATATCTGCACGTTAAATCGCGAAATATCAGATACTGAAATTGAAAAGGCTGTATTTCAAATGAGCGCATATAAGGCGGCTGGCCCAGATGGTTTCCTCCCGATATTTTATCAAAGGAACTGGGATATAGTTGGGCCTGCTGTAGTTGAAACTATAAAGACAGCATTTCAACGAGGAAGCTTCCCAGCCGAATGGAATAATACGCTTCTCGTGCTGATACCCAAAGTACCAGTACCGGAATATGCATGCCAATTTCGCCCAATTGCTCTTACGAACGTTTTGGTTAAAATCATATCTAAGGTTATCGCAAATCGCCTTAAGGGAGTGATTGACAAACTTATTTCGCCGTCTCAATGCGCATTTATTCCTGGTCGCCAAGCTGCGGATAACATTATCATAGTCCAAGAACTAATTCACTCAATGCGAATGAAGCAGGAAAGAAAAGGATACATGGCCCTGAAGATTGACCTCGAAAAGGCGTATGATAAGGTCCACTGGCCATTTCTTCGTACACTACTGCGCAGGATAGGGTTTAGCCCAGGGATGGTCAAGTTGATAATGTACAGTATATCATCCGCATCCCTATCCATTATTTGGAATGGACAACAATTGGAACCATTCAAACCACAGAGAGGTATTCGACAGGGAGACCCATTAGCTCCTTATCTTTTCCTTCTATGCATGGAGGTATTGAGCCAGATGATATCTCATGCAGTCACGGAGGGCAGCTGGCTACCCATGCGGACATCACAGTATGGACCCAGAATATCCCACTTATTCTTTGCTGATGACCTATTATTGTTCGGCTCAGCTACGACTCGAACTGCTGAACGAATAAAGAAAGTTCTATGGGATTTTTGTGAAATGTCAGGGTAAAGCATAAGCTTATCCAAATCACAGGTATTGGTCTCGAAAAATATAGCAGGACGGTTTCACCCGGATATCTTCGCGAACCACGGCATACGATGCACTACCGATTTTGGCCAATATCTGGGCTTACCGTTGATACACGGACGCGCAGGGAAACAAACGTATGGCTTTATTGTTGATAAGGTACGCATTAAATTGAATGCATGGCGGCCAAAAACACTATCATTTGCGGCAAGAAGTCTCTTAATACAAAGTGTCATTTCGTTAGTGCCAACCTATGCCATGCAAACGGTAAGGATACCTTTGGGATTGATCGATGAGATTGAACAGATTTCAAGGAAATTCCTATGGGGGGAGATGGATGGAAATCGACATCTACACTGGTGTTCTTGGCACGTAGTATGTCAACCAAAGCGCAATGGGGGGTTGGGCATCAAAAGACTTCGTGATATGAATATAGCTATGTTGGCAAAGTTGGGTTGGCAATTACTAACAAATCCAGAGAAACTTTGGGTTCAAGTACTGTACCACAAGTATGGCAGCATCCTCCAAAATCGCACGCCCAGTAATGCGTCCACTGTTTGGCGACATATCCACAGTACTGCTTCCTTACTACGTGCAGGGCTAGAGTCTTCAAACACTCTAGACGATGATGCAAGCGTTACTTATAGATGGAAGGGAACTACATCAGGCAAATTTTCTGTGGCCTCCGCATATAATTGCTTATTATCGGTTGTACAACCACCACATACGGGCTGGATAAATATATGGAGCATGAAAGGACCTACACGATTAAATTCTTTCCTGTGGCAAATTTGTCAGGATGGGCTACCTACACTCTATCACCTTCGGAAGAGGCAAATCAACATCGACATTAAGTGCCCAATCTGCGGTCAGGCGGATGAGGATACAATGCATGCTCTCCGAGATTGTTCATGGGCAATGAAGATATGGAGATATTTAGGGATTATTGACGAGATGACACAGTTTCTATCTACAGCTTCTCCTCGAGAATTGGTCTTCAACAACATTCAACATTCAAAACGCACACCCACAGGCTTCGAGTGGCGATATGTGTTCCGCGAGGGAGTATACAATATATGGTATTGGAGGAACCAGTTTGTGCATGGATGTATTCAGCAAATGCCTAGCCTGTGGACTATACATCGGGATATCATAGAGCGTGTTAGATTGCTAGCTTATGTACATACGTCTATTCGGGATACAGTAGATATTACGTAATGTAACCTAGATGATGTAAACACTTGTATTTGGCTGTTTTTTTTAATAAAGTTCCACAATTCTCAAAAAAAAAAAAAAATAGGATTCTGAATGACTAACAAAAAAAATTTGGTCCTTCCTATTGATTCACGTTACGGACAGTGTTCTAAAACATTACTTTTATCTTAATACTGATCCAAACTTGTTGCTGTAAAATAACTCTACAGTATCAACAGTGTGCCAGTGACGAAAAAAATATTCGACACCGACACAAGCAAATGACATTCTTGGTGTTTTATACACGTATACTAAATGAAATTTCATATTTGAGATGGATGATTTTCGTCTCTTCTTCACATCCACTTTTACGGTTTTACACTTTTTACATTTTTACACTCTTATTTGACTTTAGAATATGATGAAATAAAACAAAACGACTCACTAAATTGGTTGTGCTTCTTATATTGTGAAGTAGCAATTGATCGATACAGCTTGACGCAATTTTCATTACGGGTCATCGGAAAACAACCTCTCCGTGATTTCTAAAATATAGGTATGGATGCACACATTCGACCCCCTATACCCTACCGTAGACAGGAGCTTCTAAGGTAATGTGGTATTATTATGGTTGAGAAATACTCCGGATTTTTTTACTTGCTTGTCTATTACTTTTTATTATCCTTAGCTTACAATAAATCCTAGTCGCTAATTCGATTGGCTAGTGAAAATATGGGAATTTTTGCACTTGACTATCATCAAAAATCATGTTGACAATAAACACATACGTCCTCCTCACCTTCGTCCGACTTATCAACGGCAGTCTGTTCAAAGTTCTAAACTCAACGAATGATAAAATTTATTATAGAGAAAGACGAAAACCGATTCGTATTCACATACGTTGGAAATATTAACAAGTTTATTCCATTTGAGTATCTGCCCTCCATAACATTTATACAAAGGATTGTGTATGGAAAACTGGTGATGGCGGCCGTAACAATAACGGTCCTAAGATAGCGAAATTCTTTGTCGGGTAAGTTGCGACCAGCACAAAAAGCATATATTTATTAGGTGAAACGCAAGTTCTAATTCCAATAAGTACCTTGTAAATAAAAAGGTTATTTCAATCTTTGTTAAAAGAAAAAAAAAAAGAAAAGGGACGAAAAAAAAAAAAAAAAAAAGTACATAAAGACAGTATGATAAAAAGGGTTATAATGTTGGCACGCAAAGAATGGTGTAGAGATTAAGCCGTATTGTTCTTGGCAAAACTTGTGACTGATCGAATTTCAGAAGACACGAATGTTTACGACATATATCTTCCATAAAATCTAAAAATCTATTTTTTTTAGTGGATCGGATAATGAACTTGGGTAAGAGTGTGAACCACGAAATCGTGTTTTATTTCACTAATACTAAGGGTTTCGATAAATTTGCTGTCATTAACCACAATGGATGAAAAAGACTTGCATAAACGAAATGAAATCCAAACTTTCTTGACCCTATTTCATACTCAATCAATTAATGGAAGGAAACGCGCCTCTGGTGCATATGTTTATTGCTCGAATTAATAGAAATTAAACCCCGCCTAGAATTTGAATGAAAAAAATATTACTTGAAAGAAAATTATAATATCTTGATATGGACAGATGCTAAAATTATGATCAACGTTTTTTGTTTTGTTTTTGAAGCTTATATTTTAAAGTAAGATGTAGTCCTTCTGTCCCAACAACTTTGGCTATTAATATATTTTAAAAAGTAAACAATATTCAAAAACAATTTAAAAGAACAACTAAGACAATGTTTTTATAACGGAGGAGTGTCATAGATCTAATATTATATACAGGTTTCCCTAGATTGGTCATTTTGTTTATATTTCACCAATCAACAAAATCTATGTTAGTACTTAATCGAAGACCCCAATATGTAAAATAAACATCCTAGTTAATACAAATAAGAAAAGGAAATGACTGAAAACAAAATGTAACATTCAATGTGACATAATGCGTGGGTGATAAAAGAATGAGGTATTATATGCGAAAGGATCAAAGTCTTACATTAATTCACTCTCATTTTTATGTTTGTCATCATAAAGGAGGAATTGAAGGAGAAGATCAAGCAAACAAGGAAAGACAATCAAAGAAACATCAAAGCAATTGATCAGTAGTTATCCTAATTGATTCCTAATTAATTATAATTGATTATGGATTCCAAAATTAGCTCATCCGTTGTAATATTTATACAATGGCATGACCATGTATCAATACAAGAAAAACACATTTCTTCTCAATCTAATATGGTTTTAGAGCTAGTATTCTATCCTTACCTGTGATGTAATACAAATGCTCATCATCTACCTAAAGCCTTACCACAACCAAACTAGAAAAACCTAGATAGCCGACCAAACTCCTCAGTCTAGCACTTCTCAGCCTGAGGAGGCAACCAGTCCAAGATAGAAACACTAAATCTGTCTCAAGTTCTTGAATTACTGCAAAAATGGGTGCCGAAGTTAGGCCCAGCAGATAATTCATCCAGCCAACAGCTTATTCTAACAGACAAGCCCACTGATCACAATTATTCAGCTAAGGCTTCTTTTACATTCTTAGGTTCTAATTGTGAGATTAAGCTATGTCCTTCAAGTTGACTTATATTTCTACGTGTTCTAACCCCAACACTTAGATCCCCAATGATTAGTTCTCTCGGATGCCACCAATTCCTAGATTGACTAGGTTCACCCTCATCTTGTTCAAATGTTTCATTAGTGTGAACGTTATCATATGTAATTGGATCATTAGTTGTATCTTCCAATTGCAAAGTCTCTTCATTTATTTCATCTAAGGGTTCATGCATGTCTTGTTCAGGGGGAGTTGGTTCTAGATGATCAAGTACTGGATCAAGTAATACATCATCATCAAACATATTTTCAACATTATTCTCAGGTTTATGTTGAGTTTTATCACTAACTTCAAAGCATGCATTTTCATTGAATTTCACATGTATGGATTCAATTACCTTTCTATATACAGGATTATAACACCTATATGCTCTTGAGTTAGTTGAATACCCAACAAATATGCATTCAATAGACTTTTGTTCAAATTTATCTAGATTATCCTTAGTGTTCAGCACAAAACATTTACATCCAAATACTTTAAGATA
>AP025054.1:7825679-8138820 GCA_036186865.1 Eustoma russellianum | reverse complement strand
CTGATTTTAATTAAATAGGTTTTTTTTATAAAGTAAGTAGGTGATGACTAAATTTTGATGTCAATTCGATTTTCTTAATAATTTAAAACTACTATTAAGAGTCTTGAGATTTTTTTTAAGCTTTTAACGTTTTGTTTTATTCTTCATAACAATTTATTGACTTGCAGCGAAGTACACTAGTGTCTTGAAAGGCTGAAACCAAATTTTTCTTCACTATATAATCTTTTGGCATTAGATGGACAAAACTATTTAAAAAATCAAATATAAAATTATTTAAAACAGAAAGAATTGAATAGAAAAGGGAACTTGCGGTCGCGGTGGGAGATGGTGGCGCTGGGATTGATGCTGAAGGTTACTGGAGAGAAAGAAGATGACAGGTAAGTGACCTGATGTTGAATGTTAGCATTTGGTGCTCCAAAATTGGTTCGGTTTCAAGATGTAGAATCTATGTTGAATCATCATTTAGCATAACAATTACTGTCCCAAGAGATGCGACCTTAGGATTTCTTTCTTATATTCGACCATGTCTGTTATTGAATGTTAATTGTAAAACACTTAAATAATATAGATAAAATGTATAAGTACATTACTTGTAGATGTTTTATGTAATTTTTAGAAAAAGAAATAAATAAAAAATGTCATTTAAATCTAATTTTCTTCGTCCTTTATGTGTCACACTGTCCGAGTGTCTACTATTGCCAATCCCCTTAGCCATGATAAGTTGTATACTTTATTATTTTAAAATAATGGTTCTTTTCTTTACATAATCTTTATGTGTCAAAGGACATATAAAAAAGGCCGGAATAGTAATATTAATGATTTCATTTGACAAATCTGTCGCTTGACTTAATACTTACTGAAAGGAAAAAAAGCTCACAATCTTTGTTGAGTCTTTATTCCAAATAAAGACTCTCATCATGCTTACGTGACTTAGGGGATGAGGGCAATTGAGCTACTTGCTTTTTCTATGTGAATGTTAACCATGACATTCACTGTTTTGTCGGCAACATTTAGATACACAAAATGTTTTACGTTGTCCTTGATATAATTGTACGCAGTGTTCATCATAGGACGTCACATGCAGTGTTTTGCAGTGTTTCTTTCATCATAGGACGTCACATTTTGATTTATACTTTAGTTGTTATCATATAAATTCATGTAGAATTATGAGATTTTAGAATGTTGGCCAAAAGATTAACAGCTGGGGTTGGATATTTTGACTTGTAACTTCATCGAGTTTTGTCGGTGACATTCTGATTCCAACATCGAAGAGGTCCAATTACCGCGTTTCTTTGTGTTAAGGCGTTTCCAATACAATAAGTTTTCGCGTTTGTGTAGGATCTAGAGAATGGTCGGATCGCTGCGCGACCTGATGTATGTAGCTTTTCCTATATTTTTGTGTAATAGGCTGTTCTGCGATTCGAACCCGTAACTTCAAGATCACAATCCATATCTTTTACTATGTTCACAATTCTTCATATTCATATCAAGTTTACTTTCATGCATAGGTTCTTCTTTGAACAACTTGTTCATATCAAAGGCTCATAGATGCTACACAACTATGGCTTGAAGGTTTCATGACATCCGGTCTTTAAAATTCATAACATGATCCGTGTTTCATAAACATTTCAAAACATGACAACTGTTCAATTGAATTTCCATAAACATTCATAATATGACCTTTTTCCATAACATTCATAACATGACATTTTCATACGATGACTATGGCATTTTTCATAAATTAAGAACGATAACGCACGACATACCGGATGATTCTCTATTTATTCTCATGTACAAATATGAACCCTAATGTTCCAAACACGATGTTACATCATATGTACATAGACTAACAGTGACGCGTTATCACGGAGATTCCATGTCTCAGACAATGTGTTACACTCGTCCGTAACGGTAACATATGCTCATGACACCTATCACTTCGTCCCGATGTCATGACGGTGCTCCAATAACATAACCTAACTAAAATAAGTCATTGGAATCAATCGCTTTATGGTATGGTTCGTTATGCTTGAAAACTTTTAAAAACGTATGATGTTGTTTGCTTATAACAAAATAAGATTGAAGAGGAAAACGTTTTCATTCATATTCTGATTTGGAGTCCTCTGACTCAATATATGGTTACAGGGAAATATTAATTATGGAAAAATACAATCAATCATAATCAATCATGATAAATTCTGATAAATGTGTAATTATTCTAGGAATATTTTCTTTCCTTGTTTACTTGATATCCCAACACTCCTCCTCAAGTAAAGTCGTGGGATCCTCGATGCTTAACTTGCATAATATGTCCTGAAAGCGGCTTGTGGATATAGCTTTTTTCTGTATGTCAGCTAGTTGTCCTCAGACCGCACGAGCGGTAGACACATTCTTGTCCATCAAGCTTCTCTTTTATGAAATGCCGATCTACTTCTACATGCTTCGTTCGATCATGTTGTACTGGGTTTTCTGAAATTTAGATTGCAGCTTTATTATCGCACATGAGTCTTGGTACTATTTTTGGATGGTACCCTATCACTGCCAGAATCTTCCTGATCCACAATATCTCAGCAAGTCCTCTAGCGATCACTCAAAACTCAGTCTCAGCACTAGACAAGGCCACAATTTTTGCTTTTTACTTCTGAATGTAACTAGATTTCCTCTAACCAAAGTGAATTACCCAGATGTTGACCTCCGGTCATTAGGATTTTCAGCCCAATCGGCATCTGTGTATACCTGTACTTCAAGATGACCATGTTTTCAGAAGACCACCCCTCTTCCAAGAGTCCCTTTTAGATACTGCACAATCTTCAATGCTGCCTTCATATGCTGCTTTTGAGGTTGATGCATGAACTGGCTTATTGCCCCAATTGAGTATGCTATCTCTGGTCGTGTGTGAGACAGATAAATCAGCTTCCCATCTAGTTGTTGATACTTGGTTGTATCAGCTGGTTCTGCCCCTGGGACTACCTTCAACCCATGATTCATCACCAACGGTGTTTCTACAGGTTTACAGTCTACCATTCCTGTTTCAGCCAAAAGGCCAAGGACATACTTCCTCTAAGAAATAAATATTCCACTTCTAGATCAGAGAAACTCGATACCTAGAAAATATTTTAGCACCCTTAGGTCCTTCATTTCAAACTATTGAGACAATTTTTTTTCTTGAGGACGACAATTTCCTCTTCATCATTTCAAACTATTGAGACAATAAATATTACCAGGCAGGTGATCTTTGTTTGATTTTGTTTCAGAAAGAGGGTGTGTTCAGCGTTGCTCTGGTGATACCCACACTTCTTCATTGCCATTGTAAAGCTTCTGAACCAGGCTCGCGGAGACTACTTTAGACCATATAGAGCTTTACGAAGATGACAAATTTCTCCTGGTTTAAATCCAGCAGTAAACCCTGGCAGAGTTTCCATGTACACTTCTTCTTTGAGATCTCCATGTAGAAAAGCATTTTTACATCCAGATGGTATAGTGGCCACTCGAAGTTAGCAGCTGCTGAGAATAGTACTCGAATCGCATCAATTTTTGGCCCAGGGGAGAACGTCTCGGAGTAGTCTATCCCAAAAGTCTGGTGTATATCTTTTATCTACCAGCCTTGCTTTGTACCTTTCTATGTTCCATCTACTTGATATTTGATAGTAAAGATCCAACGGCATCCAATCGGTTTTTTTTCCACCTCTTCCCGTGCATTTATCCCATGTTCCATTTTTTCTAGAACATCCATTTGCACTTGCATTGCCTCCCGCCACTTTGTATGCTGCTGTGCTTCTGCCATTGTTCGAGGGATCCGAGCAGTATAAAGTGATGTCTGGAAGCTCAGGGTTGTCTTGAACAGATGGTTCTGGCTCCCCATGACCGGGTATCTTGAGGCCTTTGGTGTGTACTCCGGACCATACCTGATTAGATGAACTCCTCTATTTTTTCTTGGTGGGAGAACATATCTGGTTTCTGTAGGCTCAACAATTTGGTTAGTGGTTTCAATATTCTGATCAAAGAATTCATCAAGTGTAGGTGAGTTTGTGAAGGTGCTTACCTGTGGACATTCGTCAAAATCAGATGACTGGTTAGGGTTTGACGGAGGGAACTTTACTTGTCTATTGGAGTTGGTCCGGTGGCTTGACCTACTTCCTCTGTTGAGACATCTTCTGCCAAGACTGGTTTGTGTAACCACCCGAGTGACTCGTACAAGTTATTCTCCCCTGAGGCCGAGGTGTGGTTTGAAAAGTAATACTCGGTTTCAAGAAAATCACAGTCCATGGTGATGTAAAGTCGTTGGGTTTTAGGGTCATAACACCGGTATCCTTTTTTATTAACACCATACCCGACAAACACACATTTGATTGCACAGGGGTCTAATCTGGAGCGCTGAGATTTCAAGATATGTACATAGACTATGCTTCCAAAGATGCAGGGTGGTAATGTATGGTGTAGAGGAACTGTATGGTATGTAGCAAGTGAGGCCAACGATGTGTTTTTGTTGAGGATTTTTATAGGTAGGTGGTTGATTAGATAAGTGGCGGTAGCAATTGGCTCAGGCCAATATGAGGTTGGGATGTGGGATTCAAGTAGTAGGGATCGGGTGATTTCAAGAAGGATACGATTCTTTCGCTCAGCCGCCCCATTTTGTTGAGGTGTATCAGGATAGGTAGTTTGATGGATAAGACGTTGGCTGGTACAAAAGTCCTGTAGATGTTTATTGACATATTCACGGCCAATATCTGTTCGTAGAATTTGGATTTGTGTCTGATATTGAGTTTTGATCATATGGTAGAAAGTAACAAATTTATCAAAGACATCGGATTTGTGTTTCAGAAAATAGACCCATGTCATCCGGGTACAATCATCAATAACTAATAGAAAATATAAAAAACCATTCAGGCTTGAGACCGGAGATAGACCCCACACATCTAAATGAATAAGTACAACAGGTTTAAGATTTCTAGTATTGTTGAGTGGATAGGAGTGCTTATGACTTTTTGACAAAAGACAGATATCACATGGTAAAGAGTTGTGAAAAACGTAAGCAAGTAGTGTCTTTAGATACCCTAACGACGGATGTCCAAGGCGGCGGTGCTACAGCTAGGCTTGTCTACCAATCATCTCATGAGTAAGCTCTGTCGTGCCGTGTTGGTCCACCTCATCTACAAAGTAAAGTCCCTCTCGTTCAGAACCATGCCCAATGATCTGTCTCGTCCGAATGTCCTGTAGGAGAAAAAAATTGGGGTAAATCAAGAGAGTACAATTTAATTCTTTTGTAAGATGACTGATAGACACTAATTTATAGGAGAGTGACGGAACATAAAGACAGTTATTTAGTTTAATTGATGAAGACAAGTGAATACTACCGGTCCCGTGCACTTGTGAATGGCCACTATTGGCTGTGCAGATAAATTTCTTTGTGGGTGTAGAGTGATGGTGAAAGTCACAGATGTCGTAGGACATAGTATCGGTAGCACCGCAATCGAATATCCAGGTTGATTGAGTGGTCGGGTTAGTTTGAGAGGACAATTGGGCTGTGACTAGTGGTTTAGATGTGTCTAAGGGTTTTGTATGTGGAAGGTTAGGTATAAAGTCCCAATCGGCTGGAGTACTCAGGTCAGGATCCGGGTCCGGAGTCAGTGGTACCCGGCCAGAAAGGTGCTTTTCCCTGTACTGCCAATTTCTCCCCTGCACACATTGTAACAAACCACAAGTGCCATTTGAAATATAAGTAAAAAGGGAGGAGCTTGGGATTAATTTCGCCCCAATCCCTCCTTTATTCTTGTTACCCGAAGCTTCTCTCAGTTCTGGAGCATTCTGGCGGCTGCTTCTTGTGATACCTCCAAACCCTTCGTCTTTCTCTCCCTCCTTTGAGTCTTCAATGGTGACTACCAAATGGCTGTTGCACGTGGATCCTCTTCCTCTCTTGCCCCTCATCCTGGTATCTAGCCACCATTCCAGATAACCTATCAGTTGGAAGCAGCGTTCTGTAGTGTGCCTGCTGCCTCCACAGTATGTGCATCTCAGATGGATTTTTTTTATCCTCTTTACAGGATGATGACGCAGAGGGAGCACCTCTCCCCTGTTCTGACCGTCCTCCTCTACCTCTTCCCTTTTATGATCTTCTTCTTGTTGGTCTGGTCCGATTCTCCTTGGTCCCTGCTGACTGTCGGCTAGTCTGTGTAACCATCCCACTGCCAATCCCAGAGATTGTCTCTCCTCTGTCCCGCAAAATTTTTCTTCGGTGGGCCTCCCACCGGATCTAAGCATATGCCTCCTCTATGGTTGGCAAAGGTCCAGTTTTCAGTATATCTCTCTTCTATGCATTATATTCATCGTTGATAGACTGTAAGAACTGATACGATCTGTTTTGTTGTTGGACTGGGCACTGCATCGGATTTGGCATTCTTCTGTCTATTTCCGTCCAAACGGATTGCAGTTGGCTATAGATTCTTTTAAGTGACTGTGTTCCTCGCTTCAAGGTGTTGGCTTTCACAGTCAAATCGTAAATCTGAAGTGGGTCTCTGCCGCTACCATATGTGGACTCGATCCCCATCCACATTTCCCATGAATTCGGATAGTCAATGTATTGATTGACTATATCTGGTTCAATTTTTTCTAATATCCAGTTGAGAAAAATGGAGTCTGATTGCCTCTATTGTTCATATTGTGGGTCATCTTTCGGGGGAGGGACAGCAGTGATGTATCTGAGCTTTCCCCTCCCATCAATAGCAAGGCTGATTCTCCTTACCCAGACTCCATAGTTCTGGTCATTGAGTTTTTCGACTAGAGTCAGTTGTTGGCTTAATGTGTTTTCTGCTGGGTGCTGTCTGGGCGCCCATTTTTGCAGGAGTTCAAGTACTTGGGACATGTTTAGAGACTCAGTCAGATGGTTGGTTGCCCCCAGACTCTGAAGTGCCAGAATGGGGTGTTTGGTCGGCCATCGGAAAAGGTTACAGGTAAAGGGTTTTTTGAGTAGATGATGAGCCTTTGTATTTCACCACTCTTATGGATGGAATACTAGCTCTGATACCATGTTTGCTTAGAACAAAATATGATTGACGAAGAAAACGTTTTCATTCATGTTCTGATTTGGAGTCCTTTGACTCAATATATGGTTACACGGAAATGTTAATTATGGAAAAATACAATCAATCATAATCAATCATGATAAATGCTGATAAATGCGTAATTATTCTAGGAATATTTTTTTCCTTGTTTACTTGGTATCCCAAGGGTCATAAGGGTCACGTGTAGCAATATCATACTCAAGGTTTGTCGAATGAGTTAAAATAAGGCTCAGATTAGATGCAGATTGGGGAGCTATTGACCTGATGTGCCTTTTTCTTGTTCTGTAGATGCGGCCAGATATATTTTCACTGCTCCTCGTATCTTAGATGGTGAAGTTCTTGGGGCAGCTTTGGATATCTTCATCCCTTATCCAATTATTCTGTCTATGGAGATTTACGTGAGCATTCATGATGTGTACACAAGAAATCAAACAAACATGAGCACTATCGACTACGAAGGTTCACAAACCTATTATGTTGATGTTGTTGGGACATCTAAGAGTAAAACAGGAGGGTGTAGCTCGTCATAGAAGTTTGTGGAAATTCCATCAGATACAGAGAATGGAGAAAATGACGATGACTGTGCTGACGACAACTATAACAAAGACGATGAGGAGGGAGATGATGATGAAGAAGAGTGCCTTGAGGACCTTGAAGAGAAAGAAGACGAACCAGAGGATTATGGGCTAGCATTAGCTCATCTGAATGCAGACATTCTATTTTTTAAAGATTGTGGTCAGCTAGAACACAGTGTAATCTATGAACCGGATGGGGTTAAAGAACGTCTATGGAAGGAGAGCAAACCAGATCAATTAGATTTTATTATGATGTTCAAAACCAATGACGAGGCGAAACATGCCGTACAATTATGATTCGTGAAGCAAAATTGACTCCACAAAGTATTGGCTAGTTCTCTAGAATATTGGTACATTAGGTGCGTAATTAGGACGGCACAGAATTTGTCAATGGCATCTTCGAGCAAAGTTGAGACAAATGCATAACTTTTGGGAGATTAGTATATTCCATGTGTGTCATAGCTACACGAATACAAAAATCACAGCAGAGCATATGAATATCGATTCTAACATGGTTGGGAGACATCAACTACAAAACATCATGAAGGAGAAAAAATACAACAATGGCAATGGTGTATAGTGATTGGCTTAAATGTTTCCACTGCCTCGTTATAAGACTGCCCTTGAGGCATCAAATGAAGGATTTATAGTCTGGTGAAGGCATGATTTAGAATGAGCACTGCTGATATGAAGGTGTTTGGTGCAGTATTATGGGCATTCAAACCGTCGATTCTTCGGTTTCAACATTATGATTAAATGACATCAATTGACAATTCGTATTTTTATGGCAAACATATTAAGGAATTATTAATTTCTGTTGCGGTTGATGCGGCTGATCATATATTTCTAGTTGCTTATGCTATGTTGATGAGAAGAGCAAACAAAAATGGGGATTGTTGCTTAGGTACATGCATTAATATATAGGTACATGCGTTAATATATAATCGACGATATAAAAGATGTATGGTTGATTTCATACCAACCTACTGGCCTTCAAACAACGATTCGATCAGATCCTACATGACAACCACTTAAGTTTTTAGACAATGAATTTATACATTTTATAGATAGTGTATGATCATATTGTTGAAGTCATGTACAATCAATTTTTATAGAAAAATTCATGGTAAAGTGTTAGCAACTATTCTATGCGCTGTTGAATCCAAACACAAAGTGCACAACTTTGTACAGTGTGTGGAGAAGATGAATGCTCTGAATAAAGATGTATACGATTGCTTTATGCAAATACCACTTGAGACATAAATATTGTCCCACGATGGTGGCAGGAGGTATTATATAATGGCAACTAATTATTGGGAGTTGTAGAAATATACTCAAGGAGGCTAGGTGTTTGCCGGTATTGCTCTTGTTCAAACAGTTTTTAATAGAACGGTGAAGATGTTTGACAAGAAATGCCAAGTGGTTGCTCATAAATTTGGAATAATCAGTAGTGTCTTTATATTTCTATGTAATGTTTCTTTTTATTAGTGCCATTTGTCATCATCATCATCCTAACCCAGTATATCCCAATGACAGCAAAAGCTATCGTTAGGGTTTGAGGAGGGTAAGTGGTAGGCAGACAATACCTCTATCCCAAGGGATAGAGAATCTGCTTCCAGTGAGACCCCCGGCTCTATAAGGACCTGCATAAATGTCATAATAATAGAGATCTGCTGTGCTAGTGTGTTAGTGAGGAAATTCAAGAAATACAAAGAAAAGACTTTCGATATTAAAATACATATCACGTGTATATGTACATGTAATGTAAAACAACGGTATAACATAAGCAACCAAGTAGAAAGTCAACCTAAAGCGTAGATAGTGTCTACGCCTATCTATGTTCCTAAATATGCTCTAAAGTGTCCCTATATATGACCTATACCTCGTTAACCTTAATCTTATGTCTCCATGAACTCCTATCCCAGACCATGTCCTCAGAGAGGTGCAAATTTAGTAGGTCGTGCTTAATATGCTCATCCCAAGTCAGTTTGGGCCTGCTTTTACTCTTGTTCCCCTCTACAATGAGGCTTTCAATTGCTCTGACCGACGCCGTTGTCTGTCTCCGCTTGACACGCCCAAACCATCTCATTCTTCCCTCCCTTATCTTATCTGCTATACTAGTCACGCCTAACCTTTCTCGAAACACCTCGTTTCTGATCCGGTCTAGCCTTGTATGCCCACATATCCACCTCAACATCTTCATCTCTGCCACTTCCATCTTCTGTAATTGTGATCTCTTGATGGCCCAGCAGTCTGTCCCATATAGTATTGCCGGTCGCACTGCCACCCTATAAAATTTTCTCTTCAATTTAGTTGAGAAATTTTTATCACACAACACCCCTGAGGCAGCCCTTCATCTACACCAGCCTGCTTGAACTCGATGTGCTACATCACTATCTATGTCGCCATTCTGCTGCACAAATGATCCTAGGTACTTAAACTTACTTACTTGACTTGACCATCGATGGTGAGCTGGCTATTAATGCCATTTGTATGATCGTTATAGTGAATATTTCTATGTAATGTTTATCTTCATTAATGTCGTTTGTATTTTATCTTTTAAATGACTACACTATTGCTGTGTTTTTTAATTTCGGTATCGATTTATTTTGAATGACTAAGATTGTTATGCGTATTGTCTGTCAAGGGTTAGGGTTAGTTTATAAAATGTAACAGTACCATAAGAAATTTGTCACCGATATTTATTTCACGCTGACATGATACTTGTTACACATTAATTGACATTCATAAATTGAAAACATATAACCATAAATTAACTTGTCGATCTTTTAACAAGTTTTATAATTTCTTCGGCAGTACATCTGCATTTGGAAAATCCATCAGCAATGGGTTCCTATTCTAAACGTGAGCTAATTTGCCTTGTCTTTAGAACAACATGTATGGTGAACGTTGTTGGTTGTGAACAACACGTAAGGGCTCTCATCATATCTTCGTCATTATGTATCATAAGGCATCCTAATCAAATCTTTTGTGTCTATTAGGATCCAAACGCGACCATGTACACACAAATTCAAGATCATCTTTATTTTCATATTTTCCGATGGCCATCAATACATGTCTTGTGAATTCATTCAACTTAATATCAGTTGAAACATTCAAAGCAATCGCATCATACTCCTTTCTACACATGTAATACAAGTGCACTGTCACTTGCCGAGTATCAAACATTGTTCAAGCTTACTACCACTGGGAATCCAATTGATAGGGCAGAATGAACTTTTGTATGAATTGGATAACTTTTATTAGGTCATATAGAGTCGTAAAATATTTTTAGGATTTTGACAAAACCGTAATGTACCAATAGGGACTTTCTGAAAAGCGTAGTTGACAAAACTGTGATGCACAAAATGGTTTGACAAAACCGTGGTGTATAAAATAGTTTTGACAAACCGTGGTGCACAACAAGATTGCGACAGGATTGTGTTGTGCAACATGGTTCTATCAGAATCGTGGTGTGACACTCACCATAGTTTTGACAAAATAATATATGATACATGTTGAATTACTTTAAAAAGTACAATAAAAATGAAATTTTTTTAATTAAAACTACAGTATTTTTAACTTTCGGTCATATTCGAATAGCTAGCTAGTACGTCTACAGGCAAATTTTCAATTTCTTAGCAATACTGTTACAGATATAAATATTTTTTAAAAAATCACGCACGATAAACTTTTTAAAGATCAAAACTTGTGAGAAGTTAGTACCAACTGTAGTTAATAGAAGCTTGTGTTTTTCTGTTATACATAAGCTTTCTAAACTAGCCAGATTGAATCTTCACCTAAGATCAACGGTTGATCCAAATGATGAAACTAGCATTAGTTACTGAATAAATTCTATAAGATTCAACAACGTTAGAAGTCCTAGAATTTTATTGAAAAAAATTTCCGACGATCAAATCGTTTGCGTGGATTTCTTTAAAAAACTTGTCTCTTTTGGTTGTTTGAGAAGAATGTTGTGTAATTCTACTGAACATGTCCTCTATTGGTGTTGTTTGCTCCTTTTGTATGTTTTGAATGACTAATGTTAGAAAATCTGAGGATGATGACAAACAAACACACAAAACAATTGCCGAGACGTGATGCAATCATTGTCCTTAAAAGCAATTTCGCCTCCACCGGTGAGCAAGGTGAACTGCAAACAAATGCTTCTCAGGATTTAACGGCTTCCCTTGTTCCTTTGATCTAGGAGAAAGGGAATGAACTTGCAAGTTGAAGTGTTTAAAGTAGAGGAAAAGAGGAAGGAAAACTGCTGAGTATTTTCTGCACTAAGGAAATCACAAGAGAAAGTTTTCTATATTTGCAACATAGTTAAGCCTTGTATATATAGGCTGTAGGGTAGTAGAAAACAATATCTTAAACTTGTTTTAGCAGTTTTCAGACCTCCCAAGTTCGTTGAATAACGTTCATAATCGAAGGGAGATGATTCTTGGACCAAAAGTTGCAACACACAGTGAAAATTTCTGTCCGTTGGCACATCGATCGATCGATGTCACATGGATCGATCGATGTGATCGATCCATGTTGATCAGAATGCTTCCTGATCTGCAACTCATCACATCGATCTATCGATTTCCTCAACATAGATCGATCGAATTCCTCCAGAACACTTTAACTTTATTCCTGCTTTCACTTGGTTCGAACCAACTTATACTTAGATCGATCCAAGTGATATTCTCAAAGTTAAACATGTTCAAATAATCAATCCAACTCCCAAACAATATTGCACTTGTTTTTATATAAGTTTGGAGCACATCTTAAAGTATTTAAACATACTTTTTCCAACAATCCCCCACATGATCCAAACTTATATACAAACACTCTTGAACATTAATCAACTAACCTCTCTACTTTTAAACGAAGACAACTGACATGTCATTAACTAGCTTTTATACCTAGAAGAAGCAAAAGACAAAGGGTTGAAAAGTCATTTGGAGATGACTTTATTACTGCTTTTATTTTGGAAGAAGATCCTAATACTTATAAAGAGGCTATGAGTTCCATAGATGTTAAGTTTTGGAAAGAAGCTATTAATAGTAACTTGAGTCAATTCTTAGTAACAACACTTGGGAACTAATAGAGTTGCCAAGAGGTTGTAAGCCTATTAGTTGTAAATGGGTGTTTAAAAAGAAACTAAAGGCTGATGGGTCTATAGACAAGTTCAAGGCAAGGCTAGTTGCCAAGGGATTTACCCAACAAGAGGGTATAGACTATTTCGATACGTATTCACCGGTAGCGAGAATAGCATCTATTAGATGTTAGTGGCTTTAGCTTCTATTAATAAGTTGGTGATACACCAAATGGACGTTAAAACGGCCTTTTTGAATGGTGATCTAGATGAAGAGATATATATGCATCAACCGGAAGGTATGATTGTTCAATGTCAAGAACATAAGGTATGTAGACTTAAAAAGTCCTTGTATGGCCTTAAACAAGCGCCAAAACAGTGGCATGAAAAATTTGATAATTATATGATATCCAATGGTTATATTGTGAATGAAAGTGATCGTTGTATTTATAGCAAAGTTGAAAATTCTGGTTGTGTCATTGTGTGCTTATATGTTGATGATATGTTGATTTTTGGGAATAACATAGATGTTGTGAATAGTACTAAATCATTCTTATCTTCCATTTTTGATATGAAAGATATGGGTAAGGCTGATTTAATACTTGGTTTAAAATTAGTCGAGAATTGTGGGGGTTATGCATTATCTCAATCTCACTATGTTGAGAAAATGTTGAAACGGTTTAATTTCTTTGATGTTAAGCCCGTAAGTACTCCTTATGATCCTGCAGTACACTTAAAGAAAAATAGAAACAATAGTGTTTCACAAGTTGAATATGCTAGAATTATTGGAAGTGTAATGTATCTAATGAATTGCACAAGACCTGATATAGCTTATGCTGTAAATAGGCTGGCAAGATATACTCATAATCCAAGTAGTGAACATTGGATGGCCTTAGAAAGGGTAATGAGATATATCAAAGGAACTATGGATCTTTGTCTTGTGTTTAGTGGTTTTCTGGCTGTGTTAGAAGGTTTCTGTGATGCTAATTGGGTGTCGGATAATGATGAGATTAATTCGACAAATGGTTATGTATTCACTTTAGGTGGTGGAGCCATTTCTTGGAAATCCTCTAAACAAACGTGTATAGCAAAATCAACTATGGAATCTGAATTTATAGCTTTAGAACTTGCTGCATCTGAAGCTGAGTGGTTAAGGAATTTGTTGATTGATATTCCTTTGTGGCATAATCATATGCCTTCTGTTTCCATCCGTTGTGATTCTCAGGTGGCGATCGCTCGAGCGAAGAATAAGATCTACAATGGAAAGAGCCGGCATATCAGATTGAGACACAATATTATGCGGGAATTGATTAATTCAGAGGTGATTAACTTGGAGTATATAAGGACCGAGTTGAATCTTGCAGATCCCTTAACTAAAGGACTAAACAAGAAGTTAGTCCAACAAGCATCGAGGGGAATGGGACTGTTTCCATTGTTGTGAACTTTGTATGACGGCAACCCAACCCTCAATTAGTAGAGATCCTACGAACGTGGTTCAATGTGGTAAAAACAAGTCGTATAAAAGTTCTACAAGTACTATCATTTTGTCCCTTCCTATGGTGCTGTTGAAGATAGTACTTACTGCAAATTGAGGAGGGTGAGATTTTTAGAATCTCTTAATGAAGTTCATAGCCATGTTGTATGGTGGTGTGCGCAGTACACACTTGATGAATATCACCTATATAAGAGTGGAGGTGGTGCCGCTTCCTATGAGAGTTTGGAACAACTCATTAGAGCTCATATGAAAACCTGGGACTGGGTGCATGGCCGATATTGCACCACACCGCGAACTTGCTTGAAGTTAGTTAATGACATGTCAGTTGTAAGGGACAAAATGATAGTACTTGTAGAACTTTTATACGACTTGTTTTTACCACATTGAACCCCGTTCGTAGGATCTCTACTAATAGAGGGTTGGGTTGCCGTCATACAAAGTTCATAACAATGGAACCAGTCCCATTCCACTCGATGCTTGTTGGACTAACTTCTTGTTTAGTCCTTTAGTTAAGGGATCTGTAAGATTCAACTCGGTTCTTATATACTCCAAGTTAATCACACCTGAACTAATCAATTCCCGCACAATATTGTGTCTCAATCTGATATGCCGGCTCTTTCCATTATAGATCTTATTCTTCGCTCGAACGGTCGCCACCTGAGAATCACAACGGATGGAAACAGAAGGCATAGGATTATGCCACAAAGGAATATCAATTAACAAATTCCTTAACCACTTAGCTTCAGATGCAGCAAGTTCTAAAGCTATAAATTCAGATTCCATAGTTGATTTTGCTATACACGTATGGCTCCACCACATAAAGTGAATACATAACCATTTGTCGAATTAATCTCATCATTATCCGACACCCAATTAGCATCACAGAAACCTTCTAACACAACCGAAAAACCACTAAACACAAGACAAAGATCCATAGTTCCTTTGATATATCTCATTACCCTTTCTAAGGCCATCCAATGTTCACTACTTGGATTATGAGTATATCTTGCCAGTCTTTTTACAGCATAAGCTATATCAGGTCTTGTGCAATTCATTAGATACATTACACTTCCAATAATTCTAGCATATTCAACTTGTGAAACACTATTGTTTGTATTTTTCTTTAAGTGTACTGCAGGATCATAAGGAGTACTTACGGGCTTAACATCAAAGAAATTAAACCGTTTCAACATTTTCTCAACATAGTGAGATTGAGACAATGCATAACCCCCACAATTCTCGACTAATTTTAAACCAAGTATTAAATCAGCCTTACCCATATCTTTCATATCAAAGACGGAAGATAAGAATGATTTAGTACTATTCACAACATATATGTTATTCCCAAAAATCAACATATTATTAACATATAAGCACACAATGACACAACCAGAATTTTCAACTTTGCTATAAATACAACGATCACTTTCATTCACAATATAACCATTGGATATCATAGCATTATCAAATTTTTCATGCCACTGTTTTGGCGCTTGTTTAAGGCCATACAAGGACTTTTTAAGTCTACATACCTTATGTTCTTGACCTTGAACAATCATACCTTCCGGTTGATGCATATATATCTCTTCATCTAGATCACCATTCAAAAAGGCCGTTTTAACGTCCATTTGGTGTATCACCAACTTATTAATAGAAGCTAAAGCCACTAACACTCTAATAGACGTTATTCTCGCTACCGGTGAATACGTATCGAAATAGTCTATACCCTCTTGTTGGGTAAATCCCTTGGCAACTAGCCTTGCCTTGAACTTGTCTATAGACCCATCAGCCTTTAGTTTCTTTTTAAACACCCATTTACAACTAATAGGCTTACAACCTCTTGGCAACTCTACTAGTTCCCAAGTGTTGTTACTAAGAATTGACTCAAGTTCACTATTAATAGCTTCTTTCCAAAAACTTAACATCTATGGAACTCATAGCCTCTTTATATGTCTTAGGATCGTCTTCCAAAATAAAAGCAGTAATAAAGTCATCTCCAAATGACTTTTCAACCCTATGTCTTTTGCTTCTTCTAGGTATAGAAGCAATTTCATCTCTAGCTCTATTGCTAGATTCATCACGTTCATAACTAGTGCTTGTCTCCTTATGTTTCTTCATTGGAAACTCATGTTCAAAAAATTCTGCATCCTTAGATTCCATAATCACACCATTATCTAAGGTCATAACCTATATGCAACACTATTCAAGGCATATCCTACAAAAACACAATCTCTAGTTTTAGAACCAATTTTATTCCTTTTGAACTCAAGAATTCCAACTTTGGCCAAGCACCCCCACACTTTCAAATAATTCAAGTTGGGTGCATAACTTTTCCAGAGTTCATATGGAGTCAAACTAGTTTTCTTATGAGGAATTCTATTAAGAATATGGCATGCTGAAAGAATAGCCTCACCCCACATGTTACTAGGCAATCCGAAACTTAAGAGCATTGTATTCATCATATCCTTAAGTGTCCTATTCTTTCTTTCAGCAACGCCATTGGATTGAGGAGTATACGAAGGTGTAAACTCATGTATAATACCATTGTCTTTGCAAAACTTTTGTAAAGATAAGGTACTGTACTCACCTCCTCTATCCGACCTTACCTTCTTGATTCTTTTGTCTAGTTGATTCTCAACTTCATTCTTGTATTTAATGAACATACCTTCTACTTCATCCTTGTTACTAAGTAAGCAAACTTTAGTAAATCTTGAAAAATCATATATGAAGGTAATGTAGTATCGTTTACCGCCTTTACTCATCATGTTCTTAAAATCTCCTAGATCACTATGAATCAAATCTAATTTTTCCGTTGCTCTATTTACTGACTTGAAGGGCTTCTTATGATGTTTCCCTTCAATGCAGTAATGACACTTCGTTAAACTATTCTCATTATTTATTTCAATTAGATCGGTATTCTTTAACCTTCTAATCACATCAGCTTTAACATGACCTAGTCTAGCATGCCACAAATCAAAAGAGTCAACAATATACACCGAACTAGATGCATTCATACAGCATCAAGCACAAATAAACCTCCCGAACAAAAAACTTTCCCAATAATTCCCACTCCTAGGCAATACAAGTTTATCGGAATCAAACACAAGCTTAATATTAGCCTTGTTCAGAAGTGCTTCAGAAATCAGTTTCCTCTGAATGGTAGGAACATGTAGCACATTGCTCAACTCCAGGCTTTTCCCAGAAGTCAACTTAAGGAGCACTTTCCCCTTCCCGATAACTCAGGTCGCTCGTGCATCCCTTAGAAAGACTTAGTCTCCACTGTCTATCTCTTGATAGTCAAGAAATAGATCTCTGCTGGTTGCAATATGTTTGGTGGCTCCAGTGTCCACCACCCATTCTGTTGCACCTCCGACAAGGTTTACCTCATCGACGACGACTGCAGCGATTGTCTCATTCTGAATGTCGGAATGTCCTTCAACAAGGTTTGCTTGTCCGCTCGACTGTCCTTTTCGCTTGTTGCAGAAGAACGCCTTGTGACCTTGCTTTTCACAAACCCAACATGCGTCCTTTGGTTTTTCTTTGTATTGTCCCTGCAACTTCACTTTACCTTTAGGCTGGTTGAATTGAAACTTTGGCCTCTTCGCAACATGTTCGACGACGTTGGTTTTGACTTGTCCTTCATCTCCGCTTGCATCTTCAAGCCTGTTGTTTTCCTCTATACGGATATGTTTGATTACACTATCCATAGAGAGTTTGGTGTTGTCATGCTTGCCCCTCTTCTTGTATTTGTTCCAAGAGGAAGGAAGCTTTTCTATTAAAGCAGCAGCTTGGAAGGTTTCATCAATCTTGATACCTTCCTGTTCAATATTATCCACCAGTTGTTGAAACTGATGAATCTGATCGTTGATAGATATGTGGTCAATCATCTGAAATTTGAGAAATTCGCTAACCACATATTTTCTTTTTCCTGCATCTTCAGAACCATACTTGTTCTGAAGAGCTTTCCAAATTTCCTTTGCTGATTGAAAATTGACGTAGATATCAAACAACGAATTTGAGAGGAAGTGAAGAATGTGTCCTCTGCATGTAATATTATCCGCGTCATACTTGAGAGCTTCTCC
Source organism: Eustoma russellianum (assembly GCA_036186865.1). Lineage (NCBI taxonomy): Eukaryota > Viridiplantae > Streptophyta > Magnoliopsida > Gentianales > Gentianaceae > Eustoma > Eustoma russellianum. Next base: position 8,120,524 of record AP025054.1, on the reverse strand, counting down.
ATCAACAGTAGGTCTCTCCTTTGTCAGAACGTAGGAGACATACAACATCTCAAGGAAGAAGAGAACCTTCACAGACCATCTCTTGAAGAATTTTCCATGAAAAGGCTCTAGTTTCGACATATCAGAGACATTAGATTGTTTCGATGCCATCGCAGTAATTTGCTTTTAAGAATGTTAGAAAATATGAGGATGATGACAAACAAACACACAAAACAATTGCCGAGACGTGATGCAATCACTGTCCTTAAAAGCAATTTCGTCTCCACCGGTGAGCAAGGTGAACTACAAGCGAATGCTTCCCAGGATTTAACGGCTTCCCTTGTTCCTTTGCTCTAGGAGAAAGGGAATGAACTTGCAAGTTGAAGTGTTTAAAGTAGAGGAAAAGAGGAGGGAAAACTGTTGAGTATTTTCTGCACTAAGGAAATCACAAGAGAAAGTTTTCTATATTTGCAACATAGTTAAGCCTTGTATATATAGGCTTTAGGGTAGTCGAAAACAATATCTTAAACTTGTTTCAGCAGTTTTCAGACCTCCCAAGTTCGTTGAATAACGTTCATAATCGAAGGGAGATGATTCTCGGACCAAAAGTTGCAACACACAGTGAAAAGTTCTGTCCGTTGGCACATCGATCAATCACATCGATCGATCGATGTCACATGGATCGATCGATGTGATCGATCCATGTTGATCAGAATGCTTCCTGATCTGCAACTCATCACATCGATCGATCGATGTGTACATCGATCGATCGATGTCCTCAACATTGATCAATCGAAGTCCTCCAGAACACTTTAACTTTATTCCTGCTTTCACTTGGTTCGAAAACCAACTTATACTTGGATCGATCCAAGTGATATTCTCAAAGTTAAACATGTTCAAATCATCAATCCAACTCCCAAACAATATTGCACTTGTTTTTATATAAGTTTGGAGCACATCTTAAAGTATTTAAACATACTTTTTCCAACAACTAATGCATATTTAGAAGCTATGGAAGAGTGACATGCATTCTGTCCTGCTCGTGCATGATCCCTATATATGACGCCACGTGTTGAGTTGTATGGCTAAACTACTAGTACGGCAGGAGACTGCTTGAGCTGCTTATGCCAAACTAACTAGGCTTCCTTTGGGTACCGGGTTCATGGGCGTACCTATTGGACATGGTCGAGGTGTACACGATTGCTGCAATGATAGCTGAGACTGACATCATGCCAATGGCTGAGGTGACGGTTGTGGTTAAGTGACCAACCTTCGATGCCTCAAAGTGATACTGATTGATGCTGGTTTGATGTCATGGTCGATGTCGAAAGTACGCCCCCTCCCCTAGACTGCGCCGCATGACTATATTAGATAACGTTGATTGTTACAAGCCGGGTTGATTATGCTAATCTTTTTTTAGATGATGGTTTTGTCTTCCTCATAAACCTAAAAATGCTCCATCATCGTGGTTTTATTGTGCATATACACAAGGGAAGGAATGTCATTTTTGTGGAATGACATTTTTCAAATAAAAAAATTGCATTCCATATATTATATTTTATTGAACAAGATTCGGAGAAATCATATGATCTCACTGATATTTCTTAGTTCAAACTTCAAAATAAGATAATAGAATGTAACATAAATTGTAACAAAAAAAGAATATAATGTATATATGTATACATAAGTACACATACATATATAGTATATACATTTATAAATTTATGCATGGGAAACATGTAACAATTTTATTAGCCCGCAAATTTTAAAATGTTGTGAGAGTAACTGTATAGCATTCTACTAGTTATCTTAAAAGCAATAAAAAGAGGAACATGTGGGGAGGAAATCCATTCTTTTTCGTATAGTTATCTAAATAACATATGATTCATCCTTTACATATCATTTTTTTTATTAAATATGAAGTAACTAATAAGATAGCTCGCTATATATTTACTCCTAAAAAATGAAGTAAAACTAATGCTATTGGCCAGATGTTGACAAATTCATCATTAAATTGTCTCCTACTCAAAACGCTAAGAAGTGAGCGATACGATCGGCCATCCCACTTCTATTCTGAAGATGGGTCCTCAATTCCTTCTCTTTTGTTATTTTTTCAAAAGAAAATAACAAAAGAGAGAGAAGAAACCCGGGGATGGAATCTACTCTCCCTCAATTCCCTCACCCATACGCGACACGTGGCAGCAGGTGAAGTGGTGAGGTTAGATGCGGGTGACTCTCATCTAGCCTCACCATCCCTTGCTGGCATGTGTAGTGCGGTGATGCGTAGAGTGAGAGAAAATAAGTGAGTGGATTCAATCCCACATTAGTGGAGTCGGCCTTTTAGAGTTTTTTCACTTTATCACGTGATGCACTTTGTTGAACTAAAAAAACGACACGAAAGCTCATGGAATTTGACTCAGAAAAACAAGTATTTGCTGAAAGGATAAAAAAAAGAAGAGACAACCAATCATAACTTTCTTCATTAAGGACAAGACATTGACCAAATAAAGCGTCGGTTATGACAAGAAAAGATTTGTCGCGCTTTCTTCTTTGTTTTCCTTACCCCATTTGACTCTGAGGAAGTTTCGCCTTACCCTTTGTATCTTAGAGAAAAGGCATGCTCTGTTTTGACAGGGTTGATCACGTAGAAATGAATGAAATGTTTTTTTTATTGATTTTGATCACCTACAATTGCTTCTATTCATAGTACAATTTCTACCATTAATTATAAAACATTTTATTTATACATGATTTGATGAGATACTATACTTTACAACATGATATCCTTTTATGATATGATACCCGTTCTATATCATATATTTAGATATTTACCATCACTTCTCCTTAAGTTGATCAGTATAGTCACCAATGCTCAACTTGCGCAGCATTGCTTCGAATATTCTTCCAGCTGCCGCCTTTGTCCGAATGTCAACAAACGGTACCTCAACAATCTCAGCATCAAGTTTCTCTTTGATGAAGTGTCTGTCAACTTCAAGGTGCTTGTACCTATGATGCTGGACCGGGTTTTCAGAAATGCTGATTGATGCTTTGTTATGACACTTTAGTTTGGCAGGAAAACGAGTAGGGAAACCTATGTCCTTTAACAACTTATCTAGCCACAAGACCTCCATAATTCCTTTGGAGATTTCTTTGAATTCGGCCTCCGCACTTGACAACGCAACTATTATTTTTTTCTTGCTTCGCCATGTAACAAGATTACCTCATACCAGTGAGAAGTACCCGGATGTTGACCTCCTGTCACTTATATTGTCTGCCCAGTCAGCGTCCGTATATACCTCCACCTCCAAATGTCTATGGCTCTGGAACCAAATCCCCCTTTCGGGGGTTTTCTTCAGATACCTCAAAGTCCGCATCATTACCTCTATATGTTATTTTTGTGGCTGGTGCATAAACTGGTTAATCACTCCAACTATATATGCGATATCTGGTCATGTATGAGACAGATAAATAAGTTTTCCGACTAACCTTTGGTACTGCTCACTATCCACCATGTGGCTCCCTCTTTAATCTGTAGCTTTAGGTTAGTTGCTATAAGAGTCTCACTCGGCTTACAGTCCAGCATCCCGACCTCATACAAAAGATCCAGCGTATACATTCTCTAAGACATGAACAACCCCATTGTTGTCTGGGATACTTCTATTCCTAGAAAATACTTTAGCTCCCCTATGTCTTTCATCTCAAATTATGTGAACAGACTGTCTCTAAGATGTGCCATTTCTTCTTTATCATTCTCTGTTATAACCACATCATCTATGTAAATTATGAGATATGTAACCAACTTCTTCGTTTTATAAATAGTGTGTGATCTGCATTGTTTTGTTTGTACCCATTCCGTTTCATGAAAAGAGTAAATCTCCCAAATTATGCCCTTGGAGACTTTTTTAACCATAGAGAGCTTGCTTGAGTCTACAAACTTTATTTTTGTGGAAATCACCAGAGAAGCCTCCATATAAACCTCTTCTTTCAGTTCTCCATGTAGAAAGACATTTTTAAATATAATGAGTGTGTCGGTTATAACATGAGCAATAATGAATTACTCTTTAACAATGTCCATTTTTTAAATTTAGGATGTTTTAAATGTTTGCGTTTAATAAATAGTAAAAGAAAAATGATTAAATAGCTAAAATATCTTTATTATTTCTGAGTGTTTTGTTAAACTACATTTCTTTTTATGGAAAATTGGAAAGTGCATACAATTAAGTAATATCAATCGAGAGACGAATTTGTGACATTATGATCGCTCAAAGTTTTACAGATTCGTTCGCATACTTCATCAATCATCCAATGCTTTTAAAATCAATGTTTGTATAACTTCAAACGTATTTTTTTTTCATCTCAAAACGCTTTTCTTCACACATAGATCACCTAATAATCATGAATCATTCATCAGTTAAACATTCATAATCTCAAGCAATTATCATCTAAATTTATCCAATACCATCGCAACAATATGAATTCACTAACTCACACTAATTTATATACATCTCAAATGCTTTTTTTAAGCTAAAAATTTATGAAAAATATTCCAAAATAATAGAAAGTAAGCCATAACCATAAATTACAAAAACTTCACATAAAATTAAACAAACATTCCCAAATTACAAAAAGATTATATTAGACTATAAGCACACTTATAATATTTCAAGCCATACATCATATTGACCTTTTTATACATCAATACCCATATCATCACGTATATTTCGTTTATTATATCATTACATGACACTTAAAACATTAAAAAACACGCAAAATCCTAACGAACCCAGAAATTTGTACTGCACAAATCTATAGTTACTAGGTAATTCTCATGTACAGATAATCACCACTTTCCAAACACAAAATGTGCAGCATTAAACTAATATTAGGCACTCAAACTTTTATTTACTTCAACACCAATAGCTTTAATTATTCACCAATACGTTCCTAAACTAGTTCGACCACATCACATATAAAATATTAGTGTCAATATTATGAATTTGGAAAATTAATCCTACATTTCAATATGTTATTTTGACATTCTTAAAGACCTTTTATGGCTTGGTTATAAAGTAGCTAATGAGAGTTTTAACGCAGTTTGAATCGTCTCAATCTGAATTCTAATAGCGAACGTGAACAAAATAATAACAATCATCTTTTACGTAAACAGGGAAGAACTCTTACATTTCAGAGAGTGCTTCCCAACTATGTAGAAGAACCCTTTGACATTTCGAAGAGTACTCCCCCAACTAATGTGAATTTATATTTTTCATCTAGGGGAAAAGTGTTCCTGGAGAGTGATTTCCATGATGGTAGATGGAGTCTTCCACAACTTTTACACCCCAAACACACTTAATTTTATGTCCCTAATAATCTCCCAACACTAATTACAATTGACTTAAACACTAACAAAAACCATTTCTAATCATCTATGCATCATTACTTATCAAAACAAAGATCCTAGCATAATATTTATCAATAATATGTAAGAAAAAAACCTTACCTTATGTTTACCATTTGTTAGATGCAACAATCCTATACCAAACAACAGTAGTGGTGTGTGCGCATATAAAAACAGTAAACAATAGATCAAAATCGGGGCGAGTCGAGGACTCTGTTCTTAAGACTTATTGCTCCGGTATAGTATGCCCAACTGGCGTTAGCAATCGTCTCCCAAGATACAACGGGTAGCTGTTCAGTCAAGCGGCACTGCTACAACTTAAACCTCAGCGAACTTTCGAGCGTCCCCACTTCTCTCTGACTTCATGCAAAATATAGAAGGATAAGGGAGCAGGAGAGAGGGTGTATGCAGGGAAGGAGAGGAGAAAAATCGATGATCCGAAGGTCTGCTTTCGCCTGGTATTTATAGGGAAAACCCGATTTAGGGTGCTTAATTGCTAGTTTAACCATAACCGTCGGATCAGATCACGATCTGCGTCACTTAAAGAATGATATCGCGATCGTCGTGTGTGGCAATCTTGTATGTCTTCCATCTGGTCAAAACTTCTCATGCCCTTATGGCACATCTGAAGTGACCGTTCTTGCACAATATTTGGTGGCTAACTCAATTCATTTGTCCAATGTGGTATTTCCTCAAAGTGATGATGTGTCTCTCCCTAAGGAGGACACAACATCACTTTTGCCAATTTCTACTTATTTTACTCATACTTTTAGTATTAATTTCTCATTCACCTGGTATCGTAATTGAGTGATTCTAAAGCCTAAAATCATCTAATCGTTACATAGATAATTAAGGGTTCATTAGTTTCTACTTATCATTAATAAAAACTAATCATAATTAAGTTCAAAGTATATTGCTAACCAAGTTTGCAACTTGGGTAAACCGATGTTTCTTCAATTTTCTCCAACGCCATCTCCAAATTAATAAACCAAATCACCAAATAATCTTCTTGACACAAATTTGTGACCTATACATCAGTCCAGACACTCTAATATCATTAGCTGGTAATCTAGACTTCAAATTAGCCCAATTAAACAAATGAGTTCCAAGAAGCCTAGAAATTAATATGTCTTCAACTTATGAATTAAATAGAAATGTTGCCACAAAAAGCCTCTGCCTTGAATACCGATTCGAAATCCGGTCTTGGATTTTCAATCCATCTCTGGATTGGAACGGGATTCTCTCACCGCTCCTTTCCTCATCTCACTGTTCACCGTCTGACACATGGCAGCAAGGGAGATGGTGAGGGTAGATGTGGGTCATCCTCATCTAGCCTCACCATCCCTTTGCTAACACGTGTCGGACAGTGAACAGCTGGGTGAGGAAGGGGACGGTGAGGAGATCCCAACTCCTCTGGATTACCTTAAAGTTATAGAGTTTCTTACGCTTTTTTTTTTTAAAGACGAAATGTCATAGAATAAGAATGAGCCATAGTGCTTCCAAAGGGAAGGTTAAATTGCCCATCCAAAATATTAACATGTCAAAGGAAAAAAGACTAAATTTCCTGTAGATTGGAAAAATATTATCTAACCCATCTTGTGTCCATCTGCCTAACACATCTGATAGGAAAATGCTATGTGTATTCAAATCACTTACATACTATTATCCTGTTTGATGGGTAAGACATGATACATTAGAAGATCTTCTCCATATGTTTAATTAAAAACAATTTTCAGGCTTGTTACGTATGGTCTCTTTACAAAAATTGGAGTAAATCAATAACCAAAGTTCATATAACATATTTGTCATTACGATTGCAATTAATGTAGGAAACAGAGTCAATATTTTAACAAAAAAATGTAAAATAGAAATATTGTCAGAAAAATATTGGCTTAAATGATACTGTAAGGAAAATGAATCAAATCAAGAAGATTAGAAATCATCAATAAGTGTTGATTGATTCTTTGTAATAGTGACTGATATACTTTCCTAGTTTAGGGAACTTGCGTGTCTATTCAATTTCTGGCTATGTATGAACGAATCAATAAGAAAGAATTTCTTCAAGGAATATTTGTGTCTTAATATGGTATCAGAGCCAGCCTTCAAGCTGTTGCTCAAATGAAAAGCCATTCTCATAATTTTCCACCACTTACCTGAAACCATGAGCGACCAGATATCATTCTCAGGCGCCTTTGGAACAATCGAGGCATCAACCAATCCGAACCAAACATATAGTCTATCCCAAGTCCTAGAACTCCTCCAGAACCTATCACCCAAAACTGATTCAGCCGAGACCTTTTCTAGCCAGTCAATCAATTTGGCTGAGAAACTCAATGACAGGAATTATATAGTTTGGGCAAGGAAGCTGAGTCTAGCTCTGGATGAAAGGGGTAGACTCACGCACATCACAGCCCCCCTCCGCAGTGACTGATCTGAAATCGGATTCAACAGTTATCACATAGATATTAGAAAACATAGATGGAGAACTGGTGAACCAGTATATTGACGACCCAACAACATGTGATCTGTGAAGAGGCGTGGAGGAAACATATGGATCAGGGAGGGATTCTCTCCAGATTTACGATTTGATTGTAAAAACAAATAGTATCTGTCAAGATACACAAGCCCTTGAACGGATCTATAGTCAACTGCAAGCAATCTGAAAAGAAATCAACGAGAGACAACCCAATCCGATGGAGTGTCCATCGGATATAAAAAAATTAATCAGATCCAACAGCATAACCGCATGTATCAATTTCTACAGGCGGTAAACGAAGATTTTGACTTAGAGAATAGAGATTTATTCAAACAGGACCCTCTGTCAATAGTTGAAGAGGCACACTCCCAGATACGTCAGGAGGTTGCAAGAAGAGGGATTATGAAGGGTGAAGGAGGCCCATAATGGGAGATAATCCCTCAGGCATAGGCAGCGATTAGCTACCACCAAAGGAGGCCCACGACAGGCAACCCACAGATCGGACAAAGGGGCTTCGCGATCAGAACCATCACAGCCAGGGACTCTGGTTCAGTCATTTCGCAAGGAGAAAGACAAATCTCACCTAAAATGTACCTTCTGCGGCGGGACAAGTCACACAACCGAGGGGTGCTTCAAGCGCATAGGCTACCCCGACTGGTGGCCTGATAGTAGAAAAAGAAGATGGAAAGGAGTAGCCGGAGCAACCATGGGCAGCCCGAGGCCACCATCACGGAAGATGAAGGGGAGAAACCCTTCGTTACTGTTGCAGAGAGCATCACAGAAGGAGCAGTAGGAGAGAGAGTAGGAAAAGCAGCCGTTGGTAAGTGGAAGGTGGGAAGGTAAATAAATACCTCCCACCTCCCCTTAACCCTAGTAATAAAAAGGAAAGAGCAAAATTAAATTTATCTTCTGCAGGTCCTTGTTTTAAAGGAAAAAGTACTCGGTGGCTATTTGACTGCGGAGCCACGGATACGATATCTTTTGATTCGTCGGATTTTCACAATATAGTACACTCAAAAAAATCTATAATTCAAATGTCTAATGAGGGTAAATCGCTAGTTAAGGGATTTGGCACTGTTGACATTTCACTATCCCTTCGGCTTACCAATTGTCTTTATGTTCCTACTTTGTTTCACAAACTGCTTTCTATCAGTCACGTTACCAAGGAGTTAAATTGCACTATACTCATATATCCTTCCTTCTGTCTCTTGCAAGATATTCGGACGTGAAAGATTCTTGGGCGTGGTTCTGAGAAGAACGGATTGTACTTTATGGATGAAGTGGACCAACATGGGGCGGCGCACTTGCTCGCGGGACACTTAGTAGGCAAGCATGATTGTGGCATCGCCGTCTGGGCCATCCCTTAGTAGGGTATATGAAACATCTTTTTCCGAAATTATTTACTAAAACTTATCAGTTTACTTGTGATATTTGCATTCTTGCCAAAAGTCATCGGCAAACATTTCCTTTGAATAATACTAGAACTTCTATTCCTTTTTCGCTAATACACTCTGATCTCTAGGGATCATCCCCAACACCGAGTCCAAAATGGTTATGTTTATTTTTTAGTTTTCATTGATGATTATACTCGGATGACATGGGTCTATTTTCTTAAACACAAATCAGAAGTGTTCGAGAAATTTACAGCTTTCTATATCCTGGTCCACACACAGTTTCAGAATCAGATACAAATTCTTCGCTCTGATAATGGAGGCGAATATGTCAACATTAAAATGAACCAATTCTTACAGTTAAAATGCCTAGTCCATCAAACTACATGCCCAGACACACCCCAACAGAACGGCGTCGCTGAACGAAAAATCACTTTATTCTAGAAATTACCCAAGCCCTTATGCTTGAATCTCATGTGCCTCAGTCATATTGGTTTGAAGCTGTTGCAGCCTTAGTCTATCTCATGAATCGGCTCCCAACCAAAATCTTCGATTTTCGTACACCCTTAGCCACACTTACCAAACATATGACAATACCCGACATACTTACACTTGCTCTCTAGATCTTTGACTGTACTGTGTATGTTCACATTCTAAAGACCCACCGAAACAAATTTCAGCCATGTGCAATAAAATATGTTTTTCTTGGGTACGGTGTTAACAAGAAAGGCTATCGTTGCTACGATCTCCTTACCAAACGCATGTATACGACTATGGACTGTGATTTCCTAGAAACTGAACCAATCTAGCGGTCAGGGAGAGACATACATGGATGACCCACTAGATAAGCTCTTTAGCCCTATGCTGCCTACAAATGTCTCAACAGAGGAAGTAGGCCAAACCGTCGGATCGCAATCAGAAAACAGAGGCCAATCCCGAATCTTGGCCCCACGTCCAGACTCAACTCTAACCGAATTTCCTACTGAGGTTAGTATTCCATCTCCTGAGATTCAAATTAATTCTCCCGCTGAGATAACTGAACAACCAGGTTTGGAAGAGCCAGTGATTAACAGGTATGTTCCCCCACCAAGATGAAATCGTGAAGTACCTCCAGTAAGATAGAGACCGAATATCAGCCCTAGAATTCTAGGTATCCAGCGACTAACATCGTAAGGGGGAGATTGTCAACATCTCAAGAACAGTAGAGGAAGCACAGAAATGTCTGAAATAGAGACTCGCTATGCAGGAGGAAATGAGTGCGTTGGAAAAAATGGAACATGGGAGAAGTGAAAGCTACAACCAGGGAAGAGGCCCGTAGGATGTCGATGGGCGTTCACCATAAAATACCGGTCAGATGGGATGCTTGAGAGATACAAAGCAAGACTCGTAGCCAAAAGATATACTCAGACATACAGAGTGAACTACTCAGAGACTCTCTCATGTGGCTAAGATAGACATGATCCGGGTTCTTTTCTTAGTGGCAGCTAACCAAGAATGGCCTCTATATCAGTTCGATATAAAAAATGCCTTTTTGAACGGAGATCTGAAGGAGGAGGTATATATGGAGGCTCCACAGGGTATACATCAGGATTTAGAGAAGGCGAAGGGCAGGTTGAGAAAAGCTTTATATGGTCAAAAGCAGTCACCGCGAGCCTGGTTTAGGAGGTTCACCAAAGCTATGAAGGAAAGTGGTTGCCCACAAAGTAACTCAGACCATACGTTATTCCTGAAGAAATGAGGAGACTTGGTTGCTTGCCTTATTATCTATGTTGATGATATGATTGTCACCGGAAGCGATCGAAGGGAAATGACTAGACTGCGAGCCAAGTTATTTGAGAATTTGAAATGAAAGACCTCGATCAACTTAAATATTTCCTAGGAATTGAGGTGTTCAGGTCAAAGAGAGGGATCTGTATCTGCAAGCGGAAATATGTACTAGATTTTCTGACAGAAATGGGCTTAGTTGAATGCAAGCCTGCTGCTAATCCGATGATTATGAATCGTGGACTGTAATTAATCAAGGGGAAGACTGGTGTTGATCAGGGTAAGTAATAAAGACTAGTAGGCAAGCTCATATACCTGTCACATACCAGACCAGATATAACATATACAGTAGGAGTGGTCAGTCAGTTTATGCATTGCCCACAAAAAGAGCATATGGAAGCTCCGTTAAGGGTAGTCAGATACTTGAAGGGGACTGCCAGACAAGGAGTGTTGTTTCAAAAACATGGCCACTTAGCAACCCATGCATACACAGATGATGATTGGGTTTGGAATCCAAATAGTAGGAGATCTACCTCAGGCTACTTTACTTTGGTTGAAGGAAACCTAGTTACGTGAAAGAGCAAAAAGAAAAAGGTGGTCGTACTATCCAGTGGTGAAGCAGAGTTTTAATGGATTGCTCGAGGATCGACCGAGGTCCTCTTTATAAAGAAGTTTTGGACAGAGATAGGGTTTCCCCCCTAAAGAGATGTGTCAAATTAAATGCGATAATAAGGCACTATCAGTATTTCTGAGAATCCGGTGCAACATGACCGCAACAAACATGTAGAAGTGAATCGACACTTTATTAAAGAGAAGATTGAAGGAGGAGTGATTGTTCTTTGGCATACGCGGTCAGAAGATCAGATGGCTGACATTCTAACCAAGGCAGTACCTGTGGTAGTCTTTCACTCAGTATTAAGCAAGTTGAGCATTGACAATTGTAAGGAAAATGAATTAAACCAAGAAGATTAGAAATCATCAATAAGTGTTGATTGATTCTTTGTAATAGTGACTAATATACTTTCCTAGTTTAGGGAACTTGCATGCCTATTTAATTTCTGGTTGTGTATGAACAAATCAATGAGAAAGAATTTCTTCAAGGAATATTTGTGTCTTAATAGATACCCACTCTGTTTCTAAGATATAGTTGTAGATGGTCAAATAAGTTATCTAAAAAGTACACCAATGGCTAAATTGTCAAATATTTTAACACACTGTTCTATCAAAGTAGTCATCACATCATTTTAAGCTAGACTTTTAATAATATGCATATATATCTATATATACACACACACACTTTATAATGATGTTTCTTAAACTTTGACTATCAATAACAGTATCTAGTTTTAGAATCGAACAGGTAAATTTTAAAATTATGCATCAAGATTGACTATGTCAATATTTTTCCAAAAACTTATGGTTATTTTGCAAAGGAAACAGGGAAGGGCGCCGAAGGATGGGAGAGATAATGGGTGGGGACAGTTTTTCTTTATCATCTTTTGGGAGCTCAAATTCCGATGGGAGAAATGATGGAAAGTCTCATACAAAATGATTTGGTCTTCCGTAAATTGGCTGGATAATCATTCATTTACCATAAAAATACATGTCACCCATAAAGCAAAACAAGGTTTTCTTAGATAGACTATTATGACATACTATTTTCTGCACTTAATTACTTCATACAACGCTAAGAAAAAGAACAATCTTTTGTTAATTCACCCTGAATATGTGCCGACAACTTTATGTTCGATACGTATTAGAATATTAGAATAATATCTGTGATGAGATCTTCAAAAGTCACCTACCGTCGTGGAATTTTTGACACACATTTGGCCCAAGCTGTACGGATAATTCTCTGAAGGTGGCACCTTGTAAGATACACTTTTGGCCCCAGAATTGGTAAGGTGACATTATCGGATATGCATGTCGCCTAACTAACTAATATATAAGATTTACATGAACATATATGCGTGTGTGTGTGTATATATATATATGAACGATAGGTGTCTGTCTAACCTATAGTGTTGATTTTGTTCTCCTCCATTAGTTAATTTGAATTTAGCTTTTATGCATATTTTGTAATTTTCATGCATAATGTCGATCTCTAAGGGTGCATTTTTGTGAATTTTTATAGCCGCATATATTTATTTTACTCTGTGTTGTATGTTAAACCCAAAGTTGACTCAAGTTATGTAAATAACTCATATTTTTATCCAATCGAGTTTTAAAACGAAACTAGATTGATCTGGACGTATTTTAATTTATCTATTTTTTACAGAAAAAGTTTCTTAGTCAATTAAGTTTGGACTTCTCAGCACAAAAGTGTTATCTTTTTTATTTAACCTAAAGAAACATGTCTTTTATGAAAAGTGTAGTGAAGCAATTTTTCCAATTAATTTAGCATAACACCGAAGAAATGAAATAAATTGTTAGATAATAGATGTACTTAAGAGGCGTAGGATAGATGTAGCATGCTTACAATAGATTAGGTGGAAGGAGAATAAAGGTAAAGAGTGTAATGTGTATAAGTTGCTCTATGCAGGGTCCGATGGGACCAAGAATGGGGTAGGATTTCTAGTAAAGTTAGAATCATACACGAACGTGATCAATGTGATAAGATATAATGATAGACTTATGGTGTTGAAGCTAGTATTAGACAAGGAGGTGGTGGTAGCGTTTGCGCTTACGCACCCTAAATGGGATTAGGAGAACAAGCGAAGAAAGAGTTCTGGGATTGCTTACATGTAGTGTTAAGGACAATACCTAATGAGGAACGAATTTGTATAGGAGGTGAACTTAATGGCCACATTGTAAAGGATACCGATGGTGTCCAGTCGGCACATGGCAGGTTTGGTTATGGAGATAGAAACGAGCAGAGTAGGGATCTGCTAGACCTCGCGATGGCCTACTACCTAGGTATTATGAACTCGTTCTTTAAGAAAAAAGAATCATATTTGATCACTTTTAACAGCATAGGAGGTAACACGCAGATTGACTATTTTCTGATGAGACGTCAAGACCGGCAATTATCGAGGGAGTGCAAGCTTATACCATAGGAGACAGCAGTAACGCAACACCGTTTACTAGTCGTAGCTATTGTTTTGAGCCAAAAGCTGAGTACGAGGGTTAGAAAATTACCACACAGGATTTGATAGAAAAGTTTGAAGGACGAAAAAATTAACATATTTAGAAACAAGGTCATCTTGGCGACATCAGATCCACTAAACCAGATGTGGGAGGTTATGCCGACTACCATGACTCAAGTGGCGAGGGAAACTCTTGGGGTAACAACAGGAAAGACAACCGTACATAAAGAGTCATGGTGGTGGAACGAGGATGTGCAACGAAAAATAAGGAATAAGCAAAAGAGTTTTAGAGAGGTGTTAAGCTGCACAGACGGGGAGGAGAAAGTGAGAGTGAGGGAGAACTATAAAATCGCTAGGAAGGAGGCGAAGAAGACAGTGATAGACGCAAAGAACGTAGCCTACAAAAGGATGTATGAAAAATTGGAAACAAATGACAGAGAGCGTGATATTTTTAAGATTGTCAAAGCTAAAGATCGAAAGAGGCAAGACCTAGGAGTCGTTAAGTTTATAAAGGGAGAAGATAGACATGTTGAACAAGACATCAAGGGGAAATGACAAACATACTTTTCAACCTTTTCAACAAATGAAGGGTCAACCACGAAGAAAGAGAAAGCATCACTACCCAAAAACGACAACATAATAACTGTGATTGTCGGAGTATCACACAAGGAGAGGTGAAGAGAGCACTTAAGAAGAAGGAAAGAGCTGAGGCAATTTGCTTGAATAATATACCCATTGAAACGTGAAAGTGTTTGGGAGAGGAATGAGTTCAATGGCTAACTACTATGTTCGACCTTATTTTCAAAACATGAAAAATGCCAGATGAGTGGAGAAGAAGTGTAGTAGTACTTAGTACTTCTATATAAGAAAAGAAGAGACGCGCAATATTGTGGGAATTACATGGGGATTAAATTGCTAAGTCATACTAAGAGTTATTGGAGACAGTAATCGTCACTAAAATTAGGGGAGAAACTCAAATTACGGTAAACCAATTTGGTTTTATGCCAGGATGGTCAACTACGGAAGTAATACACATTTTAAGGAGATTGATGGAGAAGTATAGGGAGAAGAAATGCGGTCTATATATGGTTTTCATCGATCTTGAAAAGACGTATGATAGTGTGCCACATAGATTGACATCGGATATTCTTGATGCAAGAGGGGTTCTTATATCGACATAATTAGGGATATGTATGCTGGGACAAAAACAACCATTCATGTGCCTGTAGGGAATACAGACTTCTTTCCGGTGGAGGTTAGCCTCCATCAAGGGTCTGCTTTGAGACCATTTCTTTTTGTAGTTGTCCTAAATGAGTTGTCAAAGACGATCCAAGAGATAGTCCTATGGTGTATGCTTTTTTGCTGACGATATTGTACTAGTCGCGGAAAGTAGACATAACATGAGTATGAGACTAGAGGAGTGGCAAGGTGCTCTAGAGAGAAAAAGCCTAATGATTAGTGGTTCTAAGACAGTATCTGCACTACGACTTCAATGGCGCAGCCGACGATGAGAATAGCCAACTCACCATCGAGGGGTGAAGTGGTCCCAAAGGTAAGTAAGTTGAAGTACCTAGGATCATTTGTACAGCAAGATGGGGAAATAGGGAGTGACGTAGCACACCGAGTTCAGTCAGGTTGGTGTAGGTGGAGGGCAGCCTCAGGGGTGCTGTATGACAAGAAATTTCCAACTAAATTAAAGGAAAAATTTTATAGGGTAGCAGTGCGACCAGCAATGTTATATGGAACAAACTGCAGGGCCATCAAGAGGACACAGTCAAAGAAGATGGAAGTGGCAGAGATGAGGATGCTGAGGTGGATGTGTGGGCATATAACGCTAGACAGGATGAGAAATGAGGCATACAGAAAAAGGTTACGGGTGGGTAGTGAGCAGATAAGATAAGAGAAGAAAGACTGAGATGAGTTAGGCATGTCAAGAGGAGACGGACAACGGCGTCTATCAGAGCAATTGAAAGCCTCACTGTAGAAGGGAAGATGAGTAAAGGCAAGACCAAACCTATTTGAGATGAGAAGATTAGATATGATTTATTATAGTTGCACCTCTCTGAGGACATGGTCAAGGATAGGAGTTCATGGAGGCAGCTGATTAAGGTTAAGGTGGGGTAGACAGGATATAGATGCACCTTAGAGCATGCTTAGAAGATCAGATAGTCTCTACACTTTGGGATGACTTTGTACTTTTTTGTTTCGGTCTTTGTCTTTGTCTTTCAACTATGTGTGCATTTCTACTGTTATGACTATTTAATATTTGAAGCTTTCTATTTATGTTTAATAAAATCCTTTCACTCGTACATATTCCTATTATTGTACTATCTATGCAGGTACATATAGAGCTGAAAGTCTTATTGGAAGCAAACTCTCTATCCTTTGGGATTGATGTATTGTTTCCTGTTTCTTATTCTCCCTAGACCCTAACGATAAATTTTGATATCGTTAGTATATACTAGATATGATTGTTGTTGTAGTGCTGAAGAAATGAAATGATAATGAGCATCTTCAATAGTAGGGGAGTGGAAATCCGGACATGGATAATTGGATATTTTAGGATAAAAAGGACAGAACGAGTTAGTATTGTTATACTAAGATTGCGGATATTTTCGGATATTAAGAACAAATTGAGTTAGTAGTCATTTAATAGACCGGTATATAATTTCTGAAGAATTTAGATTTGGAGATTCAGCGGAATATGTTAACTTATGACCTGGTAAGTAGCTTTCCAGATAACACCTGCATTTATAAAGATTGATGTAATGGGCAATTGTCCTTGAAGTTTTATAGGGGGAAAATGCAGTTTAAAGATATGCAACTTCTTTTTTTTTTTCCTTTTTTTTTTACTATTCCTTAGAAAAAGTTCAATAGCAGGCCCTTTTAATATTTTTTGCAAAACTAGAATCATCAAAAAGAAAAATAAAATAAAAACTATTGAAGAGAAAGCTAAAACTTTAAATCTTGGGATTGTGTTATGAATTATTTATTCTTTGGTTTATTTAGAAGTACTCTCGAGACAAACCCCTTTTAAGATAAATCTGTTGGAAAATATGGGTCAATATGGTATAAAATATGGAATATAACAGTTTGACAGATTCGTCCAAGAACACCATTGTTATATTAGGGAACACAAAATGAATATGTAACAAAGGGTTCTAGGAAATGATGTATTTCATTGATAATTTGATATAGAATCAATAGAAAGAACAACAAGAACAACAAATCAAAATAGCCGAGACGTGACAGAATGTCACTGTCGTTAAAGCAATTTTGTCTATACCGTTGAACAAGGTATACTTCTTAGCAAATGTTTCCCAGGATATAACACTAAAAAAAAAACCAGCCATATAGCGACAGACATATTTCGTATATTTAGTGACGAAATGGCGATGAAATATGTATGTCGCCATATGGCTTGTCGCAAAGTGATTTTCGTCGGTACGGCGTCGTTATATTGCGACGAGAGCAAGATCGTCGGCGGTTCGTCGTAAAATTACGACGTAAATCTGTCAGGTCTGCGACCTGTTTTTTCCGTCGTCGGTTCGTCGGTATATCTTTTTCGTCGCTATTTTAAAATTTTTGATTTTTTATATGCCCGGTCTGCGACATTTATGTTTCGTCGCAGGTTTGTCGCTATTATTTAAATTAATATTAAAAATTAAATTAATATTAAATATTAAATATTAAATATTTATAATTTATTAATAATATCAATATATTATTAATTAAATTGTTTTTATTATTATTTAATTTTTATAATATATTTTATTTTGTATATAAAATCATTTTTACGAATATTATACAGTAATACGGTATTTGCGTATTGAAATTCGTATAATTAAACAACACAAATGAATGGAATCTGTATAAATGTCAGATAAAATATAAAAGAACAAAGAATATGTCAATACAATAAATGAAATAGTCAGTACGAAAAATCAAAAAATGAAATACTATGCAGAGGAAGGTGGAGGGGGATCATGCGGAGAAGTCTGACCATCCTGAGGGCGAGGCTGAGGCTGCGAGGAGCTGCAAAGGAAAGAGCGGAGGATCTGCGATAGCTGCGAGAGTTCCTGCTTCGTCTCCTGCTGCGCCTGCTGAAGTGACTGCTGCAGCGCCTGTTGGGTCTGAGTGAGCTGCGACCGCAGTGCCTGTACACTCTCCTCATGCTGCGCCCTGATGGTCTCCATCTCATGCTGCAGCACCGCATGATCTGCGTCCAGGCACGAAATATCCTCTGGCATCGCAGAAGGCACGGAGGTGCTAGCCTCGGAGGAAGCACCTGGATGCAGAACTTCGGGGAAGAATCCCGGCGCTGCTGATCCAACGCCGTACACCTTCCTCTTCTTCTTATTCCGAGGGCCGATGGTCCGAACCGCATCCCAATAAGCACGGTTCTTGTCGGCCTCTTCTCCCCTCTCTGCCAGTAATCTGTTGTACTCGTCCTAAAATGAGAATAAGAATTGTTAGGGTTTAGGGTTTAGAAATAAAACAAACTAAGGAAAAAATAAATGATATCGTAGACTACTTACACTGATGTCGCGGGCCTTCGCCGTGATCTAGTCCTCCGTCCCGTCGGAGGCTTTCTTCCGATGCGTCTTGTAGAAGAGATCGTAGGAGGCTGGCCACTCTCCCGTCTCCGCGTGCTGAAAGAATGAAATAAAATATGTTAGTGAAATCCAGAATTTTAAAAATTTCGGCATGACCTATTCGTTTATCGGAGGTATCCCGGCCTTAAAGGCATCTCCCAAGTCAAATCAAAAATAAAAAAAAAGGCAAATGAACACATATACTACCTACATCAACCATATACGAATACCAAAAAAACAACAGCGGAACATAAGAAATCAATGAATCTAAATAATCCAATTAAGTCAATGAATCTAAATAATCCAATGAAATCAATGAATCTAAATAATCCAATATTAAAATACTTACCATAGCACGCATTGTGGTGGCATGGGAAACTGAACCACCTGAGTGTGTGGCAGGTGTTGGGGCCTGTAGATTGCTGCTGCGCTGGTTCACCGCGTTCCGGGCGCTGCGGGCTTGGTTACCGGGGTCCAGCCACCCTTCTATCCACCCCGCCCAGGTGGCCTCGGATACGTAGGGAGGCCTCGCAGAAATGAGGTCACGCTCCCACTCGGTCTTGAGCGAGTTGACGAAGTCCCTGTAGCGTTTGGCGGCCCTCTGGCGCCAGGCCTGCTCCACGTCGTAGGCGATGTCGGCTGGCCAGCTGTATGCCTTCTGCAATTATTATACGGAGGAAAAATAAATATGTGGTTAGAAAAGTAATGATCGATTACGCATCAAAAAGTTAAATTCATCAAATTTGAATACCTGAAACTCATCCCAATAGAACCTACGTGTCTGCGGGGTGACACGGGACTAGACATATCCAGCAGGGTCCTGCCTCAGGTGGAAGGACCGAGTGATGCAACCGGAAATCTGGCCCGAGTCCGATGCAAACTTGAAAGAAGTGAAGTTGTTAGGAAAAAATAACTCGTGAAATAGATTTGAAAACGTGTTAAACAAATGAATCATTACTTACGTATGGGTAGCCTGTGACTAAGGGAGGGCACGACGCACTGGTATGACACCCTCGTCCGATGCTGCATCAGACGCCAGATGATGGGCTGAACCGGTGGGTGTGGGTGGCGTCAGAGATCTGGAGGGTGCGGACCTATCGGCAGGCCCTAAAAGGTCCGCGTCGCAGCCAGAGCGGTGGTCGACACCGAACCAAGAAGCTCATACTGAGAAACAAACAGATCGAACTGTCCTGAGAGAACCTGTCTGGCTGGTGGATAGGTGGGTCGAGTAGGTAAACCCTCACTAGCCATCAGATCTGCAAGGGTGAAAAAAATTAAAATGCACATTCAACAAGTTTAAGGTTGGTTGGCCAAACAAATAAGATGTCCTAAAAATCACAAGTGTTTACATACATTTAATGCAAGATATTAATAATTTTGAAAATTTCTGCATGACCTATTCGTTTATCGGAGGTTTTCCGGCCTTAATGGCCTCTCCCAAGATAAATCCAAATCCAAACAACATGACATGATTAACCAAACTACATAATCAAACTTCATCATCAAATTACACTTCAAAGTATACATCACTTGAACTTGAAACTTAAAGCACAAATATGCATCACCTCTAAACAAATTACACTTCAAAATATACATCACCTCTACATCCTTATGATATATCACTTGTAACATGAATTATGCATAAAAATAGTAAATTTAAGAGAATTATGGGCTACCCAAAGTAAGCACAATTCAGTTTAGCAACAAACAGGCTTCAACCATAAACTAGCTAAACAAAATACATGGCTTCAATAATTTACATCATTTGAGCTTCAAATTTGAAAAATAAATAAAAGCTACTTAATACATCACTTGTAACATAAAGTAGGCATAAAAATTAAGAATTTAAGATCATTAGGGGCTGCCCAAAGGCTGCCCAAACATATCTTAGCCACATGATCACCAACATGCTTATTTCATATGTCGTCGGACATGGAAACCCAACCCAGCGCCACCACCCTACACCACCCCACTGCCTTACCCACCCCAATGACACCCAGCACCACCTAGTGTAGCGTCCCGCTTCTTAGCCCTAACATCAGGAACAGTGCACCCGCCGTATCTCACTAAGGAGTATCGAAAATCATTATCTCAACTAAGCCCTCGAAAGTCTCATTGGAATGTCATCGACCTCAATATCCCCACTCTTGGTCATCCTCGGTATGCTAAGTCAATTACCTGTCTATTTGCAAAATATGTCAAAGCGTGGTTTCTAATGTCTACTTTTCCGATTACATAATGCCAGTCACGGCAATCGCAAGAACTTTACATCACCGGCCACTTTTTAACAGACCGGAGTATTTTACAGTTTTTACAAGTAAATTACCGCTATGTAAATTTTTCCGGCACTATTACTGTTTTTCCCCCTTCCTATCACTAAATCAAAGTAGAAATTGCTTTTATTTAGCTACCTTTTAGGGTAAAAAACTTTTGGAACTACTGGAAGAGGTTCCACGCTTTTGTGGAGCTTTGAAGTGACATTCCGTTGGCACAGGAGCTTGAGAGCTGATACCGGAGGCAGATGGAAACTCGCCGCACTTATGACACTGAGCTCCGACGAGGATCTGCCGGCAGCCGACAACCCCTCCCCCTTTCCAACCGAAATTTCTTCCCCCCCTTTCCTCAGCCGACAGACCCACCCCCTCCCTCGGCCCCACCCATTAGCCCCCACCTCGACCGCAACCCCTCAGTCCACCACTCCCTCAGCCGAAGCCCCTCTCAACCGTCACTCCCTCAACCACCCCCCTCTCAACCGCCACTCCCTGAACCGCGCCCCATCACCCCCACACACCCCACTGCCTTACCCCACCCCAACACACAACCCACTCCCTCAACAACCACAACCCAAACCCAAAACAAAGAATTGAATCTATAACTAATTAAAAGCATTAAAAACGAAATAGGAAGAAAAACTAACCGGGAAAGAAGGTCACCGGAGAATAGAAGAAGCTGGATGGGAGAGTTCGCCTGGGAAGATTTCTGAAATGGGGCTGAAATGGCGGGGGCTGAAATGGAGAATAAGAAGGGGATTTCTGATTTAATTTCGAAATTTTGTGACGAAATAGCGACGAGTGTTCGTCGCTTTTCATGTGTCGTCGTTATTCCAAACGTGCGACGACACGTTTCGTCGGTAAATCGTCGGCGCTCTTAAGTATTTTAAAAAAAATAATAGAAAATATAAAGTACTTACAGACACACATTATGTATATACATGTGTATAAGTACATCAACACATACCCACTTTTACATAAAGAGGTACATAAAAATTTTGACTAACGTCAATCTTCATTTTCATCGTGGAATGCAATGGGCATCAACCGTTGCATGAACACGTGACAGTCGCGGCTCTTCATCCCATGCAAACCACATTTATTCACGTCGATGCTCTTTGATAGGTTCGAAACATGGCCGTCAGGAAATCTAGCCGTCCCCATCCACGCTAACTACGCACTGACCTACTCCGTAGTCAGCGTGTACGAGGACTTCGGCATGTAGGATGTGCCAACGGGATGCAGCTCCGGTCGCATTTTGAGGTCGCGCATATCATGTCGTGCCTTCGAATTGTCTTTCGTTTTTCCCGGCATATTCAGCACTGTATTAAAGATGTTGTCAAACACGTTCTTCTCAATGTGCATGACATCCAGGTTGTGTCGGATCATATTGCTCATCCAGTACAGAAGCTCCCAAAATATGCTTCTCTTCTTCCACCCGATACAATCACGGGCCAGGTCTACGTTGTGGCTGCCGTCCGGATCATCAACGACCCCCACGAATCCACAGCTGTCTATCTCCTCCAACACCTCCGCACCCGTGAGAAGCTCGAGCTTCGTGTCCTTCTTGACAATGCCAGGAACTTCCTATGGCTGTCAAACCAGCAAATCTTACATCCATGTTTCAAGGACATCGTCTTCGCTTGCTTCATGCAGTAAGGGCAGAAGTATTTCCCCGCTGTACTCCACCCCGACAACATAGAATAAGCCGGGAAGTCGCTGATCATCCACATCAGCACAGCGCGTAGCTGGAAGTTTTGTTTGGTCGATACATCGAACGTCTCCACGCCAAACTCCAACAACCACTTCAGCTCCTGTATCAATGGCTGCAGGTATAGGTCGATCTTCTGTTTTGGATTCCTAGGCCCCGGTGCGATCACAGTCAAGAATATGTACGGCTTCTTCATACACATCCAAAGTGGTAGATTGTACGGCGTCATGATGACAGGCCACGACGAATACTGCTCTCCCGACTGTCCGAACGGGTTGAACCCATCGGTGCATAACCCCAACCTAACGTTCCTTGTCTCCGACGAAAAACCCAGATGAGTCGCATCGAACGTCCTCCAAGCTTCGCCGTCGGATAGATGACACATCTCACCGTCTTTCGTGTAGTGCTTCGCGTGCCACGTCATCTGGCTAGCTGTGGCACCGGATGCGTATAGTCTCTGCAGTCTAGGGGCGAGAGGTAAATAGTAGAATTGCTTTCTTGGCACGTTCTGGTTTCTTTTGTTCGTTCTCCACCTGCGTGTCCCACAGACCCAGCACTTGTCTTCATCCTCGTTGATGCCCCAGTATATGATGCACCCCTCCGAACAACAATCGATCTTCTGAACCGGCAGTCCCAATGCCTGCAGCTGTTTCTTCGTCGAATAAAAACTGTCGACTATCGTGTTCCCTTCGGGAAGAGCTTCTCTCATCAGCTGACACATCCCATCATACAATCTCTCCGTCATGCGGTGCTCCGTCTTCATGCTCGTCATCCGACCGATCATGGATATCTGTGTGTGACTACCGCAACCGGGATACAGTGGCGTGTTGGCGGCGTTCAGCATCTCAAAAAACTGTCTCGCTTGAGGGTTCGGATCTTCCTCCATGAATATACACGGTTGTTCATCCGGATCCTGTGCACGTTCATACCCGACATGCATCTGTAAGTACTGCTCTCCCGTAAATGCGCCAGCGGCTGCGTCTTGCACCATCTGCACGTACGGGTTCTGAGATCCCTCGCCTATTTCTTCGACATCAACCTGACCGAGCCCCCCTTCGACGTGAACAGTTGCAGATGTAGACGCCCCCGCATATTCGCCGTGGCAGTACCATGTATGGTAATTATGCACGAAACCTTGTTTCAATAAGTGAACCCTCACGTCACCCAGATCCATATATTTACGGTTCTTGCATTTCTTACACGGACATCTAATCTGCGTTCCACTTTCATTACTCGTCGCAAAATCCACAAATTCTTCGAGACCTCCAACAAATCTAAATTCCACTCCCCGTTGTTTACTCTCTCGTACATCCACTTTCTATCGCTCCTCCTCGGATCCATTTTCTTGATATACCTTCAAAGTAACAGCAGCTATCTTTTTTCGGTGTGGAAAACCTCAAAATCCCACACAATAAGATATCTTCCTTCTACATTTTCGTTGAAAGGTGATGATTTATGTGTTTGAAATGGGAGAAGAATGGGAGAAGAGTGGAAGAAGAAAGATGGTTTTATGGTTTTGTGCCTGCAACTTTACTGACGACTTAGCGACGCAATAGCGACGAACAAAGAAACACAAATACCGACGTTTACAAAGCACATTAGCAACGCAATAGCGACGAGCAAAGAAACACACCGTCGTATCTTCACATCATACGATATGTTTCGTCGCTATAGGCGCCGCTACGGCATCGCTATTCACCCAACGGCCGTGTTCGCACAGTGCTCGAGTGTTACAACGTACGATGACCTTACGTCGCTAAGTCGTTGCTATTTTCTCGCTAATTCGTCGCTTGTTCAAACGAAGTGTCATGCCCGCACATCTTCCGATGTTGAGTAACAGACGATAAATTCGTCGCTATGTCATCGCTAATTTAACTTATATATAACCCCACAGCCTTACATTTCACATAAACAAAGTTATAAAACTTCTAAACAAAATACAAAGTATGCCCCGTCGTTATAAAAGAACCCCAAGGCGTGGAGGGGCAAACAGTGCACCTCCACAACGGCCTCCTCCTCAACCACAAACATCGGTTGAGCGGAAGGATTCAATATCTGTGCATGGCCCAATGCCGCCAGAGGATCCTCAACAAGAAATGCCGGAACCGCATATCAACTACCATACGCTTATAGCAAACATGCAGCAGGAGTCGAGGCAACTACACAGCTTCAACAGAAGGCTGCACAAGTTGAAAGCCCGATATTACAATCTGAAGTGCCTCCTCAAAGAGTTCGCGGAGAATGTGGCGGCCACTCTTTCTTCCGATGACGAAGAGTGAACGGCCCCTCTCCGCTTCTCTTTTAGATTTCTTTTTTTTTAATTTTTCGTCTTTATAATGTAAATTTTTAATTCTAAATGAATAATTTTTTTTCCAATCATCGCTTTCTTTTTTCTTAATTCATACACGTGTTTAATCCTCGACGAATCTGCAACGACACAGCGACGAATCGGAATAAAATACGAACAAAAAGTAAAACAAAATATTTGCAAGGATTAATTCATCGACTAAACACCGACGATATACCGACGAAACTTAATACAACGCCGAGAACCTACTGACCGATGAATTTATTTCCTTGAATTTAGTGACACATTAGCGACGATATAACGACGAAATGCTACAAACTAAATAGTGACAAACAAAAGACACAGATTAGCGACAAACCACCAACAAAACACCGACGAAATTGTAACGAAAGGATTAACTTGACTACTTTTTGTTAGCGACATTGTATTTCATCGTAGTTTCGTCGCAATTAACGACGAAACTGTGTTTATCGCTATTGCGTCACAAATTAACGACGAAAGACCGACGTACCTCGTTTTGTCGGTGAAATTTTTGTCGGTAATCGAAATTCTTTTTGTGGTGTAACGGCTTACTTTCTTTCTATTGGTTTTATAGAGAAAGTATTGAAATTGTTTATAGAAGTGAATGATAGTGTAGGATTGAAGAAGATGAAGTGCTGCAGAAATTTTCACAAGTTTGAAAATGTTTTCCAAGTATATGTTGAAGATTTTTGCCTACTATTTATAGGCTTTGAGTTCACAAAACTACAAGTTTAAAAGACTCTTTTTCTACAGATTTTTTCCCCTTGGATCGGTTATGGACGTTCACTATGAAAGGAGATGTCATTTGGTGCAGAAGTTGCATATTTTATGAACAGACAGGACACTTCAGACGCCTTATGTAGCCGTTTGAAGTGTTTTGGAAGCTTGCTGGAACACTTCAAACGCTTACATCACGAGCTTCATGTCACTTTGAACGCCTACATCAGGCTCTTCGTGTGACATCAAACACCTATAGAAGGCGTTCGAAGTATTCAGGAAGTGTTCCAGAACACTTTGAATGCCTACATTAGGCGCTTCATGTGTTTGGAACGCTCCCGTTTCCTTTCATTGTTCATAAAACACTCCAAACTTCACCCAATCTCCTATCAATATGTCACATAACATTATACAAGGTTGGATCACAAGATTTAAAGTACTTTTAAGTACTTTTCCGGCAATCCCCCACATGATCCAAGCTTGTATAGTCTCAAACGAACAAACATAAACCAATCTCTCCACTATCAAACGAAGATAATAGCACATAACGGGGCAGTAACAAACGTCTTGAACTGGTCAGTAGTTTAATTTGTAGTTATATAAACGGAAATAGGATGACAAGCGTCTTGAACGACATATTTCGCTACTATTTATATGAACATACAAATGACATGTCATTATCTAACTTCTTATAAGTTCGCAGTGTGGTGCATTAAAGGCCCTTCACCCAATCCCAGGATTCATAAGCGCTATAGAGAGTTTTCCAGGCTCTCATAGGAAGCAGCCCCACTTCCGCACTTATATAGGTGATATTCATCAAGTGTGTACTGTAACACACCAACATCTTTGATGGCTATGAATTGCATATTAAGAGATTTACATCTCACTCTCAAACATGCAGTGAATACTATCCTCAAAAATCAACATAGGAAGGGACTCGTATGATAGTACTTAACAGAACTCTTCCATGATGTGTTTTTACCATTTTGAACTCCGTTCGTAGGATCTCTACAAATAGTGAGTTGGGTTCCTGTCATAGAGAGTTCACATCAGTCGGAATTAGTCCCATTCATCTCGATGTTACGTTGGTTCTCTCTCATATACCTTGCACTGGCTATGATTTACCCAAGGAAGCTCATGATAGTGCACAATCTCATAAGAAATTCTTTCAGTGATTTTCTTCAACAAATCACCCAACATAACAGGATGATTTTTCAACAAGCAAATCATCAAACTTAAGATGATTTTCAGCAAGTAAATCATTAAACTTAAGATAATCTTTCTGTCAAATAAATCATCAAACTTAGATGATTTACCACCAAGAAAATTATCAAACATAGGATGATTTTTATCAAGCAAATCAACAAACTTGGGATGATTTTTATTAAGCAAATCATCAAACTTGTTCATACAAACTCACTCTTACAAGCATGATAAATTTAGCATGAATAACTTTATCGAAGAGTCAGTTTTATCAACAAGAAATAGCCAAGCATGATGAACTCATCATAACATCATACCAGTTAACTGCATTCATATGCTTGCAACTATTCTTCGATCATCGCAATTCATTGTCATCATCAATTCTCAATATAAGCATCAAGCAAGTTTAACAAGCTTACAAACACGCAAACTTTTTGATTACCAAACCTCATGAATATTATCATGGTGCGTCATAAACAGCAAGCAAGCCTATCACCCTTATAGACTTGAAACATTAATCACCAAACAAGTAGAACAACAATCTTACCATCACTTTGGTGATTAAACAACACAAGTTATTTACATGCTCAACATTCAAATGTTCTAATAACTTTGTTCTTAAATGAAATTATTGAAGGGATAGAACCCCACATTTCACCTCAATCTATGTTAATCACATACCACACTTTTATTCATCATCAACAATTACCTCAACAATCATCTTTAACTGATCACATAGTAACAAACAACTAGCTATGGTATAGATTAATTCAAAAGGATTTCAACAATGAACATAGACTCAACTCTCTATGTCACTTTGGAGTAAACTCCAACAATCTT
Source organism: Eustoma russellianum (assembly GCA_036186865.1). Lineage (NCBI taxonomy): Eukaryota > Viridiplantae > Streptophyta > Magnoliopsida > Gentianales > Gentianaceae > Eustoma > Eustoma russellianum. Next base: position 8,092,765 of record AP025054.1, on the reverse strand, counting down.
CTTATGAGCCAGAATTATCATACCATAGTTTCACACTAATTCAGCAACCTTACATTTAGTTTAGTCCTTTTTCATACTTCACTAAATGTAAGACTAACGCTTTCTTTAACATGATTTTCTAAATGCTAACAATTAAAACTAGAAATCCAACATCAATGATTTCTAAGTTTTCACATAGCATAATAACATTTTATCGGCGAATAAAAACCTTGAATAAGAAACTTCATGTATAATTAAGCAACATCATTAGACCATGAACATAACTAAACTTAGTTATTCCACTTTCAACATGGAGTTCTACTAGTACCAACAAACCATTAACCTTTATCTCTTAGTGATTCACTTACCACAGAATGCTTACAAATGTCTAAGACTAGAAAACTTGATTTCTATAAGTTCATCTTCATTATAAACAACTAGTCTTAGTCAACCCATTTTCAACAAGAAACTTTATTCATGAAGAATGAAAGCAATCTATCTAATCTTTCTCTCTTAGATTTTTGATTATGTACTATAGAATGCTTTCATTATACACAAGCAGCATCCTTCACATTTCAACTTCTAGTCCGATTTCTCTTTTCATGAAACTCTAAGCTGAAATGCAAAAAAAAAAAATTACACACATTAAAACATGTATTTAACACCATATTTAAATAGGGTTAAATACATGCGTCTATTTCTTCACAAACCATACAAAACATATTTCTCATGTCTTTAGTGTTTTCCTTCATTTTCTCAATAGATTAGCAAGACTCATGTTCTTGTCTCTTATCATGCATAATACATGAAACGATTTCGTATAAACTAGATGCAAATCTATTAAGACTCATAAATCATATATGCAGCATAAAACAAACATTAAAACCCTTGTTTGATAGCAACTCAGAAATCATTCCTACATGTGTAAGAATATCACACATATTGCCAACTCCAATTTTTATAGACAAAGTTAACTTTAAGTGCACCTACTACTATCCAAAGTATTGGATTTCTAGTGCATCATTAAAGAAACTAAGTTACCTCTCTACTGATTGCAATAAACTTGATAGACATAATCTATCATTCTTTTTGAGCAACTAACAACAAGATTACCTCATAGAAGACCGTTGTGATTTCCTTATCCTCTATCATGCTGATACACCAAGCAACTTCTCTTCACATGTCACCAACGATCATGTTGGTAATTCTCTTGTTTCTTTGTATTTTTGAGCTTTCTTTTATTGACACCAAATAAAATCTATTCTTGTAATTCTTGTTTCTATGTGCATGCCGCTATCTCCACCTTGTTAGCTTTCATCCTCCATCATAGTGTAGGAGTTGCACGTCCATGTTCTCCTATGGAGTTTCTTTAGTTGATGTCGCGCATGAAGACAACTGAATGGCATCCAACCCCACAGGCCGAAGGAAATTGAAATGATATCACATTCATCCCATTATGAAAATAATGATTTTCTAAGATATTTTCATCAATGATCCAATCCCCACACTTTGCATTGAAATGAAATTAAAGAATGACAAAGGAACAACAGAGACTTCTTTGTAAACCTTGTTTCTTTGTGCGGATCAAACTTAAACATATTGGAATCCAAGAGCTGTTTGGGAACCATATCAACTAGAAAATTGCTTTAAGATTGTTGGAAAATATGGGTCAATATGGTATCAAATATGGAATATAACAATTTGACAAATTCGTCCAAGAACACCATTGTTATGTTAGGGAACACAAAATGAATCTGTAACAAAGGGTTCTAGGAAATGATGTATTTCATTGAGAATGTGACATGGAATCCAAGAAAGAACAACAAGAACAACAAATCAAAATAGCCAAGACGTGACGGAATGTCACTATCCTTAAAGCAATTTTGCCTATACCGTTGAGCAAGGTATACTTCTTAGCAAATGCTTCCCAGGATATAACGGCATACTTTCTTTCTAGTGCTCTTAGAGAAAAGTATTGAACTTGTTTATAGAAATGAATGATAGTGGAGGATTGAAGAAGATGAAGTGATGCAGAAATTTTCAAAAGTTTGAAAAAGTTTTCCAAGTATATGTTGAAGATAGCAAAGCCTACTATTTATAGGCTTTGAGTTCAAAAACTACAAGTTCAAAAGACCATTTTTCTGCAGATTTTGTTAGGTCCGAAATACACTCTAGAGGGGGGGTGAATAGAGTGTTTGGCTCTTTTGCGGAATTTTCTCGTTTGGCTCAACTCAAAAAGATATTCAAAATCAGAGCAAGAATGGGAGATGGGAAATAGCGAATGAGTACACCGGATATAGAGTGGTTCGAATCGTAAATGATTCTACTCCACTACCACTTTGTTTCCAAAGTGGATTTTCAACAACTACTCTTCTTATTAATAAGAACAACCACAGCAACACTTACACTAACACTTTAGTGTAAGCAACAACAACAGCAACTTCTTGCACAAATCACACTTGTGCAACTACAGCAACTACAGCTCTTAGCAAGAACAACTTCTTGCTTCCTCACAACTTCAACAAAAGTTCCCTCAAGAACTTCTCACAGTGGGTTGAAGAAATATAGTAAGGTTCACACTTTCTCACAAGTCTAAGCACAAGCAAGAGATTAAATATTTATGGTTCCTCTTGTGTTTGACTCTCTTTCTCTCAATATACAACAATGAAGAGCAAAGAAAAGCTAAACGAGCTTTAAACAAAATTTACAAGTATGAGAGAACTATACAACGATGAAAGATGAAGCTAGATGATGTTGAAAGTATGTTTTTGCTTCATCCAAGCCTCTTCTTTTTATAGATAAAGTTGACCATGTTTTTGAGGCTCTCCACCAAGTCTTCATCTTCAAAAATGTCAAAATAGTGCCCAAATAATCTTTAGCCACCCTATGGAGTGATTTGATCTTGAATAGCCACCCTAGAGAATCTTAGACATGGTTAAAATAGTCAAGGAAGCATGTAGCATGTTGGGTTAAAGTCCACAAGAAATTTGAGCAAGATTGGAGAGAGAAAATATCATAGATCTCCCTTGGATTTTGTTCCAAAATTTGAAATTTTTTGAATTCTGGAGACGTCGATCGATCTACGTGCCAGAGCTGAGAGATCGACGTCTCTCAGAATGACGTCGATCGATCGACGTCTGCTAGCTGAGAGATCGACGTCTCTCAGATGTACGTCGATCGATCGACGTACCTTTAGCTGAGAGATCGACGTCTCTCAGATGTATGTCGATCGATCGACATACTTTTAGCTGAGAGATCGACGTCTCTCAGTTATACGTCGATCGATCGACGTATGCCTGACTGAGAGAACGATGTCTCTCAGATCTACGTCGATCGATCCACGTCTCTTGGCTGAGAGTATGACGTGGATCTGAGAGTTCAAACATTTACCAAACTTCACATGGATCGAGCCATGTGCCTCTTGAGGGGCTGATGTATACTTCAACCGATATATGAGAGATTTACGTCTCGCAATATGTTTTTCTCAATTTGCTTCAAATTCAAGGTGTGAAATTCCATCTTAGTCCTTTTAAAGCATCTTTTTATATCATCAAAATATTTTATAAGCTAACAGATTTTTTCCCTTGGATCGGTTATGGACGTTCATTATGAAAGGAGATGTCATTTGGTGCAGAAGTTGCAAATTTTATGAACAGACGGGACACTTCAGGCGTCTTATGTAGGCGTTCGATGTGTTCTGAAGCTTGCTGGAACACTCAAACGCCTACATCAGGAGCTTCATGTCACTTCGAACGCCTATATCAGGCGCTTTATTTGATATCGTTCGAAGTGTTTCGGAAGTGTTCCAGAACAGTTCGAACGCCTACATTATGCGCTTCATGTGTTTGGAAGGCTCTCATTTCCTTCCATTGTACATAAAACACTCCAAACTTCACTCAATCTCCTATCAATAGGTCACATAACATTTTACGAGGTTGGATCACAAGATTTAAAGTACTTTTAAGTACTTTTCTAACAAAATCTCTTTCAATTGCAGAGAAACTCTATGATACAGTCAAAATATAAATTTAGATATACATTCTAGTGGGTCATAGATCCCCCTATACGAATTCTTTTAGCCATGATATGCTCTATCATAATCTAGTCTATTCCAAATGTAGCAAAAACTGTTGTAGTCAGGAGATAAGAGGCAGACAAACATACCTCTATCATAAATAATAGAGAGTATATTTTCAGCGAGGCTTTTGTCTCTATATACATTTGTATAGATGACACAATAAGAGAGATATAAGTGTGATATTGTGTTAGCGAAAGAATTTATATATATAAACTAAAAAATGTCGAACGAACCAACATGTATTGAACCCTAGACCAAGGAAGAAAGTTACCTTCAGGTGATGTAGGTGTATCCACTGTACTCTTCCTGTAGGGGTTTTGTAATTCGAACCTTAATGCATCTGTCATGATGGGAAATAATGTAACCTCGGAGGGTCCCATGACTGTTCCGACAAGTCGTTATGCTATTGGTTTTCCGCACGTTTTTTCTCCCTCTTAAAAGTGTTATGAATATATGTTCTTTTCCTTTTCTTTCTGTCTTTCTTTGTTTGTATTTAATTGGCTTATATTGTTAAATTTGAATACCCATGATAAAAAGTGCTACCGAAATATTATTGTGACTCACATAGAAAATGTTTTATTCTATGAAAGTAATCTCTAATATTAATCTTAATTAGAAAATCAGGGCCAAAAAGAATACATAAAAATGACAAAATAATAACTGGAGCCATAATACATAGTTCTGGCAATCTTTTAGTAAAGTATTATTGAAATTAATTTACTTTCCACGTGAAATTGCTCTTGATCACACTTTTACACCTATATTATTAAAGTGCAAGTGGCGCTTAAGTTACGAGGAATTTTCGGTTTTTTCAGCCATAATTGTTGCTGTTATTACACTAATAAACAATTCGTTTTACCCTCCAGATAAGTAATATGATTAGGACTTTTCTTTGCCTACTACAGTAAGATGTCTGTTTTTGTTTAGCAAAAATATTATTTTTCTAAAGGAAGAGTGACGATGAAGTCGAGTCCAATCGTTTTGAACAAACTTTTGCGACTTCGTATAGCTATGATCATTCAATGCTAGTGGTCATTTTATGAGTAAACCCCAAGTTAATATTCCAGCACATTTCCTTTCCCCTCATTCTAAACCTCAAACAACTTCCGCATACGTTGGAGAATGGAGAGTCGGATGTAGGCAACTGTACCCATATGTTAAAACACAAAAGTTGTTTCCCAAATGACCCATAGTAAAAATTACGACAATCTATGTCGATGATACTTCACAATATAAGAAGCGCAGACAATTTAGTGAGTCATTTTAATTTATTCCATCATATTTCAAAGAGACTTCTAATTATGCATAATTTTATGACAGTTATCCAGAAATTCATACTTCAAGTCGTTATATCAAGTTGTTTGTTTTGTTATCTAGTATCACGTGAAATTTTTATTTAGTAGATATATCATGAAATATGTCATTTGTAATGTATGATGATTAGTGTAGTTGACATTTTCTCATTCAAATTTTACCTTTCATGTACGTCATGAGAAACATAATGAGAGATAAAATACTATAGATATATTTGTGGTATTTGCCAGTTTTTCGGTCGTAACTTACAATATACTGGAAGCAAACTTATTGCCGTATGGAGCTGACATAGTATATTATGTCAACAAATACAAAATCAGTGTGGATGGAGAAATTCTAGAGAATCTTAGCAATAATTTCCAAACACGTCACAACAAAAGCGAAACCTCTCTTTGGGTAGTCAAATAGTGTAAGAGGTATACTTTACTCAAAATCCTAGACATAATAATAACACCATTATTCCATTTAATTAAAAGTTTCGGTCTACGCCGGAGTATGAGAGGTCGGATGTACATAACCATAGTCATGTGTTAAAAACACACAGATGTTGTTTTCCGCTGTATCATAATAAAGATTACGTCGAAATGTGTCGATCAACTGTTACCTCACAATATAAAAAATACAGCTAAAATCTTATACATAATAACCATCTAAAAAGACCTTTCTATGATTCAAAAAGATTATGCTAATTCATTGCCAAAAAGCCCCTTTCTGACATACTCTCACATACTAGTAATATTTTAATTTACTGCATCAACACAAATGTCCTCAAGACTTTCACATACAATTTATTTTTTTTAAAATAAAATTCTGCATGCTAATGGTTTTATTTTAATATACGTTATGTCGTACACTTCACCGATTGCACGAACATATAACATAGATAAATATTTGGAAAACCCCTCCCCACTAAACAAGAGAGATGTTTCATCAAGAGTCTTGTAGGCAACATGATTAGTTGGAGAAGAAACTAAAAGGAAAGTTACAAGTCTCCTCCATATATAAATTGATGACAACTTGGGATCTGCCTTTGGATCATGTTGTGAAGGATTAAGGCCATGGGCCATCACTGTTGTAGCAAACAGAAAGTCAAGAGAGGGCTTTGGTCACCAGAAGAAGATGAGAAACTCATCACACACATATCTGCCCATGGCCATGGCTGCTGGAGTTCTGTACCAAAACTTGCAGGTACCTTCTAAGTCTCTTTTGTATCTTACTCAGTTCCCCATTACTCTTTCTTCTGGAGCATACAACAGCAATAACAACATTATCCCATTACCTTAGAGGCTTCCGTCCATGTGTTAGAAACACATCGAGGTTGTTTTCTGATGATCCATAATGATGCGTCAAGCTATGTCGATCAACTGCTAATTCACAATATAAGAAGCGCAACCAATTTAGTGAGTCATTTTGCTTTATTCCATCATATTATAAAGTCAAGAAAGATTGAGTCACTTTGCTTTAGATTTAGCCCTGAAAAGCCATGGGGGCTTTAGATTTTAAGAAAGACCTTATCTAATCTTAGGTGAACAATGTGAGATATGCTTAGATAGTTTGGTGGTTATTGTCCATAGAGTCCTCAAGCACTTGATGATTGTGCTTGAAACCAAACTGTCTACCATCAGTAAGTATGCATAATCCAGATTCGTTCAACTGATTCTAAAATTAGCGTCTTTTCAGATCCAGTGACGTCGGTGTAGGTGACCACCAATTAATATCAACCAAATCGGATTTCTCATACTCAGATCCGGAAAAGATTTGTTGATATTTATAGATTGAGTCATACATAGATATCATGTCACCATTTTACTTCTTTCCAATGTGAGATTTTTTGGGACTTTACGTTCAGAACCTTAACTGTGTATTGAGCTTAAATGGGACCTTTGGTTGAGTACTATAGATTACATTTTCCTTGCTTGAAATTTTTGTTGTGGCATCCTAATTGGCTTTTGCAGGTTTGCAAAGGTGTGGGAAGAGCTGCAGACTGAGATGGATAAATTACTTGAGGCCAGATCTTAAAAGGGGTACTTTCACCGAGCAAGAGGAGAGGACAATCATTGATATTCATAGGATTCTTGGCAACAGATGGGCACAAATAGCCAAACACTTGCCTGGTAGGACTGATAATGAAGTGAAGAACTTTTGGAACTCTGTCATCAAGAAAAAACTCATTGCTCAAGGGCTTGATCCCAACACACACAATCTCCTTTCCTCTCACCAAACCAAGACAAATAAAAACAATTCTGCCATCACCAAAATCAACAATATTCAGCCCACTTCTGTTTTTACTGTAGATACCTCAACAACCAAAGAAATGGACATTAAATCCTCACCTCTTGCAACCTTAACTCTTCCAAACTCCAATGCTAGCTACACTAGTTCCGTCCCATTTCATGATACCTTAAATCTTCCAACTCTTGAGTTCCAAAACCCTAATTTTATCTGGGCAGATAGAGCTCAAGGTTACCATTCCATGATGGATTTTTCGAGCTGTTCATCGATGGAGACCGCTACAATATCATCTTCATCATTAAATCCATCCGGGTTCGGAATCTTAGATGAGAAGTGTTTGTGGGGCAGTGTCTATGAACCCTCTTTTGAGTTTCCAAAGAAGGAAGTAACGCAACAAGAACATCAAGGGTTGGGGCAGCAGGGAAAGATAAGGGAAGAACAAATGTATGGGGTGAAGGTTAATGGTTGTGATCAGATTAATGGAAGTGGACTTGACAGTTCTAACATTGATTTTGATTTTATGGATGCTGCATCTGTTCCTCCTGGAATTTATTGTAATGCGAATTCCTTGGACCAGCTTGCATGGGATTGATTAGCTCATGTAAATCCCTTTATCAAGGGGTGTAAATGGATAGAATTTAAAAGAAACGGTGATTTGATTGCAGAAAGTTTAAACCAAACATATTGATATGTGATTGACTACCAACTTTTTGTTTTTCATGTAATTTTTCTTCTCTTGACAGTGCAAGTATTAGGGTTAGTTCTCAAAAGAGCATTTCTTTATTATTATTATTATTGTTGTTGTTATTATTATTATTATTATTATTATTATTATTATTATTATTATTATTATTATTATTATCTCGTTTTAAATTAGTTGCCTGTCTATGACTAGTGAAGTTCCTCTTAATATTTTTAACTCACAGTAACAATATTTTGTCCGAGCGTATACGAAGTTTCTAAAGAAAACAAAAGTTTAACACAATAGCATCGTCATGATTTTGTATGACTTCAATTGCTTCAACATGTCAAGAATTGTGATGAAGAAGAAGAGCTAAGAGGAGGAGCTGGTTCAAGTGGAAAACCAACGCAACACAGTTAGATGATGAATGGAATCAACAATTAAGAGGCTTAGTTGATTCGCAGTGCAGCAAGGAGTGCTGGAGAGTTGGAGTTACGTTGGGATCACGTAATCCGTAAGAGGAGTTGCGCAGAAAGTCGAAGTGCAGAGGAAGAAGAAGACTGCAGGACGCCAAGTAGTTTAAATGTAGCGAATTTACTATTTTGCCCTAAATTGTAATGTTGTATAGGCGGTATGAGAAATGGGCTTTCTTGTCTTTTTGTCTATTATGTTCTGTTTAAAGTACAGAACCTGCGACCGTATGAGCTTAACGATTCCAGATGATTGAATAACCGTTTTTCCTCTCGGATTCTCTCTTTCTCTCTTTTTCTAGCATCTCATTGTTCTTCATTTGTTCGTTGAATCACTCTGTTTGTTTAATTTCAACTGTTCAATTTGGTTGAATGTTTGTATTGTTGGAGAGGTTTTCGTTTGATCAATTTTTCACATGGTATCAGAGAGTTGTAGATGAATTTTGGAACATTCATAGCTTCCAATTCCAATAACAAAGTTCATTCAAACTATTCTCCTTCCACATCTCATCAACAACAGACAATTGTTGATCCATCGGATGATCCGTACTATATTCACCCCAACGACAATCCAGCAATGATCTTAGTGCAGCCTTTGCTGGATGGAAATAATTACCACGGATGGAGTAGGTGCGTGAGACGTGCGTTAGAATCCAAGAACAAAATTGGATTCATAGATGACACGGTTGTGAAACCATTGGAGGCTACAAGGAAGGTCAATGCCTGGACCAAGGCGAATAATATGGTGACATCATCGTTAGTAAATTCTCTTTCTCCTTGTATTGCACAAAGTGTGATGTGGTTGGATAGTGCGTCAAAAATATGGAATGACTTAAAGTTTAGATATGGTAATGTTGATTCATTTAGACTTTCGGATCTCCAAGAGGAGTTCTATGCCTTAAGACAAGGAAATTGTTCTATAATCGAATACTACACAAAATTGAAGAGTGTTTGGGAAGAATTGTCAGTTTTAAGAGCAGTTCCTAATTGCACTTGTAACAAATGTACCTGTAATATAACTTCTCAGATTAACAAATTTGTGCAAGACGATTGTGTAGCCAAATTTCTTAAAGGATTAAATGAAGATGGTGAAGCTGTCAAGTCGCAGATTCTTTTATCCACTCCCTTTCCTGACCTTAAGACATCCTTTGCTATGGCTGTAAAATTAGAGAGAAAATTCAATTATAATGGAAATCAAAATCAGTTTGTGAACAATCTGTCCACTGTGATGAATGTAAATGGAAATGACCAGTCAAGATTTAGTTCATTAAGCTCTAAATCTTATGGTAAAGGAGTTAGCACTGGTGGATCTTCATATAAATCTGCTGGCCAAAATTTTGGAATATGTGGTTCAAGATCTAATCAAAATGGTGGTAAAGTGCCAAACTGTACATATTGTAATATGGTCGGGCATACTGTGGAGAGATGCTATAAAAAGCACGGTTATCCTCCGGAGTACAAGCATAAGGGACAAGTAAATCTTGTTTGTAATGAGACAGGAGCGTGCCAGGATGTAGATGGCAGGAATGTGGCAGTTCCTGGTGTACCTGGGACACATGAAGAAGATGGCACAGTTAGTGGTCAGCCAGCAGTCCCAGGCTTGACACCAACTCAGGTTAACCAGTTGCTAAGTATGTTGCAGAACCACCAAGAGAAGGGGAGAGATGAAGGTGCTAGTGGCTTCAGTAACCATCATGCTATCATGTCAGCACAGAAGGCTGAAGTTTCTGGTAAGTGTTCAGGTAATGTATCATGTCAAAACTTAAACATATAGATCTTAGACTCTGGAGATAGTGATCATGTATGTTCTTCTCTAGACCTCTTTGATACCTACCATCCTGTCACATCCCTCTTTGTTAAACTTCCTGATAAATCACTTGCAAAGGTAACACACATTGGCACAGTAAGAGTCAATGATTATCTCCTACTTACATATGTTTTTCATGTCCCCAAGTTTGCCTTCAACTTGTTATCCTTTAGCAAATTGACTCAGCACAATGATGTTATTATCTGTTTTCAACACAAATCTTGCATGATTCAGGATTTAAAGACTAAGATGATGACTGGTTCAGCTAATGTGAAACATGGACTCTACTACCTACATGGCATGTACAAGGCTTCACCATCTGTGTCATACGTGCCAAGTTCAAGTGCTAATGCAGTGGTACCCTCAGATCCTATGCTATGGCATGCCAGGCTGGGGCACATGTCTAGTGACAGAATGCAGATTATACATAACATCATCCTGAAGTTGTAGTAGCCACTGATTGTATAACAAACTGCACAATGTGTCCTATCTCCAAACAAAAAAGATCCCCCTTCCCAGTTTCTTCAACAGCCACTTTGAAACCCTTTGATATTGTACACATTGACATTTCGGGGCCTTATAAGCATCCCACCATGTATAGACAATACTATTTTCTGATGATTGTTGATGACTATAGTAGGTTTTACTGGGTATATTTGAAGAAAGCAAAGTCAGAAACAAGAACGATTATATAGAGTTTCTTCCAATATGCTTATGTCCAGTTTGATTCTTGTATTAAAGTCATAAGGACAGATAATGGACAGGAATTCAACATGCCTTCTTTCTATTCTTCTAAAGGCATAATACATCAAACAACTTGTATAAATACCGCTCAACAAAATAGAATTGTAGAGAGAAAACACCAGCACATTCTCTCAGTGGCAAGGGCTCTCAGATTCCAATCTCAGATACCTTCTTCTTATTGGGGATTTTGTATTAAATACTCAGTCTACCTTATCAATATCACACCCTCTCCCATTCTTGATCAGCTGACTCCTTACCAAAAGCTTTATAACAAACCCCTATATATAGCCATCTCAAAACATTTGGTTGCCTTGCATTTGGTGCCTACACATAGTCTTGACTAGAAAAATTTGCTCCTAGAAGCAGAAGGAATATCTTCCTGGGAATGTCATACACCACTAAAGGATATATATTACAGGATTTGAACACTAAGGATATTTACATTTCAAGGGATATCATTTTCCATGAGTCCAGCTTTCCTTTTGGAAAAATGACACATGAGACCCATGCCAATGCCTCAAATCTAGACTATACAAGCCAACCAAATGTACCAATATATCATCCCACTGAGTATACATATCCAACCCAAACAAACTACCCTGAACATGGCCATGATTAATCTTTACCTGATACACCTAGCCTTCCATCTAAACCATCACAACCGCCTCAACATGAAAGTAACTATCATGAACACATCTCTCAAATACCCATTTCTTCTAATCCCAGCACATCTGATTTAAGTGCTCAAGAGAGACACATCCGAGAGTCTACCCAACCATTATCCTCAAAACTTCTGTCCAAGCTATCTGAATATCCTTTACCAGGGAATATTGTTATTGACCTGTCATTAATTGCTGAGCCAAGTACTGACTTCTATGATCATAACATTGTGCTTGAGATGACCAGTAGACCTAAGCGTACAAGACGCACACCAACACATTTACAAGACTACTACTGTAATCAAATATATAACCCTCTATCATCCATGCCTGTATCCTATACATCCCCTTATTCCTTGCATAAGTACATTACGTTTGCATCTCTAGCTCCAATATATGAGACATATGCATTAAGTTTGAGCATGCATACTGAACCTAACTCATATCTAGAATCTGCCAGTTCTCCTGTATGGCAGGAAGCAATGGCTGCAGAAGTTGCAGAATTGAAAGCTAACAGTGCATGGACCATAGTGCCACTGCCTCCAGGAAAAACACCAATCGGGTGTAAATGGGTGTATAAGGTGAAATTAAATCCAGATGGAATAGTAAAAAGATACAAAGCAAGGTTATTGGCCAAGGGATATAATCAAAGATTTGGAATTGATTATCAAGACACCTTTTCTCCTGTAGCTAAGATTTTTGAGAAAAAGAGTTTGAGTGATTTACAAATACATGATTAAATACAACGTGTTTAAGAAATGCATGACAATTTTAGTACTTGACACGTTTTTGTGATAAACTTGCCTTATATACTTTATACATAATGTTGCCGTACTAACAAGCCATGAAGCTTTAAAGCTTACATCAAATGACAAACATTTGTTGTGTTTATACTATTTTTAGGTGCCACCATTAATAAACTAAACTAGTTCATTAAGTGAAGTACTTAGTTAAATGAACTAAGTAGTTCATTAAATGGAGATATATTTAGAGAAGGCATGATGGCAACAAATTGAAACATGGAAAGTCCTCTCTCTATTTGGCGTACACGTTTTTATATATATATATATTATATATATATATATATATTCAGATTTGTTATAAAAAGGCACAATACACATATACTCCGACGTACTACCGACACGTTACATCTATTACGAACGTACGTCAACGTCACACCACTATACTTACCTCATATTTATGAGTATATTCAGGTATTATATCATATGATATAAGTCATGGTGATGACAAAATAATTACGACATGTTACATGGTTGTAAACCGAAAATTGTCGTATCAGGTGACTACCGAAACTTCGCCAACATGTCACGTACTTGCCATATATAGATGGCCAGCCCCTACACTTCAAAAATAGCCAGAAATTTCGTGGCCAACAGGTTACATTCAGTCATAAAACCATTCTATGTTGGCACACACAAATCACCCCAATTAAGGCCAAATTGTGAAGATTCAAAATTCAATTTTTTTGTCAAATGGGGAGCCACTTTAATCAGCCATTTGAGCTGAATACTTAATTTATTTTATGTATATTATGTGTGACATAATATATATAACATGTGCAAAAAGTTTGAATTTAATCGGAGAAAAATCGCGTAATCGACAAAAGTCGAAAATTCGGTTTTCTACGAATGGAACACATGGAACGTTTTTGGCATGACATGTAACATGTATCTAGACACTTTTTATATATTAAAGGCATGTTAAAGTGTACTAGAATATTCAAATTAGGGCTGATTGGAATATACCATACATGTGTAATTGTTGTGCATTATTTTACAAAGTTTACAAAAATAAAATTAAGCACATGTTCAAGACCTAGTGCACGCCTACCTGAGCCTTGGTAGAGCTTATGTGGAGCCTAGTTGGCATCTCAATTGGTGGAGAATAAGACACACAAGGTTAGTGACATAAAGGAGGGAGCTACACAAGGTAACAATTCAAATATTAGGCAAATGTAACACATGCTGAAAAATTCAGCATGTGATACAAAGGGATGGACGATTTTATGTCTTGGATGGTGATCAAATTTACTTCCAAAATTGAAGGAATTAATTGTTAATTATTTGGAAATATTTTGAACTTGATTTGGCACATGTTTTTACACTTTAATCTCAGATTTTAGAGCTACTAAATGGTGACAAGATTCATCCAATCAAGTTGTGCCAAGTAAGCAAAGACAAAACATTTATCCAATCAAGTTGTGCCAAGTAAGCAAAATGGTGTCATCTCTACGCAAGGTAATCTTCCAAGGACATTAAAGAGAATTCTCATAGTCATGGAAGATGACCTAGGGGGTGGCCATAATGTGCTTAAAAGAAGAAGAGATGTAGCAAACAAAAGCAAGAAAACTCTCATATTGTCTCAAGTTAAAATGTGTCTTCTACTTTCTTCTTCTACACTTTCTTCTTCTTCTTCTTCTTCTTCTTCTCTCAAGCCTATTGTTCTTATATTCAACATATTGAATAGGCATTGATTAGACCACCATACACGTTTCAATTGTTGTAAAAGGTTGACAAGGTGTGATTAAATCTTCATCCGTTCGGTGGTGGTGTTCGTGATCGGTGTGATTGATTGTATTGTGTGTAAAGGGTTGGAGTTGGTGTATAACTCCAGCAACCCTTGTGGTAAGGTGTCCTTTTTGTGATTAGTGATAACCGAGGAAGGTGTTCTCGAAGACTGGAGTAGGTTGTGTTAACCGAACCAATATAAAATTCTGGGTGTTATTACTTTCAGCACTTTACTTTCAGTTTCTAGCACTTTGTATCATTTTTATTGCAATAGTAAAAATATCAAACGAATTTCTAAAATCGTAAAATTTTCCAAAAATATAGACACACCTCTTAGATTTCATTTGGAGCAAGTCTCAGCCCATTTGGACAAGTATAAGTAAATCAATTGTTAATAGTTCTGAGACTAGCATAATTTGATTTTCAGACTTGCAAAGGTTGAGAACATCAACGTATTTGATATACTTTCCAAAGGAATTTTTCAAAACTGTTTCAACCCATTAAAATACATATCTTAAGGGGTTTTTCATTAAAGTTTTAGACCATTTGTAGTGACGAATTAATCGGCATAAGTTTTTCAAATCGGAGTACTATTTCTGGCAGATTCGTGCAATCTGACCACTAACGTATTTTCAAGGGTTAGGTATTGAATTTTAATCTGTAATTTTTAGGGGATACTCAGAACATCTGAGAGTAGAATCTCTCCAAATTTTAGAATTTTTGAAGGTCTTTAACCAGGTCTTTCAAAAATTTCAAATCACAATCTGAAAACAGAAACTGTTTTCAGAAGTTAGGTTTTTGGTTCAAAACTTTTTAAAAACCAAATTTTCCACACCTACTATTCAACCCCCCTTCTAGTGGTGCTATACAGGTCCTACAAGTGGTGTCAGAGCAGGTTCACTCATGACAAGGAGATCCAATGATCTTTGTGAGATAGCATCCACTAGCGACAAAACCGAGCAAAAAGATATGTCAAGCCAAATGCCTCCACTTTTTGAAAATGAGGTAAATTCTGATTCTGATTCGGATTCTGAACTATATTTTAATGATTTGTATGTTGAATATCTTGAATTACATAAGTTTGCTAGAACTCTTGCAAAAGAAAAGAAACGCTTAATTGAAGAAAAGAAATTATTAGAATCCTCTAACACAAATCTTGTATGTCAATTAAACGATTCAAAAGAGGAGTCGTCAAATTTGATTGTGTCATTGAGATCTGAAATTCAATCCTTGAAATCCCAAAATATGGTAATGAAAGCCGAGATCTCAAATTTTAGATCAAGAAACGAAGATCTAGAAAAGATGGTAAACAATTTGATAGAGGAACTTGCACGCTAGATCGTCTCGTTTCTTCTCAAAAGCATGAAAGTGACAAAAGAAGATTAGGGTACCTTGAAGATAATAAGGAACAAAATAAATCTACAAACTTTTTCTTATCTTCATCTAAGCAACCATATATGTTCAAAAAGATTGAAAAGCCTAAGAAGATGCCTAGATCCCCCCTATGTCATCTCACCATGCTTCATCTTCATATCATACGAGATATACTTTTGTGCCTTACAAATATGATAAGAAACCATTAATGCATACACGTCATTCATTTACCATAAATGCATCTAGATCACACTCCATGCACACCAACATAAGAACATATCAAAAACAAAGATCATACTATGTGCATGATAAGATTCTCGGCCAAAGGCCAAACAAATACCCACATAACGTTTATTATGTTGCGTCTTTATCTCCTTTCTCACCTTTTGGAAGACCTAGAAAGGTCACCCAAATTTGGTTACCAAAAGGGACATTCGCAAAGGGTTGAATAAATAACCCATTAAGAACACACTTGAAATGCATTATTTTTTGTTGATATACTAATTGTTATTTCTTTCTTACATACACTTTTGATATTATTTAAAAAATAAAGGAGGAGAGAAAGTGCATGATTTAAGGGGGAGAAAGAGCATGATTGCAAAATTCAAGAGGGAGACAATTCAAAATTAATAATTTGAATTTGTGCTCGATTGGAGGGGGAGCGATCATATTTAAATCATGAAATAATGTTATTTTGTAAATCATCAAAAGGGAGAGATTGTTGACAAAAAGAGTTTGAGTGATTTACGAATACATGATTTAAATACAACGTGTTTAAGAAATGCATGACAATTTTATTACTTGACACGTTTTTGTGATAAACTTGCCTTATATACTTTATATATAATGTTGCCGTACTAACGAGCCATGAAGCTTTAAAGCTTACATCAAATGGCAAACATTTGTTGTGTTTAAACTATTTTCAGGTGCCACCATTAATGAACTAAACTAGTTCATTAAGTGAAGTACTTAGTTAAATGATTTAAGTAGTTCATTAAATGGAGATATATTTAGAGAAGGCATGATGGCAACAAATTGAAACATAGAAAGTCCTCTCTCTATTTTGCATACACGTTTATATATATATATATATATATATATATATATATATATATATATTATATATTCAGATTTTTTTTATAAAAAGTCACAATACACATATATTCCGATGTACTATAGACACGTTACATCTATTACGAACGTACGTCAACGTCACACCACTATACTTACCTCATATTTATGAGTATATTCAGATCTTATATCATATGATATAAGTCATGGTGATGAAAAAATAATTACGACACATTACAAGGTTGTAAACCAAAAATTGTAGTATCGGGTGACTACCGAAACTTCGCCAACGTGCCACGTACTTGCCATAAATACATGGCCAGCCCCTAAACTTCAAAAATGGCCAGAAATTTTGTGGCTAACAGGTTACATTCAGTCATAAAATTATTCCATGTTGGCACACACAAATCACCTCCAATTAAAGCCAAATTGTGGATATTCCAAATTTAATTTTTTTGTCACATGGGGTGCCACTTTAATCAGCCATTTGAGTTGAATACTTAATTTATTTTATGTATATTATGTGTGACATATTACATATAACATGTGCAAAAAGTTTGAATTTAATCGGAGAAAAATCTTGTAATCGACAAAAGTCGAAAATTCGGTTTTCTACGAACGCAACACATGGAACGTTTTTGGCATGACATGTAACATTTATCTGGACACTTTTTACATATTCAAGACATGTTAAAGTGTAATAGAATATTCAAATTAGGGCTGATTGGAATATACCATACATGTGTAATTATTGTACATTATTTTACAAAGTTTACAAAATTGAAATTCAGCACATGTTCAAGACCTAGTGCACGCCTACCTCAGCCTTGGTGGAGCTTATGTGGATCCTAGTTGGCATCGCAATTTGTAAGGTTAGTGACATAAAGGAGGGAGCTACACAATGTAACAACTCAAATATTAGGAAAATGTAACACATGCTGAAAAATTCAGCATGTGACACAAACGGATGGACGATTTTATTCTTGGATGGTGATCAAATTTGCTTCCAAAATTGAAGGGATTAATTATTAATTATTTGAAAATATTTTGAACTTGATTTAGCACTTATTTTTACACTTTAATCTCAGATTTTACAGCTACTAATGGTGACAAGATTCATTCAATCAAGTTGTGCCAAGTAAGCAAAGCCAAGACATTTATCCAATCAAGTTGTGCCAAGTAAGCAAGATGGTGTCATCTCTACACAATGTAATCTTCCAAGGGCATTAAAGAGAATTCTCAAGGTGATGGAAGATTACCTAGGGGGCGGCCATAATGTGCTTAAAAGAAGAAGAGATGTAGCAAACAAAAGCAAGAAAACTCTTATATTCTCTCAAGTTAAAAACTGTCTTATACTTTCTTCTTCTACACTTCTTTCTTATTCTTCTTCTCTCAAGCCTATTGTTCTTATATTCAACATATTGAATAGGCTTTGATTAGAACACCATACATGTTTCAATTGTTGTAAAAGGTTGATCAAGGTGTGATGGAGCCTTCATCCGTTCGGTGGTAGTGTTCGTGATCGGTGTGATTGATTGTATTGTGTGTAAAGGGTTGGAGTTGGTGTATAACTCTAGAAACCCTTGTGGTAAGGTTTTTTTTGTGATTATTGATAACCGAGGAAGATGTCCTCGAAGACTGGAGTAGTTTGTGTTAACCAAACCAGTATAATATTCTCAGTGTTATTACTTTCAGTTTCCAGCACTTGGCATCGTTTTCATTGCAATAGTAAAAATATCAAACGAATTCAAAAATGGTAAACTTTTCCAGAAACATAGCCACACCTCTTAGATTTCATTTGGCGCAAGTCTCAACCTATTTGGACAAGTATAAGTCAATCAAACGTTAATAGTTCTGAGACTAGTGCAATCTGATTTTCAGACTTGTAAAGGTTGAGAACATCAAAGTATTTGACATACTGCCCAAAGGCATTTTTCAAAACTGTTTCAACCCATTAAAATAAATACCTTAAGGGGTTAGTCATTAAATTTTTAGACCATTTGAAGTGACGAATTAATCGGAATAAAGTTTTCAAATCGGAGTATTGTTTCTGGTAGATTCGGGCAATCTGACCACTAACGCATTTTCAAATGGTTAGAGATTGAATTTTAATTTGAAATTTTTAGGGGTTTCTCAGAACATCTGAGCGTAGAATCTCTCTAAATTTCCGAATTTTAAAGGTCTGTAACCAGGTTTTTCAAACGTTTCAAATCAAGATCTGAAAACAGAAACTGTTTTCAGAAGTTAGGTTTTTGGTTCAAAACTTTATAAAAACCAAATTTTCTGCACCTACTATTCAACCCCCCTTCTAGTGGTGCTATAAAGGTCCTACAAAGATGACTACGGTGAGGCTTTTTCTTGCTCTAGTAGCTAGACAGAAATGGCCAATTCACAAATTAGATGTCAATAATGCATTTCTTCATGGAGATCTCCATGAGGATATATACATGATGCCACCACTAGGGGTGATTCTAAATAGGCCTAACTTGGTGTGCAAGCTGAAGAAGTCCTTATATGGCTTGAAACAAGCAAGTAGGGAGGGGAATGCAACCTTAACTAAGTACCTATAGGATCAAGGTTTCAAACAATCCAAATCTGATTATACACTTTTTACAAGGTTAATAAAGGGTTCTTTACCTATTCTTCTAGTGTATGTGGATGACATTATTATCACTTGTGCCAATGAGGGGGTTATTGAGGAGGTTAAGCAGGCTCTGATTGTAAATTCAAAATAAAGAATCTAGGGGAGCTAAAATATTTTCTGGGGATGGAGGTTGCCAGAGCTCAAGGAGGTATCCACATTAATCAAAGGAAGTAGACACTAGAATTGTTGGAACATGCAGGGTTCTTAGATGCAAAACCGGCTAAGAGTCCTATGGAGACTCATATAAACTTGACACATCAGGATTCACCTTTGATAAAAGATGTTTCTCAGTGCAGGCAGTTAATAGGTAAGCTCATATACCTAACCATAACAAGACCTGATATAGCATTCCCCGTACAGCAGTTAAGCCAGTTTCTAGATTGTCCTACTGAAAAACATGTTAAAGCAGCACACATGGTCTTGAGGTATTTAAAAGGAACAATTGGACAAGGGTTGCTTTATCCCAGCAAAGGTGAATTACAACTAAAAGGATTTGTGGATGCAGATTGGGGTGGATGTAACGAAACAAGGAGAAGCATTACTGGGGTTTGCGTGTTCCTCTGAGAAGCTTTAATATCCTGGAAGGCTAAAAAGCAATCAACAGTGTCAAGGTCGTCTGCTGAAGCTGAGTATCGAGCCATGGCCATGTTGACATGTGAAATTCAATGTCTCATTTACTTGATGAAAAACTTGATGTTGTAAGATCAATGTCAGAAAGCAGTAGAGGTATTTTGTGATTGCAAGAGTGCAATTTACATTGCAGAGAACCCAGTATTTCATGAAAGGACTGAGCACATTGAAATAGATTGTCATGTTGTGTGTGATAAGGTCCAGGAAGGAGTAATCAAATTAAAGCCCATTCGTACAGACTTGCAATTAGCTGACCTTTTTACAAAGGCGCTTGATGCCAGGAGATTACAGAGTTTGATATGTTCATTAGGAGTACACAATCTTTATTTTAAGCTTAGCTTGAGGGGGGTGTCAAGAATTGTGATGAAGAAGAAGAGCTCAGAGGAGGAGCTGGTTCAAGTGAAAAACCAAGGCAACACAGTTAGATGATGAATGGAATCAACAATTAAGAGGTTTAGTTGATTTGCAGTGCAACAAGGAGTGCTGGAGAGTTGGAGTTACATTAGGATCACGTAATCTATGAGAGGAGTTGCGCAGAAAGTCGAAGTGCAGAGGAAGAAGAAGACTGCAGGGCGCCAAGTAGTTTAAATGTAGCGAATTTACTATTTTGCCCTAAATTGTAATGTTGTATAGGCGGTATGAGAAATGGGCTTTCTTGTCTTTTTATCTATTATGTTCTGTTTAAAGTACAAAACCTACAACCGTATGAGCTTAACGATTCCAGATGATTGAATAACCGTATTTCCTATAGGATTCTCTCTTTCTCTCTTTCTCTAGCATCTCATTGTTCTTCAATTGTTCGTTGAATCACTCTGTTCGTTTAATTTCAACTGTTCAATTTGGTTGAATGTTTGTATTGTTGGAGAGGTTTTGAATCGTTTGATCAATTTTTCACACAACATTCCAATGGAAAGATTTTTTTGAGGAAGAAGAAGGCGGGCTCTATTAAAAGATAACTTGCTTTAATCGCCAGGAGAAAAATAACTGTAAAAAGAGGGCAAAAGTAAAAAAAGGAAACCCTTAGATATAGATCTATCCCCATTCAGGATTCAGGAAGTAGCATTTCCGTATTTGATGGTTTAGTGATCTATGACAGTTTTGTGTCCTCCAAAAAAATAAAAACTTGATGCCGTCCTAAAAATACTGTTGGTCAAACAATTTTTTGGTCAATTATCAATTCAAACAAAAAATTTGAAGTATTTAACATTATAATTTGTTAAAATATTGATTTAGAATCTTTAAGACCAAATAATTAATATTCTGGTAAATTGGTTTTGATTATTTGAACAAATCTTACATGTTAAAAGACTCAACAATGGGTTAATAAACTGATCATCGGACTTCAAGCACTTGATCTAACGCTTCATCCCTCAAAAAGTGTAAACAAAAACTTTTGCTCAAACATTGAACGCCTCATCAAGTGCTTCATCTCTTGAAAACTTCTAAAAATCAGAATTTTTGTCAAAAACATGAAACGCCACATAAAGCGCTTCATCCCCTGAAACTTCTAAACAGAGAGTTTTTGCAAAAACATGAAGAACCACATAAAGCGCTTTATCTTTTGAGCATTCTAAACAGAGGTTTTTGGTAAAAACATAAAACGCTACATAAAGGGCTTCATCCCTTGAAACATGAAGCGCCACACAAATGTTGAGAAATATGTTTGGATAATTTCCAAAGTCATGATTTTAAGTGGTGAATGCATAAAAATGTCACACATGGTGTTATATGTGATTAAAAGTTGAAAAAGTTGACATCGATCTCTTGACATCGATCTCTCAGGTTGTTGCACTTCGATCGATCGATATACTTCGATCCCTCACACCGATCGATCTATGTAAGGCAGTGAAAGTTCAAGACCTAACTGTGAGGCATCGATCTCGAAACTTGAGACACATCGATCGATCGATGTATACATCGAACCCTCACTTCGATCGATCGATGTAGGACAGACACAAATTCTGAAACTCACTGTGAGACATCGATCTCTGAAGCTGAGACACTTCGGTCGATCGATGTCTAAGGTTTTAGAAATACTTTTCTAAAATGTGATAAAGTGGATCTTTTCATTTGTACATGTTTTATATATGTTCATTATGTGATTATTTTGTGAATTTGACAAAAAAATATAAATGTCTTGTGACTAATGTGCCATGGAAGTTTCTACAACTTACCAAAAAGGACAAAATTGGTATTTTGAGTTTTGTAGGAACATGATATGGTGGAAATACTTGAAGGACTTATTCTCATCTTATTTATCAAGACAAAGGTGTTATTGTATCTATTTCTGACCATCCCGGTAATTTCTGGAGTTTTCTCTCACCAGGGGTATTTTGGTCATTTCACCCCTGAGGGTATTTTTTGTATTTTCACTCAAGGAATCTCTTGAGTATATTCTTATCTTCATTCTGGAGTTGATTTATTATTATCTTGAATATTATATGGTGTCTTTATATTAGTTTTCTCAAATGATGATATTATTGACAGTAGCGGGATATGTGACGGGTTGTGATATCACATTCTATTCCTTTCTTAAAGATCTTCTTCTATATGTTATTTGAGTCTATTTATCATCATTTTACAGAGAACTTAATGGTATTAAAGGTTTGGAAATGATCACAACATACAAGAAGAAATATTGAGAATTTTGTTACATGTTGACATAATCTTGTTAACTATTATTTGTTGATTTCTTCTTAAAAATCTGAGTTGATATACATATATATGTGTTGAAAAACGTGTATATTCAGTTGTAGATGATGTGTTATTCATTATATGACTTGGTGACAAGTGGACCAACCAAAAACAAGCTAGTTGGCAAAATTGCCAACTTTGGATTTTTCAATTTGAAAGTAACGGCTAGTGTGGGCTGTTTTGGGGCTGATTTGGTCAAAACTTCTGCAGCCTCACATAAACTATTCTTGTGCCAAGAATTTGAGGGTATAATGAAGGAATATTCTATCTTATCCTTGGCTATTATCTTCACATTTGCAAGACAATTCCAAGTGTAAAATTTTGGCTATAATGGATTTCAAAGGTGGATCAAAATAAGAACAAGAACAAGTGTTGCAAATTGAAAGATCAAAAGTGTTCTAGCCTTATTCTTCTACACTCTCTTTCTTTCTTCTTCTTGAAAGCCTATTGTACTTATATTCTTATTCTTGAATAGGCTTGTCATATACCACCACATACTCTATATCTTTGTAAAAGATTGATCAAGGTGTGATCAATCTTCATTCTTGCAAGGTGGTGGTGTTCGTGCGAATTGTATTCATCGTACAAGGTTTGTAAAGGGTTGGAGTTGGTGTGTAACTCCATCAACCCTGTGGTAAGGTGTATTTGTATTGTGTGACTAGTGTGAACCAAGAAAGGTGTTCCTTGAAGACTGGAGTAGGTTGTTTATAACTGAACCAGTATAAAATTCTCGGTGTCATTTACTTTCTGCGCTTATATTCTATTTCAGCACTGTTTACTCTTTTTGTTTACGTTCGTAAAAATAGTAAACGATTTTTAAAAATTACGAAAATTTCCAAAAACATAGCCACACGTCTTAGGGTTAATTTGGCACAAGTTTCAACCCTTTTGGATAAGTATGAGTCGATCAAACATCCAAAGTTCTGAGACTAGTGCAGTCTGATTTTCAGGCTTTAAAAGGTTGAGACTTTGAGTGTATTTGACTAACTTCCCGAAAGAATTCTTCAAAACTGTTTCAACCCATTTAAATACAACATATAAGGGGTTAGTGGTTAAAAGTTCAGAGAAATTTGAGTTAAGAACAAATAGGAATAAATTTTTCAAAACAGTCTGCGGTTTTTGGCAGATTCGCGCAATCTGACCACCAACGATATTTGAAGGGGTTAGAGGTTGAATTTTAATCTGAAATTTTTAGGAGACACTCATAACATCTGAGTCTAAGTTCTCTCCAAAGTTCAGAATTTTTGAAGACCTACAACCTAGTTTTCAAAACGTTTTAAAACTGGTCCTGAAAACAGAAATTGTTTTCAGAAGTTGGGTTTTTGGTTTAAAACAATTTTAAAAACCACATTTTCCGCACCCACTATTCAACCCCTCCCCCTTCTAGTGGTGCCTTGCAGATCCTACAATTGGTATCAGAGTGCAGGAACACTCACAACAAAAGGATCCAACGATCTACGTGAGATGGCATCCACTAGTTATAGCACCGTGCAAGAAGGAATGTCAACCATAAGGCCCCCTCTCTTTGACGGTGAGTCTTTCGTTCAATGGAAGGTAAGAATGAAACTTTTCTTTACGGCAATAGATATTGATCTTTGGTCGATTATAGAAGATGGTCCTTTTGTTCGATCTAAGTTATCCACCGTAGACGGAGTCACACTAGAAGTTGTTAAATCTAGACAGGAATATACAAGTGATGATAAAAAGAAACTTAGCATGAATGCTAGGGCTATGCAATTGCTCTTAAATGGATTAAGTAAGAGTGAGTTTAGTTATGTCTCAAACTGCTCTAGTGCACAAGAAATGTGGAGGATACTCGAAATGAAACATGAAGACACGAGTCAAGTAAAAGATTCAAAGATAAACATGCTTATGTCCACACTTCAGTCGTTTAAACGATTGCCTAATGAATCTATTGTTGATATGGATCTTCGTTTGACTAACATCTACAATTCTCTTGAGTCTCTTGGTAAAGCTTTTACCATGCAGGAAAAAGTACAGAAAGTCTTGTGAAGCCTTCCATCCAAGTTGGACTCTAAAGTAACGGCCATAGAAGAAAGCAAAGAGACTAAATCGATTAAGATGAAATAACTAATTGGATCACTTAAGGTATATGAAAACAAACTTGCTTTAAGACATTCTGAGTCCATTTCTAATAATGATAGAGCTATAGCATTTAAATCAAATGAATACGTCGTAGATGATAGCGGCATAGATTCTGATGATGAGGACTTAATCATGATGGCTAAAAGACTAAGAAAAATATTGAGAAAATCGATTAAACATAAGTCTACCTCATCTAAGGATCATAAAAAGAAAAATAAGAAAATAAAGTGCTATGAATGCGGCAAACTTGGACATCTATCATATGACTGCCCTAATAAAGAAAAGCAAACAAACAAATACCTTGACAAGGATCGGAACAAGAATAGACTCGTCTCAGAACCTAAGCAAAGGAGATGAGCCTTCAAAGCCTTCACTTGGAGTGACACATCCGACTCTGAGACTGATGATACGGAAGAACACAAGGCACAAGTATGCTTTACATCTAAAGCATCAAATGAGGTATCTTCCGACTCTGATTCCGATTCTGAATGTTCTTATAATGATTTATTTAGTCAATATTTAGAATTGCATAAGTTTTCAAAGACTCTTGCAAAAGAAAAGAAGCGATTAATTGAAGACAAGAAATTGTTAGAATCTTCCAACAAAGATCTTGTGTCTCAATTAAACGATTCAAAAGAAGAGTCGTCATGCATTATAAATTCATTAAAGTCTGAAATTTCATCATTGACATCCGAGAACACTGAATTGAAATCCGAGATTTCAAACTTGAAATCAAGGAATGCGGATGTAGAGAAAAAGGTGAAACAATTTGACACGGGATCTAACATGCTGCATCGTATTATCTTATCACAAAAGCATGATAGTGACAAAATAGGTTTAGGATACGTTGAGACAAATGAAGCATCCACCAAACCAACTAAGTTCGTTGTGTCTAAGAAAGTAGACACCCCAAAGCCAAAAACGGCATCTAAGATGACGCAAAGACCTCTTCCCTCATCACGCCCCACTTCTTCATCATATCATGTGAAATACAATTTTGTACCATATAAAGAAAAGAGTGATGCATAAACGGCATTCATTCCATCCACGCACTACGCACACAAACACAAGGACATATCGAAAACGTCCTATATATAATGCGTATAAAGGAGTTCTCGGCCAAAGGCCAGATACAGTTGCACCTAAGGTATATTATGTTGTGCTTTCATCACCTTTCTCACCTTTTGGAAGACCTAGAAGGGTCACCCAAATTTGGGTACCAAAAGAGACATTTTCAAAGGGTTGAATAAATAACCCTTACGAACGCACGTTATATGAAATGCATGATTTTTTTCTTCTTCATCTTTACAGGCATCGTTTGATTTACTTTCCAAAATAAAGGGGGAGAGATAGCATGATTTAAGGGGGAGAGAGATACTGATTGCATAAATCAAGGGGAAGCGGTTTTTGAATTTATGCATGATTGAAGGGGGAGCGATAGGATTTAAATCATGTGCATATGTTATTTTAAAAATCATCAAAAGGGGGAGATTGTAGAGAAAAATGGGTTTGAGTGATTTCAAAATATATGATTTAAATGTGCATAAAAACGAGCATAAGATAAATGTGCATGATATATTGCATATTACTTGCCTTATATAATTCATATATACTGTTGCCGTACTAACGAGCCATGAAGCTTTAAAGCTTACATCAAATGGCAAACATTTTTTGTGTTTATACTATTTTCAGGTGCCACCATTAATGAACTAAACTAGTTCATTAAGTGAAGTACTTAGTTAATTAAACTAAGTAGTTCATTAAAGGAAGCTACATTTGAAAAAGGCACAAAGGAAACAAGACTAAGAAAGGAAAGTCTTATCTTACTCTCCACATTCAATATACACGGCCATATACATATATAAATATATATTTTCAGATTTTTTAAAAAAGACACATACACATGTATTCCAACGTACTACCGACACGTTATATATTTTACGTACGTATGTTAATGTCACACCATCATATTTAACTCATACATATGAGTATATTCAGGTCTTGTATCATATGATATAAGTCATGGTGATGACAAATTAAATACGACACGTTAAAAGGTTCTAAACCGAAAATTTTCGTATCGGACGAATACCGAAACTTCGCCAACGTGTCACGTACTTGCCATAAATAGATGGCCAGCCCCTATACCTCAAAAATCATTATTATTTTTGTGCATATGATGATATTTTCAGCCATAAAATCATTCCATGTTGGCACACACAAATCACCCCACATTAAGGGCAAATTGTGGAGATTCCAATTTCAATTTTGTCACATGTTAATGGCGCCACTTTAGACCAGCCAAGTGCTGAGAATTAAAGTTTATATTATATATATTATGCATAACATAATATATATATAACATGTGCAAAAAGTTGGAATTTAATTAGAGAAAAAATCGGATAATCGATAAACATCGAAAAGTCGGTTTTCTACGCACACAATACATGGAACATTTTTGGCATATCATACAACACGTATCTAGACACTTTTTACATATTTCATATATCTCAAAGTGTTCTAGAAAATTAAAATAAGGGCTGATTGGAATATAACATGTGTGTATTATTAAATGTGCACTATTTTACAAAGTTAGCAAAAATAAATTTCAGCACATGCATATACATGTATACACGCCTAATACAGCTGAGATGGAGCATATGTGGAGCCTTGTTGGCATATTGATTGGTCAAGAATCAATCATACAAAGTTGGTGACTTAAAGAAAGAAGCTACAAAAGGTAACAATTCAAATTTTATCACAATTGTGACACATGCTGAAAATTCAGCATGTGTACAAAATAGCTGGCCGATTTCTATGTCATTATGAAACATATTTTACTTCTTGATTAAGGTGGATTGATTGGAAGATGATTTGGAAGCGTTTTGAATAACTTATGGAATTAAAATTGTGATATTCTTGAATATCACACATGCTGAAAATTTCAGCATGTATACAATATGTCTTGGCCGAATTTATGGTCATGTGGGTGTCCAAATTTCATTTCCAATTTGATAAGAATATTTGCTATCAATTGATGATTTATTTTAAAAAGAAAAATCAAAGAAAAATGGAAGTTATTTGAATTATCTCACTAAGTAACACATGCTGAAATTTCAGCATGTCAAGTAGTGGTTATGGCCGATTTCTTACCTTGGTGTGGAGGAATTTTGTCTTGCTTAATTTATGTGACAATCTTGTGGATTATGGAAATTATTCTATGATTGATTTTGGCACATGTTTTGAGTTAAATATTCAGATTTTCCAAGTCATCAAATGATGACAACTTTCAACCAATCATGAAGTGCCAAGTAAGCAAAGGTTAAATGATCATCCAATGAGAAGGTGCCAAGTAAGCAAGATCATGTCACATTGATGTCATACATTCTCCCAAGGACTTGGAAGACAATTTTCAAGAGGAGAAGGACCTAAGGGGGGATGGCCAAAATGTGATTAAAAAGAAGGAAGAAGAGCAAAACAAGAACAAGAACAAGTGTTGCAAATTGAAAGATCAAAAGTGTTCTAGCCTTATTCTTCTACACTCTCTTTCTTTCTTCTTCTAGAAAGCCTATTGTTCTTATATTATTATTCTTGAATAGGCTTGTCATATACCACCACATACTCTATATCTTTGTAAAAGATTGATCAAGGTGTGATCAATCTACATTCTTGCAAGGTGGTGGTGTTTGTGCGAATTGTATTCATCGTACAAGGTTTGTAAAGGGTTGGAGTTGGTGTGTAACTCCATCAACCCTGTGGTAAGGTGTATTTGTGTTGTGTGACTAGTGTGAACCAAGGAAGGTGTTCCTTGAAGACTGGAGTAGGTTGTTTATAACCGAACCAGTATAAAATTCTCGGTGTCATTTACTTTCTGTGCTTATATTCTATTTCAGCACTGTTTATTCTTTTTGTTTACGTTTGTAAAAATAGTAAACGATTTTCAAAAATTATGAAAATTTCCAGAAACATAGCCACATGTCTTAGGGTTAATTTGGCACAAGTTTCAACCCTTTTGGATAAGTATAAGTTGATCAAACATCCAAAGTTCTGAGACTAGTGCTGTCTGATTTTCAGGCTTGCAAAGGTTGAGACTTTGAGTGTATTTGACTAGCTTCCCGAAAGAATTTTTCAAAACTGTTTTAACCCATTTAAATAAAACATATAAGGGGTTAGTGGTTAAAATTTCAGAGCAATTGGAGTTAAGAACAAATAGGAATAAATTTTTCAAAACAGTCTACGGTTTCTGGCAGATTCGCGCAATCTGACCACCAACGATATTTCAAGGGGTTAGAGGTTGAATTTTAATCTGAAATTTTTAGGAGACACTCATAAAATCTGAGTCTAAGTTCTCTCCAAAGTTCAGAATTTTCGAAGACATACAACCTAGTTTTCAAAACGTTTTAAAACTGGTCCTGAAAACAGAAACTGTTTTCAGAAGTTGGGTTTTTGGTTTAAAACAATTTTAAAAACCACATTTTCCGCACCCACTATTCAACCCCCCCCCCCCTTCTAGTGGTGCCCTGCAGATCCTACCGTGAAGACAACTAAGACTTGATGATGAAGATGGTGACACGTTGGAGGTCTTATCTTCAAGAACCATTTCACACTATAAATAGGAGGCAAAGGATGAAGAAGAAGAACACAGTTGAAGCTCACTTGAAAGCAATAGTTGATTTGTCTAGCTATCTTCTTCTTGTCATTCTTGTTACATTCTTTGTAGTCAAGGTGTTCTTGTTGTATTTGTTGGAGATCTACAAGCCCCTTGAGCTTCATTTGCAAGATTGATTCGCCAAAGCTATAAGGCTACATCAATAGGTGGTAGAGGTGTTGCAACAAAGTGTTGCATAGAAGGTGTTCATCCAAGTCTTGAATAGAGTTGGTGTTTAACCAAAGGATCAAGCTTGGTTCTTGTTGTAATTTGATTCATATCATAGTGAAATCCAAGGAAAGGTATTCCTTGGGACTGGAGTAGCTCACATTGACCGAACCCGGATAAATTCTTGGTGTTCTTATCTTGTTTCTACATTTTTGCATTCTGCCCTTTTTCTCTGCAGTTTTTACACAACTTCACACATTTTGTAAAAATAGCTAAATACTTCCAAAATTTGTAATTTTTGGTGGAGTTATACTTCAAACTATTATCTTTCATTTGCAACAATAATCACTTGTTTTGAGCAAGAGAAAGTTAGTCGTTCAGTCTTTGCAAGAAAACTGCTCCAATCTGGATGCAATCTGACAAGTTTTGAGAAAACTTGAATTTTGTTTTAATAAAGAATTGTTTAAGGTAAGAGCCTTTTGGAAACATAAACTATACATCCTAAGAAATGTTATGACATAAAGATCAACCTTTTTGGTTAAGTACTCAAAGAGAAACACGTTTTTCAATTTCAGCAACATTCTGTCTAATTCTGTCAAGATTGACCATTTGAATCTTTTTATTTGTTTGAAAGGTCAAACGATCTTATTTTTGTCTGATTTTTGGACATAGTCTTTTCAACATATTGAAGTTAAGTTTTGGAAATTGTCATAATTTTTGGAGTTGTGTACAAATATTTTTATCAAGGGTAGTAGTGTAATTTCTGCTAGCCACTATTCACCCCCCTCTAGTGGTGTTTATTGGGGGTGCACGGTACAACATTTGGTATCAGTGCCAGGTCGACACCACTTAAAGAAGCAAGATTCAATACCATATGAACAAGAAAAGGCCAAGAAACAACATTTCAAAGTAGCCTGCTAATCTCAAATCAAAGGTACATACAATGGCCATAGTTTCTCACAGAGGTGAGTTGGAAGGTATGTCCACACAACGTCCTCCTCTTTTCGATGAAAATAATTTTGTTCATTGGAAACTTAGAATGAGGTTATTCTTAATGGCTATAGACATCGATTTATGGTCTATATTTGAAGATAGGCCGCACATTCCAATAAAGAATTATACAAGTTAGTGGAGTCACACAGGAAGTAGAAAAATATAAAAGCAAATGGTCTTCCGAAGATAAAAATAAAATGTCCATGAATGCTAAGGCTATGCAATTACTGTTAAACGGACTAACGGCCTCTGAAGCAGGATATGTATAAAATTTCACAAGTGAACACGACATGTGGAAATCATTAGAATTAAAGCATGAAGGTACTAGAAGGGTAAAAGAGTCAAAAATAAACATGCTTATGTCTGAGCTTGAATCTTTCAAAATGTTGCCAAACGAATCCATAACATCTATGGATTTGAGAATTACTAACATTTTCAATGCCCTTGAAGCTTTAGGCAAATCATTTACCACCAATGAGAAGGTTCAAAAGGTGTTGAGAAGTCTTCCTGCTGAATGGGATCCTAAAGTAATAGCAATCGAAGAGACAAAGTTAATCACTAAGATGGATGAATAGATCGGTTCACTTAGAGTTTATGAGGTAAAACTAAACCAACGGAAGTCCAAGTCATCTAACAACAACAACAACAACATTGCCCATTGCCTTAGAGGCTCCCGCCTATGGCGGGGTATGGGGGGTCGGATGTACGTAACCATACACATGTGTTAGAAACACATGGAGGTTGTTTCCCGATGACCCATAAAGTCCGAGTCATCTAAGTCATCCGGTAAGTCTATATCTTTCAAATCAACTGAATCACATGCAATTAATGATGATAGTAATAGTGATAATGAATTAGACGATGACTTAATATTGATAGCTAGAAAACTTAGAAAGTATTTCAAACGGCCTGATAGGAATAGACAACGATCTTCTTCTTCTTCTTCTCAAACTAAGAAAAATAACTCGAATAACAACAAATGGTATAATAAAGAGTTAAAGTGTTATGAATGTGGTCAAAAAGGACACATCTCTTATGATTGTCCAACAAAAAAAATACCAACAACAACAATAATAATAATAATAAACAAGACAAGGAGATGCAAAAATCAAAGGCAAAGGAGACCAAGTTAAAGAAAGGCAAAAGAGCAATAAAGGCAAGCACGTGGAGCGACTCGTCTGACTCAGAATCCGACACTGAGGAAGCTCAAGTCTGCTTTGTATCCAGCGAGGTAAGTTCTTCATTTGATGAAGATTCTGATAATGAAATGTCATTCTATGAAACGTATGAAGAATTTTTAAGGATGCATGCTCACTGTAAAAAGCTCTCTAAAGAAAAGAAGAAACTAATTGAAGAAAAAGACAAGTTGAAGACGTCCAACTTAGAGTTTTCCGATCAATTATAATCTTTTGAAGAAGAGTCTACTAATACTCTTGATTCTTTATAGATTAAAATTGAATCATATAGGAAAAATGAACAAAAATTAAAAACTGAAAATAGTATGTTGAAGTTTAAGTTAGAAAGTTGTGAAAATGAGATAGTTCAACTTAAATCAACTAAACTAAACTTAGAAAAAATGTTAGAACAATTTAAATCTGGTACAAACATGTTAGGTACACTTATATCATCACAAAAATATGGAAACGATAAAACTCGATTAGGATATAAAGAAGAAAATGCCAAAGTAGATTATAAAACTAAGTTTGTTTCATCTAATACGAAGCTGCCATACAATACAACGAAATCAACTTTGCCTGCTACATCTTCTTCTACTCCTTCTTCTGCTCATTCCAAGGCATAAATACAACATGCTCCCAAAAAAGCACACACATATCAATGTGCAACTAGGCAAAATTTTGCATCCAGACAATCTAGAAATTATGCCTAAATGTATACAAATGCAACTAGACATAATAAAATGCATTCAACTTATTATGAACCTAAATATAGGCAAGATTCATGTAAGACTTATAGAAATGCATATGAACACACATACATAGCTCCATTCAAGAAACAAAATCATATGCCTTATACACTATCAAAATCGGCCAAGCATAGTACTTATCAACCAAAGTATAACATGTATAACCATGCATCATCTTTTAAATAGAATGGACAATTACATGAAAATCCTTTATATTATTCAACTTAT
The DNA here is from genome assembly GCA_036186865.1 of Eustoma russellianum. NCBI lineage: Eukaryota > Viridiplantae > Streptophyta > Magnoliopsida > Gentianales > Gentianaceae > Eustoma > Eustoma russellianum. Next base: position 8,059,792 of record AP025054.1, on the reverse strand, counting down.
AATAATGTCAAATATGTGCCTATAAGGTATGTCCAAGTTTGGATACCTAAGTGATATCTAAAAAAGGATGGTGCCCCTAACATTCAAGGACCTAAATAACGGGTACCTACAACTTTGTCTCCATTGTAGGAAAATCGCAAGGAATGCAAGAAGGAGGCAAAGTCAAAGAATCTAAAAACTAAATGGTTTTTAGATAGCGGATGTTCAAGGCATATGACGGGCAACCCTAGACTATTCACCGAGTTGGAACATATCGGGAATGGAGGAAAGGTGACATTTGGTGACAACAACAAAGGACAAGTTGTTGGAAAAGGAACAATTGGGGACCCTAACACATTTGAAATACGAAATGTAGTGTTAGTAAGTAAACTTTCTTATAATTTATTAAGTATTTCTCAACTTATAGATTGCGGATATAATGTTTCTTTTCTTCCCAATTCTTGTGATATAATAAATGAAATAGGAGAAACTGTATTAAAAAGAAATAGAGATGGTAACATTTACACACTATCACTAAATAACAAGTTAGATGATAAGATTAAGTGTTTGATATCACATGACTTAGATGTGAACTTATGGCATAGACGACTAGGCCATATAGGAATTTCAACTATTGAAAAGTTATCTAAGAAGAATTAAGTAAGAGGCATGCCTAAGTTAGACTTAGATAATTTTCAACTATGTGTAACGTGTATTAAAGGAAAATACATTAAAGAAACGTTAAAAGCAAAACATGAAGTGAGTACTAGTCATGTACTAGAATTGCTTCACTTAGACTTATTTCATCCAAGTAGGACAAGAAGCCTAGGTGGACACTACTATGTGTGTCATAGTAGATGATTACTCACGCTACACATGGACATTGTTCTTAACACACAAAGACGATGCTCTATTAGCAATTGAAACTCTTATCAAGCAACTCGAAAATATTTACCAAGAAAATGCTAAAAGAATTAGGAGTGATAGAGGTGGAGAATTTAAAAACAAAGATGTAATTAAGTTTTGTGAATTGCATGGAATTAAATACGAATTCTCACCACATAGAACACCACGACTCAATGGAGTTGTTGAACGTAAAAATAGAACAATTCAAGAAATTTCTAGAACAACGTTATGTGAAAATAAAGTACCAAAATATTTATGGGCTGAAGCTGTTAGTTGTGCATATTATATAATAAATAGGCTTTCTATTAGAAAGAAATTGAATAAAACACCTTATAAATTGTTAAAAAATAGACAATCTAAAGTAGATTATCTTAAAGTTTTTGGTTGTAAGTGTTTTGTGTTGAACACTAAGGATAATCTAGACAAGTTTGAACAAAAGTCTATTGAATGCATATTTGTTGGTTATTCAACTAATTCAAGATCATATAGGTGTTATAATCCTGTATCTAGAAAGATAATTGAAGCTATACATGTGAAATTCAATGAAAATGCATGCTTTGAAGTTAGTGATAAAACTCAACATAAACAAGAAAATAATGTTGAAAATATGTTTGATGATGATGATCTATTACTTGAGCCTGTACTTGATCATTTAGAACCAACTCCCGCAGAACAAGACATGCATGAAACCTGAGGTGAAATAAATGAAGAAATTTTGCGATTGGAAGATAATACAACTAACTTACAAGATGATCCGATTGTATACGACAATGTTCACACTAATGAAACATTTGAACAATATGAGGGTGAACCTAGACAACCTAGGAATTGGTGGCATCCTAAGGAATTAATCATTGGGGATCCAAGTGGTGGGGTTAGAACACGTAGAAATATAAGTCAACCTGAAGGACATATTTTAATCTCACACTTAGAACCTAAGAATGTAAAGGAAGCCTTAGGTTATATATCTTGGATAGATGCCATGCATGAGGAATTGAACCAATTTACAAGGAACAACATGTGGGATTTAGTACCTAAAACAAGGAAATATCACACAGAATAAGGCTAGGCTAGTCGCAAAAGGTTATAATCAACAAGAAGGAACATATTATGAAGAAACTATTGCATCCGTTACACGACTAGAAGTAATTAGATTGTTACTTACGATTGCAAGTCTAAGCAACATAAAACTCTTCCAAATGGATGTCAAGAGTGCGTTCTTGAATGGATACATCCAAGAAGAAGTATTTGTCAAACAACCCCCTAGATTCGAAGATCCAAAGAATCCTAACCATGTTTACAAGCTTAAGAAAGCTCTATATGGTTTGAAACAAGCTCCAAGAGCTTGGTATGATAGATTTGCAAATTTTCTTATTGCAAATAATTATTAAAGGGGCACCATAGACAACACATTATTTCTAAGAAGAAAAGATAATGACGTATTAATAGTTCAAATATATGTAGATGATATAATCTTTGGTTCAACCAACTCTACCTTAGTAAAGGACTTCGAAGAATGTATGAAGTCAGAATTTGAAATTTCAATGGTAGGAGAATTGAACTACTTCTTAGGACTTCAAATTAAACAAACCGCTGAAGGAATTCACATTTTCCAACTTAAGTATGTCAATGATATGATTAAGAAGTTTGGCTTTGAAGAGTTGAAACCACACCTACACCCATGAGTGTTAGCACCAAACTAGATAAGGATGAAAATGGTAAACCTTTTGATGACACACTATATAGGTCTATGATTGGCTCATTGTTATATTTAACCACATCAAGACCGGACATCATGTTTAGTTTGTGTATATGTGCTAGGTTTCAATCCTGTCCTAAAGTCTCACATTACAATGTGGGGAAAAAGATTTTTAGATATCTCAAACACACACCTCACTTGGGACTTTGGTATGATAGAAATGCAAAGTTGGAACTGTATGCTTATAGTGATGCTGATTATGGTGGTTGCAAGTTAGATAGAAAATCCACTAGCGGTACATATCAATTTATAAAAACCAACTAGATCTCTTGGTTTCCTAAAAAGCAAGCTAGTGTAGCACTCTCTACTACCGAAGCCGAGTATATAGCCTTAAGCTTATGCACTACTCAAATACTTTGGCTTAAACAACAACTTAATGATTTTGGCATTAAAATGAATAAGATTCTAATTTTCTGCGATAGCACAAGTGCGATCAATCTTTCTCGGAATCCGGTACTTCATTCTAAAACCAAACACATTGAAGTAAGATATCATTTCCTCCGAGATCATGTTCAAAATGAGGATATAAACCATAAAAGAACTGGTCACCAAATCACTGAATCTTCACCAAACCCCTTAATCAAGCCAATTTTGAAAATTCGCGAGCCAAGTTAGGTATGATGACTTACGATATCATTGTATACTTCTGTCTTTTGCATGATTTGCAAAATAAAAGGTGAGATAGAATAAGAACATGATTTTAGTTGGTAAGTCATGATTTGGTTGGTTGAATAGTATGCTAAGTTTCAATTGGTATAAGTTTTGGAACATAGGTTAAGGGGGAGAGTATAATTTGAGGGGAAGCACATGAACACATATGTTAAAAACATGAAAATTGAGAGTTTGAATACAATTGGTATAGAAATGGTGAAACAATTTGTAATTAGTGAGGTTTTCAAAATAATTCAATTGGTAAAAATGTGAAAAACATTTGGTTATAAGTTGTGGCACTAAAATCATGTTAAGTTATTTTGAAAAGCATCCAAAAAGGGGAGAATGTTGAGAAATATGTTTGGATAATTTTCAAAGTCATGATCTTAGGTGATGAATGCATAAAAATGTCATACATGGTGTTATATGTGATTAAAAGTTGAAAAAGTTGAAAAATTTGACTCGATCTCTCAGGTTATTGCACTTCGATCGATCGATAAACTTTGATCCCTCACATCGATCGATCTATGTAAGGCATTGAAAGTTCAAGACCTTACTGTGAGACATCGATCTCTAAATCTGAGATACATCGATCGATCGATGTATACATCGAACCCTCACTTCGATCGATCGATGTAGGACAGAGACAAATTCTCAAACTCACTATGAGACATCGATCTTGTAGAGAAAAAGGGAATTGAGCAATTTTCAAATACATGATTTAAATGTGCTTAAAAACGTGTATAACATAAATGTGCATGATATATTGCATATAACTTGCCTTATATATTGCCGTACTAACGAGCCATGAAGCTTTAAAGCTTACATCAAATGGCAAACATTTGTTGTGTTTATACTATTTTCAGGTGCTACCATTAATGAACTAAACTAGTTCATTAAGTGAAGTACTTAGTTAATTAAACTAAGTAGTTCATTAAAGGAAGCAAGATTTGGGCAAGGCACAAAGGCAACAAGACTAAGAAAGGAAAGTCTTCTCCTCCTCTCCCCACACTCATATACACGTCCATATATATATAAATATATATATTTTCAGATTTTTTTAAAAAGACACATACACATGTATTCCAACGTACTACCGACACGTTATATATTTTACGTACGTACGTTAATGTCATACCACCATACTTAACTCATATTTATGAGTATATTCAGGTCTTATATCATATGATATAAGTCATGGTGATGACAAATTAAATACGACACATTAGAAGGTTCTAAACCAAAAATTGTCGTATTGGGCGAATACCGAAACTTCGCCAACGTGTCACGTACTTGCCATAAATAGATGGCCAGCCCCTACACTTCAAAAATACTCATTATTTCCGTACCTATGATGTTATTTCCAGCCATAAAATCATTCCATGTTGGCACACACAAATCACCCCACATTAAGGCCAAATTGTGGAGATTCCAATTTCAATTTTGTCACATGTAAATGGCGCCACTTTAGACCAGACAAGTGAAAATTAAATTTTATATTATGTATATTATGTGTAACATAATATATATAACATGTGCAAAAATTTAGAATTTAATTAGAGAAAAATCAAGTAATCGATAAACATCAAAAATTCAGTTTTCTACGTACACAACACATGGAACATTTTTGGCACATCATACGACACGTATCTAGACACTTTTTACATATGTCATACATCTCAAAGTGTTCTAGAAAATTAAATTAATGGCTGATTGGAATATAACATGTGTGTATTATTAAATGTGCACTATTTTACAAAGTTTGCAAAAATAAAATTCAGCACATGCATATACATGTTATACACGCCTAATACACTTGTTGGAGCCTATGTGGAGCCTTGTTGGCATATTGATTGGTCAAGAATCAAGCTTACAAGATTGGTGACTTAAAGAAAGAAGCTACAAAAGGTAATGTTTCAAACTTTATCTCATTTGTAACACATGCTGAAAATTTCAGCATGTGCACTATAGGGTGGCCGAATTTTCTTCTCCAAATTAGATATATTTTTTGTCTTGAAATATGTGATTGATTGAAGGAGAATTGGAAGTAATTTGAATTCATAAAGTTTGATATCTTGAATATCACACATGCTGAAAAATTTCAGCATGTGTGTGAATGCATCTAGGCGAATTCTTGGCCATATTAGTGTCCAAATTCATTTCCAAAAATGATGAGAATATTGTCTACTAATTGGTGATTTATTTCTAAGAGAAAAATCAAAGAAAATTGGAAATAATTTGAATAAAGGCACCATGTATCACATGCTGAAAGTTCATCATGTCAAGACTCAATTATGGCCGATTTCTTACCCATTTTTGTGAAGAAATTATCTTGCTTGATTTGGGTGATAATCTTATGAGTTATGGCAACTATTTTATGTTGATTTTTTGCACATGTTTTTAGTGGAATTCTCAGATTTTCCAAGTCATCAAATGATGACAACATTCAACCAATCAATGAGTGCCAAGTAAGCAAAAGTTAAATGATCATCCAATGAGGAGGTGCCAAGTAAGCAAGAGCATGTCACAATGATGCCACACATTTTCTCAAGGACTTAGAAGGTAATTTTCAAGAGGAGAGGGACTCCAAGGGGGGACGGCCAAGGTGCTTAAAAAGGAAATGAAGAAGAGCAAAACAAAGACAAGAACAAGCATTACATTCTTGAAGATCAAAAACGCCTATAGCCTTCTTCTTTCTACACTTCTTTCTTTCCTCTTTCTAAAAGTCTATTGTACTTATATTCATATTCTTGAATAGGCTTATCTTAGACCACCATACATTCTATATCTTTGTAAAAGATTGATCAAGGTGTGATCAATCTTCAATCTTGCAAGGTGGTGGTGTTCGTGCGTAATTGTATTCATCATACAAGGTTTGTAAAGGGTTGGAGTTGGTGTGTAACTCCATCAACCCTGTGGTAAGGTGTATTTGTGTTGTGTGATTAGTGTGAACTGAGGAAGGTGTTCCTCAAAGACTGGAGTAGCTTGTTTATAACCGAACCAGTATAAAATTCTCGGTGTCATTTACTTTCAGCACTTATATTCTGTTTCAGCACTGTTTACTCTTTTTGATTACGTTCGTAAAAATAGTAAACGTTTTTCAAAAATTACAAAACTTTCCAGAATCATATCCACACGTCTTAGGGTTAATTTGGCACAAGTTTCAACCCTTTTGGACAAGTATAAGTCGATCAAACATCCAAAGTTCTGAGACTAGTGCAGTCTGATTTTCAGGCTTGTAAAGGTTGAGACTTTGAGTGTATTTGACTAACTTCCCGAAAGAATTTTTCAAAACTGTTTAAACCCTTTTAAATATATCATATATGTGTTTAGTGGTTAAAATTTCAGAGCAATTGGAGTTACGTACAAATAGGAATAAAGTTTTCAAAACAGTCTACCGTTTCTGGCAGATTCGTGCAATCTGACCACTAACGATTTTTGAAGGGATTAAAGGTTGAATTTAAATCTGAAATTTTTAGGAGACACTCATAACATCTGAGGCTAAGTTCTCTCAAAATTTCAGAATTTTTGAAGACCGACAACCTAGTTTTAAAAACGTTTTAAAACTGGTCCTGAAAACAGAAACTGTTTTCAGAAGTTGAGTTCTTGGGTCAAAACAATTTTAAAAACCACACTTTCCGCACCAACTATTCAACCCCCCCTTCTAGTGGTGCCTTTCTGATCCTACAAGTGGTATCAGAGTGCATGAACACTCATTTCAAAGGATCCAACGATTCAGTGAGGTGGCAACCACAAATCTCAAAACCAAGCAAGAAGGTATGTCGAGTCAAAGGCCTTCTTTTTTTGACGGTGAGTCGTTTATTCAATGGAAACTAAGAATGAAGCTTTTTATTATGGCAATAGATATTGATCTTTGGTCGATTATAGAAGATGGTCCTTTTGTTCCATCTAAGTTATCCACTGTAGACGGAGTCACACTAGAAGTTGTCAAACCTAGACAAGAATATACAAGTGATGATAAAAAGAAACTTAGCATGAATGCTAGGGCCGTGCAATTACTCTTAAATGGATTAAGTAAGAGTGAATCTAGTTATGTCTCAAACTGCTCTAGTGCACAAGAAATGTGGAGAATACTCGAAATGAAACACGAAGGCACTAGTCAAGTAAAAGAGTCAAAGATAAACATGCTTATGTCCACACTTGAGTCATTTAAAGTATTGCCTAATGAATCTATTGTTGATATGGATCTTCGTTTGACTAACATCTACAATTCTCTTGAGTCTCTTGGTAAAGCCTTTACCATGCAGGAAAAAGTACAGAAAGTCTTGCGAAGCCTTCCATCAGAGTGGGACCCTAAAGTAACCACAATAGAAGAAAGCAAAGAAACGAACTCAATAAAGATGGAAGAGTTAATTGGATCACTTAAGGTTTATGAGAATAAACTCACCATACGAAAATCGGAATCATCTAAATAAGGTGAAGCTATTGCTTTTAAATCAAATGAATACGTCTCTACTTCTTCTGATCACGTAGATGATACTGATTCTGAATCATATAACGATAACATAATTCTATTGGCTAAAGGGTTAAGAAAATTTATGAGAAGGTCATTTAGAAACAAAAATAAGGGTACTACAACTAAAAGAAATAAGAACAAGACAAATGATAAAGATGTTAAATGTTATGAATGTGTCAAACTTGGACATTTATCATATGACTGCCCCAATAAGAAAAAGCAGATAAATAAATACCCTGACAAGGAACGGAACAAGAATAGACTCGTCTCAGAACCCAAGCAAAGGGAACGTGCTCTAAAAGCCTCCACTTGGAGTGATACATCAGATTCCGAGACTGAAACCGAAGAAGAGACTGCACAAGTATGCTTTGTGTCCAAAGCATCTAATGAGGTATCATCTGATTCTGATTCTGACTCTGAGCCTTCTTATGATGATCTTTTTAGTCAATATTTAGAATTGCATAAATTCACAAAGACTCTCGCTAAAGAAAAGAAGCGATTAATTGAAGACAAGAAGATGTTAGAATCTTCTAACGAAAATCTTGTCGCTCAATTAAAAGATTCTAAAGAAGAGTCATCATGCATCATCAATGCATTAAAGACAGAGATTTCATCATTGACCACTCAAAATAATGAAATAAAATCCGAGATTTCAAGTTTGAAATCAAGGAATACAGACTTAGAGAAAATGATGAAACAATTTGATGCGGGATCTAACATGCTGCATCGTATTATCTTATCACAAAAGCATGATAGTGACAAAATAGGTTTGGGATACGTTGAGACAAATGAAGCATCCATCAAACCAAGTTCGTTGTGTCTAAGAAAGTGGACACCCCAAAGCCAAAAACGGCGTCTAAGATGACGCAAAGACCTCTCCCTTCCTCACGCCCTACTTCTTCTTCATATCATGCTAAATACAATTTTGTGCCATATAGATATGAGAAGAAACGAGTAATGCATACACGTCATCCATTTCATTCATCTAGATCACGCACTACTCACACAAACACAAGGACATATCAAAAACGTCCTACATACAATGAGTATAAAGGAGTTCTTGGCCAAAGGCCCAAAGTGCATTCACCACATGTTTATTACATTGCACCTTCATCTACATTCTTGCCATTTGCTAGACCGGGAAGGATCACCCAATTATGGGTACCGAAAGGTACTTTTACCAAGAGGTGATTAACTAACTCGCAAGGACCCAAAGTTAAAATGGTACCTAAATCATTCTTACACATTGCAGGGAGCCCACACATCAAAAGATACATCCATAAAGCGGTTCCTTGACAGTGGCTGCTCGAGGCACATGATGGGTGACCCGAGCTTGTTCACGAAATTAAAGAAGGTCACAAAAGGCGGATCCGTGACCTTTGGAGACAACAACGAAGGCAATATCATCGGAAAAGGTACGATAGGAAATCCAAGCACTCTTCAAATCTCCAACGTCTATTTGTTAAGCAACTTATCTTATAATCTTCTTAGCATTTCTCAATTTATTGACAATGGCTTCGATGTGTGTTTCACTCACCCTTATTGTAATATAATAAATAAAAATGGAGAAACCGTTTTAAAAGGAAAACGAGAAGGGAACATCTTTACGCTTTCTATTGATGATATGGTAGACGCTAAAGTTAAGTGTTTTATGTCAAACGAACCTAATGTAAATTTGTGGCATAGACGTTTATGACACATTGGCATTTCCACACTAGAAAAACTCCAACGAAAGAACCTAGTGCGAGGATTGCCTACACTTGATTTAGACAACTTTCAGTTGTGTGAATCTTGCATAAAAGTCACACAAGCACGCGAGTCACTTAAGCCTAAGAATAATAGTTCTAAGACTAGAGTCTTAGAACTATTACACATTGATTTGTTTGGTCCTAGTCGCACTACAAGCCTTGGTGGGCGCCACTATGCATGCGTGATTGTTGATGATTTATCTCGTTATACTTGGACTTTATTTCTTGCACATAAGGATGATAGTGCCATTGAGATTGCGAAATTAATCAAACAACTTCAAAATCAATATGGTGTCAATGTGAAAAAGATAAGGAGCGACAGAGGCGGTGAATTTAAAAACAAGGATATGGTTTCATTTTGCGAAGAAAAAGGAATCAAGCATGAGTTTTAACCACCTAGAACTCCATAATTAAATGGAGTAGTAGAAAGAAAGAATCGAACATTACAAGAAATCGCTAGGACTATGTTATGCGAAAATAAATTGCCTAGATTTCTGTGGGCGAAAGCTGTAAATTGTGCATGCTACATAGTAAATCGCTTATCTATTAGAAAGAAAATAAACAAGACGCCTTATGAGATATTGAATGATCGCATGCCTAAGATTGACTATTTTCGTGTGTTTGGATGCAAATGTTTTGTTTTAAATACAAAAGATAATTTAGATAAATTTGAATCCAAGTCAATTGAATGCATTTTTGTTAGATACTCTATAAATTCAAAGGCATATAGATGTTATGATCCTCTTACTAGACATATCATCGAATCTATTCATGTGAAGTTTAATGAATTTGGTGAGATTGATAAAGATAAAGAATATGATGATGATTTTGAATTGAAACCAGTGTTGAATGAAGATGATGGCACGTTTGATATGCATGATACACTAGAAATGCATGATCACTTAGAAGTGTATGATAACATAGAAAATAATCAACCAAGATGGCATAGAGATCACCCACATGATCTCATCATAGGCGACATCACTCACGGTGTGCAACCACGTAAAAGATTAACTTCGGATGAAATAAATCAATTTCATGCTATGATTTCTGAAATTGAACCCAAAAATATGCATGATGCTTTGAGTGATTCTTCTTGGATTGATGCGATGCATGATGAGCTTAATCAGTTTGTTAGAAATGATGTATGGGATTTAGTTCCACGACCATAAGATAAGACCATAATAGGCACAAGTGGGTGTTTAGAAATAAAATGAATGAAGAAGGAAAGGTCGTTAGAAATAAAGCTAGACTTGTAGCACAAGGATATAATCAAGAGGAAGGAATTGACTATGATGAAACATTTGCACCCGTAGCACGTTTAGAAGCTATACGAGTCTTACTTGCTATTGCTTGCATGAAAGATTTCAAATTATATCAAATGGACATAAAAAGTGCATTCCTAAATGGATTTGTACAAGAAGAGGTATACGTGAAGCAACCACCAGGTTTTGAAGATTTGAAACATCCCGATCACGTGTACAAACTAAAGAAGGCACTATACGGACTAAAGCAAGCACCTAGAGCATGGTATGATCGTTTTGCTACCTTCCTTTTAGAAAATGATTTTAAACGAGGTACTATAGATAGTACACTATTTTTGAAACAAGATAAATCGAATTTACTTATTATTCAAATCTACGTTAATGACATTATTTTCGGTTCTACATCACATAAACTTGTTGAAGATTTTGAAAAGTGCGTGAAATCCGAATTTGAAATGTCTATGGTTGGTGAACTTAACTATTTTCTTGGCTTGCAGATTAAGCAAACAAGTAAAGGCATTCACATAAGTCAAGCTAAATATGTGAATGACATGATTAAAAAGTTTAACTTTGAAAATTTGAAACCATCCCCACCCATATGAGTGTTACTGCTAAATTGGACAAAGATGAACATGGTAAAGATTTTGATAATGCCTTATATAGAACTATGATTGGTTCTTTGCTATATCTTACTGCTAGTAGGCCTGATATCATGTTCAGTGTATGCATGTGTGCACGTTTTCAAAGTCAACCTAAGGTGTCTCACTATAATCGGTAAAAAGAATATTCCACTATATTAAGCACACGCCCACCTTAGGAATTTGGTACGATAAGGATTCTGAATTTAATTTACATGCTTATACTGATGCATATTACGGTGACTGTAAAATAGATAGGAAGAGCACGAGTGGCACTTGCCAATTTATAGGAAACTCACTCATTTCATGGTTTTCTAAAAAGCAAGTAAGCGTTGCTTTGTCCACTACTGAGGCTGAGTACATGGCACTTAGCCTTTGCTGCACACAGTTGTTGTGGATAAAACAACAACTCTTGGACTTTGGAATTACCGTAAATAAAATTCCTATATATTGTGATAGTATGAGTGAAATTAACCTGTCTAAAAACTCTGTGTTACACTCTAAGGCCAAACATATAGAAGTACGCTATCACTTTCTTCGTGATCACGTAAATAATGGTGATATCGTCATAGATCACGTACGCACAGAAGCACAAGTAGCGGATATCTTTACAAAAGTATAAAAATGTTGAGAAATATGTTTGGATAATTTTCAAAGTCATGATCTTAGGTGATGAATGCATAAAAATGTCACACATGGTGTTATATGTGATTAAAAGTTGAAAAAGTTGAAAAAGTTGACTCGATCTCTCAGGTTATTGCACTTCGATCGATCGATAAACTTCGATCCCTCACATCGATCGATCTATGTAAGGCATTGAAAGTTCAAGACCTTACTGTGAGACATCGATCTCTAAACCTGAGACACATCGATCGATCGATGTATACATCGAACCCTCACTTCGATGGATCGATGTATGACAGAGACAAATTCTGAAACTCACTATGAGACATCGATCTTGTAGAGAAAAAGGGGTTTGAGTGATTTTCAAATACATGATTTAAATGTGCTTAAAAACGTGTATAACATAAATGTGCATGATATATTGCATATAACTTGCCTTATATATTGCCATACTAACAAGCCATGAAGCTTTAAAGCTTACATCAAATGGCAAACATTTGTTGTGTTTATACTATTTTCAGGTGCCACCATTGATGAACTAAACTACTTTATTAAGTGAAGTACTTAGTTAATTAAACTAAGTAGTTCATTAAAGGAATCAACATTTGGGCAAGGCACAAAGGCAACAAGACTAAGAAAGGAAAGTCTTCTCCTCCTCTTCCCACACTCATATACACGGCCATATATATATATATATAGATATATATATTTTCAGATTTTTTGAAAAAGGCACATACACATGTATTTCAACGTACTACCGACACGTTATATATTTTACGTACGTACGTTAATGTCACACCACCATACTTAACTCATATTTATGAGTATATTCAGGTCTTATATCATATGATATAAGCCATGGTGATGACAAATTCAATACGACACATCAAAAGGTTCTAAACCAAAAATTGTCGTATCGGGCGAATACCGAAACTTTGTCAACGTGTCACGTACTTGCCATAAATAGATGGCCAGCCCCTACACTTCACAAATACTCATTATTTTCGTGCCTATGATGTTATTTCCATCCATAAAATCATTCCATGTTGGCACACACAAATCACCCCACATTAAGGCCAAATTGTGGAGATTCCAATTTCAATTTTGTCACATGTAAATGGCGCCACTTTAGACCAGTAAAGTGCTGAAAATTAAAGTTTATATTATGTATATTATGTGTAAAATAATATATATAACATGTGCAAAAATTTGGAATTTAATTAGAGAAAAATCGGGTAATCGATAAACATCGAAAATTCGGTTTTCTACGTACACAACACATGGAATATTTTTGGCACATCATACGACACGTATCTAGATACTTTTTACATATTTCATACATCTCAAAGTGTTATAGAAAATTAAATTAAGGGCTGATTGGAATATAACGTGTGTATTATTAAATGTGCACTATTTTACAAAGTTTGCAAAAATAAAATTCAACACATGCATATACATGTTATACACGCCTAATAAACTTGTTGGAGCCTATGTGGAGCCTTGTTGGCATATTGATTGGTCAAGAATCAAGCTTACAAGATTGGTGACCGAAAGAAAGAAGCTACAAAAGGTAATGTTTCAAACTTTATCTCATTTGTAACACATGCTGAAAATTTCAGCATGTGCACTATAGGGTGGCTGAATTTTCTTCTCCAAATTAGATATATTTTGTGTCTTGAAATATGTGATTGATTGAAGGAGAATTGGAAGTAATTTGAATTCATAAAGTGTGATATCTTGAATATCACACATGCTGAAAAACTTCAGCATGTGTGTGAATGCATCTAGGCGAATTCTTGGCCATATTAGTGTCCAAATTCATTTCCAAAAATGATGAGATTATTGTCTACTAATTGGTGATTTATTTCTAAGAGAAAAATCAAAGAAAATTGGAAATAATTTGAATAAAGGCACCATGTATCACATGCTGAAATTTCAGCATGTCAAGACTCAATTATGGCCGATTTCTTACCCATTTTTGTGAAGAAATTATCTTGCTTGATTTGAGTGATAATCTTATGAGTTATGTCAACTGTTTTATGTTGATTTTGGCACATGTTTTTAGTGGAATTCTCAGATTTTCCAAGTCATCAAATGATGACAACACTCAACCAATCAATGAGTGCCAAGTAAGCAAAAGTTAAATGATTATCCAATAAGGAGGTGCCAAGTAAGCAAGAGCATGTCACAATGATGCCACATATTCTCCCAAGGACTTAGAAGATAATTTTCAAGAGGAGAGGGACTCCAAGGGGGGACGGCCAAGGTTCTTAAAAAGGAAATGAAGAAGAGCAAAACAAAGACAAGAACAAGCATTACATTCTTGAAGATCAAAAACGCCTATAGCCTTCTTCTTTCTACACTTCTTTCTTTCCTTTTTCTAAAAGCCTATTGTACATATATTTATATTCTTGAATATTCTTATCTTAGACCACCACACATTCTATATCTTTGTAAAAGATTGATCAAGGTGTGATCAATCTTCAATCTTGCAAGGTGGTGGTGTTCGTGCGTAATTGTATTCATCATACAAGGTTTGTAAAGGGTTGGAGTTGGTGTGTAACTCCATCAACCCTATGGTAAGGTGTATTTGTGTTGTGTGATTAGTGTGAACCGAGGAAGGTGTTCCTCGAAGACTGGAGCAGGTTGTTTATAACCGAACCAGTATAAAATTCTCGGTGTCATTTATTTTCAGCACTTATATTCTGTTTCAGCACTGTTTACTCTTTTTGATTATGTTCGTAAAAACAGTAAACGTTTTTCAAAAATTACAAAACTTTCCATAATCATAGCCACACGTCTTAGGGTTAATCTGGCACAAGTTTCAACCCTTTTGGACAAGTATAAGTTGATCAAACATCCAAAGTTCTGAGACTAGTGCAGTCTGATTTTCAGACTTGCAAAGGTTGAGACTTTGAGTGTATTTGACTAACTTTCCGAAAGAATTTTTCAAAACTGTTTAAAACCTTTTAAATATAGCATATAAGTGGTTAGTGGTTAAAATTTCAGAGCAATTGGAGTTACGTACAAATAGGAATAAATTTTTCAAAACAGTCTACCGTTTCTGACAGATTCGCGCAATCTGACCACTAACAATTTTTGAAGGGATTAAAGGTTGAATTTAAATCTGAATTTTTAGGAGACACTCATAACATCTGAGGCTAAGTTCTCTCAAAATTTTAGAATTCTTGAAGACCTACAACCTAGTTTTAAAAACGTTTTAAAACTGGTCCTGAAAACAGAAACTGTTTTTAGAAGTTGAGTTCTTGGGTCAAAACAATTTTAAAAACCACACTTTCCGCATCAACTATTCAACCCCCCCCCCCTCTAGTGGTGCCTTGCAGATCCTACAGATCTATGAATCTGAGGCACTTCAATCGATCGATGTCTAGGGTTTTTAGAAATACTTTTCGAAAATGTGATAAAGTTGTTGTTTTCATTTGTACATGTTTTATTTATATTCATTATGTGATTATTATGTGATTTTGATAAATATAAATGTCTTATGACTTATGTGCCTCGGAAGTTTCTACAAGTTACCAAAAAGTGTAAAATTGGTATTTTGAATTTTGTAGGAACATGATATGGTGGAAATACTTCAAGGACTTATTCTCATCTTATTTATCAAGACAAAGGTGTTATTGTATCTATTTCTGACCATCCGGGTCATTTCTGGAGTTTTCTCTCACCAAGGGTATTTTGGTCATTTCACCCTTGAGGGTATTTTTGGTATTTTCACTCAAGGAATATCTTGTATATATATTCTTATCTTCATTCTGTAGTTGATTTATGATTATCTTGAAGATTATATGGTGGCTTTATATTATTGTTTTTAAATCATGATATTATCGACAGTAGCGGGATATGTGACGGGTTGTGATGTCACATTCTATTTCTTTCTTGAAGATCTTCTTCTATATGTTATTGGAGTATATTTCATCATTTTACAGAGAATTTAATGGTGTTAAAGGTGTGGAAATGATCACAACATACAAGAAAAAATATTGGAAATTTTGGTGTTACATGTTGACATAGTCTTGTTAACTATTATTTGTTGATTTCTTATTCAAAAATCTGAGTTGATATACATATATATGTGTTGAAAAATGTGTATATTCAGTTGGAGATGATGTTTTATTCATTTTATGACTTGGTGGCAAGTGGACCAACCAAAAACAAGGTAGTTGGCAAAATAGCCAACTTGGAATTTTTAAATTTAAAAGTAACGGCTAGTGTGGGCTGTTTTGGGGCTAATTTGGTCAAAAAATTCTGCATCCTCACATGACCTATTCTTGTGACAAGATGTTGAGGGTATAATGGAGGAATATGTCATCTTATCCTTGGGTATTATCTTCACATTTTCAAGAGAATTCCAAGTGTAAAATTTCGGCCATAATGGATTTCCACGGTGGACCAATTATATTGTTTCATTTTGCCAAGTGTACAAGGTGTTTATGTGGCCAACCAATGATGTGAAGACAACTAAGACTTGATGACGAAGATGATGACACATTGGAGGTCTTATCTTCAAGACTCATTTCACACTATAAATAGGAGGCAAAGGGTGAAGAAGAAGAACACACTTGAAGCTCACTTGAAAGTAATAGTTGATTTGTCTAGCTATCTTCTTCTTGTCATTCATGTTCCATTCTTTGTAGCCAAGGCGTTCTTGTTGTATTTTTTGGAGAGCTATAAGCCTCTTGAGCTTCATTTGTAAGATTGATTAGCCAAATCTATAAGGCTACATCAATAGGTGGTAGAGGTGTTGCAACTAAGTGTTGCATAGAAAGTGTTCATCCAAGTCTTGAATAGGGTTGGTGTTTAACCCAAGGATCAAGCTTGGTTCTTATTGTAATTTGGTTCATACCATAGTGAAATCCAAGGAAAGGTATTCCTTGGGACTGGAGTAGGTCACATTGACCAAACCAGGATAAATTCTCGGTGCTCTTATCTTGTTTCTACATTTCTGCATTCTGTCCTTTTTCACTGCAGTTTCACACAACTTCACACGTTTTGAAAAAATGGCTAAACACTTTTCAAACTTGTAATTTTAGGTGGATTTATACTTCAGACTGTTAATTTTTATTTCCAACAAGAATCACTTGATTTGAGCAAGGGAAAGTTAGTCTTTCAGTCTTTGCAAGATAATTGCTCCAATCTGGCTGCAATCTGATCAGTTTTGAGAAAACTTGAATTCTGTTTTACTAAAGAATTGTTTAAGGTCATGGACTTTTGGAAACATAAACTACACATCCTAAGGAGTGTTTTGACATACAGATCAACCTTTTTGGTTAAGTATTCAAAGAGAAACACATTTTTCAATTTCAGCCACATTCTGTCCAATTCTGTCTAGATTGACCATCTAAATCTTTTTGTTTGTTTTAAGGGTCAAACGATCTTATGTTTGTCTGATTTTTGGACAGAGTATTGTCAACACATTGAAGTTAAGTTTTGAAAATTTTCATAATTTTTGGAGTTGTGTACAAGGATTTTGGAATTTTTCAAAAATGGATTATGAATTTGAGGCAGTCCAGATTTTGTTTTCAAAGGGGATTTTTATCAAGGGTAGTAGTGTAATTTCCGCTAACCACTATTCACCCCCCTCTAGTGGTGCTTATTGTAGGTGCATGGTCCAACAATAAAGTGCTTCATCCTTTGAACTTTCTGAACAGAAAGTTTTGGTGAAAACATGAAGCACTTCATGTACTCTTGTTCTTGAGTGCAAAGTTACTTCAAGCGCTTTATCTATGCGTTTGATGTCTAATGAATTTTCATCTGCATGTAAAAATCTCTCTCTCTCTCTTGTGTCTTTTAGTTGACCTATGTGCATGACTTTTATAGCTCTATTCCAAATGCAAATCAAATGCAGTTGGGAAAATCTTTCCCTTTTGAGCTTAAAAGGCAAAGCTTCCACAAGAAGTTTTGACTTTATCCAAGAAGAGATTTCCAGGATGGTGATGTGTCAACAAGTGGGACAAAAATCTCAACCACTCTTCTCTCTCAACTCCAATGGCTGGCAGAGGCTTCTGTAAGGCTTGGAAGACTTCCATTCTGAAAGACAACTTTCTACCTCTAAGCTTTCAAGTCTTCCTTGTTATTTTTGCTCTCAAAATCATTGTAAAGATTACTTTTTTGTTGAGAGTGTGTGATTGTAAATAAGAGAAGTCTTCTTCGAAGTGAGGATTGTGAGAAGCATAGTCTAGATTGTTGGTCAAGAAGTAAACAGACTTCTTGTTGGGCAAAATCAAGCTTCCAAGAGCTAGTTGATGGTGTAGAGCTACATCAAATTCCATAGAAGGATTCTTTGGTGAAAAAAAGATCTTAAACAGGCTAGGCTTCGAAAGAGTTGAGTGTTCATTATTCTTGGGCTAAGTTTGTTAAACCTAGCTTGCTCACGTTAGTCACTACATTATCCTCACGCATCTTGCGGCAATAGTGGAAAAGTCCTTAACGAATCTTCTATAGAAACTAGTCAACCCATGAAAGCATCTCACCTCTCCAACAGTTGTGGGAATTGCTCATTCTAAAAT
The DNA here is from genome assembly GCA_036186865.1 of Eustoma russellianum. Classification (NCBI taxonomy): domain Eukaryota; kingdom Viridiplantae; phylum Streptophyta; class Magnoliopsida; order Gentianales; family Gentianaceae; genus Eustoma; species Eustoma russellianum. The sequence continues at coordinate 8,041,215 of AP025054.1, read as the reverse complement.
CGAGTTAACTTTATCTTGTTCCATTTCAATTCCATTTGCACTATCAACAAATCCTAGAAACACAACTTTTTCCATACAAAAAGAACATTTCTTGAAATTTGCATATAATTGTTCTTTCTTCAATGCTTCAAAAACGCTTCTTAGGTGGCCTATGTGTTCATGCAAAGTCTTAGAGTAAATCAAGATATCATCAAAGTACACAACAACAAATTTTCCACTGAATGCACGTAAGACTTTATTCATTAATCTCATATATGTACCAGGTGCATTAGTTAAGCCAAATGGCATGACTAACCACTCATACAATCCAAACTTAGTCTTAAACATTGTTTTCCATTCATCACCTTCTCTAATGTGTACTTGAAAGTAACTGCTTTTAAGATCAATCTTGGTAAAATACTTAGCACCGTGCAATTCATCAAGCTTATCATTAAATCTAGGAATAGGGTACCTGTATTTTACAGTTATCTTTTTGATGGCTCTATAATCAGTACACATTCTCCATGTACCATCTTTCTTTGGTACAACGATCACAGGAACAGCACAACGACTCATGATTTCCTTCACCTTTCCTTTGGCCAAGAGTTCTTCTACTTGGCATTGAATTTCCTTTGGTTCAGCAGGGTTTGCTCTATAAGCTGGCCTATTAGGCAGGATAGCACCAGGTTTGAAGTCTACTTGGGGCTCAATTCCTCTTAAAGGCGGCAAACCAAAAGGTTCTTCTTCAAGAAACAACCCTTAAAACTCATCAAAGAAGGATACAACTCCACTGGGCAAAGTTAAGGGTAAGTCACTCATAGAAAACAGAGACTCCTTAAACATCAAACATAGACAGTTTTCTTTAAGTTTAGCACATGTGAAACTTCACTTGGTTTGGCAAAGAAAGCAAATTTCTTTTGAGATTTGCCTTCATTAATGTTTACTATCTCTTTGCCTTTAGACTCATTTTTCTTTCTTTCACTCTTAATACACTCTAGAAATTTCTTTTCTGCCTCTTTCTCCTTATACCTTGTGTGGAGGTAATGCATGTAGCTTAAACAACAAATTATTAAACATGAAAGAATACCTATTCAAGTATCCATCATAGGTAACTTTCTTATCAAACTACCATGGTCTACTGAAAAGGATATGACTTGCATGCATAGGAGCTACATCACATAAGATATCATCTTTATACCCACCAATAGACAATAAGATCAAAACTTGTTTTCTAACACTCACTTCTCCACAATCATTCAACCAAGATAGTTTATAAGGGTGTGGGTGGTTAAGTAATGGCAAATCAAGTTTTCTAACGAGTTCAACACTTGCCACAGTAGTACTGGATTCAGAATCAGTAATCAAAGTACGAACTTTCTCTTTAACCATGTGTTCCTCTTCCTCATCATCAGAATAATATTCATTAGACTCTTCAATGAATATGATACGTTTATGGTTAGACATTGATTTGCAAAATGACATTTACCTAAACATTTAAAGCATTGAATGTCTCTAAATCTAGTAGTGGAATTAGCAATGTTACCTTCAACCTTGTTTTTCCCTTTGTCCAAGTTTTGTTGAGGTGGTTGAGTCGGTCTTTGATTTAGCTGAGCCTAGCCTTGGAACCCATAGCCTTGAGGTGCAATTGGCCTGAAACTTGTTTCTTGATTTGTCTAAGGCAACATTCTTGGATAAGATAAAGAATTAGCTCGAAAAAATAAACTATATGTAAAGGGTTTTACCTTGAGTTGTCTCTCAATCTTTTCAGCCTTATGAACCATGGAAGTCATATCAATATATGTGGTAAGTTTAACTCTGTTTGCAATTTCCTTGTTCAATCCAGCTAGGAATCTAGTCGTGGTAGCTTCCTTTGGTTCGTCAATGTTAGATCTTATAAATAAGATCTCTAACTCTTTGATATACTCATCTACACTACGACTTCCTTGAGTGAGTTTTTGCAAGTTTTCATAAATGGTTCTTTCATAGTCTTAAGGAATGAATTTTTTTCTCATCTCAATTTTCATTTCTTCCCAAGTAGAGATTGGTGCTTGTCTGGTTCTTCTCCTTACATTGTGTAATTGATCCCACCAAATTAAGGCATAATCTGCAAACTCTATAGCTACATAGTGTTGGACCGTGCACCTGCAATAAACACCACTAGAGGGGGTGAATAGTGGTTAGCAGAAATTACACTACAACCCATTGTTAAAATCCCCTTTGAAAACAGAATCTGAGACCACCTCAGATTCAGAACCTGTTTTTTTAAAAATTCACAAATAATTATACACAACTCCAAAAATTATGAAACTCTCCAGAATTAAATTTTAATGAGTTAAAAAGACTTTGTCCAAAAATCAGACAAACATAAAATCGTTTGACCCTTCAAACAAATAAAAAGATTCAGATGGTCAATCTGGACAGAATTGGACAGAATGTTTCTGATTTTGCAAATAGTGTTTCTCTTTGATTACTCAACCAAAAAGGTTGATCTTTATATCAAAACACTCCTTAGGATGTGTAGATGAAGTTTCCAAAAGGCTCTGACCTTAAACGATTCTTGAAAAATACAGAATTTAAGTTTTCTCAAAACTGGTCAGATTGCAGCCAGATTGGAGAAGTTATCTTGCAAAGACTGAAACACTAACTTTCTATTGCTCAAATCAAGTGATTCTTGTTTCAAATGAAAGCTAACAGTCTGAAATATAATTCCACCAAAAATTACGAATTTTAAAAATGTTTAGCTATTTTTTCAATTTGTGTGAAGTTGGGTGAAAACTACAGTCAAAAAGGGGTAGAAAACAGAAATAAAGAAACAAGAGAAGAACACCGAGGATTTATCCTGGTTCGGTCAATGAAACCTACTCCAGTCCCAAGGAACACCTTTTCTTGGATTTCACTATGAAATGAGCACCTTACAACAAGATTCAAGCTTGATCCTTGGGTTATACACCAACCCTACTCAAGACTAGGATAATCACCTTCTAAGCAACACTTAGTTGCAACACCTCTACCACCTATTGATGCAGCCTTACAAAGATGGCTAATCAATCTTACAAATGAAGCTCAAGAGGCTTGTAGCTCACCACAATACAACAAGAACACCTTTGCTACAATGAACAAAACAACAACAACAAGAAGATGAAGATGAAAGCTAGACAATTCAACAAATGCTTGTGAGGTTCAAGTGTGCTTCATCTTCTTCACCATTGCCTCTATTTATAGTGTGATTTGAGCCTTGAAGATAAGAATGCACATGTGTCACCATCTTCATCATCAATTCCAAATGTCTTCTCATCATTGGTTGGCTTTGTACACTTGGCAAAATAAAACACAATGATTGGTCCACCTTGGCAATGTCATGTTGGCCGATTTTTACACCTTCGCAAGTCATAATTATCCTTTGCAAAATGAAGATAATAAGAGGGATAATGCCACAAGAATACCTCAATTTCTAGTCTTGAAAATAGGCATGTGGGATTTGAAGAATTCAAAGTCAAATTTCAGCTCCAAGAAGGTGAAGTAGCCGTTGGCTACTCCTTTTTTTCCAACAAAAATAGTTTTGATTTTTCTAAATAAAATAAGAAAGGATAATACCACCAAATTATCCCCAACTTCAAGAACCATAATAGGACATGTGAAGGCTCCATTTGACTTCAAAAAATCTGTTGAAAATACCCAAGAAAGCCACATAGCCATTGGTTTCATTTGAAATTTCCAAGTTGGCAATTTTGCCAACTAGCTCCTTTTTGGTTGGTCAACTTGTCTCCAACTCATAAAATGAATAATGCATCACCTCCAACTGTAAACTCACGTTTTTCAACATATATATATGTGTAGAAACTCAGATTTTTGAAGAAGAAATAAATAGATAACAATTGACAAGATTATGTCAACGTGTAACACCTAAATTCCCTAATATTTCTTCTTATATGTTGAGATCATTTCCACACTTTTGACACCTTTAATATCTCTTAATAATGATGATAAATGTTCTCTTATAACATATATAAGAGAGTCTTCAAGAAAAAAATAGAATATGACATCTCAAATCCTCACATATCCAGCTATATTCAATAATATCATCGATTGAGAAAATAAGATAAGAAATCACCCAATAATCTTCAAGATAATAATAACTCAACTCCAGAATGAAGAAAATAATATGCTCAAGAGATTCCTTGAGTGAAAATACCAAAAATACCCTCGGGGTGAAATGACCAAAATACCCCTGGTATATGAAAACTCCATAAAAGACCCGGATGGTCATAAATACTCATGATATCACCTTTTTCATGATCAATAGGATGAGAATACATCCTTGAAATATTTTCATCATGTGATGTTCCTACAAAACTCAAAATACCAATTTTGCCTTTTTGGTAAGTTGTAGAAACTTCCAAGGCATGTTAGTCACAAGACAATAATAATCACCAAAAACACATGATAATCACATAATGAACATGTATAATTCATATACAAATGAAAACAATCATTTTAACGCATTTTAGAAAATTATTTCTAAAAACCCTAGACATCGATCGATCGAAGTGCCTCAGCTTCAGAGATCGATGTCTCACAGAAAGTTTCAGAGTTTGCCTCTGACCTACATCGATCGATCGAAGTGAGAGTTAGATGTACATCGATCGATCGATGTGTCTCAGGTTTAGAGATCGATGTCTCATAGAAAGGTCTTAAACTTTTCTGCCCTACATAGATCGATCGATGTGAGAGATCTATGTACATAGATCGATCGATGTGCAACAACCTGAGAGATCGATGTCAAATTTTTCAAATTTTCAACTTTTAATCACTTATAACACCATGTGTGACATTTTTAAGTATTCATCACTTAAAATTATGACTTTGAAAATTATCCAAACATATTTCTCAACATTCTCCCCCTTTTGGATGATTTTCAAAATAACCTAACATGATTTTAATGTTACAGCTTATAACCAAAAATTTCACCAAATGTTTTCAACTTTTAAATAGTATGCTGCTCCCCCTCAACTCATACTCTCCCCCTTAACCTATGCTCCAAAATTTATACCAATTAAAACTTAGCAAATGATTCATCATGAATTACCAACTAAAATCATGTTCTTATTCTATCTCCCCCTTTATTTTGCAAATCATGCAAAAGATAGAACTACGCAATGGTATCGTAAGTCATCATACCTAACTTGGCTCGTAAGTTTTCAAAAGTGGCTTGATTAAGGGGTTTGGTGAAGATGTCAGCGATTTGGTGATCAGTTCTTATATGGTTTATCACTATATCCTCATTTTGAACATGATCGCGAAGAAAGTGGTATCGCACCTCAATGCGTTTGGCCTTAGAATGAAGCACCAGATTCCGGGAAAGATTGATTACACTTGTAATATCGCAGAAAATTGGAATCTTTTTCATTTTAATGCCAAAATCACTAAGTTGCTGTTTAAGCCAAAGTATTTGGGTAGTATATAAACTCAAAGCAATATACTCGCCTTCAGTGGTAGAAAGAGCTACACTAGCTTGCTTTTTAGAAAACCAAGAAATCAAGTTGGTTCCTATGAATTGACATGTACCGCTAGTGGATTTTCTATCTAATTTGCAACCACCATAATCAGCATCACTATATATGTGTAATTCCAACTTAGCGTTTCTATCATACCACAGTCATAAGTGAGGTGTATGCTTAAGATATCTAAAGATCTTTTTCACTGCATTGTAATGTGATACCATAGGACAAGATTGAAACTTAGCACACATACACACACTAAACATGATATCAGGTCTTGATGCTGATCCAATCATAGACCTATAGAGAGTGTCATCAAAAGGTTTACCATTTTCATCCTTATCAAGTTTGGTACTAACACTCATGGGGGTAGTTGTAGGATTCAAATATTCAAAGCCAAACTTCTTAATCATATCATTGACATACTTAAGTTGGCTAATATGAATTCCTTTAGGGGTTTGTTTGATTTGAAGTCCTAAGAAATAATTCAACTCTCCTACCATTGACATTTCAAACTCTGACTTCATACATTCTTCGAAGTCTTTTACTAAAGTAGGATTGGTTGAACCAAAGATTATATCATCTACGTATATTTGAACTATTAATAAATCATTACCTTGTCTTCTTAGGAATAATGTGTTGTCTATGGTTCCCCTTTGATAATTATTTTCAATAAGAAAGTTTGCAAATCTATCATACCAAGCTCTTGGAGCTTGTTTCCAACCATATAAAGCTTTCTTAAGCTTATAAACATGGTTAGGATTCTTTGGATCTTCGAATCCATGGGGTTGTTTGACAAACAACTCTTCTTGGATGTATCCATTCAAGAATGCACTCTTGACATCCATTTGGAAGAGCTTAATATTGCTTAGACTTGCAATCACAAGTAACAATCTAATTGCTTCTAGTCGTGCAACAGAAGCAAAGGTTTCTTCATAATTATATTCCTTCTTGTTGATTATAACCTTGTGCGACTAGTCTAGCCTTATTTCTTGTAAGGTTTCCTTGTTCGTCCATCTTATTCCTAAACACCCATTTCGTTCCTATCATTGACTTGTTTTCGGGTTTAGGTACTAAGTCCCACACATTGTTCCTTGTGAATTGATTTAATTCCTCATGCATAGCATCTATCCAAGATATATCACCTAAGGCTTCCTTTACGTTCTTAGGTTCTAATTGTGAGATTAAGCTATGTCCTTCAAGTTGACTTATATTTCTACGTGTTCTAACCCCAACACTTGGATCCCCAATGATTAATTCTCTAGGGTGCCACCAATTCCTAGATTGACTAGGTTTACCCTCATCTTGTTCAAATGCTTCATTAGTGTGAACGTTATCATATGTAATTGGATCATTAGTTGTATCATCTTCCAATTGCAAATTCTCTTGATTTATTTCATCTGAGGGTTCATGCATGTATTGTTCAGGGGGAGTTGGTTCTAGATGATCAAGTACAGGCTCAAGTAATATATCATCATCAAACATATTTTCAACATTTGTTTCTTGTTTATGTTGATGTTTATCACTGACTTCAAAGCATGCATTTTCATTGAATTTCGCATGTATGGATTCAATTATTTTTCTAGATGCAGGATTATAACACCTATACGCTCTTGAGTTAGTTGAATACCCAACAAATATGCATTCAATAGACTTTTGTTCAAATTTATCTAGATTATCCTTGGTGTTCAGCACAAAACATTTACATCCAAATACTTTAAGATAATCTATCTTAGGTTGTCTATTGTTTAGCAATTCATAAGGTGTTTTATTTAATTTCTTTCTAATAGTAAGCCTATTTATAATATAGCATGCACAACTAACAGCTTCAGCCCATAAATACTTAGGTAATTTATTTTCGCAAAGCATTGTCCTAGCAACTTCTTGAATCGTTCTATTTTTACGTGCAAAAACTCCATTAAGTTGTGGTGTTCTAGGTGGTGAGAATTCATGTTTAATTCCATAAAGTTCACAAAATTTGATTACGTCTTTATTTTTAAATTCTCCACATCTATTACTCCTAATTCTTTTGACATTTTCTTCGTAAATGTTTTCAAATTGCTTGATAAGAGTTTCGATTGCTAATGGAGCATCGTCTTTGTGTATTAAGAACAATGTCCATGTGTAGCGTGAGTAATCATCTACTATGACACACACATAGTAGTGTCCACCTAGACTTCTTATCCTACTTGGACCAAATAAGTCTAAGTGGAGCAATTCTAGTACATGACTAGTACTCACTTCATGTTTCGGTTTTAAGGTTTCTTTAATGTGTTTTCCCTTAATATATGTTTCACACATTTGAAAATTATCTAAGTCTAACTTAGGCATTCCTCTAATTAAATTCTACTTAGACAATTTCTTAATAGTTGAAATTCCTATATGGCCTAATCTTCTATGCCATAAATTTACATCTAAGTCATGTGATATTAGACACTTAACCTTAGCATCTAACATGTTATCTAAGGTAAGGGTATAAATATTTCCATCTCTATTTCCTTTTAAAACCGTTTCTCCTTTTCATTTATTATATCATAAGAATTGGGAAGAAAGGAGACATTATAACTACAATCTATAAGTTGAGAAATACTAAGTAAATTATAAGATAGATTGCTTACTAATAACACATTTTGTATTTGAAATGTGTTAGGGTCCCTAATTGTTCCTTTTCCAACAACTTGTCCTTTGTTGTTGTCACCGAATGTCACCTTTCCACCATTAATATGTTCAAGTTCCGTGAATAGTTTGGGGTTTCCCGTCATATGCCTCGAACATCCACTATCTAAAAACCATTTGGTTTTCAGATTCTTTGACTTTGCCTCCTTCTTGCAATTCTTGTGTTTTTCCTACAATGGAGACAAAGTTTCAGGTACCCTTTATTTGGGTCCTTGAATGTTAGGGGCATTATTCTTGTTTAGATAACCCTTAGGTATCCAAACTTGAATATACCTTCTAGGCACATTTTTAGCATTGTTATAATTTTGAAAATAAGAAGAATTAGCATATACATGATTATTCCACATAAGTGAAGATGCATTGTTATACATGTTGTGCCATGGTTGATAATCATTATAGGATGGCCGAGATTTATGATGTGTATAAGCATGTGAATTTGTTTCTTATATGGCGCTATATAAGTGTGTTTGTAGGCATTTCTGTAAGACTTATAAGAGTGTTGCCTATACTTAGGTTCATAATAAGTTGTATGCATTTTATTCGGTCTAGTTGCATTTGTATACATGTAGGCATAATTTCTAGGTTGTCTAGATGCAAAGTTTGGCCTAGATGTATAGTTATGCGTGTGTGTTTTTATGGGTGCATGCTGCATCTTTATCTTTGAATAAATAGAAGAGGGAGTAGAAGAAGATTTAGCAGGCAAATTTGTTTTTATAACTTTATAAGGTTGTTTCGTAGTTGATGATACAAACTTAGTCTTTTTATCTAATTTGTCATCTTCTTCTTTATATCCCAATCCGTTTTTATCATTTCCATACTTTTGTGATGATATAAGTGTATCTAACATATTTGCACCAGATTTAAATTGTTCTATCATTTTTTCTAAGATAAATTTAGAAGACTTAAGTTGCACTATTTCATTTTCACAACTTTCTAACTTGGATTTTAACATTTTATTTTCCATTTGTAACTTTTGTTCATCTTTCCTATATGATTCAATTTTATTCTCTAAAGAATCAAGAGTATTAGAAGACTCTTGTTTAAGAGATTCTAATTGATCGAAAAATTCCAAGTTGGACGTCTTCAACTTGTCATTTTCTTCAACTAGTTTCTTCTTTTCTTTCGAGAGCCTCTTACAGTGAGCATGCATTCTTAAGAATTCTTCATACATTTCATCAAATGTCATGTCACTATCAGAATCACTATCAGAAGAAGAACATACCTCGTTTGATACGAAGCAGACTTGAGCTTCCTCAGTTTCGAATTCTGAGTCAGATGTGTCGCTCCATGTGCTCACCTTCATTGCTCGTTTCTCTTTTCTTGCCTTAGACTCCTTTTTCTTTGTCGTTTGAGCCTCCTTGTCCTTGGCTTGTTTATTATTGTTGTTATTTTTCTTCGTGGGACAGTCGTATGAAATATGTCCTTTTTGACCGCATTCATAACACTTTAATTCTTTATTATACCATTTGTTTATGTTATTCTTCCTAGGTTGAGAAGAAGAAGAAGAAGAAGAATTATGTTGTCTATTCCTATTTTGACGTTTGGAAAACTTTCTAAGTTTTCTAGCTATCAATATCAAGTCATCGTCTAATTCAGTATCACTATTACTATCGTCATTACTAGCATGTGTTTCAGTTGTTTTGAAAGCTGTCGACTTACCGGATGACTTAGACGATTCAGACTTTCGTTGGTTCAGTTTTACCTCATAGACTTTAAGAGACCCGATAAATTCATCCATTTTAGTGATTGACTTTGTCTCTTCGATTGAAGTCACTTTTGGATCTCATTCAGCAGGGAGGCTTCGTAGCACCTTTTGAACCTTTTCACTGTTCGAAAATGACTTCCCTAAAGCTTCAAGGGCATTGAAAATATTAGTAATCCTCAAATTCATAGATGTTACGGATTCGTTTGGAAACATTTTGAAAGTCTCTAATTCAGTCATAAGCATGTTTATTTTTGACTCTTTAACACCACTAGTACCTTCGTGCTTTAATACAAGTGATTTCCACATGTCGTGTGCGCTTGTGCAATTAGACACATATCCTGCTTCAGAAGTTGTAAGTCCATTCAAAAGTAATTACATAGCTTTAGCATTCATGGACATTTTCTTTTTATCATCCGATGACCATTCACTTTTATATTTTTCAACCTCTTGAGTTACTCCACTAACTTGTATAACTTTCATTGGAATGTACGACCCATCTTCAACTATAAACCATAAATCGATGTCTATAGCCATTAAGAATAGCCTTATTCTTAGTTTCCAATGAACAAAATTATTGCCATCAAAAAGAGGAGGGCGTTGTGTAGACATACCTTCCAACTCACCTTTGTGAGAAACAATAGCCATAGTATGTACCTTGGATTTGAGACAAGCAGTATATAATGAATCGTTGTTTCTTGGTCTTGTATTATTCGAACGGTGTTGAATCTTGCTCCTTTTGAGTGGTGTTGGTCTGGATCTGATACCAAATGTTGGACCGTGTACCTGCAATAAACACCACTAGAGGGGGGTCAATAGTGGTTAGCAGAAATTACACTATAACTCTTTGTTAAAATCCCCTTTGAAAACAGAATCTGAGACCACCTCAGATTCAGAACCTGTTTTTTTAAAAATTCACAAATATTTATACACAACTCCAAAAATTATGAAACTCTCCATAATTAAATTTAAATGAATTAACAAGACTTTGTCCAAAAATCAGACAAAAATAAAATCGTTTGGCCCTTCAAACAAATAAAAAGATTCAGATGGTCAATCTGGACAGAATTGGACAGAATGTTTCTGATTTTGCAAATAGTGTTTCTCTTTGATTACTCAACCAAAAAGGTTGATCTTTATATCAAAACACTCCTTAGGATGTTTAGATGAAGTTTACAAAAGGCTCTGACCTTAAACAATTCTTGAAAAATACAGAATTTAAGTTTTCTCAAAACTGGTCAGATTGCAGCTAGATTGGAGCAGTTATCTTGCAAAGACTGAAAGACTAACTTTCTCTTGCTCAAGTCAAGTGATTCTTGTTGCAAATGAAAGCTAACAGTCTGAAATATAACTCCACCAAAAATCACGAATTTTAAAAATGTTAAGCTATTTTTTCAAATTGTGTGAAGTTGGGTGAAAACTGCAGTAAAAAACGGGTAGAAAACATAAATAAAGAAACAAGAGAAGAACACTGAGGATTTATCCTGGTTCGGTCAATGTGACCTACTCCAGTCCCAAGGAACACCTTTCCTTGGATTTCACTATGAAATGAGCACCTTACAACAAGAGCTAAGCTTGATCCTTGGGTTATACACCAACTCTACTCAAGACTAGGATAATCACCTTCTAAGCAACACTTAGTTGCAACACCTCTACCACCTATTGATGTAGCCTTACAAAGATGGCTAATTAATCTTACAAATGAAGCTCAAGAGGCTTGTAGCTCACAAAAATACAACAAGAACACCTTTGCTACAATGAACAAAACAACAACAACAAGAAGATGAAGCTGAAAGCTAGACGATTCAACAAATGCTTGTGAGGTTCAAGTGTGCTTCATCTTCTTCACCATTGCCTCTATTTATAGTGTGATTTGAGCCTTGAAGATGAGAATGCACATGTGTCACAATCTTCATCATCAATTCCAAATGTCTTCTTATCATTGGTTGACTTTGTACACTTGGCAAAATAAAACACAATGATTGGTCCACCTTGGCAATGTCATGTTGGCCGATTTTTACACCTTCGCAAGTCATAATTATCCTTTGCAAAATGAAGATAATAAGAGGGATAATGCCACAAGAATACCTCAACTTCTAGTCTTGAAAATAGGCATGTGGGATTTGAAGAATTCAAAGTCAAATTTCAGCTCCAAGAAGGTGAAGTAGCCGTTGGCTACTCCTTTTTTTCCAACAAAAATAGTTTTGATTTTTCTTAATAAAATAAGAAAGGATAATACCACCAAATTATCCCCAACTTCAAGAACCATAATAGGACATGTGAAGGCTCCATTTGACTTCAAAAAATCTGTTGAAAATACCCACATAGCCATTGGTTTCATTTGAAATTTCCAAGTTGGCAATTTTGCCAACTAGCTCCTTTTTGGTTGGTCAACTTGTCTCCAACTCATAAAATGAATAATGCATCACCTCCAACTGTAAACTCACGTTTTTCAACATATATATATGTGTAGCAACTCAGATTTTTGAAGAAGAAATAAATAGATAACAATTGACAAGATTATGTCAACGTGTAACACCTAAATTCCCCAATATTTCTTCTTATATGTTGAGATCATTTCCACACTTTTGACACCTTTAATATCTCTGAATAATGATGATAAATGTTCTCTTATAACATATATAAGAGAGTCTTCAAGAAAAAAAATAGAATATGACATCTCAAATCGTCACATATCCAGCTATAGTCAATAATATCATCGATTGAGAAAATAAGATAAGAAATCACCCAATAATCTTCAAGATAATAATAACTCAACTCCAGAATGAAGAAAATAATATGCTCAAGAGATTTCTTGAGTGAAAATACCAAAAATATCCTCGGGGTGAAATGACCAAAATACCCCTGGTATATGAAAACTCCATAAATGACCCGGATGGTCATAAATACTCATGATATCACCTTTTTCATGATCAATAGGATGAGAATACATCCTTGAAATATTTTCATCATGTGATGTTCCTACAAAACTCAAAATACCAATTTTGCCCTTTTTGGTAAGTTGTAGAAACTTCCAAGGCATGTTAGTCACAAGACAATAATAATCACCAAAAACACATAATAATCACATAATGAACATATATAATTCATATACAAATGAAAACAATCATTTTAACGCATTTTAGAAAATTATTTCTAAAAACCCTAGACATCGATCGATCGAAGTGCCTCAGCTTCAGAGATCGATGTCTCACAGAAAGTTTCAGAGTTTGCCTCTGACCTACATCGATCGATCGAAGTGAGAGTTAGATGTACATCGATCGATCGATGTGTCTCAGGTTTAGAGATCGATGTCTCACAGAAAGGTCTTAAACTTTTCTGCCCTACATAGATCGATCGATGTGAGAGATCTATGTACATAGATCGATCGATGTGCAACAACCTGAGAGATCGATGTCAAATTTTTTAAATTTTCAACTTTTAATCACTTATAACACCATGTGTGACATTTTTAAGTATTCATCACTTAAAATTATGACTTTGAAAATTATCCAAACATATTTCTCAACACATAGCACACTTTAGTCAAATCAGTATAATTTTTACAATAGTAGTTGAGATCTACCTTTTTCTCCCATTCAATATATGCCTCAGCATCACTCTTTCCATAGAATGTGGGGATGTTCACTTTTATTTTGATGAATTCATCTTCTTGTGAGTTATTCTTTTGATTTCCAAGGTTTTGGAATTGGTTGTACTTTTTCTCAATGTTATAGTATTCAAACCTTTGGTTTGGTTCTTCTTCTCTTTCATCAAAGGTCCTCATAGGTATGAAATCCTTGTTAAGCCCTCTTCCTCTGCCTCTTCCTCTTCCTCTTCCTCTTTCCGAAGCAAAAGACCCATGGCTTTTCAAGCCTATGTTCTGCTACATGTGATGTTTGTCTTTCATGTAAGGATTTTCTAGATGATATTGTGTCTATTTTTCTAGGCCCTCTACACGGCTACTCATCAATTTTATTTCCTACAACATCTTTTGCTTTAATTTTGCTAAATCGTCCACATTTGTGTCCAATCTTTCTCCTTCATTGTTAAGGCCCATGGTACTCTTAGGTGTTTTATCCATGGTACAATTACCTGAAATTGAAGAAGAAAAATAAAGAAAAAGGAAAACTAACACAAAGACAAAAGAAACTTGATTATGTTAGTGGAAAACAAAAAAATACGTGTTTGTTCCTCTCTCTCTCCCTCTTTTTGTAGTCCACACAATCTTGTGTCTCCCTGAAGAATCTGAGGCTAGAACAATTCAAAGCAAACTTTCCAAGTGAGTATCAATTCCGATAACTTCAATCATGTAAAATAAACTTTCTTCACAAGTCTTCCACCAATATACTCACAATTCCAATGTTATAAACAACAAACTTGGATTGTACTAAGATTCAAAGAGAATCGAAACCAAATTTGATGTAATAGGCTGAGCCAAAGAAATGCTAAGGGGTTGCTTTGGGCAATCCTTAACTTAATCTTAGGCTTTATGCAAGTTAGATGCAAGTCTGAATGAACTAGAATCACTCAAGTGTTCAAAAGTGAAAACAAATGTGTACTTCGGTTTATGAAGGAAACAAGACCAGTTCTTTTGCTCTTTGCACTTTCAATTGTTTTGTGCAAACTTTTCTTTGAAAATAAGCTTCTCTTTCTTTCTTTTTCTTTTTCCTTGTTCAAAGCTAAGCAAGGTGTATATACCCTGGTAAAATTGATTGGTAAGGCTTTGTGTGTTTGTTTTGGATGGATATGTTGACGTTTCTATGTGTAGTAGGCTGTCAAGTTGTTCAAGATAAACAAATTGATTTTCTTTCTTGCCGAGCCTACCAAATCAGATTTTGAACACAATAAAATGCAACTAAACTCACCACACAGTACAACTAAACAAACACAAAATCTAAAACAAATTAAGAGCTTCGATAACAACAAGAATATAAGAAAGGCCAAGGTAGATATATAAGCAATAGACTGAATATAAGTAATGCGGAAAAGATTCAAAACAAAGAACTTAAAGTCCAAGAAAGTGTCTAAACACAAAGAAATTGAAATCCAACTGAATTAAATAAACAAACCACAAATCATCACAAACAAATAATCTTTAAGTGTTTTATGAGATGTTTGTCCTTAGTCCTTTCCAATTTCATATAGGTCCAGCGTTATGGTAATTTTCCAGAGTCCAATCTAGCCTTTCCAATTTCATATAGGTCTAGCATTACGGTAATTTTCCAGAGTCCAAACCTACCGTATATCATCAAATGATACGGAAAGCTTTTACATCGATTTGTTTGAGTTTTTTTTGCTTGTTGAACATGAAGAAACAAAGGAAATTGATAAACAACAGGATGACACTTTTTTTTGGATATACAAAAAATGAACTAGAAAACACACGGATAAACTGTTTTGGTTTTGGCTTTTTTTGTTTCTGAATTGTACAATTCAAAACAAGAAGAAGACACTAAACCAAATAGAATTCAACCTTCTAAGAAGATGGTCGGGTGGTAGATGAAGAGAAGAATGAAATCAAAGAAAAATTGACACAAAGTAAACGATAAGTTGACTTAAAGAAAAAACTTCGCTTTGATACTACCTTGATACGTGAAAGAATGGGCCTTTCTGTTGGACCGTACGCCTGCAGTAAACACCACTAGAGGGGATGAATAGTGGTTAGCAGAAATTACACTACTACGCTTGTTTAAAATCCCCTTTCAAACAGAATCTGAGACCTTCTTAAATTGAGTACCCGTATTTGAAAAATTCAAAACTCAGTGTACACAACTCCAAAAATTATAAAAATTTTAAGAAAATTAACTTCAATGTCTTGACTAGACTCTGTCCAAACAGGAGACAAAAATAAGATTGTTTGACTCTTAGACCAAATAAAATGGTTCAGATGGTCAATCTGGATAGAATTGGACAGAATAGTGTTGAACTTTGAAAATGTGTCTCTCTTTAAATACTCAACCAAAAAGAATGATCTTTATGTCAAAACACTCCTTAGGATGTTTAGTGTATGTTTCCAAAAGGCCCTGACCTTAACCTATCCTTGATGAAAACAAAATTCAAGTTTTATTGAAACTGGTCAGGTTGCAGCCAGATTGGAGCAGTTATCTTGCAATGACTGAAAGACTAACTTTCTTTTGCTTAAATCAAGTGATGCTTGTTGAAATGAAAGCAAACAGTATGAAGTATAACTCCACCAAAAATCATGAATTTTTAAAGATGTGTGAAGTTGGGTGAAAAATGTTGTGAAAAAGGATAGAAAACCAGAAAAGTAAAAAGAAGACAAGAACATAAAAGATTTATACCGGTTCGGTCAATGTGACATACTCCAGTCCCAAGGAACACTTTTCTTTGGATTTCAATATGAAATAATCATAAATACAACAAGAACCAAGCTTGATCCTTGGGTTAAACACCAATCCTATTCAAGACTTCGATGAACACCTCTATGCAATTCTTGGTTGCAAAACCTTTATCACCTATTGATGTAGCCTTATAGATTTGGCTAATCAATCTTACAAAACACCAAGAGAGGTGTGTAGCTCTACAACAAATATCACAAGAACACCTTGGATACACAAAAAATGAAACAAGAATGAAGAGAAGAAGATAGCAAGACAACAAGCTTCAACTTTAGCTTTCAAGTGTGTGTTCTTCTTCTTCACATTTGCCTCCTATTTATAGTGTGAAATAGGCCTTGAAGATAAGACCTCCAATGTGTCACCATCTTTATCATCAAGTCTTAGTTGTCTTCACATCATTGGTTGGCCACATAATCACCTTGTACACTTGGCAACATCAAGCAAAATAATTGGTCCACTTAGGAACCCCATTTGGCCGAAATTTTGTCTTCAAAAATAACAAGAAAAATGTGAAGATAATACCCAAGGGTAAGATGGCATATTCCTCCATTAAACCTTCAACTTCTTGGCAAGATAATAGGTCATGTGATGCTGTAGAATTTTTGACCTAATCAGCCCCAAAAACAGCCTTGTAGTCGTTGGCTACATTTCAAATATTTCCAAGTGGTCAATTTTGCCAACTAGCTTGTATTTGGTTGGTCCACTTGTCACCAAGTCATAAAATGAATAAACCATCATTTCCACCTATTTATACACTTTTGGAGGGATGTATATATGAATATCAACTCAGGTTTTTGGAAAAGAAATCAACAAATAATAGTTGACAAGATTATGTCAACATATAATATCGAAATTCCCAAAATTTCTCCTTATATTGTGATGAATTCCACACCATTAATACCTTTAAAATCTCTGCAAGATGATGAATAAGACTCTCTAATAACATATATAAGAAGGTCTCATATATCCCGCTATTGTCGATAAAATTATCAACTGAGAGAATATAATAGAAAACAAGCAAATAATCTTCAAGAATATAATAAATGAACTCCTAAATGAAGATAATAATATACTCAAGAGATTCCTTGAGCAAAAATACCGAAACTGTCCTTGGGGGTAAAGTTATCAAAATACCTCTAGTGAGAGAAAACTCCAGTAATGAACTAAGTGGTCAAAAATAGATATAATAACACCTTTGTGATGATAAATAAGAGATCAATGTGTCCTTGAAACATTTTCACCATGCCAAATACCTACACAAACTCAAAATGCCAATTTTGTCCTTTTTGGTGAGTTGTAGAAACTTCCAAGGCACATTAGTCACAAGACATTTATAATCATCAAAAACACATAATAACAACATGATTGACATATATAATTCATGTAAAAATGAAAACAACCATTTTATCACATTTTAGGAAAATATTTCTAAAAACCTTATACATCGATCGATCGAAGTGCCTCTGATTCAGATATCGATGTCTCAAAGTGAGTTTCAGAGTGTGTCTCTGACCTACATCGATCGATCGAAGTGAGGGTTCGATGTACATCGATCGATTGATGTGTCTCATGTTTAGAAATCGATGTCTCACAGTAAGGTCTTGGTTTTTCTCTGCCTTACATGGATCGATCGATATGAGGGATCGAAGTACATCGATCGATCGAAGTGCAATAACCTGAGAGATTGATGTAATTTTCATCCCTTTTTCAACTTTTAATCATTTATAACATTATATGTGACATTTTTGAGTATCCACCACATAAAATCATGACCTTGAAAATTATCCAAACATATTTCTCAACATTCTCCCCGTTTTGGATGATTTTTAAAATAACCCTACATGATTTTAATGCCGCAACTCTTTACCAATTGTTTACTCTACCAATTTTATACCAATTGAATGTTTTGAAAACTTCACCATCTATAACAATTGTTTTCAAACTCTCAAAAATCTTTAGATATATGTGTTTATCATATGTGCTCCCCTTCAACTTATATTCTCCCCCTTAACCTATGCTCCAAGCCAAATTAACACCAATTGAAACTTAACTTCTTATTCATGACTGTTATTCAACTCAAATCACGACTTAACAAACTAAAATCATGTTCTTATTCTATCTCTCCCTCTTTATTTTGCAAATCATGCAAAAGATAGAATTATGCGATTGTATCGTAAGTCATCATTCCTAACTTGGCTCGTAAGTTTTCAAAAGTGGCTTGATTTAGGGGTTTAGTGAAAATATCAACAACCTGATGACCAGTTCTTACATGATCTATGGTTATGTCCTCATTTTGAACATGATCTCGAAGGAAGTGGTATCTTACCTCAATGTGTTTGGCCTTAGAATGAAGTACCGAATTCCGAGAAAGATTGAATGCACTTGTGAAGTTGCAGAAAATTGTAATCTTATTCATTTTAATGCAAAAATCACTAAGTTGTTGTTTAAGCCAAAGTATTTGGATAGTGCATAAACTCAAGGCTATATACTTAGCTTCAGTGGTAGAGAATGCTACACTAGCTTGCTTTTTAGAAAACCAAGAGATCAAGTTGGTTCCTATGAATTGACATGTGCCGCCAGTGAATTTTCTATCTAACTTGCAACCACCATAATCAGCATCACTATAAGCATATAGTTCCAACTTAGTGTTTCTATCATGCCAAAGTACTAAGTGAGGTGTGTATTTAAGATATATAAATATAACTGTGATCCAATCATAGACCTATAAAGAGTGCCATCAAAAGGTTTAATATTTTCGTTTTTGCCTAGTTTGGTGCTAACGCTCATAGGAGTAGGGGTTGGTTTCAACTCTTCAAAGCCAAACTTCTTAATCATATTATTGACATACTTAAGTTGGCTAATGTGAATTCCTTGAGGGGTTTGTTTTATTTGAAGCCCTAAGAAGTAATTTAATTCTCCAACCATTAACATTTCAAATTCAGACTTCATACACTCTTCGAAGTCTTTTACTAAGGTAGGATTAGTTGAACCAAAGATAATATCGTCTACATATATTTGAACTGTTAATAAGTCATTATTTTTCTTTTTAGGAATAATTTGTTGTCTATGGACCCCCTTTGATAATTGTTTGCAATAAGAAAGTTTGCAAATCTATCATACCAAGCTCTTGGAGCTTGTTTCAAACCATATAGTGTTTTCTTAAACTTGTATACATGGTTAGGATTCTTTGGATCTTCGAATCCAGGGGGTTGTTTGACAAATAATTCTTCTTGGATGTATCCATTCAAGAACGCACTCTTGACATCCATTTGGAAGAGTTTTATGTTACTTAAACTTTCAATAGCAAGTAATAATCTAATTGCTTCTAGTCCTGCAATGAGTGCAAAGGTTTCTTCATAATCTATTCCTTCTTTTTTATTATAACCTTGTGGGACTAACCTAGCCTTATTTCGTGTGATGTTTCCTTGTTCATCTATTTTGTTTCTAAATACACATTTTGTCTTTATAATGGATTTAGTACTAAGTCCCACACGTTGTTCCTAGTGATTTGGTTTAACTCCTCATGCATGGAATCTATCCATGATATATCACCTAAGGTTTCCTTAACATTCTTAGGTTCTAAGTGTGAAATTAAGTTATGTCCTTATGTTTCTACGTGTTCTAACCACAATACATGGATCCCCAATGATTAACTCTTTAGGGTGTTTATGTTTTATCTTTTATAAGCCACCAATTCCTAGGTTG
The DNA here is from genome assembly GCA_036186865.1 of Eustoma russellianum. Classification (NCBI taxonomy): domain Eukaryota; kingdom Viridiplantae; phylum Streptophyta; class Magnoliopsida; order Gentianales; family Gentianaceae; genus Eustoma; species Eustoma russellianum. Next base: position 8,021,293 of record AP025054.1, on the reverse strand, counting down.
ACTAGGTTCACCCTCATCTTGTTCAAATGTTTCATTAGTGTGAACATTATCGTATACAATTAGATCATCTTGCAAGTTAGTTGTACTATCTTCCAATTGAAAAATTTCTTCATGTATTTCATCTAACGGTTCATGTATGTCTTGTTTAGGGAGAGTTGGTTCTAGATGATCATGAACATGCTCAAGTAATATATCATCATCATCAAACATATTTTCAACATTATTCTCATGTTTATATTGAGTTTTATCACTAACTTCAAAACATGCATTCTCATTGAATTTCACATGTATGGATTCAATTATCTTTCTAGATGCAGGATTATAACACCTATATGCTCTAGAATTAGTTGAATAACCAACAAATATACATTCAATAGACTTTTGTTCAAATTTGTCTAGATTATCCTTAGTGTTCAACACAAAACACTTACAACCAAAAACTCTAAGAAAATATACGTTAGGTAGTCTATTATTTAATAATTCATAAGGTGATTTGTTTAACTTCTTTCTAATTGAAAGTCTATTTATAATATAACAAGCACAACTTACATCTTCCACCCATAAATGTTTTGGTACTTTATTTTCACAAACATTGTCCTAGCAATTTCTTGAATTGTTCTATTTTTATGTTCAGCAACTCTATTAGGCTGTGGTGTTTTAGGTGGTGAGAATTCATTTTTAATTCCATGTAATTCACAAAACTTGATTACATCTTTGTTTTTAAATTCTCCACCTCTATCACTTCTAAATCTTTTAACATTTTTCGTAAAGATTTTCGAGTTGCTTGATAAGAGTTTCGATTGTCAATGGAGCATCGTCTTTGTGTGTTAAGAACAATGTCTATGTGTATCATGAGTAATCATCTACTATAATACACACATAGTAGTGTCCGCCTAGAGTTCTTGTCCTACTAAGTCCAAATAAGTCTAAGTGAAGCAATTCTTGTATATGACTAGTATTTACTTCATGTTTTGGTTTAACGTTTTTTTAATATGTTTTCTTTTAATACACGTTTCACAAATTTAAAAATTATATAAGTCTTACTTAGGCATACCTCTAATTAGGTTTTTCTTAGATAACGTTTCTATGGTTGAAATCCCTATATGACATAATCGCTTATGCCATAAATTCACATCTAGGTCATGTGATACTAAACATTTAATCCTAGCATCTAACATGTTATTTAGTGATATTGTGTAAATGTTACCATCTCTATTTTCTTTTAATACAATTTCTCCTTTTTCATTAGTTATATCACAAAAATCAGGGAGAAAAGAAACATGATAACCGGAATCTATAAGTTGCGACATACTTAATAAATTGTAAGAAAGATTACTTACTAACAACACATTTTGTATTTGAAATGTGTTAGGGTCCCCAATTTTTCCTTTTCCAATAACCTTTCCTTTGTTATTGTCACCGAATGTTACTTTTCCTCCATTTTCAATATGCTCAAGTTCGGTGAATAGTTTGGGGTTGCCTCTCATATGCCTTGAACATCTGCTATCTAAAAACCATTTGGTTTTTAGATTTCTTGGCTTTGTCTCCTGTTTGCCTTCTTTATGATTTACCTACAAAGGAGACAAAGTTTTAGGTACCCTTTACTTGTGTCCTTGAATGTTAAGAGCACCATCCTTGTTTATATACCCTTTGGGTATCCAAACTTGGATGTACCTTTCGGACACATATTTGGCATTTTTATAGTTGAAAGAATAAAGAGGATTTAACGTACTTGACCATTCCAATTAAATGAAGGTGTATGCATATAATTGTTATATCTTTGTCTATAAGTACTGTGTTGTGGCCGATTTTGATAGCTAAAATAAGGCATATGATTTTGTTTCCTATGTGGTGCTATGTATGTGTGTTCATATGCATTTCTATAAGTCTTATATGAATGTTTGCCTATACTTAGGTCTATATGCATTATAATGAGTTGGTTGCAGTTTATTTTTAGTCACATTTGTATACATATAGGCATAATTTCTAGGTTGTCTAGATGCAAAGTTTTGCTGAGTTGCTTTTGCAGGTTTATGCTGCATCTTGGAATAAGTAGAAGAAGGAGTAGCAGGCAAAGTTAAATTTATTTTAGTTTCCTTATAAGGTTGTTTAGTATTTGATTAAACAAACTTAGTTTTTTTATCTACTTTGACATTTTCTTATTTATATCCTAATCCAGTTTTATCGTTTCCATATTTTTGTGACGATATAAGTGTATCTAGCATGTTGGTTCCAGACATAAATTGTTCTAACATTTTTTTTGTCTTGTTTTGATGCTTTAAGTTGATATATTTTATTGTCACAACTTTCTACCTTAGATTTTAACAGGCTATTTTCAGTTTGTAATATTTGTTCGTTTTTCCTATATGATTCAATTCTAATATTAAGAGAATCAAGAGTATTATTAGACTCTTGTTTAAAAGATTCTAATTGATCGGAAAATTCCATATTGGACGTCTCAACTTGTCATTTTCTTCAATTAGTTTCTTTTTCTCTTTTGATAATCGTTTACAGTGTGCATGCATTTTTAGAAATTCTTTGTACATCCCATCAAATGACATTTCACTATCAGAATCTATATCGGATTAAGAACTTACCTCGTTGGATACGAAGCAGACTTTAGCTTTCTCAGTGTCGGATTCTGACTCGAACGAGTTGCTCCACGTGCTCACCTTCATTGCTCGTTTGCCTCTTCTTGACTTGGACTCCTTTGCCTTAGGCTTTTGCGCCTCTTTTTCTTGTTTATTATTATTCTTCTTGTTATTTTTCTTTGTTGGACAATCATAAAAGATATGTCATTTTTGCTCACATTCATATCACTTTAATTCCATATTACACCACTTTTTATGTGAGTTATTTTTATTAGATTAAGAAGAAGAAGAAGAAGAAGAAGAAGACTGTTGTCTATTCCTATTAGGCCGTTTAAAAAACTTTCTAAGTTTTTTAGCCACTAAGATAAAGTCATCATCTAATTCACTGTCGCTATTATTTTCACTATTATTATGTGGCTCAATTGTTTTGAAAGCAATAGACTTACCGGTAGATTTTGATAACTCGGACTTCCATTGGTTTAGTTTTACCTCGTATACTCTAAGTGAGCCTATCAATTCATCTATTTTTGTGATTTATTTTGTTTCTTTAGTTGCCGTGACTTTAGGATCCCATTCAGCAGGAAGGCTTCGCAGCATCTTTTGAACCTTCTCGTTGTTGATAAACGATTTTCCTAAAGCTTCAAGTGCATTGAAAATGTTAGTAATCCTTAAATCCATAGATGTTATGGATTCGTTTGACAACATTTTGAAAGATTCAAGCTCAGACATAAGCATGTTTATTTTTGGCTCTTTTACACTGCTAGTATCTTCATGCTTTAATTCTAGTGATTTCCACATGTCGTGTGCACTTGTTCAATTTGACACACATCCTGCTTCAGAAGTTGTAAGTTCGTTTAACAGTAATTGCGTAACTTTAGCATTCATAGACATTTTCTTTTTATCTTCGGTTGACCATTCACTTTTATATTTTTCCACTTCTTGCGTTACAATGTTTACTTGTACAACTTTCATTGGAATATACGGCCCATCTTCAACTATAGACCATAAATCGATGTCTATATCCATTAGAATAGCCCCATTCTAAGTTTATAATGAACAAAATTATTTCCATCAAAAAGAGGAGGGCGTTGTGTAGACATACCATCCAACTCACCTTTGTGAGAAACAATAGCCATTTTATGTACCTTTGATTTGAGATAAGCAGGCTATAATGAATTGTTGTTTCTTGGCCTTGTCTTGTTCGTATGGTATTGAATCTTGCTTCTTTGAGTGGTATTAACACGGTTCTAATACCAAATGTTAGACTGTACACCTGCAGTAAACACCACTAGAGGGGGTGAATAGTGGTTAGCCGAAATTACACTACTAATCTTGTTTAAAATCCCCTTTCAAAACAGAATCTGAGACCTCCTCAGATTTAGTACCTGTTTGTGAAAAATTCAAAACTCAGTATACACAAGACCAAAAATTATGAAACTTTCCAGAAATTAACTTCAATGTCTTGACCAGGCTATGTCCAAAAATGAGACTAAACTAAGATTGTTTGACCCTTCAACCAAATAAAACGATTCAGATGGTCAATCTGGACTGAATAGGACATAATTGTGCTAAGCTTTGGAAACATGTTTCTCCTTAAATAATACACAAAAAAGGATGATCTTTATGTTAAAACACTCCTGACAATGTTTAGTTTATATTTCCAAAAGGCCTTGACCTTAACCTATCCTTGATGAAAACAGAATTCAAGTTTTCTTGAAACTAGTCAGATTGCAGCCAGATTGGAGCAGTTATCTTGCAATGACTAAAACACTAACTTTCCTTTGCTCAAATCAAGTGATACTTGTTGAAAATGAAAGCTAACAGTCTGAAGCATAACTCCACCAAAAATCACGAATTTGGAAAGTGTTTTGCTAATTTTTAAGAAGTGTGAAGTTAGATGAAAAATGCAGTGAAAACAGACATTAAAAATAGAAAAGTGAAAAGAAGACAAGTACACCAAAGATTTATCCTGGTTCAGTCAATGTGACCTACTTCAGTCCCAAGGAACACCTTTCTTTGTTCACTATGAAATAATCACAAATACAACAAGAACCAAGCTTGATTCTTGGGTTAAACACCAACCCTATTCAAGATATTGATGAACACCTCTATGCAACTCTTGGTTGCAACACCTTTATCACCTATTGATGTAGCCTTATAGATTTGGCTAATCAATCTTACAAAAACACCAAGAGAGGTGTGTAGCTCTACAACAAATATCACAAGAACACCTTGGATACAGAAAGAATGAAACAAGAATGAAGAGAAGAAGATAGCAAGACAATGAACTTCAACTTTAGCTTTCAAGTGTGTGTTCTTCTTCTTCACCTTTGCCTCCTATTTATAGTGTGAAATAGGTCTTGAAGATAAGACCTCCAATGTGTCACCATCTTTATCATCAAGTCTTAGTTGTCTTCACATCATTGGTTGATCACATAATCACCTTGTACACTTGGCATCATCATCATCATGATCATCATCATCATCATCATCCGTACCCAATATATCCCAACGATATCAAAAGCTATCGCAGAGTCTGGGGAGGGTAATTGGTAGGCAAACAATACCTTTGGCTGAAATTTTGTCTTCAAAAATGACATAGAAAATGTGAAGATAATACCAAAGGATAAGATGAAATATTCCTCCATTAAACCCTCAAATTGTTGGAAAGATAATAAGTCATATGAGGCTACAAAATGTTTGAGCAAATCAGCCCCAAAAACAGCCTTGTAGCCGTTGGCTACATTTCAAATATTACCAACTAGCTTGTATTTAGTTAGTCCACTTGTCACCAAGTCATAAAAATGAATACACCATCATTTCCACCTGTTTATACACGTTTGCAGGGCTGTATATATGAATATCAACTAAGATTTTTGGAAAAGAAATCAACAAACAATACTTGACAAGATTATGTCAACATATAATATCAAAATTCTCACAATTTCTCCTTATATGTTGTGATGAATTCCACACCATTAACACCCTTAAAATTTTTGCAAGATGATGAATAAGACTCTCCAATAACATATATGAGAAGGTTTCCAAGAAGAAATAGAATATGACATCGGATACCGTCACATATCCCGCTACCATCGACAAAATCATCAAATGAGAGAATATAATAGAAAACCTCAAATAATCTTCAAGAATATAATAAATGAACTCCAGAATGAAGATAATAATATACTCAAGAGATTCTTTGAGTAAAAATATCGAAACTGCCCTCGGGGGTAAAATGACTAAAATACCCCTGGTGAGAGAAAACTCTAGAAATGACCCCAATGGTCAAAAATAGATATAGTAACACCTTTGTGATGATAAATAAGAGATGAATGTGCCCTTGAAACATTTTTACTATGCCAAGTACCTACACAAACTCAAAATGCCAATTTTGCCTTTTTGGTAAGTTGTAGAAACTTCCAAGGCACATTAGTCATAAGACGTTTATAATCATCAAAAACACATAATAACATGATTAACATATATAAATCATGTAAAAATAAAAACAACCTTTTTATCACATTTTAGAAAAATATTTCTAAAAACCTTAGACATCGATTGATCGAAGTGCCTCTGATACAGAGATCGGTGTCTCACAGTGAGTTTCAGAGTTTGTCTGTGACCTACACCGATCGATCAAAGTGAGGATTCGATGTACATCGATCGATCGATGTGTCTCAGGTTTAGAGATAGATGTCTCACAGTAAGGTCTTGGTTTTTCTCTGCCTTACACGGATCGATCAATGTGAGGGATCGAAGTACATCGATCGATCGAAGTGCAATATTCTGAGATATCGATGTTATTTTTCTTCACTTTTGCAACTTTTAATCATTTATAACATTATATGACATTTTTTGAGTATCCACCACCTAAAATCATGACCTTGAAAATTATCCTAACATATTTCTCAACACTTTCTTTAACTCTAAAGCTTCTCCTCCAATATGGTTTAGGCACAATGAAGATAGCTTAACTTGCTTCCAAAAAAGTTGAAGAAAAACTTTTGAACATAAGTTCTCCAATGAGTTCTACATAACCCAAGTAAGATATCTCCCTCTTGGATATTTCCCTCCCTGGAATTGGACAACTCTCACAAGGATGTTCAAGCCTTGAAAGATTCTAGCATTGATTTTGAATATGGACCAAGAAAACACACAAGAATTACTCTTGAAGAAGAAGAAATTTTCATTGAAGGTGTGAGATTACAAGGCTTCTCTTATGTGCTTTTTATAGACAAAAAATAACACAAGACAACAAACTATCTTAGAAATTGAAATGATGATTCAAAAGACTACACACATCTAAAAACTATCCATGTAGGCTCCATAAAAACTAGTCTTGCCAGTCTTGAATGATGATTGAAAGGACTATACACTTTCAAATACTATTCATGTAGGCTCCATAAAAACTAGTCTTGCAAGTCTTGAATGATGATTTTCAAAGTAGGTCCCTCAAGTACTATTCATGGAAGACTTTAAGCATTTGTATTCTACTTGAAATCTTTCATAGATTGTGACTGATTTTTGGACACCTTCCAATTAGAACTACGCTTTGCCCTTTTTTAAAAAATTGTAGCCCATTGAATGTAGAAAATAACCATATGAAGTTCTTTTCACTTGGCCAAACCATTGAGGATATACATCAAAATTACTGAAGGTATGTCACAGAATTCGGTAGAAACAGTACTTCAACTATCATGCTCTTTTTGGCTATCAAGACGATCGATTTTGGAAACATACAAAACATGAAAGTTGTAGATTTGTGTCTCATATTTTCAAAGCATCTTGAAACTCCTAGTTTGGCCTTATGGTTGGAGAGATACGTCAATTCTACCAAAACTAATCCTACAGAAACTCACAATCCGAGATGGGCCTAAACTAATACAACATAAACATTTAAAAAGCGAAATAAAGAACACATTCTAACTTAATGATGTTTTACAATGGTTCTAAAAATTCTTATAAATCATGTTATAGGTTCAATAAGGTGAACCCGAAGTATAAATTCCTTTGGTTCATCTTGCACATGTTTAAATAGGAAGGCCCCTACTTCATGCATTAGTTTCTTAGTTTTACTTCTTGTTAAGGGTCCTTAATCTTGAATTTCTGTAACATTATGTGCATTCTCATTAGCTTGACATGGATGAGGGTTATGTACCTCATCAAGTATGCTTTGTGTCTACCACTCATTCTGTCTCGGCACCAATAAGGTTTACCTTGGAGAAGTTGACCGCTGCGATAATTTTCTTGTCCACATCATCCTCCACAAGGTTTGTTTGGTTGCTTGTTTGTCCTTTTCACTTATTGCAAAAGGCTGCTTTGTCTGTGGGTTTTCCCACACCAAACATACCCCTTTGGGCTTCTTTTGATTTTGTCCCAAAAAGTTGGTCTTACATTTGTCGTCTTTAGAGTTGTTTTGAACCTTTTGTCTCTTTGGATTATGTTCCAGTTTATTGGCCTTCATCTCCCTTTCATCACCACTTGCATATTCCATCCTATTAATATCCTCTGTACAAATGTGCTTAATTACACTGTCTGCAGAAAGTTTTTATCATCATGGTTGCCTCTCTTTTTATATTTTCTCCAAGAAGAAGCAAGTTTTTCAAGCAAAAATGCAGTTTGAAAGGCTTTTATCAGTCTTGATACTTCCTGTTCAAAATTGTCGACCAATTGCTGGAATTGATGGGTTTGATCATTGATAGGAATATGATCCATCATTTGAAACTTGAGAAACTAATCACCATATACTTGTGTTTGTTATATCTTCAGCACCATGTTTGCTTGGAGTGCCTTCCATATATCTATTGCCGATTTGAATTTGACGTAAATCTCAAACTATGAGTTGAAGAGGAAATGTAGGATTCGTCCTTTACATGTGGTGTTGTCAGCACACACTTGAAGGCTTATGATGCATCCATTGGTTTTTTTCTTTGTGAGAACATCCTTTTCTACCACTGTTTGAAGCACTTTCCATTAAATGAATCCAACTTGGATATATAAGGAACCGTGGATTGTTTAGCAGCCATATCAACCAAATCGCTTTAAAAGTTCTGGAAAATATAACTAAGTTATGAGAACAAACAGATACCAAACAAAAAACATGAAGCAAGTTTAATTACACTGCCTGTAGAAATCATCATGGTTGCCTCTCTTTTTATATTTTCTTTAAGAAGAAGAAAGTTTTTCAAGCAAAAAGGCAGTTTGAAAGATTTTTATCAGTCTTGATATCTTCTTGTTCAATATTGTCCACCAACTATTAGAATTGATGGAAATATGATCCATCATTTGAGACTTGAGAAACTCACTCACCATATACTTGCGTTTGTCGACTTCTTCAGCACCATGTGTACTTTGGAGTGCCTTCCATATATCTATTACCGGTTCGAATTTGAAGTAAATCTCAAAGTATGAGTTGGAAAGGAAATGGAGGATATGTCCTTTACATGTGGTGTTGTCAGAATCATACTTGAGGGCTTCTTCTGCACCTGTTGGTTTTTTCGTCGTGAGAAAATTTGATAGAGAGAACATCTCAAGGAAGAAAAGAACATTTTCTACCATTGTTTGTAGTACTTGCCATTAAATGACTCCAACCTAGACATATCATGAACCATAGATTGTTTAGTAGCCATATTGACAAAATTGCTTTAAGACTTTTGGAAAATATAACTAAGATATGAGAACAAACACAAACCAAACAAAAAACACGAATCAAATGATAGTCGAGATATAACAAATGTTGTTGTCCTTAAAGAAATTTTGTTTCCACTAATTGAGCAAGGTCGACTACAAGCAAATGCTTCCTAAGATATAATGGCATCTTCTTTTTGTTTGCTATAGGAGAAGAAGATTTAAATTGCTATATAGGAAGGAAATTATACAAAATATGTTTTGCACAAGTGTGTTTTCTGTCTTATTTTTCTTCTCTATTTATGGACCTCGACTCCTTGATACCTATGCAGAATTCATCTCCTAATAAAAGTTAATCGTTCAAATTTGAATGGAGGTATTTCAAATGGAAACCATGCACCAAATCATGAAAAGATAACAAGAATTCTGATGAATGGATGCTGGCCGAACGTTCGATATGCTTGCCGAATGTTCATCAACCCTCAAATTCAAGGTTCGATACACACTGGAATCACCAACCCTTTGCTGAATCTTAAAGCCTAAGGTTCTGTATGCTCGCCGAAGACAACTCCATAGTTGGAGGTTTTCGTAAAGACAACTCCATTCAATCTTATAACTTGATTTTATATCAAATTAGAGCATATTCAAAAACAATGTTACATTTCTTTTTTTCTAACATCCATGAACACTCAAGTGCGCAGATGCCTGAATCTTGCCGAGACGATTTACCAGTGGCTCAACCGTCATCCAGTGATCATATTGGGGTTCACCGTCTGCAGCGGCCCGTACTTATATTAAGACTGACTATGGACTATAACGCCACACCAGTAGCAAAAAGTTGGTAATCGCTCATACTGAAACTGCACTCTCCGAACATTGCCATCCACAAACAACCTTAAAGACCTCTTCAAAGGGAGCAAATTGTCCAAGGAACACTGATTGTAAGATACTCCTCATGCGAAATCCAACCCTGTCAACTCAAATGTCCAATTTAATTGCCAATAATTGTTGCTGTTTGGATGGTCATTTTGCTCAGTGGTAAATTAAAAACTGTCAAATTCAGCAATTCTGGATTCAACGTAATGCAGAAAACGAAAGAGAGAAAAATTGCTATGGAATGGAGGAAGAAAACAATTATTTCACTCAAAAAATCCAAGAAGGCTTCTTCAGCATATAAAGCCTTCGTACAACGAAGAAGAAGAAAAATACAGTAAAAAACAAAACTACCCTTACTAAAATAACTCTCTTTACTGAAACACAAAGGGAAAAAACGTCATTTTCCAGGTTTAAAACATTCTCGCCATCATGTCATCTTCTCCATCAAACTCCTTCTTCCTCCTACACATTTTATGCGTGAATTGCATCCGCAAATTCCGGATATCCCACGTGATTACCAGCCAAGACTCCCACAATATTGTCCAACCTTCTATCTTGCAATCCTGAGCCTCAATTCGTGAATTCAATCCAATGGCCTCTACTCAAGTTATGCCACACACTTCGGATTGTGCTTCTTCCACACTTGTGCTGCCTTCAACACCCCCCCCCCCCCCCTCAAACCTGACCTACTGAATATGTTGCATACTCCCATAGCTGAGGTCAGGTTATGCAACGATACTGAATCCAATGCCTTAGTAATGACATCAGCCAGCTGAGACTCAGATTTAACAGGCATAAGTCTAATTACTCCTTTCTGATACTTTTCTGTAACTATATGGCAATCAATTTCAATATGTTTGGTCCTCTCGTGAAACACGGGATTCTCTACCATGTATATATCACTCTTTTTATCACAAAACAATTCAACTGGACATGATTGATTGACTCCCAAATCTTCCAACAAATACAAAAGCCATTGGATCTCACAGGTTGCCATAGCCAATGCTCTGTACTCTGCCTCTGAAGAAGACTTTGACACTATGCCTTGCTTCTTAGCCTTCCAAGATACCAACGAATTCCCAAGAAACATCCAGTGCCCAGTCACAGACTTCCTAGTTTCAACACATCCACCCCAATAAGAATCAGCAAAGCCTTTCAGTTCCATCTTCCCATTACTAGGATAAAGCAACCCCTAACCTGCTGTGCCTTTTAAGTACCTTAACAGCCTGTGTGTTGATCTTAAATGCAATTCTGTGGGCTTGTCAAGAAATTGACTCAACTGCTGTACTGCAAAAGATATGTCCGGCCTTGTTATAGTGAGATACAACAACTTACCAATAAGCCTTCTATAGCTAGGCACGTCTGCTATTAAACTTGAATCACCATGTGCTAGCTTAATATTCTGCTCCATAGGTGTTTTCACCGGCTTTGCTCCTAAAAGTCCAGACTTATCTACCACCTCAAGAGCATACTTCCTTTGGCAAAGCATGATCCCCCCCTGTGACCGTGCCACTTCAATACCAAGAAAGTACTTCAAAGGACCTAAATCCTTAATTTGGAATGCCTGATGCAAAGAGTCTTTTAGAGCCTGAATTTGGGGAAGAGAAGCACTGGCTACAACAATGCCATCCACATAAATAAGGAGAACCAAAAAAGAGGTGGAAGTCTGCTGTATAAACATAGTATGATCATTTTTCGACTGAACACAGCCTTGACTAAGCAAGAAACTAGTTAGCTTGATATTCCATTCACGACTGGCTTGTTTCAGGCCATACAAGGACTTATGCAACTTACATACCATATTATCACCAGTAGCTGTGACACCTTCAGGCAACATCATATAAATATCTTGGCTAAGGTCACCATGTAAAAAAGCATTATTCACGTCCAAATGATGCACATGCCAATGTTTCATGGAAGATACAGCAAGGAGTAGTCTGACTGTGGTCAGTTTGGCAACAGGAGAGAATGTGTCAGTATAATCAATGCCAAGCTGCTGAGTAAACCCTTTGGCCACAAGTCTGGCCTTGTATCTCTCTACACTACCATCAGGGTTATACTTAACCTTGTATACTCACTTGCAACCAATAAGCCTTTTCCCTGGGGGCAAAGGGACAATGGACCAAGTATGATTAGCATCTAGCGCAGCCAACTCAAGTTGCATAGCATTCTGCCACAGAACAGAAGTGACTGTCTCTTGATAAGATGTTGGCTCCTGGTGCAAAATAATATTAAGAGCATATGACCTATACTCAGGAGCTAATGCATTGAATGACATGTAATGTTCAATTGGATATGCTAAAGAAGAGACAGATTGGGAGCTTGAACTAGAAATCAGACCACTCTTGTAAATAGCTGGGAGGATGTTTAGTTCTTGTGGATCTAGAACTCTCAGGTGCACTCATGGGAAGAGGAGGCAGATGTATTTCTAAACCAGTACACGGGTGGAATTCTTGTTGAAAAGAGATAGAAGGTGTAGATGCTGGTTGAGGAGAGGCAGACATAGGAGAAACACATGGTTGGAATTCAGATTGGTGTGAAGGAGATGAAAGGGAACAAGATTCATTAAGGTCAGTTGGTGAGACACCAGTGGTGTCTCTGGATAGCAAAGGAATATGAGGAAATAAACCTGAAGAAGGAAAAGAATGTGGATCAGACGTCTGATCAGAAACATCACACCCATTAGGATGTGACAGAGGAAGTGTACCCTTGTCTAATGGTTTGTCAAAAGCAAAAGGAAAAACATGTTCATGAAACTGAACATCTCTGGAAATAAAGACTTTCTTTGTCTCAAGGCTCAACAACAGATACCCTTTAGTATGATGTGGTATACCAAGAAATACAGCAGGAATGGCTCTGGGCTCAAATTTGGCTTTGTGTACAGAAGTGTTGCTAGCAAATGCTAAACAACCAAAAATTCTAAGGCCACTATATGAGGGTACGTTCTGAAACATGGTCTGATGAGGTGATTGATGGTGAAGCAGTGGTGCCCAAAGGGAGATTGGACTGAAATTTAAGTGACCTTGCAACATTAAGGATATGTTGGTGCTTACGTTCAACAATACCATTCTGTTGAGGTGTGTATACACAACTAGTTTGATGTATAATGCCCTTGGCCATAAAGAATGGGGTCATTTGAAATTATGGACCATTGTCTGTCCGTATACACTTGATGTTCTTATCAAACTGAGTCACAACATACTGATAGAAACTTTGAACAATGCTTCTGACTTCTGATTTTTGTTTCATAAGATATAGCCATGTGTATCTAGTATGATCATCAACAAAGGTAAGGAAATAACGGTGACCATGTATAGTAGGATGTTTATAAGGGCCCCAGATGTCAATGTGAATAATGTCAAAGGGAGATTTAGACAAAGACTTGGAAACAGGAAATGGAGTTCTTTTCATTTTGGCCAAAGGGCATACAGTACATTTGTTTGATACATCATTAGCACATACAGAATCATCAAATCTCTGCAATTCTCTTATTCTAGGAAACGAAGCATGACCTAATCTATAATGCCAAAGAAAGGAGTTATCTGAAAACTGATCAGCAACGAACATACAACTGGAAGAAGCAGCTTCTTTCTTAGAAACTCCATGAATGTAATACAATCCATTATGTAATTCAGCTGAACCAATCGTCTTCAGGGACATACATTCTTGAAGCACACAACAACTACCAAAGAACTGAACAGATAAGGAAGGAATAGACACTAACCTGCTAAGTGACATAAGATTGTAAGAAAACGATGAAACATAGAGCACATTGTGTATGGTCACGCAATAGTTTATAATGACAGATCCATTATGGCTGGCAGAAACTGAGAGATTATTAGGCAGCTTTATAGAGACACAATTAATAGGTTTGAAAGAATGAAATAAACTGAGATTACATGCAATGTGATCAGTAGCTCCTGAGTCTAGAATCCATATATTCATAGTATTAGAGTGACATTTACCTCCATCATTATTCAAAAGAGCAGACATCACTGCTCCCTGGCTTCCAGCAGTGGACATTCCCTGGGACTTCTTCTTGTCATCCGTGCTCAACATAGCCATCAATCTCTGGGTCTGCTCAAGAGTAAGCATAGGTGCCTGATATGACTTCTCACCTTGATTCACCGAAACATCCTCAACCTCTTCATTAACAACTTCAATTTGATTAGCTTGATTTTTAAATTTGAAGCCCGGTGGATATCCGTGCTTCTTATAGCACCTTTGCTCAACATGTCCAATCATTCCACAATGTGTACAGATTGGCCTCTTAGAGTTATCAGGGAAGAACCTACCACTTCCCCTTCTGAAACTATTACCTCCTCCTCTACCTCCATACGCACTAGAATTAGCAACTACAGCTTCAGAATTCTCAACCATAAGAGCAGTAGGATTGTTAGCGAAGTTTCCTTGTGACACCAAACCATTTATCTTCCTTTCATATTTCAAAGCCATAGCAAATACTACATCAATTTTAGGTAATGGTGTCATCACAAATACTTGTGATTTCATCACATCAAATTCTTCATTTAATCCTTTTAGAAACTTTATAACATAATCAGTTTCCACGAACTCATGCATGTTACCTCCTAGGTCACATCTACAACCACGACATGTACAAGTAGGAACAGGTCTCAATGCCATCATTTCTTCCCAAAGTACTTTAACTTTTGTAAAATAATCATTCACAGAATCGTTTTCCTGCTTAAGTGCATAGAAATTTTCCAACAAATCCGACAATCTAAATGCATCACCAGTGCCATACCTTCGCTTAAGGTCATTCGAAGCATCTACAGCACTATCATACCACATGACACTTTGCGCAATTGAAGGAATTACGCTATTCATGATCCAGGAATGTATCATAGAATTTACCTGCCTCCACACTGGATACTGTGGATCAGTGTGAGTTGGCTGCTGAATTGATCCATCTATGAATCCAATTTTGTTCTTGACAATGAGCGTCATCTGAAACATTCGGCTGCAAGAGTGGTAATTATGAGGATTCAATGGAGGTTGCACTAAAATGATAGCAGGACTATCATTTGGATAAAGGTAATAAGGATTGCTAACTGGACTCTCAGAAGGCTGAGATCCACTCGTTCTCTGAGTATTTGACGATGAAGCCATAAAAACAAACAGGTTATGAATTCTAAACTCACAGAACAAAGAATTGCATCAACAATCAACACATCAATGGAAAAACAGAATTGCTATCTCCAAGGCTCTGATACCATGCCAAATTCAGCAATTCTAGATTCAACGTAATGCAGAAAACGAAAGAGAAAAATTTCTATGGAATGGAGGAAGAAAACGGTTATTTCACTTAAAAAATCCAAGAAGGCTTCTTCAGCATATAAAGCCTTCGTACAACGAAGAAGAAGAAAAATACAGTAAAAAACAAAACTACCCTTACTAAAATAACTCTCTTTACTGAAACACAAAGGGCAAAAACGTCATTTTCCAGGTTTAAAACATTCCCGCCATCCTGTCATCTTCTCCATCGAACTCCTTCTTCCTCCTGCACATTTTCTGCGTGAATTGCATCCGCAAATTATGGATATCCCACGTGATCACCAGCCAAGACTCCCACAATATTGGCCAACCTTCTATCTTGCAATCCTGAGCCTCAATTCGTGAATTCAATCCAACGGCCTCTATTCAAGTTATGCCACACACTTCGGATTGTGCACTTTGACAAAAAAATTCTTAATATTAGATGTCAATCCGGAGATGAATTTCCATAGAAATCTCATCCTCCGGCAAAAGTACAACCTCTTCTTCATCGCCTCTTAAGTTTCAACTTCGACAATGCAACTCTAACTCTTCCGCCATGTTCTGTACATATATGGGATTAATGATTTAGTATGGTATGATTACAACTTCCAAAAGGACAAACGCTTCCTAGAGAAGATTTACATGCAAAAGCATGGAGTCAACATGCAGAACACAGGAGACACTCCTATCATACAGGAGAAATTTTTTTAAGAAGGCTTTCTTTTAACAAATTGTGCAGAAGGTGTACTCATGCATTTAAAGTTCCAATTGTAAAATGTTCTGCGTACTTTAGCATTGTGCACTTGGGCCAAAATTTTCTTTCTTGTATCTGGTGATTGGTGGGCTAACAAACATTTAATGTTGTGAACACTTTAAGAAAAAATCAAGAGCACTCTAACATTGTGCACTTTGACAAAAAAATTCTTAATATTAGATGGCGATTGGTGGGCCATCAAACATTTAATACTGTCAGCTATATAAGTTAAAAGTAAATCGAAAAAATACTTTTTACTTGTGCGTATGTATCAATAATTTGATACATCTTTAAAATTAATAATTTACTATCACTTTTGTACTGGCATATAATGTTTAATGATGTATCAAATAAGAGTATTAATATTATTTCTGGCACTTAACAAAGTTACTTATATGTATAAGATGGAATTAGGACCTTATCTTTCTTTTTTCTTTTTTTGGAAGCATAGGCTCATAACAAATGGCAGGCACAATAATTTAAAGTTTTAAACTTGGATTAAGGACAATAAAAGAATAAAAACGAAAGAAGGGACTCATAAGTCTTGACCCAGGCTGCTATTTAAGTTCAAAAGAACGACAATTTCAACAAGGGCTAGAACAAATAGTCTTTTAGAAGAGTTGTTAACGTCTCAACATGATAGTCATTATTGATATTATTATAATTATGATTATTTTTGCAAAAAGGATAAAAGCAGAGTAGTATGACTAGTTTGGGGAGGCTAATATAAAATTCACGTCCGCTCTAAATTAATAGAGATACTTTTATCCTATTTGATCTATGACAAGGACGATATTAAAAACATATCTATTACATGCATTCTAACCGCATTCCTCGTGGTTAAAAATTAGGGTATATATGAGAAAAGGGAAGCAATTCCACTTTTACAAGTCCCTATTTTATTGAAATTATTATTGAATCGGAAATAGCTTCAGGAGAAGCCAAAATGGAAATGGAAAAAAAAAAAGGGATGTAAGAGAATTTAGAGAGAGAAAGTCTCTAGAGAAATCCAGTCCCTAATTTTTCTCCCCTAACCTTCTTGGCATTGTATTGAATCCTCTTGTAAATATCCTCAAAGAAACTGTTGAATTTATGACTGGTGGTCAAGGTGTGCAAGGGTATAGCAAAGCACCCTTCTTTATTGCTGAAGAAGATGATGTCTGAGAAGCGAGGTTGCAAAGACAAGCAGGAAAATAGGAAGCAGATGGATGCAGATATGAGGAATCTTGAGGAAGGTAATGATAAACCAGAATTAATTGTCTGTTAGTCAATAACAGTCAACGGTACAACTCCTGTAGTTTAGCACCCAAGCATTTCTGTTCAGCCTTTACTACACTTCGCCTATGCCCCATGGCATCCTTTTTATTATCGAAGAATATACTACAAGGGTTGCACCTCGGCATCCAACTTCAACCTTAGCTTCAGCCTGTGTTACGCTTCAGATCACTTCGGTTAGGTTCAACACTGCACTTCGGCAAAGCTTGGTTTTGCACTTCGGCGAAGGGGTCAAGCACAACATTACATCATGGGACCTTCAAGCAGAAGTGCAATTCACAGAAAGTGTACACGTCTGCCTATTCAGCATGTACACGCCAAGGTCACTTCAGCCGACCTACTAGTCACATCAGCCGGTCTACCGGTCATATCAGCAGACCTACTGCATCGTAGGTCTTCTACCCCAAGCAAACGTCTCATCCGGTGTCAGAAGCCGAGGACAAGGGGAAAACTAATAAAAGCAAGCTAACGCAAACCAGAAAGGAGATCCGAAAACCATTTTTATATCTTCTGGAGCTAATACATTGAATCTTCTCCTCCTCCAAGAACTGTGAGAATTTTCTAACTCCACATACCAAATTGTATTCTCAGTGAGAAATGGCCCAAACTGACTTGAGTGTCGGAGGGTTTTACCCGGGGTCACACCCCGGGACCTCTGACTTGTGCTTTCTTGTGCAGGACTTCCAGGAAGCTATTCCAGTTATACTCTCAACAATCAGTTAACGACGTTTATTTGAGGTCATCATAGACCCTTGGTGAAGATCCGGCTTCATCAGGTAAGGAAGTGAATGCCAGAAAGATGAAAGAAGGAGGGACTTCGTCCTTAAATAACGTTTCTACGGATAGCAAAGTGGTGCAATATAAAAATATTGAAGACAGGAATCGGAAGGTACAACATGCAAGACCTTCTTGGGCCTCCCTATTCAGAGATAACAGGAATGAACGGACTGGAATCAAGCTTACTAAGACAGAGACTAATCAAAAGGGACCTATCTTTGAGGAAGAAGGCTTCAAAGAAGAAAAGGAGTGGGAACTATGCTTAATTGGATGTGTGGGAGGCTCTTTCCCAGGAATTTGGCCCCTCAAGCAGGTCTCAAGGAGGTAGAAAGGCAAGCATAGGCTTCAAATACATGACTCAGGATGTATAATCTTTCAATTTGAAAGAGATGAGGAGATGCTTGTGGTGCTCACGGAAGGACCATATTTTGTAAATATGAAACCATTAATGTTTAAGCGCATGCCCAAGTACTTTAGCTTTTGACACAAAGAAATGAATTTGGTCCTAATCTGGGTTAGGCTCAGCAATCTGCACTTAATACTTTGGAAAGAGAAGTTCCCGAATCGCATTGCCTCACATTTGGGCAACCCCATAATCACAGATCAGGTTATAGCCAAGAAAGATACATTTAATTATGCAAGAATTCTCATAAAGATTGATATCTCAAAGAGTTACCAAAAACAATAGACATAACATTGCCGGACATAGTGCATAAAAAAGAAATTCACTACGAAGGGGTTCCACTGCACTGTATATGGTAGAATTGGACATACCTCCAAGGGACATGAAATTTTTATCAAAGATGAAAAGCGGCGAAAAGACCCTGTAAGGAAAGGTGAGAAACGAAAGACAACTGGGGGCTCTATGAAGTTGCCTCCTTCTGCTGACCAGCAAAAGAGTAAGGGAGGGATGGTTCCTGATATTTCAGAACAAGAAGTTGGGCCCCTAGTAGAAAGACAGATAGAAGTCTACTTGCATGCACACAATTAGGAAAATATTGTTTTCTAGTGCTTATAAGGGCATTGGAGGTGAAAACTCACTGGTGATGCAGCAAGAAAATGAGACGTAGAATCAGAAAGCAGATGAGGCAGAAACTCAACTACAGGAAAGAATAGATCAGGAATTAGAGCAGACTGAAAACTTTGTCAAAGTCATTTCGGAGAAGGAAAAACGTAGAATGGCGAAGGCTCTGAGGGATCATCCCTCAAAGTTCAAGAATAAGGTACTGCCCCTAAATAGTGCCTTATGATCTTTTCCTTTTGGAATATAAGGGGGTTGACACCCCTCCCCCTAAACAAGGTGAAATTTATGATTTCACCAAGAAAAATGGAATAGATGTGATTGGTTCGTTAGAGACTAAGTTGTCTGGGAGGAATTTCCACACCTTGATTAGAAATTTCTTTGCAGAATGGAAATATATCACCAATTTTGAAGTGCATTCGGGGAGCAGAATTTTAGTTTTTTGGAATCCGACAACTTTCAAACTTGTTAATTTAGGTGTATATAATCAAGGAGTAAACTGTGAGATTACCTCCTTGGCAGATGGTATGCAATCCTTCGTCTATGGACATAATATAGTAGTGGAAAGAAGGAATATGTGGTTGGATCTAGAGCAATTTGTATGGGAAAATCCCTCCTATGGGCGGTCCTAGGAGATTTTAACACAGTCTTTTCAGAGGATGAAAAGGTTAATGGTAGAGAAGTCTCTTTGCATAAGTTGAGAGACCCGTTGGAATTTTGTATGAAATGCTTCATGGTTGAACTTTCTTACTCAAGATGCAAGTTCACATGGACAAATAAAGTTAAAAATTGACTAGATCATGCTTTGGTGAATGATGCATGGATAGACTGTTTCAACTCCTCCTCTGCGCACTTTCCAGTCTCTGGATGTATATCAGATCATTCACCCGGGATAGTATATACAGAAAGAGCAGATGCAAGGCCCAATGTATGCTTTAAGTTTTTTAACATGTGGACTAAGAACCCAGATTTTTTGGGTTTGGTGAATGAGGCTCGGGAAGAAATGTACCAGGGGAATAAAATGTATATTGTGTGCAGGAAATTGCAGTACCTCAAGGGAGGATTAAAGAAACTTAATGCAAAAGAGTTCAACCATATTTGAGAAAGAGTCATCAGATCCAAAGCACTTCTACAAACAAAATTTCAGAGAGATCATGACAATCAGCAACTCCATGAATCTCTTAGAGCTCAATGAATGACTACAAGTAGGTTGCTAAAATGGGAAAAAAGCTTTTACTCTCAAATGGAAAAGGGGCTGTTCATTAGGGTGAGTGACCGGAACACCAAATTCTTCTATTCTTGGGTTAAAAGAAGCAAAGATAAAGGAAAGATAATGTCTATTGAGAAAAATGATGATAGCTTCGCAACTACAAGATCTTCAATTGCTGAATAATTTCTCAACTTTTATCGAGGACTTTTGGGGGCTAAAGAAAGTTCCATGACTATTAATTTGAAGATCCTAAAACAAGGCCCCTTTTTGGATCATTATGTAGTGGATTTACTTACCTTGCCAATTGATGCCAAGGAGATAAGAAGAGCTATTTTCTCAATTGGCAAGGACAAATCTCCAGGGCCGGACAGTCATTCCTTCCACTTCTTTATCAAGGCATGGGAGATCATTAGGGAAGAGGTAATGGAAGCCATTTTGGAGTTTTTTGAAAATGGAAGGCTTCTCAAGCAACTCAATCATTCAATTATCACGTTGATACCCAAGGTGGAAAATGCTAAGAAAGTGGACGATTTTAGACCAATATCGTTATGCAATGTGATATATAAAGCAATATCAAAAATCCTTGCATCGAGACTATCACTTGTCATGGCAAATCTGGTTGACAAGGCTCAAGAGAGTTTTGTGCAAGGGCGTGCTATGGTGGAAAACATCTTGTTGGTTCAAGAGCTATTAATACTATATGGTAGGAAGCGGACACTGCGTATGTGCTTGGTAAAAGTGGATATAAGAAAGACGTTGGATTCCATTTCTTGGAGCTATTTGGAAGATATTCTCATAGGCCTTAACTTTCCCCATAAATTTATACAATGGATTATGGAGTGTGTCACAAATACTTCCTATTCCATTTTCATTAATGGATCTTTAGAAGGACATTTTAAGGATGAAAGAGGACTTAGGAAAGGGGATCCCATTTCCCATTTCCTCTTTGTCTTGGGGATAGAGTACTTGTCAAGAATGCTGAAGGTGCTACACACACATCCGGGATATAAGTTTTATTCAAAATGTGTTAGGCACAAAATATCACATCTAACATTTGCGAATGATCTCATTGTTTTCAAAGGGTGAAAGGGCCTCAGTTAAAGCATTGATCGATATTCTGGAAGAGTTTGGCAATACATCGGGTTTGAGATGCAACCTTACCAAATCGGAAATTTTCCTAGCTGCACTTAGCAATGCTGAAAGGCAAGGCTTTTGCACACTGAATGATCTAAGTCTTGGTTCCTTCCCCTTTTGCTATCCCAGTGTTCCCATAGCGGGTAAGGCGTTGCAACTGGGACATTTTGGTGGTTACATCAGAAGAATTCAAGCATGTACGGCTCTGTGGAACGTCAAATCTTTGTCATATGCAAGTAGGATAGAACTTATTAGGGGAGTACTTCAGGGTGTTTATGCTTTCTGGATGGATGTCTTTCCTATTCCCTCGAGTGTGCAGAAATATCTGGGGGAAATTGCTAGAAATTTCCTATGGGGTATGCGAGGTGACAACCAAAAAAATCATTTGCCTTATGGAAGGATGTATGCCGACCTAAACTTGAAGGATGTTTGGGTCTATTTGATATTTTAGCTTGGAATAAAGCTCTCTTAATCAAGCATTTGTAGAACATTCAGAACAAAAAAGATTCACTATGGGTTTGTTGGATTCACCACTTTTATGGTATCCAGGATAGAATTGGGCATCTTCAAGCCAAACCTACATTCTCGGTTTTTATGAAGAAAATGATGCATATTAGAGATGAGCTCATGGTTCACTTTGGTGATATTACAAAATAAACAGATGCCCTATGCCAATTGTGTAGCGCCCCGACCTAGACAGCGGATCTGATCCGGTGCACCCGTCGTAGCTTACTGAGAAGACTACAAGACGTCTCATCTCTCGAATACACATCATCAATGACGTAAGAGAAATAAGTGCGAAAACATGTGTCACATAAATCTCAACCATCAAAGTGGTACAACAAAGGATAAAGTGACTATCAATAATTGTTTATGGATGCAGCCATCTAAGTCTTCAAATGAACTAAGAAAACTGAAATCACAAGAAATAGTCTAGAACAATTCCCACGGTGACTTCTAGACATCCCATTCAGCCCACTCACTGTCGTCTTCTATGGATATCATGTCGTAACTAGCCTCCTCTGCAAAACAGAAGTAGTACCCTTAGCAAAAAACGCTAGCAAGTAACCCGCTTATAAGACATACGGGATCAACGCATGGCAAGACATGAGTAATATATAATTCAAGGGATTGATGGAGCACATGTCTTGTATAACTTCAAAAATATGGACTAGTATCATATCAGAACAAGAATCGTAATTCATACGCATTTAACAGTTCAATGACATTCCAGTTACAAACCAAACATAACGTAACGACTCGCGTGATGTATCACAAAATATGCACTACACTACACAGTCACAAATGCATATGCAATTTCTTTTCAAAACAGTACAATGCATGTCACAATGTCCGGTCACATAACTTTATACCCTGTGGTGTGCCACGGCTTATATTTCCATCTCATGACGCACCACAGCTCAAATTTATACCTTGTAATGTGTCACAGCTTATATTTCCATCCCATGACACATTATAGCCCAACTTTATACCCTGTAATGTGTCACAGCTTATATTTCCATCCCATGGCACATTACAGCTCAACTTTATACCCTGTAATGTGTCACATCTTATATTTCCATCCCATGACACATCACAGCTCATTTCGCAAACTTTATACCTTGTGCCGAAGCACAGTTCTTATCAAAACATTATGCAAATGCAAGTGTCATGATGCAAGAATGCAGAACTTCTCATATCAATCACGTTCTTCAATTTACATACAATTGTCAATCAATCACTCGAGACTCACCTCACTTACCCACTCGAGCTTACTCTTTCCGACAGGTCAACATCACCTAAACATTCATTCTAGAACCCAAAGGATAATGTAGGAACCCTCACATTCCTCTTTTTGAACTCTGTAAAGCCTCATACGTTCATTCATAACCCCTTAGGTCATTCACGTTGAAGTCCAATTCAAATACATTACAAAGTCTCCTCCGTGGATTCACCATCCTAATCGTGTTCCCAAGCCTTAAACTAGCTTCAATCAGGTCCTAAGAAGTCACTAAGGTCACCCCAAAGGATCCCATAACTTCCCTCTTTCTTCCTTTAAGTTTCCACAAAACAGGTGGATCAATCAACAAGTGACAACTAAGCAAGGATAACATACGTCATACCCTGACGTCGATCGATCGACGTCCCTGTTTCCAGAATTCTATTCTGCAGAAACTGCAGAAATAACCACCAATTCGATCCCAACTTCCTTCCAAACCATTCCAAGCCTATTCCTCACTATCAATTCATCTTTAATTCACCCAAGACAACACCTTTAACATACGATTCACGAATTCAAGCCTAAAACTCAAATCATTCATCCAACAACCCCAAAGATCTAATCTTTTCACTCTCACTTCCCTTCAACCGCCATTATCAACAAAGTAGGGTTCAAGGGATCGGAATTTACATGATTTCACATAAACAACAACAACGAACGATTTTTCAACATATAATGGCCAAATCTCAAAACCAAAACACATAAGTCACATATAGATTCATAGAAAGAAACTACTGCATGGTGATCCAATTTTGATATCAAAAGTAGGCCTTTCTCTTTCGCAAATCATAAGAACTTATAAGATGATTACTTGCCTTTGATTACTCGAAGACGGATTGAAAAACGAATGAAGATTGGATTGGTTCTTGAAGAATTCTTCCCTAGGGTTGCAATGAAGAGGAAATCGTCTAAGAGGAGGTGGAGCGTCGATTTTCTCTGAATGAATGAGAAAACTGACGTTCTGTCAGTTTTAATATGGAAAGGGTGAAATTTGGAGTTTCTAAATTATATCCTATTATCTTATTTATCTTAAAGGATTAAATTCTAATATTTAATTCTAAATTAAATACTAATTAATTCTAATATTTAATCTCTTCATAAATACCACTTAATCCAATATTTAAATTTCTTAATTCATTACCTTTGACTGTCATCAATTCATTTAATTTCCCTTTTATCCTTTAATCACTCTACGGAGGGTGCGGGGCATAACATTCCACCCCCTTACAAAAAGTTTTTTCCTCGAAACTTGTGTGTTACGAAATCAATGACTTAGTATAGTCCCTCATAATTTATTTACTTAGATCATGGCCGAAATTAGTATCCCTTGCGTACTCCGTATGTTACTCATTTCACTTCCTCGATACAGGACTAAGTTCTCAAATCATTCAGTGTGTATACACACAATGTATTCTTTAAATCCATTGTCCTTCGTCTGATGGATCGTAACCTATCTTTGTATCGTTCTCGAATCAACCTTAAGGGTATCGCCATTATACTAGCTTCATAACTTAATCGTCGATCTATATCAAACTTATATTTGCTATCATGAGCAACCCTCTAAAATCAGTTCTTAGGTGTAGTACCATCTCTAACTTAACGCCCTGCTCACAAGACTAATCCCCGAAACTATATGTATTTTTCTTTTCGGAATAAGTTGTATTCTAGTATGATTTAATTTAGTCATCACTAGCATCCCACCAGATAATATAGTCCTTTTAGAGTTCAATCCCTAACTCAATTCTCTATAGTTACAACTTATAAACTTCCACTTATACCACTTAACGTGTATCATTCAACTTATTGCAGTCTACGATTTCGGATTCTTAAACTCATCATGTATGATTCATCCCCTAGATAATTAATCAACTAAGTATCCATTGAGTAAACCAATATGGTAATCATTGCATTCCTCGACATAGGACTAAGTCCTCGAAATTCCGTTCTTTTTATACTTACAACCTAGCTCTATGATCATGTCCTTACTCTGCTGGATATATCATCAACAACCTAGTATACGAATTATATGTATGGACATACTGTTCTTCAAACGAAAATGTAACTTATGTGGCTATAGTTTGAAATGTAGCTTTAATTGTTTTAAATAATATCATTCTTCTTGTGTACACGAGAATCGAAATAATATATACTTGTTTTCACTAAGCGGTGTTTCAAGTATCCTCTTATAAAAATACTGATATAACTTGTTTTCATAAGTAATTCGGTGACATCGCATTAAAACAGTTGACAACTTAATAATGTAAGGTTTTATAAAACAATTTGAATTTGGTACCTTTCGTTTTCTAAAACAGGTATATATATTTTGAAAGTTACCCTTTTTGGCTTCACAAAAGTTAATTAAGATCATCGCAAGTGGATAAATCAATTTGAAAACATTTTAATGGATAAAATACTTGCGATATCGATAGTTGTCAAGTAAAATTAATTTTGACAAAATATTTATCACTAACAAAGATTTAGAAACAATATATCAACCCATCATTCTTAAAACATCACAACTTAGAATTTTTCCCATCTTTAAGGTTGTCAAAAGAATTAAAAATATTGATATACGAGAACGGAAAATAATATAGCCTCATAAAGTTTAGTAGACTGTAAAACTCCATAAGTTATTTTCAAAAATATTTTTTTTTGTTCATATAAGATATAGGTATAAGTTGGTGTACATGCATATATAAAACGTTTAACTGCTTGAAAAGTAATAGTCCAATATTTCGCATAACTTTTCTAACTCATC
The DNA here is from genome assembly GCA_036186865.1 of Eustoma russellianum. Lineage (NCBI taxonomy): Eukaryota > Viridiplantae > Streptophyta > Magnoliopsida > Gentianales > Gentianaceae > Eustoma > Eustoma russellianum. Next base: position 7,995,210 of record AP025054.1, on the reverse strand, counting down.
CCTTAATACCCGGGGAAAAAAATCCATTTATGTACCGTTTCTTATAATCTTTCACTTAAGTTGTCCAATCCTAGCATGGCACACTAAATATTGATCGACTTAGGGCATTCTAATCCATCATGCTTCCGCGTGCCACTCTGATCCACTGTACTTCTCTTTACTTAGTTATTTCAACCGCTAATTCTAATTTAATTAGATTTCACATGAAAAACAATCACTAATTGTTCATACTTATTCTATTTCAATTCAAGCCTACTCGCTGCATCAATCCTTACGTACTTCTATGAATCAACACTCAAATTCACAATTCTTTGTCACTCCATTATACTTGTTCTAGTATTGCTCACTTATCACTATCAATCAATATCCCTAATAGAACTAATATCTTCCGCTTATTTGATACTCTACAGTTCAACATCTTAGTCCCAACTATAAACCCATTTGTATGATATCCTTAACTAAACTCTACTGTTTATAACGCTAATCGTTATTTAGTTTCTATTATTCTACTATAAATCATCTCTTAGTATTTACTCCGCTATTGCAATTCATTTCTTAGTAGCTATGGTCCCAAATTAGTCCTAAGCCTGCTCTGGTGTTACCGTCCAAGTAAGAATATGGACCTTCTCTAATTTACCCTAATGGTGTCAAGTATTATGTTACAGTTATGGTAAGGCAGCCTGAGTTACTGCCTGACCCAGTAATATTGACCTAATGTTTGTACTAGGATATTCTGATTAACATCGTAATTCATTCAAATCAATTATATAGTGTTCAACTAGGGTTACTAAGATCACGGCTTAGACAGTTGTGATCAACCTTAGATAAGGGAGAATTGTATAGGATATCTTAGATATACGTGTTTCCAAAACCGTTGACCCCCTATAGTTTAGGATCATAACTTATTTCTAGGATTGTTCTTAGCATCATCATACTTACCTCTAAGAACGCATCTTATTTCCAAACCATAATTAGTACATAAGCAACACTTGTTACTAATTCCGTACTTACGTCTAAAGTTAACTCTTAATCAAGATCGTTACTTATGTCTAAGATCGTGACTTATGTTCATAATCATCGCTTATAACTAAGATCAGTACCTATGTTCATGATCATCGACTTATGTTCAAATCATCACTTATGTCTAAGATTGTGACTTAGAGGCAAAATCGTAACTTATTTTCTAATATCATGGTCTAATTCTACATTTCTGCCGTACATATAGAGTCATGCTCTGAAGATCGTACTGTTAGCGTGAAATACCTCCTGAACTCATTCTAAAATTTGATCCAAGTGACCGACGGTATCAGTTTTGCTGCGCCACCACTCCTCCGCATCCCCTTGTATAAGAATTTCAAGTCTGAGTATGTTGGTGGTGGGGCCTGTGGCTGCTGATGTTGTTACGCCACCGCTTAGGTCATGACCAGTAGTACGTCGGTCAGGGCCTGGGGAAGCACGGGCTGCGGGGGAGCCCCGTCCTCAGAGTAGTGCTTATTGCCGTTCCTACCTCTTCTCGGCGGCATGTTTGCAAAATCAACGCTTATTAGCATTCAGTAGTTTTAAAGATAAATACTGAAAGCACATATGCGTTGTACAGGACGGAACTCATAAACTAAAAGAATAATAAAACTGATGAATTAAGTTTTATCGCGCTCGTACACACCCAACCCAATCAAACTTATATCTAAGATCACATACTTAGACCTATGGATCAACTTAGGGTCAAAATCATAGCTTAGGACTCTACATGACAAAACCTAGGTTTCCGAGGTAGATCTGAAACCTAATCTCTGATACCACCTGTAGCGCCCCGACCCAGACAGCGGATCTGACCCGGTGCACCTGTCGTAGCTTACTGAGAAGACTACAAGACGTCTCATCTCTTGAATACACATCATCAATGACGTAAGAGAAATAAGTACGAAAACATGTATCACATAAATCTAAACCATCAAAGCGGTACACCAAAGGATAAAGTGACTCAATAATTGTTTATGGACGCAGCCATCTAAGTCTTCAAATGAAGTTAGAAAACTGAAATCACAAGAAATAGTCTAGAACAATTCCCACGGTGACTTCTAGATATCCCATTCAGCCCACTCACTGTCGTCTTCTATGGATATCATGTCGTAACTAGCCTCCTCTGCAAAACAGAAGTAGTACCCTTAGCGAAAAACGCTAGCAAGTAACCCGCTTATAAGACATACGGGATCAACGCATGGCAAGACATGAGTAATATATAATTCAAGGGATTGATGGGGCACATGTCTTGTATAACTTCAAAAATATGGAGTAGTAGCATATCAGAACAAGAACCGTAATTCATACGCATTTAACAATTCAATGACATTCCAGTTACAAACCAAACATAACGTAACGACTCGCGTGATGTATCACAAAATATGTACTACACTACACAGTCACAAATGCGTATGCAATTTCTTTTCAAAACAGTGCAATGCATGTCACAATGTCCGGTCACATAACTTTATACCCTGTGGTGTGCCAAGGCTTATATTTCCATCCCATGACGCACCACAGCTCAACTTTATACCTTGTAATGTGTCACAGCTTATATTTCCATCCTATGACACATTACAGCCCAACTTTATACCCTGTAATGTGTCACAGCTTATATTTCCATCCCATGGCACATTATAGCTCAACTTTATACCCTGTAATGTGTCATAGCTTATATTTCCATCCCATGACACATTACAGCTCATTTCGCAAACTTTATACCTTGTGCCGAAGCACAGTTCTTATCAAAACATTATGCAAATGCAAGTGCCATGATGCAAGAATGCAGAACTTCTCATATCAATCACGTTCTTCAATTCACATACAATTGTCAATCAATCACTCGAGACTCACCTCACTTACCCACTCGAGCTTACTCTTTCCGGCAGGTCAACATCACCTAAACATTCATTCTAGAACCCAAAGGATAATGTAGGAACCCTCACATTCCTCTTTTTGAACTCTGTAAAGCCTCATACGTTCATTCCTAACCCCTTAGGTCATTCACGTTGAAGTCCGATTCAAATACATTACAAAGTCTCCTCCGTGGATTCACCATCCTAATCGTGTTTCCAAGCCTTAAACTAGCTTCAATCAGGTCCTAAGAAGTCACTAAGGTCACCCCAAAGGATCCTCTAACTTCCCTCTTTCTTCCTTTAAGTTTCCGCAAAACAGGTGGACGTCCTACCCTGACGTCGATCGATCGACGTCCATCTGAGGCACATCGATCTCTCACTCAATCTACGTCGATCGATCTACGTCCTTCTGAGGCACGTCGATCTCTCACTTATCCTACGTCGATCGATCTACGTCCTTCTGAGGCACGTCAGCCTCTCACTCTCTATACGTCGATCGATCGACGTACGTCATACCCTGACGTCGATCGATCGACGCCCCCGTTTCCAGAATTCCATTCTGCAGAAACTACAGAAATAACCACCAATTCGATCCCAACTTCCTTCCAAGCTATTCCAAGCCTATTCCTCACTATCAATTCATCTTTAATTCACCCAAGACAACACCTTTAACATACGATTCACGGATTCAAGCCTAAAACTCAAATCATTCATCCAACAACCCCAAAGATCTAATCTTTTCACTCTCCCTTCCCTTCAACTGCCATTATCAACAAAGTAGGGTTCAAGGGATTGGGATTTACATGATTTCACATAAACAACAACAACAACGAACGATTTTTCAACATATAATAGTCAAATCTCAAAACCAAAACACATAAGTCACATATAGATTCACGAAAAGAAACTACTGCATGGTGATCCAATTTTGATATCAAAAGTAGCCCTTTTTCTTTCGCAAATCATAAGAACTTATAAGATGATTACTTGCTTTTGATTACTCGAAGACGGATTGAAGAACGAATGAAGATTGGATTGGTTCTTGAAGAATTCTTCCCTAGGGTTGCAATGAAGAGGAAATCGCCTAAGAGGAGGTGGAGCGTCGATTTTCTCTGAATGAATGAGAAAACTGACGTTCTGTCAGTTTTAATATGGAAAGGGTGAAATTTGGAGTTTCTAAATTATATCCTATTATCTTATTTATCTTAAAGGATTAAATTCTAATATTTAATTCTAAATTAAATACTAATTAATTCTAATATTTAATCTCTTCATAAATACCATTTAATCCAATATTTAAATTTCTTAATTCATTACCTTTACCTTCATCAATTTATTTAATTTCTTTTTTATCACTCTACCGAGGTGCGGGCATAAAAGATAGGAAAGTACTAATCGCTCATTTACTTCAAGGGGATATGAAATCTTAAGATGCAAGGGTTTGAAGTTTCTTTTGGGCTCCAATAGTTTGGCCTCCAACTAACACATCTAAGCATAATTTTATTTTTTGGTTGGCAGCCTATTCTACAACGGAGAAGCTGCGTTTTGTCCTCACTGTTTAGCTGTGTCCGATTTGTGGGGGTTCCGTTGAGACGAGAGATCATCTTTTTGTTTGAGTGTTCATTTGAAGTGCAAGTTTGGAATCAAATCCTATAGTGGTTATGCATACCGAAGAAATTCACTACTCTCACTACTTTCTTTCGGTGGGCACTGAAGCATGCGCGAAAGAGAAGTAATAGGGCAAAGTTCATTAGGGCCATTTTTGATGCTATCATTTATTGCTACTATTTATTGTTTGTGGCAAGTCAGGAATCTTAAAATTTTTGATGATAGTAATCCTATTGCCTGGATGTAGCCCATACAGTTACTAATCCTTTAGCAGAGATGTCAGCCTCATTTTCCCGTATTTGTGTCCTAACATTTTTCCGTCTCCATGGTGTATTTCATAATTGCTGTTAAGTTTCAATCTTCTGTAATTCTTTCCGATTTGGGGTGTCAATTATCGGTAGAAATTGAGGATCCCTTCTGACGCTTTTGGTAGGAGCTGAAGATCAAGGGTAATGCATTTTTTTAATTAGAATCAAATAAACGTTGGGATAGAGAACATTTTAATCAAGGAGAATCAGATTGTGCTTTTTTATTTTTATTTTCTTTTGCATGTAACTGCAGTTTTTCTTTTACCAGCCTATTAGAGCAGCAATTACTGTTCATTTGTCGTCTCTGTTAGTGTAGTTACCTCACATGCTAAATTTTTACTTCTTTTTTCTTTGTAGCAATTATTGTTCTTTGCTTTCCCACCCCAGCTAGTAGGAAAAGGTTTCAGTATTCTTGTTTTGTTTTAGCTGTTTTTTATTAGGAGGATTGTTTGTCCACCCATGGTGCGAATAAGGTTTGAGTGTTGTTTTTGTTGATATGATTTTGTTTCTTTTATTTGGATTCTTAAAAGATTGGAATGAAGAATTGTTGGAGCGATTTAGAGTAAATTTGAAGGTGGTTATGTTATTGAAAATCAATGAAGGTGCTTTGAGGAGGATTTACCTTCTGTTGCTTAAGAGATGGATGGCTTCGCATTTCATTTATGTAAAATTGGCAAGCTAGTCCTGTATTGATTCTTCCATCATTTTGTTACCTTTTCTTTTTACTCCAGCGGTGAGCAGCTTCAGGAGTTAATTGTTTCCAAATCTTGATGTTGGGCCTTGGAACTTCTCAGAAGATGGTATATATTCTTGTGTCTACTCTATGAGTTTGTATATTTGTGGGAGAGAAGAGAGTGGTGAGAAGGGAAATGGAAACTACTGATGATGGTTTTAACTTTCTCTTGCCATGTTTCCATATTTTTGGCAGGAAGACGTTTCAGTTGATGACTTGGACAATATCAACTGGGATACTGATGACGAGATGGAAATTTTCGGGACGAAGGATTCTTTGTCATCAAAATTTCCAATTAATGATAGTTCTCATGTCACCTGTAATGTGGAGGTAATGCTGTAGGTTGATAGGATGAATAAATGTTCTTTCAAGAACTGCCGCTATGTTTATTTCGGGTATTGTTGGTTGTGAAGGATAGTTAAACATCAAAATGTATGCTTGTTACTGTAGAGGAAAGGTGATCCAGCGGGCTAGTAGGATGAGCAAATGCTGCTTTCAAGAATTGAACTATATCTGTGTTGTGAAATGTGTGTCTAGTTTGAACATCGAAAGTTACTGTATGCTAGATATATGTATTGTTCCGTATCTGCTGATCTGATCTGTTGGAGGATTTACACGTAGTACTTGCTTAACCTTACTCTCATATTTGAGATTTTTCCTTTCTCGTGTTCAATGTATATCAAATTCTTGGGTCCTGAACTTTGACATATCTCTTGCATAATTTTTTAAAGGCAAGCTCCTCGGCTGGTTCTTCAAATGGCATGTTGATTCAGCAGTTTGTATCAATGGGGTTTTCTGAAGATTGGTCTTTAAAGCAATTGAGGAAACTGGTAGTTGCATAGATTTTATGTATTGTCTTTAACTGTCTCTCCTTTGATGCACTAATTGCTACCATTTACGTGACATTTATCCAGGCAAAGGCTCTTCTGAGTCATCTATACTGGAGACACTCTTAACATTCTCGGTGAGTAATGTGTCTTCATCTCAACTTTTTAAGTGCACTTTTTGCTTTTTTTCTGGAAGAAGGCTTTCTGCTTTGGGTTTCTACGTTGACACTGCCTGTCTTATATGATGAAATCTACTTGCAGAGGTGCTCGACACTTCCTCTGAATGTTATAGTGCATGCTCCTAGTCCCTGCTCGTTTCTCTCTCTTTTTCATCGAACATTGGAAATCCTCCATAACGAGGATTTTCTTATCCTATTGTTGTGAATTGGCCTCCTTTATTTTCTTCTAAAAATTTTCAAAAACCAGCTACTTGTTGAAGTTGTTCAATGAGATGTATGTCTTATCTATTTGAAGAGCAATTGTGTTGGCTGTAGAAAGTCCAAGGTCATTTTGGCAGTGTGTTGAAATGATAACATTTTCAACTCCAGGAGTATTGGCTTTTATGTCTGCGACCAGTTGCCCAAATTCAATAGGTAAGGTAAGCCAACTGTATCAGGTATGTTAAGAGTTGTCGCCCCAGCCTTTATAACCTCCCCAAAAAGATTTTTTTTTTTTTGGGAGCTCATTGCAGACACTTGAATACATATTACTCCAAGGTTTCTAACGGGTTTCCTTGTTAGAACTTTTTGGTTCCTGCAATATCTATCATAAAAACCCACTGATCCAAAGCTAACTTGATTCCAGAAAATGTGCACTCTAAGCCTGCAGAGTATCACACCTTAAGACATATAAATCTTTAGCTGAAAAGTATCCACCTTTAATTAAACCTTCCACAACCCCCCCCCCCCCTCCCCTAACCCAGAAAATAAAGAATTCAACAAATGATACATCAACCAGATTCTTAATCGGATAAATCTCGAGCACAAAGTTCTGAGTTTCAGCATGGCAGAATCTGATGGAACATATTGACCAGATGCCTTCCCATTCACGGTGAGGAACTTCCATACATGCTCACTCAATCTGCCAAATTTGCGCAGTTTTTCTGCCTCTTTGATGCTTTCTTTTGTCCAACAGGTTGTATAAAAGAAAGTGGGCTCTTACGATCCACAAAGATACAGAACACATGCAGATTTACTAATGCTTCGCTATGTCGCAATCTGGGAAATTGTTGAGCCACTTAGAATTTACTTCAGCTTCATCAAGTGTTTCCAGAGGATATCCTTTCGGCCAACATTCACTTAGATGAAGTAAATTACCACTCTTCTCTGATAAAAAGATGAGATGAATATGGCACTTACATAGGTAATGTTCTCAATAAATGAAGCGCGCAACTCACCGATGGAATAGGAACTAAAGAGAAGGCCGACCTCACCGATGCAAACCAATCCGCCAGTAGAGCCAGAATTAGCAGCATTTGAGAACTCGAGTTCACATATTTTAAAGGCAGATGTATTGCATTCTGATAAGATCTTCTAATATTTCTAAACTTCAGAAAATTCCCAAGGGATCCATCCATGAAGTACCCATGGGATAAACCAAAAACCCAGACGAAATCAAAGGCGGGTTTCTCAAATGGCCTTATGCAACACCTGAAGATTACGACTAATGTCACAGTTGCAAGCTTTTCTATAAATCACACTAGTACATAAAACTTTGCTCTCTAGTGTACAGTCCAAGAAGCAAATCCAATAATGATGTAATTCATTTTTCCAGGTTGCATGTGTTTGAATCGAATGATTAAAGCACTCCTCTTTTTTCCTTTTCCCCTTATGCTTCGCGCTCTAGTATTATCTTGGTCTTTTACTTTTTCCTTTTTTGCTTTGTCTGTGAACTAAAATCACTTCATTTCCCTTTCCGTGTATACCTCTGCAGCCCCTCTGTTTTCTGATATAGATTGCGCTGAATACTACGCTGAGCAAACCTACGTGAGTCTGTTTAATTAACAGACCTCAAAGGAGAAAATCCAGCAGGAATCAAATAATTTACCTAGCACCATGTGTGCAAGCCAGCCAAGTGACTATGGAGATGTTACAGAAGCAAAAAATTAGAAAAGGAAAAACTTCACAGACATTAGAAATAGGCGAAATGAAAAGTATGGCTGGAAATGAACCATTCATCTATTACCCAATCTACAACGTTCTAGGCTTTACACTAAAAAAGGAGAAATTATTGGGAATTCAAAAGAGCTGTATCTTGTGATAATCGAAGAACTAACTGTAACAAAAAAAACTATTCACTGCTATTTTCAATGTTACCCGGCTATGGTTTGTTATGTCTGCCTCAACCAGAAGTAAAAAACAGCACCTCCAAGCGCCATCCAAATGACACAAAAAATTATTATTGCTATCCAGCAATACATCTCTTTAAATGTAATAGTCAACAGCTCGCTGCAGTACTTGTCTGCCTCCTTAACGATAGCAAGATGATCAGGGTCCCCTCCATCAACACGTGCTTTTTTATTCTGTGGAAAGAGAATTTAACAAGAGAACAAAATCAACATTATATTATTATATCCTGATATAAAGTGGCTAAGGACTTACTTCAAAATTTATGATTCATTTGAATTCTACAAGCACTGAATCAAAGTAGAAAATATATCAGCAGAATTAAAGAAACAGATTCTCTACCTTTTGTCTGAAACTCTTGAGAGTGTCACGTAAGGTTGAGTAATCTGAAAGATTTGGAGAAAGAATCTTCAAAAATAGCCTAAGTCTTCTGAGTATGAGTACACTAGCTCGCACATTACTCGCATACATTTTCCCCTAGTCAAACCAGATAGCTAGAATCAATAGATGTGGAATCCACAAGTGATTGACTGATGGCATTGATCTATACTGCCTTGACCAACAAAAGGAAATCCTGGCGACACGTACTTGGATGAGAATTGCATTAACAAAAGATTTACCCAATGATTATAGCAATCAGGAGTCCGAATCAAACACCAGATGAATATCTTTGATGCTTCTTCAGATAGATCTGGAATTGCTGCAAAAGTTCATCGGGAAGGCTTGAAAAGTCTTAACTAGTGATTTATTGATTCTCTTCATACAAGATCAATATAAGAGACATCAAAAAGGCATTACTTACTCCAACAGATAAGCATCTATGAAGTGACGAAGAGGGGTTATTCTCTCCCTTTATCTTTTCTCTCTGTTTACAACTTGATGGATTGTAGAAAGGAAGAACCAAGTTAAAGACGTACATCAGGCATACTAACTAACTAGTCATCAGTCCAGTTTAATAACTGGAGCAAGTTAAAAGACGTACATCAGACATCCCATTTAAACGAACCAACACTACATTGGCCAAATTAGGCAACTGGATAGGTGAAAAAAAAAGTCAAAAGAGACTCAAAGTCGCTGACGGTAAAATCTACAGGCTTCAATGATCCCAATTGCATGTCTAAGGTTACAAGTGTAACAAATTACATGTTATGCAAAATTAAGTTTTTAAAGAACCATCAAAGAAGTGAATTGCTGCAGGTTCATTGTTACCTTCACCAGCTAATTTCATGACCAAAGGCTGAATCTGCTGGGACAGTCGCTTCACTTCTTCGCTTCTAGGAGAATCATAGAGAGCAACATAAATGAGAGTTGGATATATTGCTTCGAATCTCTCAGTTGCCTGCAATGCATGTTACTATCAAACATCTCCCCAAAAGATTATTGAGTCTTCACTAGGTAAACGATACTAGCCTTGGGCAAATAGGCATGAATATTTAAGTGTGTGTGTGTGTGCCAGCAAACTTCTACCTTGACTCGAGCCGAAGGTGCAGGAAATGTCACCCGCAGTAGCTGCTCAAAAGCTGAAGGTGGTATCAAACGATCTCCATTTCTTACAGCTCCTCTTGATAAAATCTTACGGGCATTTGGAGCAGTAAGAATTCTATTTCAGAACAAGGAAGCAAGAATTATAACCACTTGACCTATCAGAACCACAATATACCAACAAATCTAGCAATTACAAACCTTTCAACTACTTGTAAAACCAAATCCCTGGTCTTTGGATTAGAACCTGACTTTTCTCCCAATAAGGGTAACAAATGATGAGCCCACAGGTAGAATCCTGCTGTTATATCTCCTTCAGAGGCCTAAACAAGGAAAAGTTGACTTTCATGCCAGAAATACATGGGGAATCTGGGAAGCAACAACCGTCTTCTTTGAACGTTTTGCAGGTGTCTGGCACATTAACTAAATTACCTGAACGGTAATCCAAGAAATCACTGGAAGCTTATTGTAGCGCCCCGAACCGGACAGCGGAATCCGAACCGGTGCACCCGTCGTAGCTTACTGAGAAGACTACAAGACGTCTCATCTCTCGTGTACACATCATCAGTGACGTACGAAAGTAAAAGCGGAAACATGTATCTAACGAATGTCAACCGTCAACTCGTACATCAAAGAATACTAAAATCCCAACAAACTAGCCATGATGTTCACCAACTCAATTCCTCAAACGAATGAAATAACTGAAATAAACAACATTTGTCTCGACTACTCGCCATTGGGCACTCTAAGCATCCCACTCAGCCCACTCGCCGTCGTCTTCAATGAAAATCATGTCATAGCTAGGCTCATCTGCACCATAAGAGTAGTACCCTTAGCGAAAACGCTAGCAAGTAACCCACTTATAAGACATACGGGATCAACACATGGCAAGACATGAGTAATAGATAAATTGAGGGGTGTGAGGGCACATGTCTTGTAAACTTTCAAATATAGAATTTGAATAACGCAGTAAAGCAAGTACGGCAGTTTGCTCACATTTAACAATTAATAGGCAATCGAGTATCACACACGTTCGTAACCCATTGACTCTCGTGATGCATGTCAAGATATGCACTACACTACTCATCCACTTATGCATGAACACTTTCTCTTTTGAAACAATGCAATGCATGACATAATGCCCGGTCACTTCATATAACTTTATACCCTGTAACGCGCCCCGGCTTATATTTCCATCCCGGTTTACGTTACAGCCAACTTTATACCCTGTAATGCACCTCGGCTTATATTTCCATCCCGAGTAGCATTACAGACAACTTTATACCCTGTAACGCGCCCCGGCTTATATTTCCATCCCGGTTTACGTTACAGTCTTTTGTGCCCTACAATGCGCCCCGGCTTAAATTTCCATCCCGGTTTACATTGCAGGTCACCTTCGCAAATCTGTGCCGAAGCACCTTTCTTTTCAAATCAATATGCAAATGCACGTGCCATGATGCAAGACTCCTCTTTCCAATCACACTTCTCGTTTACATATGCAATTCACATTCACATGCGCAAGTACAAGTAACACACAAGAGTTCACTAGCTTATTCATCAACACTTAGACCTCAACTAGCTCGTCAACACTTAACCTTGATTCTAAGGTTCACAACCCAACGAGAGTATCCCTATCTTTCCTTCATTGAACTCTAAGACACCTCGTACGTTCATTTCCTAACCCGTCTAAGTCATTCCCGTTGAGACTCGATTCGAGAATCCGTTGAAGTCATCAATATTGATTCACCATCCTAGGCCATGTTCCCAAGGCTTAGACTACCTTTGATCAAGTCCTAAGAAGTCACTAGAGTCACCCAAAGGCTCCCCGAACGCCCCCCTTTCTTCCTCTACTTTCCACAAAATATCAAGACTTCATCCCCTGTACATCGATCGATCGATGTCCAACTGGGGACATCGATCTCTCACTTCGATCGATCGATGTCCTTCTGAGGACATCGATCTCTCAGCCTCCTCCTACATCGATCGATCGATGTCCAACTGGGGACATCGATCTCTCAGCCACTACTACATCGATCGATCGATGTCCAACTGGGGACATCGATCTCTGACATCGATCGATCGATGTCAGTTCTATTCCAGAAATTCTTCTGCGATTTTCTGCAGACCTTCACCCACAATTCCCAATTTTCTTTCCACCATTCCAAGCTTAACCACTCTAGAATCCACTCTTAAATCCTCAACGCTGAAACCCTCTCAAAACCAATCCCGTGTTCAAACCTAACCCTGCTATGATCTCATACTTGAACTACGGATTCACCGCTACGCACCACACCAACTCACGATCCACGCCTAAAACGCGATTATCCGACTCTCCCAACCCAAAAATCCAATCTTTCCTCTCAACCCATCGCCCAACTATGGGATCACCCCAAGAGGGGATTCAGGGTAGGGATTTGCATGTTTTCACATAATCAACAACCACAACGAATGCTTTTCCAGATACATTGGCCAAATCTCGAAACGAAAGCACATAGATCATAATCAAATAATCAAAGAACGAATCTACTGCATGGTGATCCAATTTGATAACAAAATAGGCCATTTTTCTTTCACAAATCGTAGGAACTTATAAACAGATTACTTGCCTTTGATTACTCGGAGAAGAAACGAAGAACGGATGAAGACTGGCTTGATTCCTGGGGCCTTCTCCTTCTCTTGGGAAACGGCTAGGGCTAAAGGAAAAAGAGCGTCGTTGTTTTCTGTAGAAAACTGACGCTTTGTAAGTTTTTATATGGGAAGGGAAAAGTTTGGTGTTTCTAAATTATACTTATTTCCTATTTATCTTAAAGGATAAATCCTAATATTTAATTCTGAAAATTAAATACAAATTAATTTCTAATATTAAATCCATCCTTAATTTCTAATTAATCCTCACATTAATGCCTAACTTAATTCTCGTTGACCGTAATTAATTTCAGAAAATTCTTCTTTGTCTTTTAATTACCCTACGGAGGGTGCGGGGCATAACATCCCTCCCCCCTTACAAAAAGTTTCGTCCTCGAAACTGGCGTACCTTATTGGAAGAGGTATGGATACAGCTCCCTCATTTGATCCTCAAGTTCCCACGTGGCTTCACGCTCCGTATGGTTACTCCATTGAACTTTGACATACGGAATGACGCGTCGGCGTAGGACTTGATCTTTTCTGTCCACAATCTTCATTGGATGTTCCTCGTAAGTGACATCTTCTTTCACATCCAATGGTTGAGCTTCAAGGACATGGCTGGGGTCAGGTACGTATCTCCTTAGTTGGGATACATGAAACACGTTATGGACTTGAGACAAATTCGGAGGTAAGGCTAACCGGTAAGCTCTTTCTCCAACCTTGCTCAGCACTTCATAAGGACCAATGTATCTCGGGCTTAACTTGCCCTTCACTCCAAATCTAGCAACTCCCTTAGTTGGTGAAACTCGTAGGTAGACCTTATCGCCTTCCTCGAACTCCAATGGTCGTCTCTTGGTGTCAGCCCAACTCTTACTGCGATCTTGAGCCACTTTGAGTTTCTCTCTTATCACATTGACCTTTTCCACTGTTTGCTCAACCAATTCGGGTGCAGTGATTGTCCTTTCTCCAACTTCATCCCAACAAACCGGAGATCTGCATTTGCGTCCGTACAATGCTTCAAATGGAGCCATGCCAATTGCACTGTGATAGCTATTATTGTAAGAAAACTCCATCAACTTCAGCATGCTATCCCAGTTTCCTTTGAAATCCAAGGCGCATGCTCTCAACATGTCTTCCAATGTTTGGATGGTCCTCTCGGATTGTCCATCCGTTTGCGGGTGATATGCTGTGCTCATTCTCAACTCCGTACCCATAGCTTTCTGGAATGCTCTCCAGAACTTAGAGGTGAACTTGGGGTCACGGTCCGATACGATGCTAACTGGGACTCCATGTAGACTTACAATGTTATCCACATAGGTATTGGATAACCTTTCATACGAAGTACCATGAGGCATGGCTATGAAGTGAGCCGTCTTCGTTAAACGGTCTACAATCACCCAAATCATCTCGTTCCCATTGCGGGTCTTGGGTAGTCCCATTACGAAATCCATCGTCACGTGCTCCCACTTCCATTCTGGAATCTCTAGTGGTTTCATCAAACCACTGGGTCGTTGATGTTCCGCTTTGACTTGTTGGCATACCAAACATCTTTCCACATATGCCGCTATTGACCTTTTCATCCCTATCCACCAATAATTTCTTTTAAGGTCCTTATACATCTTTGTGCTCCCCGGGTGGATAGACATTCTTGAATTATGCGCTTCTCGGAGCAATTCTGTCCGGAGTTCGTCTTTACTTGGCACGCATAATCGATTCCGGAACCATAGACTCCCATCTTCTAGCAACTGGAAATCCCTTACCGGTCCCGTGGATAATCTGTCGCGGATTCCTTTCAGTGCTGGGTCCTCATACTGTGCCTCTTTGATTCGGTCTACCAAGTCTGGGCTGATAGACAGAGCTGTGAGGACATTAGCCACTGGATCCACCAATTCAAGATCAAACTCTTCTATTTCTCTTTCCAATGGGGACTGTCTTGCGTGGCTAGACTTTCTGCTCAACGCGTCCGCCACTCTGTTGGCTTTGCCCGGATGGTAGTTGATGGTCAAGTCATAGTCCTTGAGTAACTCCAACCATCTCCTTTGTCTCATATTCAGCTCCTTCTGCGAGAACAGATATTTCAAGCTCTTGTGATCGGTGAATACCGCACACTTCTCTCCATATAGATAGTGTCTCCAGATCTTAAGGGCAAATACCACAGCTGCGAGCTCCAAGTCATGAGTCGGATAGTTCTGCTCATATGGTTTCAGTTGTCTTGACGCGTACGATATGACGCGTTCGTTTTGCATCAAGACACAACCTAGTCCTTTCTTGGACGCGTCACTATAGATCACGAAACCGTCGGTGCCGGAAGGTTGCGCCAACACCGGGGCTGTGGTCAATCTTTTCTTGAGCTCAGTAAAGCTCTGCTCGCATTCAGCAGTCCATTCGAATTTAGTCTTCTTCTGAGTAAGTCGACTCAATGGTACTGCTATCGTTGAGAATCCCTCAACAAACTTCCTATAGTAGCCTGCCAAGCCTAGGAAGCTTCTGACTTCGGTCACATTGGTGGGTCTTGGCCATTCGGTGATGGCCTCTATCTTCTTAGGATCTACTGAGATCCCATCTTCAGAAATCACGTGACCAAGGAAGGCTACACTTCTTAGCCAAAATTCACACTTGCTGAATTTGGCATACAGCCTTTGTTGCCTCAGAATTTGCAACACCACTCTCAAATGTTCAGCATGAGCTTGTTCGTCGGGGGAATAGACCAAAATGTCATCGATGAACACTACTACAAATTGGTCTAACTGTTCTCGGAACACAGTGTTCATCAAGTCCATGAAAGCTGCTGGGGCATTAGTTAGTCCAAAAGGCATCACTAAGAATTCATAATGCCCGTATCGAGTTCGGAACGCCGTTTTAGGTACGTCTCCGGCTTTCACAAGCAGCTGGTGATACCCTTGACGGAGATCGATCTTTGAGAACCAACGAGCTCCTTTAAGTTGGTCAAATAAGTCCTCTATCCTTGGCAAAGGATATTTGTTCTTAATGGTAATCTTATTCAGTTCTCGGTAGTCGATGCACAGCCTCATGCTGCCATCTTTCTTCTTTACGAATAGAACTGGAGCTCCCCAAGGTGATACACTGGGGCGTATCAATTTCTTGTCCAACAACTCCTGAAGTTGCCCCTTTAGCTCCTTAAGTTCAGCTGGAGCCATTCTGTAGGGTGCCTTTGATATAGGCTCGGCTCCGGGTATCAAATTGATTTCGAACTCCACTTCTCTCGATGGCGGAACTCCCGGTAAATCATCCGGAAATACGTCCTTAAATTCATTGATTACCGGAATTTGATCCATGGAGGGAACTTCTTGTTGAGCATCTATAGCATACACCATATATCCCTCTGCTCCTTTCGGTAAAGCCTTAAAGGCCTTAATCGCCGTCATGTATATTTTCTTAGGAGCCTTGGTTATCTTGGTATTCCCTTGCACCGTGATGTCATTCATCTCAGGGTCTTTGAGGGTCACTCGCTTAAGTCTGCAGTCGATGTTGGCATGATTCTTGGTCAACCAATCCATGCCCAATATTATATCAAAGTCCTTCAGCGGTATTGGGACTAGAGTTACCGAGAAAAGCTTCCCATCTAATTCCAGCTCACAGTCCTTGTACTGATGGTGAGAAGTCAGTACTTGTTCTCCTGCTGCCTGTACCCTAAATGGGTTCTCAAGCCATTCGGGTAGACAGTCGAGTCCTTTGGCGAATCGCTTAGAAATGAAACAGTGGCTAGCGCCACTATCAAATAACATGTTTGCAGGCACGTTGTTAACTAAGACCACACCTAACATGAAGTACAGCACATAAAGATCTCATATAAAGCATATTGAATCAACTTAAAAGGCTAAAAATTCAACTTAGGTTGCTATAATCAAACTTAAGTCGTACCTGTCACGACGTTGGTATCCTCCTGTACCTCTGCATCTGTCATCGCATGGACTCTCGCATTAGGCCTGCCCCTCTGCTGCTGGGCTGGCCCTGTTGTCGCCTGAGGTTTAGCATTCCATTCAGGGCAATCTTTGATCCTGTGGCCCGTCTTCCCACATTTGAAGCACGCTCCACTCACCTTCCAACATTCGCCCACGTGTCTCTTGTGGCAGTGTGGGCACTCTGCAGGTGCTTGTTGGCCAGGTTGGTTGAGTTGTGGTGTCCTTTGTACTGGCCCTGCCTGCCCTTTTCGGAGAATCTTGACCCAACGTCCGGGCCTACTCCCACTTTGCTCAACCCTCGGCCTCTTGCTCGATTCTTCGCGAGCCTCTCTGTTCTGTGATCGTCGCATGTCACTCTCCACTCGGTAACATGCGTCCAACATCTCCTCAAAAGTTTTCAAACTTGACCCCGCGATTGCTGTCCGTATGCGGGGGTTCAACCCTTCTTCGAATTTCAACATCTTCATCCTGTTGTTTTCCAGAACCAAGGGCGTGAACTTACCCAAGGCATGAAACCTATCCGCATAGTCGGAAATAGTCATCCTCCCTTGTTCAAATCTGTCAAACTGCCTCATCTTTTCCAAAACGGCAGTCTCAGGCACATAGTAGTCTTTGTAGGCCTTCACAAATTGACTCCACTGGATGGGAGGAGTCATCTTGGGCAGGATGCCGTTCCACCATGCATTCGCCCTGCCAGTCAGAAAAGGTGTGGCTACATCCACCTTGTGCTCCTCCGGCACTTGTACAAGCTTGAAACATTTCTCTACTTCGTCCAGCCAAAACCCAGCCATCTCTGGGTCAGTTGTCCCTTCAAAGTTTGGGGCATGCATCTTTCGCATTTCCCCAATGTAGTACCTTATGCCGGGCTGTGGTGGCGCGGGAGGAGGTTGCTGCGGTTGTTGTTGCTGCTGAGCAACTCCTTGGGCTATCACTGTGATAGCATCAATCAGCGCCTGAGGTACTAAAACTGGGGGTGGTGGTGGTGGAGGGTTATCGTTGTTCCCATTCCCACCGTTTCCTTGAGGGTCTCTTCTGGGAGGCATTTTCTGCAAGATCACGTCATTAGTGTCGAGCAGTTCCAAAATAAACGTGAAATCCATAAAGGGGTACAAGGCGTAGTTCATAGGTTAAAACGATTACATCTATTTGATTTCACTAATCGCGCTCGTACACACACCCATCCCAGATCAAGCTTAAATCTGAAATTGTATACTTAAATCTAAAGATCATCTCAAAGTCAAGATCATAACTTAGAACTCTACATGTCATAACCTAGGTCTCCGAGGTAGATCTGAAGCCTAGGCTCTGATACCACCTGTAGCGCCCGAACCGGACAGCGGAATCCGAACCGGTGCACCCGTCGTAGCTTACTGAGAAGACTACAAGACGTCTCATCTCTCGTGTACACATCATCAGTGACGTACGAAAGTAAAAGCGGAAACATGTATCTAACGAATGTCAACCGTCAACTCGTACATCAAAGAATACTAAAATCCCAACAAACTAGCCATGATGTTCACCAACTCAATTCCTCAAACGAATGAAATAACTGAAATAAACAACATTTGTCTCGACTACTCGCCATTGGGCACTCTAAGCATCCCACTCAGCCCACTCGCCGTCGTCTTCAATGAAAATCATGTCATAGCTAGGCTCATCTGCACCATAAGAGTAGTACCCTTAGCGAAAACGCTAGCAAGTAACCCACTTATAAGACATACGGGATCAACACATGGCAAGACATGAGTAATAGATAAATTGAGGGGTGTGAGGGCACATGTCTTGTAAACTTTCAAATATAGAATTTGAATAACGCAGTAAAGCAAGTACGGCAGTTTGCTCACATTTAACAATTAATAGGCAATCGAGTATCACACACGTTCGTAACCCATTGACTCTCGTGATGCATGTCAAGATATGCACTACACTACTCATCCACTTATGCATGAACACTTTCTCTTTTGAAACAATGCAATGCATGACATAATGCCCGGTCACTTCATATAACTTTATACCCTGTAACGCGCCCCGGCTTATATTTCCATCCCGGTTTACGTTACAGCCAACTTTATACCCTGTAATGCACCTCGGCTTATATTTCCATCCCGAGTAGCATTACAGACAACTTTATACCCTGTAACGCGCCCCGGCTTATATTTCCATCCCGGTTTACGTTACAGTCTTTTGTGCCCTACAATGCGCCCCGGCTTAAATTTCCATCCCGGTTTACATTGCAGGTCACCTTCGCAAATCTGTGCCGAAGCACCTTTCTTTTCAAATCAATATGCAAATGCACGTGCCATGATGCAAGACTCCTCTTTCCAATCACACTTCTCGTTTACATATGCAATTCACATTCACATGCGCAAGTACAAGTAACACACAAGAGTTCACTAGCTTATTCATCAACACTTAGACCTCAACTAGCTCGTCAACACTTAACCTTGATTCTAAGGTTCACAACCCAACGAGAGTATCCCTATCTTTCCTTCATTGAACTCTAAGACACCTCGTACGTTCATTTCCTAACCCGTCTAAGTCATTCCCGTTGAGACTCGATTCGAGAATCCGTTGAAGTCATCAATATTGATTCACCATCCTAGGCCATGTTCCCAAGGCTTAGACTACCTTTGATCAAGTCCTAAGAAGTCACTAGAGTCACCCAAAGGCTCCCCGAACGCCCCCCTTTCTTCCTCTACTTTCCACAAAATATCAAGACTTCATCCCCTGTACATCGATCGATCGATGTCCAACTGGGGACATCGATCTCTCACTTCGATCGATCGATGTCCTTCTGAGGACATCGATCTCTCAGCCTCCTCCTACATCGATCGATCGATGTCCAACTGGGGACATCGATCTCTCAGCCACTACTACATCGATCGATCGATGTCCAACTGGGGACATCGATCTCTGACATCGATCGATCGATGTCAGTTCTATTCCAGAAATTCTTCTGCGATTTTCTGCAGACCTTCACCCACAATTCCCAATTTTCTTTCCACCATTCCAAGCTTAACCACTCTAGAATCCACTCTTAAATCCTCAACGCTGAAACCCTCTCAAAACCAATCCCGTGTTCAAACCTAACCCTGCTATGATCTCATACTTGAACTACGGATTCACCGCTACGCACCACACCAACTCACGATCCACGCCTAAAACGCGATTGTCCGACTCTCCCAACCCAAAAATCCAATCTTTCCTCTCAACCCATCGCCCAACTATGGGATCACCCCAAGAGGGGATTCAGGGTAGGGATTTGCATGTTTTCACATAATCAACAACCACAACGAATGCTTTTCCAGATACATTGGCCAAATCTCGAAACGAAAGCACATAGATCATAATCAAATAATCAAAGAACGAATCTACTGCATGGTGATCCAATTTGATAACAAAATAGGCCATTTTTCTTTCACAAATCGTAGGAACTTATAAACAGATTACTTGCCTTTGATTACTCGGAGAAGAAACGAAGAACGGATGAAGACTGGCTTGATTCCTGGGGCCTTCTCCTTCTCTTGGGAAACGGCTAGGGCTAAAGGAAAAAGAGCGTCGTTGTTTTCTGTAGAAAACTGACGCTTTGTAAGTTTTTATATGGGAAGGGAAAAGTTTGGTGTTTCTAAATTATACTTATTTCCTATTTATCTTAAAGGATAAATCCTAATATTTAATTCTGAAAATTAAATACAAATTAATTTCTAATATTAAATCCATCCTTAATTTCTAATTAATCCTCACATTAATGCCTAACTTAATTCTCGTTGACCGTAATTAATTTCAGAAAATTCTTCTTTGTCTTTTAATTACCCTACGGAGTGTGCGGGGCATAACACTTATCCCGACCATGATACTTTGAATCATCCCTCAGAAGCGGCAACAAACTAATCAGAACATCAGGTCTCTTTCTCAATACTATAGCTAGTACGAGAAATATGGCAACCTGCAGAGTGTTAATGTGACATCAGTCATGCGCAGCCAAGAAGTTACTTTACATGTATTACACACATGTCAAACAACTTGTTTTCAACCTTAAATAATGAAAAGAAAAAAAGAAAGGGTATCTTAAAAGAGTGCACAAATTGAAAAGAACAAGAACAAATATATCTTAATTCAGTAAATAAAAAGAAGGCCTTCTGGGCAACGTTTCGGCAAAAGGGTGTTTTAAAGACTGCACCTGAGACTTTGAGTTTGTAGCCTGAGCGCCTTTATTGGGGCACCTAGAAAGTGATTTTTGAGAAGCCAAGTCAGCCAGAATGCTATTCAATGACCATATCACGAAGGATTTAAGCCCTTCATGCGAGTGTTTATCTATCCAGTCAGTTGAAATCTGATAAACAGCCTCAGGAAGATGACAGAAAGGAACCTGATCAAGAAACAAAATTAATGGATTAAATTAGGTCTTCTGAAAAGAAAACCAGAGGAGAGAGCTTACTTGTCAGCGTGGTGGATATTGGGTAAAGTAGGTTCAAACCAGAAAAATAAAAGAATCAGACAAGCCACTGAAAGATCAAGTATATTATTTGTTGGAGGATTTGGAATAAATTGGAAAAGTTTGGACAAATGGGTTTGTCAAAAGTTGACAACCACCATACTTTGAGCTTAATTATGATTAGTGTTCGTTAATCAAACACGAAAACTAAACATTTCTAAATTATCTACGTAACGAGTAGATGATTTTAGGCTTTTGAATCACTCGATTCCGATACCGGGTGAATGAGAAATTAATGCTCAAAGTTGGAGTAAAATTGGTGGAAATTAGAAAAATTGGTGATGTGGCCTCTTGAGGAGTGAACACATCACCAATTTGCTTGTATACCACATTGCCCACTTGAGAGAGAAAGGCTACCATATAAGTTTCAAGTTGGAGCTTTCTAAGATGTGCCCTTGGGCATGAGAAGTTTTCTGACGGAGTCAGGACGCAGCTCAGGCAAGGTTCACCACATGCGCGTGCCGCCGCCCGCCCGTCCGGCCGGCTCGGCTCGTGGCTCGTGGCTCGGCCGCCCGGTTCTTATCTTTTTGGATAAATTTTCTTTTAAATTTTTCCAGAAAAATAATTACTTGATCCTACGGTCTACGGTTTATCAACGGTTTATGATCTAACAGCTGTAGATGAAAACCGCTATGGTTTATGATCTAACGGCCGAGATTCAACGGTTTATGATCTAACGGCTGTAGATGAAAACCGCTACGGTTTATCATCTAACGACCGAGATCGAAAACCGTCAGATCCGACGGTCTACATTTAAAACCGTCGCGGTTTTTGATCTAACGGCTCTGGATGAAAACCGTCAGATCCGACGGTCCACGTTTAAAACCGTCGATCTAACGGTTGTGGATGAAAACCGCCAGATCTAACGGCTGAGATCGAAAACTGCTATTTCCTTATTTCCTATTTAAAGGTCTGCTTATCCAGACCTTTGGAATACAGCGAAATTCCTTCTGCTTTCTCCCCTTGCATACATACTGCTGCATTGCATTCATTCCTTACAGTGATCGTGAAGTCAGAGCGCTTACAGGTTCAATGAGTTCCTACGTTGCAGTGCCGCTCGTGTGAACTGTTTTGTCGTTGTATCCTGGGAGACGTTTGTTCCATCCGGTTGGGCACAGTATACCGGAGCAATTCGTCTTAAGGACAGAGTCCTTAGACTCGCCTCGATTTTGCTTGCATTTTTTATCGATTTAGTCAAACACACACTGTACACTTGTTCAGATTACAGAGTCTAACATTCCAGAGCCATTAGATCAAAAAATTGAGTAAACTTCTTCTCAGATACAACGGCAAAACAGTTCACACGAGCGGCACTGCAACGTAGGAACTCATCGAACCTGTAAGCGCTCTGACTTCACGATCACTGTAAGGAATGAATGCAATGCAGCAGTATGTATGCAAGGGGATAAAGCAGAAGGAATTTCGCTGGATTCCAAAGGTCTGGAGAAGCAGACCTTTAAATAGGAAATAAGGAAATAGCAGTTTTCGATATCAGCCGTTAGATCTGGCGGTTTTCATCCACAACCGTTAGATCGACGGTTTTAAACGTGGACCGTCGGATCTGACGGTTTTTATCCAGAGCCGTTAGATCAAAAACCGCGACAGTTTTAAATGTAGACCGTCGGATCTGACGGTTTTCGATCTCGGCCGTTAGATGATAAACCGTAGCGGTTTTCATCTACAGCCGTTAGATCATAAACCATTGAATCTCGGCCGTTAGATCATAATCAAGTAATTATTTTTCTGGAAAAATTTAAAAGAAAATTTATCCAAAAAGATAAGAACCGGGCGGCCGAGCCACGAGCCCGAGCCGAGCCGAGCCGGCCGGGCGGGCGGGCGGCGGCCGCGCGCGTGCGCGTATTTGGTGAACCTTGCCTGAGCTGCGTCCTGACTCCATCAGAAAACTTCTCATGTCCAAGGGCACATCTTGGAAAGCTCCAACTTGAAACTTATATGGTGGCCTTTCTCTCTCAAGTGGGCAATGTGGTATACAAGCAAATTGGTGATGTGTTCACTCCTCAAGAGGCTACATCACCAATTTTTCTAATTTCCACCAATTTTACTCCAACTTTGAGCATTAATTTCTCATTCACCCGGTATCGGAATCGAGTGATTCAAAAGCCTAAAATCATCTACTCGTTACGTAGATAATTTAGAAAACATTATTTACCATTGCATCCAAATACTTGTGTTCGACATATGATATTGTAAACATCACCATACTGATTCATATATCTTTGCATTGACACCGACATCGATAGGCCAGTTACTCCTATATGAGTAAAGACCTTCACCTGCCATATTCAAACAATATATACATCAAATTCAATAAAACAGACATTAAAACTTACAAACCTGCAAGCAACTAAATCAAAAAGATAATCCGCGAATAAGAAAAAAAGTAAACAAGTCGAGCCACCGAAAAAACCATGGATTCGGATGTACTAGTGATGCAAGTAACATGTCAAAGAGCTCCAAATGCAGTACAGTGATCTACAAGGAACGGGTACAACGAGCATGCAGATCTCAACTAATCACATCCATTTCGATTTCTAAAAAAAAAAATCTAATTTTCTTTCCAATAACAGAAATCGAAATTCAACACACAAAAACATTCTTCTCCACGATAGATCAATCAATTATTTCTTCAAAACCAATAAAAGCAGACAAAATTGAGTATATTCACACCACCAGCAAATAAACGGATTCAAACTCAACCAATGGAGATTTAGAAGCTAACCTTTTTCCGGAGACCGGAAGTTCCAGGCTTCTGTCCATCGAAGGGAGTCGTTTCAACTCAAGCAACACTGAACATCGCCATTTTCTTCCACGGATCGATCAAACTACCAAATCAAACAACTCAAAAGCTAGCTTTTATGTCAGTGAATCTATGAACTTGATGAATTTATACAGCGAGTAGTGCGTGGAGTATGGGTACACGTGGCGAGAGGGTAGAGAGATCTTACAGGTAAGGGGGTGATGTTACATGAGTCGGGAGATGAATGCAACATCGGAGAGGAGTTGGAGGAATTACGCAGATTTAATTTAATAAATCTTAAGAGGAAATATAATACGCAGATTCTTGTTATGGATATACTGGAATCTCAAGGATAAACATGATGCTGATATACATTGTAGAGATAGACATTATAGTAGATATGGATATCCAAAGTATTATGTATCTCTTTTGTATATCAGATTAGATGTAGATATTCAGAAGGGTTTGTCCAAGTTTATCTTCACTCTATTGAGTCATATAAATAGGACCACATATCATATATGAAAGACACACCTTGTGAGATACAAATTTCTCTTGTTTCTCTTTTCTCTTTACTATACTTGCTTGAGTTTATAACACGTTATCAGCACGATAACTCCACCAATTTTTTTAGAAAATAAATCTGCAAATGTCGAGACGCAATCAAGAAGATCAAAACTTTTGTGAATATCACTGGCCTTCCAAAAGCTATAGCGATTCAGAACAGAGAGGTAAAACTCACATTCTTAATTTCATAAAAAATTTCTGAAATCTTTTCGTAGATTTCCCTCCGGGTTGTGCAGTTGTACCGAAAAAAATCGATTCTTCTGGTAATAATTCCTGACTTTTTGCTCCAGTATTTGTTTATATACATTTTTTATTTCAATTTGAGTTTTGGAATTGTTGATAAAGTCTTTTGCTGAATTGTAAGAAGTTTAATAATTTCTTTTATTCATGCGGCACATAGGTATTGCTGTTTTATAGTCTTGGATTTGATCTTTGTGTAAATATTTAATTGTTGGACTTCGGTGTGTTGTTGATGGTCTATTAGTGATGTAGAAAGACGGATCTATTATTTCATAGTTTAATTTGTATAATACTTTAGGCGATGAACGATTATGGCAATGCTGATCCACAATGGGTCGGAATACTTTTTTTTTAAATACCCTAGGTCAGGAATACCACTTGTAGGGCATCAATTTCCATGCTCTTGCGGCTGAAGGCTATGCCTAAAGAAAAATGATGTAGTGGTCAGGCATCCTTTTTGACTAGCTAATTCTATTTTAATGTGTTGCGACTTCTTGAACGGTAATCAATTGTCTCCCAAACCTAGAGTTGGACCTAAGCTGCTATGAGAGGAGTCCAGTGTCGAAGGTGCAACTTTTGTTGAGTCTGATGATAGTGTCAAAGAGATTCCCTGCTTTAAACACTGGGAAGTTACATAGAGAGATGCCACTTAGAGACCGGCTTGGTGTTTACTCATAGCTTGTATCTGCCATAGAAATCGTGTACTGAGGTTTACCTGCTATATTGGCCGCCTTTCGGGATATGTTAAACCATGGGTTGAGTCCTTTTCTCTTTGTATCCAAACAATAACTTAAATAAAAATCTGATTGCAGCACTGCTATCTGAAGAAATATATTGACATACACATGTACATACACATATACTGTACACAAATACATATACACAGTAGTTAGACATCACATATACACATACACATACTGTATATCTGTAATTAATTGTAAATAGGTTAGAATATCACTGTTTGAGTAATAGTATCTGTTGGTTGACTTATAGCCGTTGAAAATAGATTCTGTAGCCGTTAGAGACTCTTGCTCCAATATAAATAGAGTTTCACTTGTACATTTGAGTTAAGTGTGAATAAAATCTTCCCATATGTTCTTCAATATTTCTACATGGTATCAGAGCCATGAAATCAAAGAAGAAGAAAAGACGGTGAAGAGGCTGTGAAGAAGATTACCTACCATATTCAACTTCTTTCACAATCAAAAATACATTTTCTGAACCATTTATTCAAAGGCCTCAGAACCTCAACATTTCGTCAAAGGCCATAGAGCCATTTCTGAACCATTTCTTCAAAGGCCTCAGAGCCTCAAAATTCCATCAAAGGCCATAGAACCATTTCTCAACTATTTCTTCAAAGGCCTCAAAGCCTCAAAATTATGTTGAAGGCCATAGAGCCATTTCTTTAGAACTACAAGTCTATAAACTTCCAGAAATCTTCTCAAGACCATTATGTCTATAAACTTCTAAAAGGCTATGAAGAGCCTTGGCTAAGCCGAAATCTTTCCTTTCATTTAAGAGGCTATGAAGAGCCTTGGCTAAGCTGAAATCTTTCCTTCAATGTGCTATCAGTTGGATTCGTACTCACAGGGCAGTTTCTAAATAAGAAGTTGTGTTATTTCCACTCGCAGCTATATCCCCGACTGATTTCTTCAGACTATGTCAAGGATGGAAAAAAACATTCTTCGAGTTGGAGGATCTACTCCAACTGCTCCTAATTTCTTCAATAAGACCATTGAGTCTTCATACATTTTTTCAGTCTTGAGTATGTCTCAGGAACACGGTATTAATTTCAGGGGGAGATCACCCTGCTGATTTTGGTCTATATTAGCCAGAAAAATCTTCAATAGGTTGTCAAGCTACCTTTCTTCAAGAAGGTTACTGTGAGCAAACTTAGCGCATAGGCTATTGAGGCATATAGTCCTTTGTTCTTCAAAGGAAGTACAATAATATGACCATAGTGTCGAAAATTGAGACTTAAAAGGCCAGAGAGCCTAGATTACTCCAGATGATAGGCTATGAAGAGTTTTTGTGAAACTGAAATATTTTATAGAAAGTGTTGAACGAAGTGGTTGAAATATAAGAAAGTGACGTTTGAATTTCACTAGAGAAAGTCGAGATTGTGAATCAGGCCGTTGCTGTTGCAGCAAAATGTCTGGAGGCGAGCTGCTGGGAGCCACGTCATTGGAGTACACTCCGACGTGGGTCGTTGCTGCTGTCTGCACCGTCATCGTTACCATTTCTCTCCTCGTTGAACGCCTTCTCCACTACAGCGAAAAGTTCTTGAAAAAGACCAACCAAAAGCCTCTCTTTGAAGCTCTGCAGGAAGCGAAGGAAAGGTTTGGATTGAGGAATTGTTCACCAGGTTTTGAAATGGATCATTGTTTCGGGAATTTGGAATGGATTTGAAGCTCTTGTGAAGGAGGCTCTAGTATGCCTCTTCATCTTTTGTCGAAATCAGATCTTGTGCATCAAAAAAGTTCTGATGACAGTGAAACTGGAGAGGTGAAAGAAACAAAAGTTTCTGGAGAAGAGGGAGAAAAATGTTTGGGAAAATGCACCGAGGACAAATGACGTTTTTAGGAAAGGTAAATGGAGATTTTTGAAGATCACAAATGGGGCAATGTATCAAATTTATGCGGTTGGTATTCGTTCCTATCTTGTCTGTTGACGTGTCCCATTCAATGACGTGTCTCATTCACTCTTATATTCCACGTTCTTATTTGGTGACGACATGTTGAGATGAATTATCCCATGAATATAATTGGGTTGACATTATTGAGCTGCTGAGGCTATGGGCTTCCATGATAATTGGGCTTAAATTTTTCCGGATGGACAGGCTGGCCAATTAATGCCCTTTCTAAGCCTTTAGTCTCTCCACAAAATGTTAACCTAAAAGGAAGAAGTGGATATTTGGAGTCTCGTTTTTCTTTAACGCAACCCTTGATAGAAGCTGAGGAACAGAACGCCGATCACAAAACCAAATAATTTTATCTGAGCTGCTATGCGCGACTGTGGCGGAGTGTTTGGGCGACGAGGAGTTTGAGCTAGACTCAGGATCCAACTGGCGTATTTTAGCCGCTTGAAATATAGCTCGCACCTGCATCTCTGAGAACTTCAGATATGATACGCTGCATCCGCGGAATCCAA
Organism: Eustoma russellianum; assembly: GCA_036186865.1. Lineage (NCBI taxonomy): Eukaryota > Viridiplantae > Streptophyta > Magnoliopsida > Gentianales > Gentianaceae > Eustoma > Eustoma russellianum. The sequence goes on along the minus strand of AP025054.1, from coordinate 7,967,273 downwards.
GCATCGGTTCACTGCAGATAATCTCTCCATTATTGAGGAGACCATCCATTGCGCTGAAAAAGCCTTCAAAATCAGTCCGTTGGTAAGATAATACCAGGTCTTGTACTCTCTTCCTTTACTAAATACAACATTCCTTGCTCTGTATATTGGCAGTCCTACTACAACGGTCGTCCTGGAGCTCCGGCGAATACCTACCACCAATACCATGGATACAGTGCTACTATCTGATGCCTGAGTTAGTTATACGGAAAAGCTACACAACCGGCACAAACGTTTGACAAATATCCTCTATTAGGTAACACTAATCTCTTTTATGGATGGACTTACCATCATACAGTAAGGTATGACTCTTTTTAAAATTTGAAATCTTGCTCAGATTTGTCGTATTAAGTTTAATTGGCTTAGGATTCGTGTTTCCAGTTGGATGCTGCGAAAGATTGATTTTTTCGATTGCTTATGAAAATTGAAAACCAGTCGTCTACAGTATTTGGAAGGAACACTTATGGTAGTGAACAGGGGACGGTATAGTGTTATCATACAAACTATAAATCTTTCGCTATGTGCTTGACCATCGGGAATGTATGAACTATATAATTTTTCAGGATAATACTATAACGCTTTTTATGTGAAACTTCTATGAAATTTAAAATTGAATCTGGAGAAGACTTATGTGGTAATGTTCTTTACTGGAGATTCCAAACGTTGCATAATTCTTGTTCATATATCTCTCTTAGAGATGTATATTTTTTAGCTTAATGTATGTTTTGATTAGGTCAATGAAATGTGATTATTTCCTCATTACGCAGTGATATATTATGAAATCTTAAAATTGGAGATGACTATAAACTATATGAATGTGTCTGGTGATTCTTGGCTCAAGGTTTTTACCATCACATTCTCAGTTTCTTGTGCTATTGGTGTATCAAGTACATGCCGGTATACTACAACTTTGTTAGTGTTTTGACTTGATCAGGTACACTGAATGATATATCGATTGTCAGTATAGGATTATGAGTCAAAGTAGCATATGTCACATTTTGCCATGACTTAATAGCATAGCTTTGTTTTTGCTGTTTATATAAAGGAAGCATGTATCCATCTGCCTTGAATTTACCAAGCCATACTTGTGGGGATTTTTACTAGGAAATAGAATTAAGAAGCTAAACCCTACATCCAAGATCCGCTGAAACAAACAAATGATCATACAAAGAAATAATTTTTCTTAGATTGCTTTCTGATCTACATGGTTTCTCAGTGCTGTTGTAATATTCTCAACTTGTGAACTGTTAGTTTTTTTTTCTGAACTCCAATAAGTATGTTATCCTTTGTGAAGAACTACATGATTGGAAAACATTCTCTATATGAAATTTCATAGATTATCATTGATATCATTTTTTGTGTGATCCTTTATTCATTTCGTTTGACCACTTAAAGACACGTCCAAATGTATAACCTTGACTGTAAACCTCTTCATTCTTTTTGCTTGCTGAATTCTTTAATCTCAGAATGGAACGTAATTATACACTGGTTATTTTTTGCTTGATTTGTGACTATGGTTTATGGTAAAGAGAAGTATGAAAGGGTAATGGTTTATTGTTGATAACTATATTTCTCTAGCTTTTGTATGTTTACTACCAGAAGACAATATTTGGAAGTATCATGATTTTAAAAGTGCCTAGTTGTTTGAAAATGAGGTAACTTCCTAGTAACCTGAAGTAGTACATCAAAGTGTATTCTATTAAAGATGATGAATTTAGTAAATCATGTGTAGTAAGTTGTGTATAGCATTTTCCGACCATGCTGTTAGTATATACGACATCATGAAATACAGAGATCGTTTGAAATTGTAGACCCTATCAGTGGTATCTTGAAATGGACTGCTGTTTTTTGAGAGGTTTAAGGTGTGATTTAGATTAATTAGGTACATTGATCTTGTCTGCTATCATGTGGTTGATGGTGTGTTGATGTGTTCAGCTAGAGTTTCCTTCATTCTCTGGTTCTTTTAGTTGTGTGTTGGCACATCAGTCTCTTCTCAGAAGGAAAAAGAGTGTACAACCATTTTGGGCTGAACTTAATGTATCTATATGAGTTCATTTTTCATGATTATTGGAACTTGTTTTACCTATGTCTTATTTTTAGTTAGTCTACTATTATGAAGAACTATGTTGTGAAGCATGTGAAGAGCCAGTACAAATAATTATAGATAATTGTCTATTTGAAAAACAAATTGATTCATTTATCTCACCCTACTCTTGATAACGGTTATAGTTGGTTAATTTACGCATAATTGTACTAATGCATAATTGTACTAATGAACACTTCAAGTATGTTTTAGGAATTGTTTTTAGGTACTTGAAGAAAGCACCAAGTGAAGGAATTAGGCGGTTAATCTCCAGATTAAACCGCAGCCGTCGGATCAAATGGTTTTCATCCACAACCGTTAGATCGTAAACTGCAGCAGTTTTAAACGTAGACCGTCGGATGAAAAACTGCTGCCCAGATACGATCTCAGCCATTAGATCATGATCCGTGTAGACTACGATCCACAGCCGTTAGATCTAGATGAAGAAACCGCTGCCCAGATACGATCTCAGCCGTTAGATCATGATCCGTGTAGACTACGATCCACAGCCGTTAGATCTAGATGAAGAAACTGCTCCTAGATATGATCTCAGCCGTTAGATCATAATCCGTGTAGACTACGATCTACACCGTTAGATCTTGCAACGGTTATGATCAAAAATATTTCAACTGTTGGATCACTTAATTTATTTTTCTAGAAAAATGTAAAAGAAAATTTCTCCAAAAAGACAAGAATGAGCCGGAGCCGGAGCCACGAGCCACGAGCCACGAGCCCGAGCCGAGCCGAGCCGGACGGGCGGGCGGCGGCGCGCGCGTGTGTGTGGTGAACCTTGCCTGAGCTGCGTCCTGACTCCGTCAAAAACTTCTCATGCCCAAGGGCACATTTTAGAATGCTCCAACTTGAACTATATTTGGTGGCCTTTTCATCTCAAGTAGCCAATGTGGTATTCCACTTAAGGGGTGGTGTGTTCACTCCTCAAGAGGCCACATCACCACTTTTCCAATTTTCTTCCAATTTTACTCCAACTTTGAGCATTAATTTCTCATTCACCCGGTATCGGAATCGAGTGATTCAAAAGCCTAAAATCATCTACTCGTTACGTAGATAATTTAGAAATTTTTAGTTTCCGTTTTTGATTAACGAATACTAATCATAATTAAGCTCAAAATATGGTGGTTGTCAACTTTTGACAAACCCACTTGCCAAACTTTTCCAATTTACCTCAATTTCTCTAACAATCCCCCACATGAATGAAAATTAATGCAGATGTAGATGCAGACTCTATCGAGAAATCAGACAAGGATATGTTGCATCAGAAGAGGTAGCTTCTGACTTTGAACCTTTCTTAGTGATATACCATCGGATCCACTCAGCTGGTTAGTGACCTGATGTCTTGAACTATCAGCCTTTATTGTGAACCTAGACAATGATATTCACATAACATTTCCTTTGACACCCCGTATTGGTTCTCATGGTTGTGTTCATTTTGGCCATGAACAACCCTGGTTTCAGAAAGTGTTTTAGAGAATTCTTGCCTATCAGAATTCTCATAGAAGCGGCCTCACTTCACACTTACATAGGTGATTCCTATCAAGAGTATTCTGCCATACCCCACTTGAAATGTCAAGATATAGGACATCATTAAAAGCATTAACTTAACCTAACGGTTCTCTGCAGATAGCACTTTTGTTTAACGGAATGAGTAAGTGCTAACTGAACCCTTATAACTTAGTTTTCCCATTGAACCAAGATTCTGGGATCTCCAGTCAACAAGGTTGGGTTACCGTTACAAAGATTCATGCAATGTAGGCTTAAGTCCCATTCCGTTTGTCAACTTTGACATTTGATCTCTAGGCAAAGCTTTTGTAAGCGGATCCGCAAGATTCTCCTTTGATTTTATGTAATCAATGGAAATCACGCCATTAGAGATCAACTGCTTAATGGTATTATGTCTCCGACGTATGTGTCGTGACTTACCATTGTAGATGCTGCTTTGAGCTCTTCCTATAGCTGACTGACTGTCACAGTGTATGCTGATAGGAGCGATTGGCTTAGGCCAGCATGGAATGTCTTCTAGGAAATTTCGAAGCCATTCAGCTTCTTCCCCAGCTTTATCGAGTGCTATAAACTCAGCTTCCATAGTTGACCGAGCTATGCACGTTTGCTTTGTAGACTTCCATGAGTCAGCACCACCACCTACAGTGAATAAGTATCCACTTGTGGATTTAGAGTCTTTGCAATCTGATATCCAGTTTGCATCACAGTATCCTTCCAATACTGCTGGATATCTTGTATAATGTAATCCAAGATTCATTGTGTACTTAAGGTACTTCATCACTCTATTTAGAGCTTTCCAATGATCTTCACTTGGATTACTGGTAAACCTGATTAATTTGTTTACTGAACAAGCTAAGTCTGATCTTGTACAGTTCGTTATGTACATTAGACTTCCAATCACTTGTGAGTACTTCAATTGAGCTACTGGTTCACCTCGGTTCTTCCTTAAGTGCATACTTAAGTCAAGTGGGGTTTTTACTGGTTTTGCATCAAACATATTGAATCGTTTGAGAACGGACTCAATATAATGACTTTGTGACATGATCAATCCTTCAGTTACCCTAGAAATCTTGATTCCTAGAATAACATTGGCAACCCCCATGTCTTTCATGTCAAAATTTCTCGTTAACATCTTCTTGGTATTCAAGATGATGTCGTGAGTACTGCCCATGATTAGCATATCATCTACATAGAGACATACTATCACATAGGCGTTTGGTGTGTTTTTGATGTAAACACACTTGTCACATTCATTGATCCTGAAACCGTTTGACATCATGGCTTGATCAAACTTCAAATGCCACTGCTTTGGTGCTTGTTTAAGTCCGTACAAAGACTTAACAAGTCTACAAACTTTCCTTTCTTGTCCTGGGACAGTAAACCCTTCAGGTTGTTCCATATAAATCTCTTCTTCCAGCTCGCCATTCAAGAAGGCAGTCTTTACATCCATTTGATGGATCTCTAGGTCGTAGATTGCAGCAATAGCAACTAGCATTCTTATGGAAGTAATCCTAGTTACTGGTGAATAAGTGTCAAAGAAGTCAAAACCTTCCTTTTGTCGATAGCCCTTAGCTACCAACCGGGCCTTGTACTTGTCAATGAATCCATCCTCTTTGAGTTTTTTCTTAAAAATCCACTTGCATCCAAGTGGTTTACTCCCTTGAGAAAGATCTAACAGCTCCCACGTGTGATTTTGAAGAATTGATTATATCTCACTGTTAACTGCCTCTTTCCAGAAGGGAGCTTCTAGAGTTGACATAGCCTCGGAAAATGTCCTTGGATCATTTTCTATCAAATACGTTAAAAAATCTGGTCCAAAGGACTTTGGTATTCTGGCTCTTTTACTTTGATGAGGTTCCTCTATTTCTTGAGGAATTGTGTCACGTACTCGCTTACTAGTGCTTGCTTCTTCAATGTTATTGTCTTTCTTTGGAAAGACATTTTTCAAAAAACACTGCATTTCTTGATTCCATGACAACATTTTCATGTATGTCAGGAATCTCAGACTTGTGCACCAAAAATCGATATGCACTACTGTTAGTTGCATATCCTATGAATATGCAATCAATAGTTTTAGGCCCTATTCTGACTTGTCTTGGTTTTGGTACTGCGACCTTAGCCAGACACCCCCACACTTTCAAGTATTTGTAGCTAGGCTTATAGCCTTTCCAAAGTTCATATGGGGTTTTATCCATCTTCTTAGATGAAACTCTTTAAAATGACGTTGGCGGAGAGAATTGCTTCCCCCCACAAGTTCTGAGGTAAGCCCGAACTTATCAACATAGCATTCATCATCTCTTTCAGAGTTCGGTTCTTGCGTTCTGCAATACCATTTGATTGAGGGGAGTATGGTGCAGTCGTTTGATGAATAATGCCGTGTTCTGAACAAAATTCATTAAACGGTGCATCATATTCGCCACCTCTATCACTACGAATTGACTTAATTCGTTTGCTAAGTTGATTCTCAACTTCATTTTTATAATCTTTAAAAGCATCTAAGGCCTCATCTTTGCTACTTAGCAAATAAACGTAACAGTATCGAGTGCAATTGTCAATAAAAGTCACAAATTACTTTTTACTGCTTCTTGTTTGCACAAACTTTAAATCATAAATATCTGTGTGAATTAAATCTAACACTTCAGTGTTTCTTTCGATTGAAGGAAATGGTAACTTAGCCATTTTTGCTTCAACACAGACTTGGCACTTTTCATTATTGAAACTTAGTTTGGGTAATAAGTCGAGATTAATCATTCTTTGCAATGACTTATAATTAACATGACCCAAACGTAAATGCCATAAACACGAAGACTCAAGCATGTAAGCGGAAGTAGAAACAGTCTTATTAGCCTCATCGGGCGTAGTCTTCTTTGGTACAACAGTTATAACACTAAGTTTAAACATATTGTCCATCAGGTACCCCTTCCCCAGAAATACACCATTCTTAGTCAGAATACATTTGTTACAATCAAATACTAGTCTAAATCCATGCCTGACTAGTAAAGCACCAGAGACTAAGTTCTTGCGGATGTCGGGAATATGCAACACATCGTGCAGTGTCAATTCTTTTCCGGAGGTCATCTTCAAAATCACTTTGCTCGAACCTTCTATCTTCGAGCTATCCTTGTTTCCCATGTACAGCCTTTCATTGTCTTTCGCAGGAGCATATTCCTTGAACATTCCCCTGTTTGCACAAACGTGTCTAGTGGCTCCAGTGTCCACCCACCACTGGCTAGGATTACCTACAACATTACATTCAGAAACAACAGCACACAAGTCCAAATCATCCATTGCACTTACAAGATTGGCTTTGGCTTTCTCTGGCCTTTTCTTGGGCTTCCTGCAGTCAATACTACGATGCCCCTGAATCCCACAATTGTAACATTTTCCAGTGAACTTTTTGGCAACCTTCTTGCCCTTCGCGTTTACTCCGACAGAATTTCCTTTCTTCTTTTTCGTCGCCTCTGCAACGTGAGCTTTTGCATCAAACATATTGAATCGTTTGAGAACGGACTCAATATAATGACTTTGTGACATGATCAATCCTTCAGTTACCCTAGAAATCTTGATTCCTAGAATAACATTGGCAACCCCCATATCCTTCATGTCAAAATTCCGTGTTAACATCTTCTTGGTATTCAAGATGATGTCATCAGTACTGCCCATGATTAGCATATCATCTACATAGAGACATACTATCACATAGGCGTTTGGTGTGTTTTTGATGTAAACACACTTGTCACATTCATTGATCCTGAAGCCGTTTGTCATCATTACTTGATCAAACTTCAAGTGCCATTGTTTTGGTGCTTGTTTAAGTCTGTACAAAGACTTAATAAGTCTACAAACTTTCTTCTCTTGTCCTGGCACAACAAACCCTTCAGGTTGTTCCATGTATATCTCTTCCTCCAAATCACCGTTCAGAAAAGCCGTCTTAACATCCATCTGATGAATTTCTAAGTTATAGACTGCTAAAATCGCGATTAGTACTCTGATTGAAGTAATCCTTGTCACTGGTGAGTAAGTGTCGAAGAAATCAAACCCTTCTTTTTGTCGATAACCTTTGGCTACCAACCGCGCTTTGTATTTGTCGATAGATCCATCTTCTTTAAATTTCTTCTTGAAAATCCACTTGCATCCGAGTGGTTTACTTCCTGGTGGAAGATTGACCAGCTCTCAAGTGTGATTTTGAAGAATAGATTCTATCTCACTTTTTATTGCCTCTTTCCAAAATGGGGCTTCTGGTGTTGACATTGCCTCTGAAAAGGTCCTTGGCTCATTCTCTACCATAAAGGTTAGAAAATCTGGTCCAAACGAAGTGGGTCTTCTGGCTCGCTTGCCTTGACGGGGTTCGTCAATTTCTTAAGCTTTTGTATCTCGAGCTCGCTTACTCGTGCTGGCTTTGTCATCATTTCTATCTTTCTTTGGAAAGACGTCTTCAAAAAACACTACATTTCTTGACTCCATAACATTTTCATGTATGTCAGAGATGTCAGACTTGTGCACCAAGAATCGATATGCACTACTGTTTGTTGCATATCCTATGAATATACAATCGATTGTTTTGGGCCCTATTTTGACTTGTCTTGGTTTAGGTACTGCTACCTTAGCGAGACACCCCCACACTTTTAAGTATTTGAAACTAGGTTTATAACCTTTCCAAAGTTCATAAGGAGTTTTATCCATCTTTTTAGATGGAATTCTATTTAGAATGACATTGGCGGAGAGAATTGCTTCCCCCCACAAGTTCTGAACAAAATTCATTAAACGGTGCATCATATTCGCCACCTCTATCACTACGAATTATCTTAATTCGTTTGCTAAGTCGATTTTCAACTTCATTCTTATAATCCTTAAAAGCATTAACGGCCTCATCTTTGCTACTTAGCAAATAAACATAACAGTATCTAGTGCAGTCGTCAATAAAAGTTACAAAGTACTTTTTACCACCTCTTGTTTGCAAAAACTTTAAATCACACACATCTGTATGAATCAAATCTAACACTTCAGTGTTTCTTTCAATCGAAGGAAAAGGAGCCTTAGTCATTTTCTCTTCAACACAAACTTGACATTTTTTCTTAGTCAAATTCAGTTTAGGCAACAAATCAAGATTAATCATTCTTTGAATTGATTTGTAATTAACGTGTCCCAAACGTAAGTGCCATAAACAAGAAGACTCAAGCATATAAGCAGAAGTAGATGCATTCTCATTAGCCACTACGGGCACAACTTTTTCTTTCTTAGGTACAATGGTCATAACGTTTAACTTAAACATTCTGTCTACCAAGTACCCCTTTCCCAAGTACAACCCATTCTTAGTAATGATAACTTTGTTAGACTCCAAGACGAGTCTAAAACCATGCATCACCATCAAAGCGCCAGAGATCAAATTCTTCCTAATATCAGGAACATGCAGAACATTCTGCAGAGTCAGAAACTTCCCAGAAGTCAACTTCAAAACAACATTTCCTTCACCTTCAATCTTTGATGAAGCATCATTTCCCATGTAAAGCTGTGCACCATCAACGGGCTTGTATTCTGTGAACATTGCCTTGTTTGCACAAACATGTCTCGTAGCTCCCGTGTATAGCCACCATGCGTGCGGATTTCCCATAATGTTGCATTCACTCACAACAGCACAAAGATCCAGATCTTCCATTGCACCAACCAGATTCGCCTTCGCTTTCTCTTGCCTCTTCTTCGGCTTGCGACAGTCACTGCTCCGGTGCCCCTGAATGCCACAGTTGTAGCATTTTCCTGTGAACTTTTTGGCGATCTCTTTGCGTTTGTTGTTCACTCCCAACTTGCCTTTCTTTTTCTTCGTCGCCTCTGCGACATGAGCCTTTGCTTGACCAGAATATTGAGCAAACTTTTTCTCAGATCTGCTGTTGTCTTCTTCGATACGCAATCGAACAATCAGATCTTCCAAGGACATCTCCTTTCGCTTATGTTTGAGATAGCTCCTGAATTCCCTCCACGAAAGAGGTAGCTTCTCAATCACAGCAGCAACAAGGAAAGATTCACTAAGGGACATACCCTCTTCTTCCATTTCAGCCACTAACATCTAAAGTTCCTCAATCTGAGAAACAACAGTTTTTGAATCAGTCATCTTAAAATCAAGAAATTTACCAATGATAAATTTCTTCGCACCAGCATCCTCTGTCCTGTATTTTTTGTCTAAAGCCTTCCATAAAGATTTTGCAGTCTTAAAGGTACTATACAGTCCATACAGAGAATTATCGAGACAACTTAAAATATGACTCAAACAGACATAATCACTATATTTCCATGCTTCAGCTATCAAGCTATTCTGCATATTCACGTTCTGATCCTCGACTGATATCACCACTGGAGGATCCTCGGTCAGCATCTTTGCCAGCCCCAGAGTTGTTAAAAAGAACAGCATCTTCTGCTGCCAACGTTTGAAGTAACTGCCTCCAAACTTCTCCGGTTTCTCAGCCTGTCCAACAACCGGAACAGAAGCAGGAATGGCAGCGGGTGCAACTGGAACAGCAGTGTTCACTTCCTCGGACGGACCAAGGTGCACGCCATTGAAGGAGTTTGAACTTTCATTCTCCATTTCAGATTCTGTAGGACAATACAGAAACAGAACACGAAACACGAAACCGATTAGTTTCGTATCAATAGAAGCTGTAGACGCAAACAGAAAACGAAACAGAGTATATAAAACGCCCAAATCGTCTTAAGAATGTTAGAAACTGTAATCATAAAAAGTGTACAGTGTGCGTTTGTGTACATTGACGAAATACAATCAGAACCGAGGCGAGTCTAAGGACTCTGTCCTTAAGACGATTTGCTCCGGTACGAAGTGTCCAACCAGAAACAGCAAACGTCTCCGAGGATACAACGGCTACAGTTCATACGAAACGGCACAGCAACGTAAAGAACTCGGCGAACCTGTAGGATGCTCTGATTTCTCGAACTGGAAACGCAACAACAGTGCAGTAGTATGCAAAAATTGAAACAGTGCATCAGTATGTAAAATCGAAAAAATTGAAGCAGTGAAAACGCAGAGTGCAGAGTGTAGTGTGCAGTGAAGAAAGGCTGGAGAATGAGGCAATTTATAGGCGGGAAGGATTGGGCGGTTAATCTCCAGATTAAACCGCAGCCGTCGGATCAAACGGTTTTCATCCACAGCCGTTAGATCATAAACTGCAGCAGTTTTAAACGTAGACCGTCGGATGAAAAAATGCTGCCCAGATACGATCGCAGCCGTTAGATCATGATGCGTGTGGACTACGATCCACAACCGTTAGATCTAGATGAAGAAACCGCTCCCAGATATGATCTCAGCCGTTAGATCATAATCCGTGTAGACTACGATCTACACCGTTAGATCTTGCAACGGTTATGATCAAAAATATTTCAACCGTTGGATCACTTAATTTATTTTTCTGGAAAAATATAAAAGAAAATTTCTCCAAAAAGACAAGGATGAGCCGGAGCCACGAGCCGGAGCCGGAGCCGAGCCGGCCGGACGGGCGGGCGGCGGCGGCGCGTGTGTGTGGTGAACCTTGCTTGAGCTGCGTCATGACTCCGTCAAAAACTTGTCATGCCCAAGGGCACATTTTAGAAAGCTCCAACTTGAACTATATTTGGTGGCCTTTTCATCTCAAGTGGCCAATGTGGTATTCCACTTAAGGGGTGATGTGTTCACTCCTCAAGAGGCCACATCACCACTTTTCTAATTTCCTTCCAATTTTACTCCAACTTTGAGCATTAATTTCTCATTCATCCGGTATCGGAATCGAGTGATTCGAAAGCCTAAATTCATCTACTTGTTACGTAGATAATTTAGAAATTATTAGTTTTCGTTTTTGATTAACGAACACTAATCATAATTAAGCTCAAAGTATGGTGGTTGTCAACTTTTGACAAACCCATTTGCCCAAACTTTCCAATTTACCTCAATTTCTCCAACAAACATAACATTGACTAAAGCTGCAATTGCATCCTCTGGGCTTTTGCTAAAAATTTGGATGATTTGAAGGAAGTGCTATGCACTTGATGCCTGTGAATTACTCTTCTGCTATTTGTGGATAATATTGACCAAAGCTGCGTGAATATAATTGATGGTAGAATAAGATTGTCATTTTCCTCACATGTTGAGTCTTCAGATTTACACCACATAATGATAGGTCTTACAAAACTATTTTAAATAATTTTTAATGTCTTCATTTAGCTCATTTTTTTTTCCTGCAAATCGTGGGGCGGTGTTAGTAGCAATAATGATATTATTATTCTTAAAAACGTATATGAATCATTTTCCTTGTACGATGTAATGCTGCATAGTTATCAATTATTGTAGTATGGATCATACATATCTATATGTGAATGCACAGATGTATACATGTGTTTATTTGTGGCTGAATAAATATATACAGATGTGAAATTGTATAAATTATTGCTTATTTGTGTGACCTAAAGTAATTGCTAAGTCAAGAATTCTGCTTCAAAGGAAAGAGAGCCTCTGTTAGCAGCTTTGATCCATAGAAATTCGTTCTCATCACTGTCTTTGCATGCTCCACTGAGTTCTCATAGAATTCCTTGAATGATATGGCGGCGTTATTTATCTGAAACAAACAGTTTATATTTTCTATGAGTAATAAATCTGCACGCATAAAACTATATGCATTTCACATGGACATAAAACATGCTATGCATATTACTTGTCTGTATCAGGATGCCATGAAATAAATGGTTTAAGCTAAGGGTAAGTTCATTAAACACTTTGGCTTAACTTGATAACAGAATATATCTGTTGGTTTTCGTAGTACAATGAATAGATTTTCATATATATTGAGAAAATTTACGACAAATACAAAAGGTGAATTATTGATATAATGAATAGATTTTCATTACACGATTACACACTCGACATGCCGGAAGCATGAGTAGTCGGCATGCCAGAAGCATGAGTAGCCAACATACTTGAAGCATGAATAGCGGATATGTCAGAAACACAAATAGTTGTCATGCTTGAAGCATGAGTAGTATACATGCCCGAAGCATGAATAATCAACATTCCTAAAGCATGTGTACCTTTAACTCGACTATCCTTAACTCGATTACGGATTGTTCTATCGAGAATTCTGATTCATGTGATGATAGCATTGGCTTTGTCATTCCTTTTGAATGTTGCCCCATCTATCTTACGAATTAATGTGAAATCATTATATTATTTATTATATCCAGAATGCCCATTTAGATTATGCATTATTTAAAGTCTTTTGAATATTATACTAATATGTTTTGAATGTCAAGTTTATTTGAATACAAATTTTGTTATTCATGATATTGATTGAACTCAAATCTTAAAGTGGCAAAATTACATTGATTAATATATGAATAGTGTTTCCTGAAGAAACACCATTGACTATTTCTGAGTTGATGTTCCAAAATTAATTTTGATATTAACATATCATCCAAAGTGAATGATATAGGCGTACATCTAGTTGAAAGTAGAAATACACACACAACATTAACTGAGGGCTCCAGAAGAGTTCTAATTGGCAAAAGCAAATGTTAGTACCAATTCGAGTACTACGACATCGATTGAGGGCTCTAGAAGAGCAACCATTTTATCAACGGGTGATACACATATATTGGTTAATATGACATCATTTCCCACCAAGTCGAAAGAAAACTATTGAGTTTAAAAGATTTACGCCTTAATGGCGTTCATATTGAACTATGAATAAGGGGAATATGAAATTTTTATAGACAATGATTCAAGCCAGAAGCTTGTTAAAGAAAAAACTCCCAATTTTCTCTATGGATTGTATTATGCGACTATACATCCAGTCGAATGTGTTATTGTGATGAACCAGAAGTTCGATAATAAATGTTATTTCTGACATAATCGACTTGGTTACCCATATAGAATAATGATACGTACAATTGTACAACACTCACATGTGTACTCTTTAAAGAACCAGAAGATCCTAGAAACTCTTTCATGAACGAAAAGATTACATTATCTCGTGATTTTTGTGTGTTACTTGTTCATGTGAGTTTGATTTCGAAAAGACTAGTAGCTTTTGCCAAGCTTCTTGCTCAAATTATATGATTATCCGATTAAATTTATTAAGTATTGATAATACATGTGAATTTATATCCCAAGCTTTCAATGATTATTGTATGTCTTGATATTGGCGTTGAGCATGCAGTTGCAAGTGTGCACACTTAAAATGGCCCAGCAGTGTCATTTATTAAACGTTTACAACCGATAGCTTGACGTTTGATTTTAAGGACCAATTTACCCACATGAGCTTGGGGACATACAACTATACATGCATCAGCATTGATTTGGTGAGTTAGTTTTTCCGCCGTTAGGGGGAGAAAAATGCCAGTTCCTGAAGAACGGCGTGAAATTTAATGGAACGTTCCTGCACTATTTCACCTTAACACACGAACAAATCAATGCGAGCAAGAAGTAAAATGATAACAAAATCCCACGTTTTGGCGATGAATACGCCGATTCGACTTGATGTCTCTGAAGGACATGATAATGGTATACCAAAAACAAGTCTAAAACGTGGACGTCCAGTTGGTGTAAAAGATAAAAGCCCTCGGAAAAGAATGGTACAAACAATACTCCAGAAGAGAATATTCAACAAGAGATTAGATGTTCACAACTTGAAAGCGCTATAGAAATAAGAGCTGACCAGTCTAAAAATCAATAAACAAGTTGCTTCCGAAGAAGCAAGTGAACACATTTTTGAAAAGATCTCTTTGAATTATAAGAGAAAATTGGGATAGACAAATGATCATTATTGATCATGTTTTGATTAAGGGATTGCATTGAAGTTATGAATCAGGATCCTGAACCAATGTTAACTGAAAATTGTCGACACAGAAATCATTGGCCAAAAATAGAAAGATGCAATCCAAACCCCTGAAGATAAAGTCGCAAAGCATTTGGACCCATAGTCCAAAACTCTTGAAAGGAAAGTCGCATTCGCAAATTATTTGACCTGCAGTCAAACCCCTGAAGGGATCAAACATATTGGATATAAATGGGTTTTTCACAAAGAACTAGGCTTGACTATAATGAAACATATTCTCCGATAATTGATGCCATAACGTTACAATATTCAGTCAGCCTAGCAGTCACTTAAACCTTGATATGCGGTTAATGAATGAAGTTACCGCTTACTCATATGAATTATAAAATGAGGATAGATGATATAAAATCCCAGAAGGATTTAAAATGCATGCAGCATGTAATCAAATGATGAATGAACTATACTTAATCAAATTATAGAAATCATTGTATGGATTAAAACAATCTGGCAGGATGTACATGTCGATGATCTAAATCTTGTTGGAACTCCTGAAGAGCTTACTAAAACCTCTAATTGTATAATGAACGAGTTTGATATGAAAACTTTGAGAAGATCAAATGTTCTCTCGACCTGCAGATCGAGCCTTGAGTAGTCATAACGTGGTACGATCGAAAGACTCATTTCGAACACAAGAAGATAACGAAGAATTATTAGGTCCTGAAGTACCATATCGTAGTGTTGTTGGTGATTTAAAGTATCTAGCGAATTTCGATACTATATATAGAGCATTCAGTGAATTTATTGAGAAAGTATAGTTCAACACCAACACGAAGACATTGGAATGATGTCAGACATTTTTTTTATCTTCTTGGAACACCATACGAGTGTTTATACTACTCAAGAAAGGTAGCACCACAATTAGTGGGTTATGCTGATGCTGGCTATCTATCTGACTCGCATAAGGAAATACCACAGAATGGGTATGTTTTGGTGCGATCATATTACGAAGTTGAGTGAAACAGACAGTAACAGCCATCTCTCCATCATTATTTTTGGCGTTGCATGAAGCGTGTTGTGAATACATTTGGTTGAGGTCGATGACTCAGTATATTGAAGGCGCCGACAACATTATTTGATGATAATGGAAGATGTATTGTTCAAGTTGAAAATGGCTTCATCAAAGAAGAACGAAACATATATCACCAAAGTTCTTCTACACTTATGACCTCGAGAAGAATGATGATATCAATATCCAGCAGATACAATTAAGCCAGAATTTTGCTGACTTGTTCATGAAAGCACTACATTTAAAGAGATGGTCTACAACATTGGAATGCATCGACTCAAAGATCTCTTGCCAGCATCAGGGGGAGTGTGATTACTACATGCACACTGTACTCTTTTTTCTTCGTCCAAGTTTTTTATCCTGCAGGGTTTTTCTTGGCAAGGTTTTAACGAGGCAGTGTATCACACTTACCAATTATTATGGATATGTACTCTTTTTCCTTCGACCAAGTTTTTATCCCACCGGGTTTTTCTTGGCAAGGTTTTAACGTCATATTCTATAAAGTTTGGATATCCAAGGGGGAGTGTTATGGATATACTGGAATCTCAAGGATAAACATGATGTTGATATACATTGTAGAGATAGACATTATAGTAGATATGGATATCCAAAGTATTATGTATCTCTTTTGTATATCAGATTAGATGTAGATGTTCAGAAGGGTTTGTCCAAGTTTATCTTCACTCCATTGAGTCCTATAAATAGGACCACATATCATATATGAAAGACACACCTTGTGAGATACAAATTTCTCTTGTTTCTCTTTTCTCTTTTCTCTTTACTATACTTGCTTGAGTTTATAACAATTCTATTTTTATTTACTTATTTCTCTATTTCTTTTCGGGTTTCTTAGACCTGTAGACCCCTAAGTTCGCGGATCTCGGGCAAATTTTGCGCTCTTCGTTCTTTTTCTGGATAAAAATAGGTTTTCGATGTAATTTTTTTTGTGTTTTTGTAAGTTTAGAGATAGACGATCTGACTGAATCATTTTGCGATCTGATATACACATTCTTACATTAAACTCTTGCATTTATGCAAGGTCCGAAGAAAAATATAGTGGTATAGTTTTTAATCATGCTAAGCGAATGTGTAATGCAGTACCTTGTCTTCTATTTCGATTTGATGTAGAAAATGTTTCTATGATCGTTTGGCGGACATTCATTCTGCCGTATTTATCTTTAGACTGTATACCTAATATCTATTTATTGATCATATAATACTTGTCATTATTGTCATTATCTTTGTTTTAATAACAACCTACTTCACGTTCATATGTGTAGAAAGTAAATAAAAATTTTAAACATTTTAAAACAGAATTTTTAAGTACTATATGGATAATCTATAAAGACGTTTACGATTACTGAATTTCACAAATAATAGTTATATATCTTCATTTCTTACATCTATGTTTTGGATATCCGAATTGACTGGTTGTCAATTGTAAAATTTTGAAAATTAAATACAATATAAATTTTACAACTAACCATACACAAAAATGACGATATTATTGTCTAAATCATCTTTATATCGATGACTCAGGAATCACAATAAATAAAATCACGCGTGTTGGAGGCAATGTATCTCTTCCGGAGAATCCAAAACTGCCGCTTTCGTTCCCAAATCGTAAAACCCTCACTCTTCCGGAGAATCATCCTCTTATTCGAGGACAAAAGTCTTTGATCTCTTGGTCACAATTCCAAGGCTGAGAGAATGAATTCCGGAACGGCTTCCCTCTCCCTTTTTTGAAGGTTTTTATGCATTTGAATCATGTATGATTATTCGAGGCCTTTGATTCTCCTCCCCGATCCTGCAGTTCTGAAGACTCTTGGACTCTAGAAGCACCTTTTTTCTGCTTGGTGTCTCTGGAGATTATATGTAGCTAGTTTTTTTTAGGTAGCTCAGTAGTCAACGCGAACTTTTCTCGACTTCAAATGTATCTGCAAAACCTCTTTAGCTAGCTCGGTAGTCGATACAAGTTTGGTTTGAGTTGGATAAATTGATTTTTTATTATAATTCTTGTACCTAAATGAATAGTGACCAAGGAAACTTTCTCGTTTTATTTCTTGTCTAAATATTATGTTTCTTTCGCTTCTTGTTTAAACTGACAGCCCTTCGAGCTTTCTACTTTTGTTGCTGTGAACAAGTTTAAAATTTGTTTGCTTTATTTGTTGTGCTATATGTTTAAAGTTTAACCGAATTTCTTTTTCTTTCAAAGATTGGTTCCTTTTTTTTCATTCTTGATTGTCCCTCGTAACTTTCATTATTCCTCTTTCAGTTTTAACCCTAGACTCTGTCAATACTTTATTTTCCCTGATTGATTTCTTCATCTAATTGATAGGGTTATGGCAAGCATGGAAACAATGCATGTCGATATGGCAAAAATGAAAGAAGTTCAGGATAGCTCTGTTCCTCGTAAAACACGGATATTGATTGCTGCAAGTGGAAGTGTGGCAGCCATAAAGTTTTCAAATATTTGTCAATGTTTTTGTGAATGGGGAGAAGTAAAAGCAGTTGCTACAAAGTCTGCTTTGCACTTCGTAAACAAAGCATCACTCCCGAAGGATGTCACACTCTATACAGATGAGGAGGAATGGTCGTCATGGAAAAAGTTAGGAGATAGTGTTCTCCATATAGAACTCCGCCAATGGGCTGATATTATGGTCATTGCGCCTCTATCAGCAAACACACTGGGCAAGGTTAGGATGATGTCAGTCTTCAGCACCTTGTAGCCCTATTCTTTTTTGTAATTCTGAGCTGCTGGATGTTGTGGTTATGTCTTTTAACTAATCATATAGATCTTGGAAAGACTTAATAAGCTGATAAGGTATTTTTGGTTTTTGCTCTTTTTTTGGCCTTCATATAGTTCCTAAAGAGAATTAGTTAATAGCTAAGCCAAACCTTAAATTCAAACTACTTGAGGTTATTTAACTACGCTCTCTATCCCAATTTCCTGGTTTTGTTTTCATTTTAATAAAATCTCAAATACTTCTGGAAATGCTCTGGTAGACTTGTGTGCAATAAAGAATGCATACCATTTGATTGCTGTGCAAATACAGCATACAGTCGGAAGTACAATGATAGACAAATCAATGAGCGAGTTATCTTCAATAATATAAAGGTCCAAATGTGACTATGCCAATGTGATGGAAAGAATAATGAAATAATGAAAGCTGCCCGGTGGAATGGTAAGAAATGTATTCCCATGTATGGCCAATATGAGGATAAAAAACATGATATCTTGATTGATGGTGTTGTCAGGGACAACTTTGTGTTCTTGCTTATCCATGCTTTTGTTTCAGTGAGAATATGCAGAAAGATGATCCATATTTTTTTAGGCTTGCATTGCATTTTCTTTGCCTCTGTCTTTCTGAATCTTTACACTGATAAACTTTGTGAAGAATTTTGCAAATGATTCATGCATCTGTATGTGCTATAGCCATGACATTTGGTACGCTAGTTGTTCCAAGTTTCCCTGAATCTTGGATTTTATTTTTTTTCAATGATAGTTTGCGTAAAATAGCTTGACATGAGGGTATATTGTTTTATTTCTTCAGTTTTTCTCCTCACCTTTTCACACCAAATTTTTATGATTTGATATTTGTTAAGTGCCTATTTCATTTTTGACATCTTTCAGATTGCTGGAGGATTGTGCGATAATCTGCTCACATGCATAGTTCGAGCATGGGATTACAGTAAGCCACTCTTTGTAGCACCGGCAATGAATACTTTCATGTGGAAAAACCCTTTCACTGAACGTCATCTAATGTCAATTGATGATCTTGGAATCATTCTCATCCCACCTATAACAAAGAGGCTAGCCTGTGGTGACTATGGAAATGGTGCAATGGCTGAACCGTCTGTCATCTTTTCTACTGTTAGGCTCTTCTCAGAGACTCATGGACGATCAAGCAATGATAATATTCACTAACTACAATAGAATAGCACTTGCCGGATGTATTCTACTAGCAAAGTTAGGTAGGTTGACTTTGCATTTTTTGTTTGTCTTTGTCTTGCATTATTTGTCGTACATTATGTGTCTATGCAGATACATATGAAGCTGGGAGTCTCGTTGGAAGCAAACTCTCTATCTCTAGAGATGATATTTTTTGCATGTCTCTTACCCTTTCTAGACTCTAGCGATAACTTTTGTTGTTTTTGAAATATATTGGATATGTGTTGTTTTTTTTCATTTCCGTGCAGAAGTATTTAGACATGTCCAAAACAATCTTAAATACGCTTTTGTTTTCCTTTTTAACTCATTTCACGTACCCAAATATAGCTAGTATAGAAACATTTCCATTTCTAATTATGAATACATAAAAACGTGCTACGACTTAAATATACATGAGCAGACCATGTGAATATATACATGTAAGCCTCAATATAATTGCCAAATAAACACGCGTCCACACACGTGTACGAAGTACAGTTGAAAGAATACAACTACAGTAGACGGAATCTAAGTTGCATATATAGAGGGAGCATACAACTAGAGAGAGCATACAACTACAGCAGACAATCTAGAATGCAAACTGTATATTTATAGGCAATATGAAAATAATATACTAATAATCTCGTCTTAAGATTGTTGTTCAGGTAGCATACAAAAGTATACTATCTTCTGGAAGTTAGAGGAATCAAAACAATCTACATGCGAGGTAACATATAACATAAGTTATTCAAAAATAAAAAAATAAAGAAAATAAAACTTAGATCAACAAGCGTGTATCACATTGCCTTTATTGCATGGATTATGAGCACAGAGTACCTTCCTGAGTTTATTAATTTCCTTCACATATGACGTCGGAATACCATGGTTATTAAACCGAACCTTGCGAATCAAGCAACAACCTGCCCCCTCCAGCACTCCAACAATGAGCGCTTACTTGCATTACAGTTCGATTCTTACATATTACAGTTTACACATGATACTATATTCTTTCACATTGCAGTGAAATCCCATACATAAGACATAAGTTCTATATAAGGGACTCACTAATGTAAGTTCCAAGTTCCACATAGGAGACCACGAATGGACCTTGATTAGGGCCAAGATACACAAAATGCAGGCAGAAAGAGAAACCCACGACATCTGATGAATACTCCAAAATTAGTTTGTGGACTGTCTGCTCGGTCATAAATACGGTCAAAAGATTTCAGTACCTATCACATCATAAATCAAGTATCTCTTCCAAAAGGAGGGGCTAGAAAAAGGTTTGTTTGACAAAACTATAATGAAGGATTCCATATGTGATTTCTCTGCATTCATGCATCACGACATTGCATCAGGGTATGCGAGACCTAAGTCGCATACCTATTCTGTTAGGGTATGCGAGACCTAAGTCGCATATCTATTCTGTTCTGTTCTATTAGGGTATGCGAGACATAAGTCGCATATCTATTCTGTTAGGGTATGCGAGACGTAAGTCGCATATCTGTTCGGTTTGGGTATGCGAGACCTAAGTCGCATTTTTGTTCTGTTCTGTTAGGATATGCGAGACCTAAGTCGCATATTTATTCTGTTAAGGTATGCGAGACCTAAGTCGCCTATCTGTTATGTTATGTTATGTTAGGGTATGCGAGACCTAAGTCGCATATCTGTTCTGTTAGGGTATGCGAGACCTAAGTCGCATATCTGTTCTGTTCTGTTAAGATATGCGAGACCTAAGTCGCATATCTGTTCCGTTCCGTTCTGTTAGGTCCTGGGGTCATGCATTGCACGATAGTATGTATGTTTCCGAGAATGTAGGCTTATCATGCATCATGTATGTGACATTGTATTTCACGCTCATTTCGCATGATTATGTGTTTTGATTGTTTTAAGAAGTTATGACCGTTATACGTATTTGTGAAAACGTGGACAGTTTATTTTCGTATTACCGTACTTATACGTATTTCACTACTGTGCTAGCGTGTATGATCTCACAGGACCGATGCAGGCAGGGTACCCACTGTTATGTAGCGAAAAATAACAATCATAAAATTAATAAAAGATAATGGAGAAAGGAATTAAATAATAAATACAACATAAAAAAAGGGTTGCTAAGGATAAAGCCTGGAGAAAAAAAAATTATTAACATTTATTCTAAATCCCCCACAAATCTCTCCCATGACTCCACTAATTTCTCCCCCTCCCCTAGGTTAAAACCCACTCAAGCCTCCCTTCATCTCCATTTTCGGCAGACACCCATGTAGAGAGGTTAAAAAAAATGTGAAGCAAACTTTGAAGAAAAAGAGAGAGAAGAGAAGAAAAGGAGAGAAGGAGAAAGAGGAAGTTATCCAACTCTCACCAAATTCAACCTTGTTGCTTAGCAAATTCTTCGTTTAAGAGGTAAGTTACCCTCTCCTCTGTCGGATTGCTTTGGATTCCCTCGCATTCTGTTTTGGGAATTATTTGATTATCACTGTATGTTTATCTTTTACATGGTTATTATGGATTCTTTATGTTTTGGTATGGAAAGTGCATGAGTGGCCTTAGATATAGATCACGTAGCACGGAAATAGGTTGGGTTTGAACATTTTTCTTGAGTTTATCTTTATAGGGAGAAGTTTTTTTGTTGTTTTAGAATCAAGTGAAGATTAATTCATTTAGAATGACGTTACATAAGAATCAAATGAAGGAGATGATAGTTTGTCGTTAAAAATACATTAATTTGCAGAATAGCAACTAGTAATATTTACCCTAAATGTATTTTAGAATGTAGTATAAATGCGTTTAAAATGTAATTTAGCAATTAGTTATATTTACTCTAAATGTAGTTTGAAATATCTCCTTTACGAAATATTTAAGAAGTTAATATTATAGGAGTGTTTATCAACATCTCAAACCTTAAATCTATATATCCAAATACATAAAATGAAACAAATGCAATGCAGCAAACTAAAATGACGTTGTGAATCTGTAACAAATTAAATGACTTAGAAAAAAATAAATAAATATGTTATATGATCACCAAATGATTTTAGATGGATATGTATTTTTATTCACGTAAGCCTACCATCAGATGTTTTTGTTACATGCTATCAAAACCAAGTTTATTGTGTAAGTGTTCAAGTTTATTCTATGTAAATTTACATCTATATGATGTCAGATTTATTCTATGTGAGCTCCGGTTTTTGTTTTAATTAATATACTATCAATAAATTTAGAAGGTTTAGTAAATAATAATAATAATAATAATAATAACAATAATAATGATAAGATACATATGTATAATAATAATAAAGAAAAAGGTGAGGGTATTGTGAGTCGCATAAAGAGAAAAGAAAAAAAAAGAAAAAGTAAAAGTAAAAATTAGTGAAAGAATGACAAAAGAATAATAATAGTGATAATAATAGTAAAATATGGATAAATATATACAATCAATTTATTTAACATTAACAGTGTTTTATAAATAAGAGAATTTAGAAACCCACTAAATTAATTAAAATAAAAAGGAAAAAAATAGTAGGGAAAGATAAAAATATTTAAATAAAATATCTAAGTGCTTGAAAGCCTAGGAAAATAAAATAAAGTGTAGAAACCTAAAATAAAGTCTAGAAAGATAAAATAACGGTAGAAGATAAAATACAGTAATGAAACATAGGGTAACTACGCAATATAGGTAATACGCAACATAGAACGGAGCATGCAACATAGGTGAAACGGAAGTGTGAAAGCGTGACGCATTCATGGCACGAGCATTGCATTTGGCCTATGAGCCGTGTGGCCTGATGGGGCGTGTGATGGGTGTTGGTAATAATGGTTACCTTCACCTAATAGGACCCGGGACATGCATAGCATAACATGGAAAAGAATGAGCATAACGTGTGATATAAAATGACTGCGTCTGACACGGAGATAGAAGTGCATGCATCATGAACTTGCGCATGTCATTTATTATTGTTGTGATTATTTGTCTTGTTATTAAGTTGTTTTAGAGCTACGTTTTGGGATACGGATCGGGTCGGGTATGTGTTATTTCCTTATTTATGCTTTATTTGCTTTATTACTTATCTGTTGATGCTTTATTGCTTTATTTATCTGCTCCATGCTTTACGTGCTTTATGTGTTTACCCGACTCAGTATGTGACAGTCCCTTTTCGGGAGAGACGGGTAACCTACGAGTGACTCCCATCACTCACCCCCCACCACCCCTCCACAGGTGAGCAGGACTATGAGTATATATGATTATCGAGGGTAGGACAGATTACGCGAGCTGGGACGAGTGAGCTAGACTCGAGAAGGGATTTTGTTGACCGGGAGCTTGTTTCTTGGGATAGTCAGATAGACCTCCACCTAAGTTTATTATTTGATTTTAGTATTTTATATTTGACTTAGCGGGTCTCGTCAACCCTTGTACTTAATTTCTACACTGATGGATTTATTTTAATTGAGTTATTTATTTTTATTATCGTTTCCGCGAAAAAAAAATTTCTACGTCAGTTCTGACGTGCAAAGAAGTTTGAACGATGCTTTGTAGTCCTCTTAGTAGGCTACGGCGGGTGCACTGTTCCCGATGCTAGGACTCGGGAGCGGGGCGCTACAGGTGGTATCAGAGCCGATGCTCCAGATCCGCCTCGGAAACGTAGGATTAACTAGATCACTTAGACATAAGCTATGATCTTTTCCTAAAATGACGATTTTACCCTTAAGCAACCAAATAGGGTTAAGTGATGATCTTAGACTTAAGTTGTGATCGGGTTAAGGGGAGCTTGAGCGTTCTTTTATTTTCTTTAGTTATTTACCGTTTACCCCTAAACCTTTACACGCAACCTCTAAGATGTTAGAAATTCTCAAAATACCCCCTTAACTTAGCCTATATTTAAATAAATATATTTTTCAATGTTTTGAAGTTCAAAAAAAAATGTCGTCAAGACATGAACAAGCCGGTAATAGAGGAAATGGTGGTGAGGACCACCAGAATCAGGAGATCATCCTCAAGCACATGAGGATGCCTTGTCACCATAACCAACACCTAAGCACAGTAGTTGTCGAACTAACAGGCACCACCTCAACTATCGCACTCGGACCGGAGATTCTTCGACATAGAGACGCGGATGAGTGGTGGCATAGCACAACTGACACCGCCGATCACTTGGATCTAATTTTGGAATAAGTTCAAGAGGTATTACACGCCGAGAGTATGATCTTCAAGGAATGGTTCTAGATCCACGGCGAAAATAAAGATTTATGCTATGATATTAGAAATTAAGTTATGAATTTTCTCCTAAGTCACCATCTTAGACATAAGTGATGATTTCAACGTAAGCAAAGATCATGAACATAGGAACTGCCGTTAGTTATAAGCGATGATCCTGAACATAGGTCACAATCTTAAACATAAATAACGATTCCGATTAAGGGTTGACCTTGGACATAAGTACTGAAGGTAGTCATAAGCGACAATTATACACTAAGCATGATTTTAGAAATAAGACATGATCTTAGACATAAGAAATGATGATACTAGGAACAATCCTAAAAGTAAGTTATGACCTTAGACGTAAAGAGATGATCGGTTACGAAACATGTATACCTAGGGCATCCCATACAATTGCATCTTATTTAAGATGATCATAATTCTTTAAGTCGTAATCTTACTAACCCTAGTTGAATACTATATAATTAATTTGAATGAATTAAAATGTTAACCATAACACCCTACTGCAAACGCTAGTGACATATTAATGGGCCAGACAGTAACTCGGGCTGCTTCACCACAACAACCGCGGTGGACTCGGTACCATTAAGATAAAGTAAAACGGACCCATATCCCTACTTGGATGGGAGCATCAGATCAGCCTTAGGTCTAAGTTGAGACAATAGCTACTAAGAAATGAATTATTATCGTATGATAGATACTAAGAGATGATTTATGGAGATAGAAACTAAGTGACGATTCATATGCATTATAATCAGTAGCATTAGTAAGAGAATCATACGAAGGAATTTATAGTCTAGGGTTAAGATGTTGAGAATTCGAGTTATTAAGTAGGACAACGATATTAATCTTGTTAGAGATATTGATCGGTAGTAGAGGGCGTAAATCGGCTGTAACAAGTACATATGAATAATGAATCACTACAAACTTTTAGTTAAGTGTTGGTTTATAGAAACGTCGAGTTACTTGACTTGAATTTAGTAAGCCTAAATTAAAATATAGCAGGCATGAACAAGTAGTGGTGGTTTTCACATGAACTAGAATAGAATTAGTGGTTCAAATAACCAAGTAACGAGGTACAATGGAATAATGTAGCGCGTGGAAGCATGATGAATCAGAACATCTTAAGTCGATCAATAATTAGCGTGCCATGCTAGGAGTGGACCAATCGTGAGTAGGCAAACGTTAGACTTACAAGAAACTTTACATAGGAGAACTTATCCGGAAAAAAAAAGATGACCTATAGAATCAAACGAAATATTGCACTGATATTTTTCTTTTCAAACAAATAAATATTTTATATAAGCACGTACACCAATGTATAACTGTATTATAACAAGTATTTAAAAAAAAATTTGTCTTCGGAAATATCTCTAAGTCTCATTTTTTTGTAGTCTACTAAACTTAACAACACTAAATTCTTTTTGTATCTGTATACCAACATAATAAAAATTTTAATTCTTTTGACAACCTTGAAAAGGGAAAAACTTTTAAACTACTGATGTGCATAAAAAATGTTTATATATATTCCTCACACAAGATTTTAAATTTTTGTTTCATTACATCTATTTTAGTCAAATTAATTTTACCGACGACTATCTATATCCCAAGCATTTTATCCATTAAAGTGTTTTCAAAAATATTTACCCGCTTGCTACGATCTTACTTAAATTTTGCCAACTCAAAAAGTATCTTTTCAAAATATATACCTCTTTTAGAGAACGAAAGGTACCATATTCGAAGCATGTTATATAACTTTACCTTATTAAGTTTTCAACTATTTTAACACAATTTTACTAGAATACTTTGCGAACAAGTTATATCGTTATTTTTTTAAGAGATCATTTGAACCACCGCCTTGCGAAAACAAGTATATTATATCGGTTCTTGCGTTTACAATAAATAGGAATGATATTGTTTTAAGATAAATGAGGTTATATTTCAAATTATAGCCATGTAAGTCATGTTTTTGTTAGAAGAAAAGTATATCCGTACACATAATTTGTGTACTAGGCTGCTGACGATACCTTTGGAAAAGTAAGGACATGGTTCTAAAAGAAGTTTATAACGGTAATTAAGGTGTTGTAGTTTATAAATATATAGTAGGCTGACGACATTAGTCTTGCTAATTAAGTTGACTAAGAGCGATAAATGTTGAATTAGGAGACAAATCTTTTGTTAGCTTGGATTTAATAATTAATGCTTTAAATTCATAAGTTTGATTTAGTACTTAAAAAAATGTGTTCCAATTGAAGTACGGTACAACAGACTGACACAGTAGGAACATGGTGCACTAGAATGCCTAACATTGCTTAAGTTATTTTATAGGCTATGTTAAGTTGGCAACATGTTAAGTCGAATGGTAGCACATTGACGAGTTACGATTGAGATGTAGGTTTAATGTTATATATATAATTTGAGATACAACTAGTTGCAAGTGAAGATCAAACGATACTACTATGTGATATAGTAAATTTATGGTTTACATTAAACTTACTAAGATCTTGTTAGCAGTTTAAGGATATAAGTTACAATGGAAATAAATGAAGAGTTAGATGATCTAAACATTTGATCTATGGGATTGGTCATAAGAAATTTTAATTGTAAAACACAACTACATAAGTTCAATGCTATATATTTAGCGACATAAGTTAGCGTTGAGATAAATAATCGCCTAGCGGTGAGGTTGATACGACAACAAATAGGTGATAGCGAATATATAGAATATGTTTAACGTTATCAAGATGTTAGTATCAACTAAGAAAATGACTGATAAGAAAAGACACAAGTTTCGAGAACGAAACTTTTTGTAAGGGGGGTAGAATGTTATGTAGCGAAAAATAACAATCATAAAATTAATAAAAGATAATGGAGAAAGGAATTAAATAATAAATACAACATAAAAAAAGGGTTGCTAAGGATAAAGCCTGGAGAAAAAAAAAATTATTAACATTTATTCTAAATCCCCCACAAATCTCTCCCATGACTCCACTAATTTCTCCCCCTCCCCTAGGTTAAAACCCACTCAAGCCTCCCTTCATCTCCATTTTCGGCAGACACCCAGGTAGAGAGGTTAAAAAAATGTGAAGCAAACTTTGGAGAAAAAGAGAGAGAAGAGAAGAAAAGGAGAGAAAGGAGAAAGAGGAAGTTATCCAACTCTCACCAATAATTAGCGTGCCATGCTAGGATTGGACCAATTTAAGTTAAAGATTTTATCGTGAGTAGGCAAACATTAGACTTAAGAAAAAAAATTTACATAGAATAACTTAACCGACAGAAAAAAAAGAGACGACCTATTGAATTATACGAAATATTGGACTGATATATTTTTCAAACAGATAAATATTTTATATAAGCACGTACACCAATTGTATAACTAAAATTTTTAGCAAGTATTTAAAAAAAATCTGTCTACTGAAATCTCATTTCTCGGTAACCTACTAAACTTTACAAAACTAAATTCTTTTCTGTATCTATATACCAATATAATGAAAATTTCAATTCTTTTGACAACCTTGAAAAGAGGAAAACTTTAAACTACTGATGTTCTTTAAAAAAACGATATATTTATACATATTTCTTACACAAGATTTCAACTCTTTGTTTCATTACTTCTATTTTATTCAAAATTAATTTTACCTGACGAGTATCGATATCGCAAGAATTTTATCATTTAAAGTGTTTTCAAAGTTATTTATCCGCTTGCGATGATCTTACTTAAATTTTGCCAAGTTAAAGAGTAGCTTTCAAAATATATCTTTTCTTATAGAAAACGAAAGGTACCGTATTCAAATCGTTTTATAAAACCTTGCATTCCTACGTTTTTAACTATTTTAATATCATTTCATCGAAACAATTTCCATCATTGTCTTTTTTTAAGAGGTCATTTTAAACACTGTTTTGTGGGAACGAGTATCTTATTTCGAATCATGTTTTTTTTTAAAAGAAATCATGGCCCATACACATATTTCGTATATTAGGTTGATGATAGTTTCAAAGAAGTAAGGGCATAGTCATGGAGTTAGTTCGTACGTATATAAGGATTGATTTTCAGGACTTGGTTTTATGTAACAGGTACTATATGGGCGTACATCAAGGATATTAGTTGGTTAGTTATCTAGGGGGATGAAACATATATAATGAGTTAAGAATCCAAAATTGTAGACTGCGATAAGTTGAATGATACAAGTCAAGCAGTATAAGTGGAAGTATGTATATACTAATTATAGATAATTAAGTTGAGGATAGAGCCTTATAAGGACTAGATCATCTTGTGAGATGCTAATGTAATTAAATTGAATCATACTAAAGTAAAACATATTCTGAAAATACATACGATTCAAGAGATGAGTCTTGATAATAAGGCGTTAAGTCAAAGATTGTAGTACACCTAAGAACCGATTTACAAGGGTTGCTGATGACCGTAGAGATAAATAAGTTATAGACCGATGATTGGGTTGTAGAACCATTAGTATGGTGACAATACACTTAAGATTGATTTGATAATCATAGGTAGGTTAGGTTACAATCTTAAATAAGCGAAGACAAAATGGATTAGAAATTATTTGTATATATATATACGAGGAATAATTCTGAGGATTTAGTCTTATGTCGAGAAAGTGTGATGTGAACACATCAACACATACAATGGATGTATAGTTTGATTGTTATCTAGGTGGATGAATCAAGTAGAACCATACTAAGTCTTTGATTACACCATATGCAAGTTTCGAGGACGAAACTTTTTGTAAGGGGGGGTAGAATATCGTGGCCGTTAAAAAAAAGGAAAACAAAAACTTATCAATAAATTAATTAAAATTTACTAATTGATTTAAATTAATTAAACTCTAAATTAACTACCACCCCCCATGATTCCCTCCCCACTCCCTCATTACAACCCCAAAATCCCTCCCACTCCTAAAATTTCGCCCCTTAACAAAAAAAATAAAACCCAAAATTTACTCACACACGTTACGTAAAGCAAAGGGGAAAAAAACAGAGAGAGCAAGAGGGGGAGGTTGCGGCAAGGAGGAGAGAGAGAGAAGGAAAAAGAAAAGAGAAGAAGAAAAGTAGGCACACTGCGTTAAATCCAACCTCCGTAATCAGTGAATTCTTCATGTGAAAGGTAGGTTACCCTCTCCTCTGTCGGATTGCTTTGGATTCCCTCGCATTCTGTTTTGGGAATTATTTGATGTTTTGGGAATAATTTGATTATCACTGCATGGTTATCTTTTATATGATTATCATGATATTTTTTATGTTTTGGTATGGAAATTTCGTATTTGGCCTTAGATATAGATCACATAGCACGGAAATAGGTTGGAATGGGTTCGGGTTGTTGAAAAATGCGCACAAAGGCGACGCGTGTAGCACACGCATGGCGGCCCACGCGCGCCTCTGAGCGGCGTACAGTTCGCGCGCTGCTGTTGTCGTTTGCGTTACAAAAATTACATTAAACGAAGTCCAATGGAATTGGTTTGGGGTAAATCGGAGTTAAAATGAAAAAGTTATGGATTTTTGAAGAAAATATATAAATTAAGGAAATTACTAGAAATAACAGAAAATTCAAAAAGAAAAGAATAAAGGGAGGCGGCAGGCCTGCCTCGGCCAGCAGGCCAGCAATGGCAGGCCGGCCTGAATTTCAGCAGACCAGGTTTGTGCGGCCCAAAATCTGTAGTGTATAAAATAAAATAAAACAAAAGAATGGAGGAGGGCAATGGGCCTGAAGGCTGCTGGACAGAAAAGGCCCAAAATTTAAAAGGGGCTGGGATTTGTTAAAAAGAAAAGAGGGTGAGTAATAGTAGGAAAAAAAGAGAAATAAACCGGAAAACCCAAATGAAAAAATGAATTAAATAAAAGAATAAAATATAAAATGATTGAAATAATAATTTTTTTTAAAAAAAGGGAAAACCAGAAGGGAAAAAAAGAGGGCTTCTGGGAGCCGATAACAAAAGGAAAAAAAATGTAATAAATTTAGGTATAAATATAAATATAAATAATTAATTAGTTTCATATTAATAATGTTTTTTTAAGAGGAAGTTTAGAAACCCACTAAATAAATTAAAATAAAAGAAATAAAAATAGTAGGGGAAGATAAAAAAACAATTAAATAAAAGATTTAAGTGCTTGAAAGCCTAGGAAAAATAAAATAAAGTGTAGAAACCTAAAATAAAGTCTAGAAAGATAAAATAACGGTAGAAGATAAAGTACAGTAATGAACGCCACACAACATAGGGTAACTACGCAATATAGGTAATACGCAACATAGAACGGAGCATGCAACATAGGACAAACAGAAGTGTGCAAGTGTGACGCATTCATGGCAAGAGCATTGCATTTGGCCTATGAGCCATGTGGCCTGACCAGGCGTGTGATGGGTGTTGGTAATAATGGTTACCTTCACCTAATAGGACCCGGGACATGCATTGCATATCATGGAAAAGAAAGAGCATAGCGTGTGATATTAAATGACTGCGTGTGACACGGAGATAGAAGTGCATGCATCATGGTGGCGCATTGCATTTATTGTTGTTGAGATTATCGTTTATCTTGTTATTAACTGTTTCAGTGCTATGTTTTGGGATACGGAACGGGTCGGGTATGTGCTATTACTTATTTATGATTTATTGGCTTTATTGTTTATATGTTTATGTTTTATTGCTTTATTTATCTGCTACTTGCTTTACGTGCTTAATTGTTTACCCGACTCAGTATGTGACAGTCCCTTTTCGGGAGAGACGGGTAACCTACGAGTGACTCCCATCACTCACCCCCACCACCCTCCACAGGTGAGCAGGACTACGAGTATATATGATTATCGAGGGTAGGACAGATTTACGCGAGCTGGGACGAGTGAGCTGGACTCGAGAAGGGATCTCGTTGACCGGGAGCTTGTTTCTTGGGATAATCAGATAGACCTCCACCTAAGTTTATTATTTGATTTTAGTACTTCATATTTGACTTAGCGGGTCTCGTCAACCCTTGTACTTAATTTCTACACCGATGGATTTATTTTAATCGAGTTATTTATTTTTATTATCGTTTCCGCGGAAAAAAATTTCTACGTCAGTTCTGACGTGCAAAGAAGTTTGAACGACGCTTTGTAGTCCTCTTAGTAGGCTACGGCGGGGCTCCTATACTAGGCATTCGAAGTGTTCGGGGATGTGCCGTATGCATCGAACGCCTACATGAAGCGCCTAATGTGACATGAAGTGCCTAATGTAGGTGTTCAAAGTGTACAGGGATGCTCTGGGACACATTGAACGCCTACATTAGGCGCCTAATGTGACTTGAAGCGCCAAATGTAGGTGTTCGAAGTGTTCTGACGGTTCAGAACTGCAGTTGTTTCTGCAGTAACTTCCTCCCATCTCCTTCCTTCTTCAACCCCTTTCATGTTCAACACCTCAAGATCAATCCTAACACCTTGATTCATCATGCTTAACACACAACTATCATGATTTGATTCTTAAACATGCAAACTAGTATCCACTCTAAACCTTCTATCATCCACAAGCTTCTCTAGATATCTTCACACCTTCCAACACAACAAGTCTACAACCAAGCCAACATTCATCCTTCACCCCTTGCAAACACTCTCAAAAAAACTAAGGTGTAATTACCAAACTTACGAACTTATATCAAGACAATAAACACATTACGTACAACACTCTTATGGGCATATTTAACAACGAAGAACACAACATAACCGTTTCAAATATTGGCCGAAAGAACATAGCTTTCCTCAATCAACAACCACAACAATTACATATAGTAAAGCATTTAACATAAGCAAACCAAAGCTACTAATGTGTGATCCAAGTTTTCTCTTTGTAAGAACATAGGGCCTATAGTATCAAAATTTGCTTAAAGCGTATAGAAAGATTACTTGCCTTTGTTTCTAGTTAGCCTTACTCATTTACTGCAGAATCTTGGTAAGGATTCAACCTAGATTGGCCTTCTTCCTTCCTTTTTCTTCTTCTTCTCTTCTTCTTCTTCCTCTCCCTTTCTCTTTTCTCTCTTTCTCTCTTTCTCCTGCGGTTTCTCTCCCTCTTTCCTCTGTTTTAACCGCCCCCCTTAGATGAATGGGGAGTTATACTATGTGTTGTGTAACTCCCCTATCCTTTAGTAGGGACCTTTTAGGTAATTTTCCTTAATTTCCTTTAATACTACTTTTAACCTCTTTTTCTTATTTTTCTATATTTTAAGTAACTAAGTCTCACATCCTACATTATTAATTAAATTGCATTTAAGGTTGACCTTTAAGTATTGAGAGTCGTGCTTAAAAGTCACGGGGTATGACATGTGCCTACCTGACGTCCACTTTATGGTTCATAACAGAATTAGGGCCCGACAAGGTTCGTGCTTAGCCGATCTCTACCTTATGGCCCATGAAGAGACTTGGGACACAAGCTTTCTCATCTCGGTGACCTCTCTCTTATGGCTCATCAGATCAAGGAAACAATACCTTATGTGTCCAACCACATCAAGGGTTTACCTCGGTCTTAAGGCTTGTTAGGGGTTCACCCGGCGTGTATATCCGCCTTGCAGTGGGCCTGGGTCTTAAGGCTTGTCAGGGGTTTACCTTAACTATTTGCTCTCTGTCTTATGGTTTTAGGGGAGCCCTCGGATGTGACAGGTTTCGCACGTCTGGTATAGTGGACTAAGTGGTCACCCCTATTCTCTGCCTTACGGTTTTAAGGGAACCTCGAACGTGACAGGTTTCACGTCTCAGAAAAATGACATAAGTGGTCTCACTCCTCTGTCTTATGATTTTAAGGGGATTCAAATTGGCCGTCACAAGGGAAACCTAGGCCATATAATCTCATCTCGGCACGAATGATGTCTCGGCCACATATGATCTCAACTCGGCGACAAGCTCCTTGCTTTAGAACTCTCGAGCTAAATAGGGCAAGTTACTGCTCAGGCCAGAATAGCCGAGCAGAGAAAGATCCTACCACAAGCTTTATGGCAACTAAGGACTTGGAGTAATTCTAAGTTATTGTCTTAAGACGTTATTTTGTTCTCGGCTAAAGCAGATCGAGCCTGTTGGCTCAGTCGGATAGCTCAGCAGACCTCAGCCTCAGCCTATTCTTGGCTCGGCCCTGATAGAATAACATGTTTATTCTAAATTCAAAACTTGCAGACTTAGTTTATTTTTACTAAAACTGACTACAGAAGTGCAAAGGCGACACTAAATCTCGGCGACAGCTGGTTTGAAGACTAAGTTCAAGAAATGCTAATACTGAATGGAAGGGCAGAACAGAATAAAGAACTGAAGTGCAAAAAGTGTTTAAACACTTAAAAAATTTCGTTAAAGGGTTCTAAGTACAAAGATCCTGCAAGGTCTATTCGGATCTATTACAAAAGAAGATCCTAAGTCTACTCTTCAGCTTCCCTCAGGCCTGCTCCGTTCACAAATTTCTCAAATTAGGACTCAAAGTCCACCTCAGTAGTTGAGTTATAAAGCTCGGTGAGCCGATGATCTTTCTTTGTTCAGCTAAGGGCAGACCTCTGAGCAGACATCGATAGCCTTGGTCTGCCCCATCTGCATAGCTGGGGTTTGAAGCAATATCAGGTTCTCTTCAAAAACCTTAGATTTCCTAAACTCAGCCACTGCCTCAGCTTTCGCCTCTGCCAGTTGCTGAGTTAGGTCAGCCACGCGCTGTTCGATGTCTTTTTCACGCTGTAGCCCGGCATCCTTATCCTTTTGCAAGTACACCACTTCAGAAGCTACTTGGCTCAAGGAGGCCTATAAGTCGGCATTTCTACCTATCAACTCGGCATTCTTGCCTTCCAACTCAGTCACCAAAGAGTTGGAAGCTGCCCACCTCAGCTCAGTTTCGTCCTTCTGTTCCTGAAGTATGGTGATCTCTGACTTCAGTGCTGAATTTTCCTTGGCTTGTTCGGCCATGACTTGGGAAGCCTCCTCAAGTTCTTGAAGTTTAACTTAGAGGGCTTCTTTCAATTCTCTACCTCAGCCCAAGATCTCCATCTGCTGGGCTCGAATCTGCTCAGTAGGAGTTGAAAGTTAGTAAAATAACCTGGACAAAAAACATGCCAAAGAGACAACTACCCACCAGTGCCAAGTTGCAGTGGTATGCATCCTCAAGAAGCTCCCATGATGCAGCAGAAAATCTCTGACGATCAAGGGGAAGAATAATCAAGTTATTCACCCCTCTGGCTGTAGCTGGGTTAGCCACAGTGTCCTGCTCGGTGAATCCACCAAAGATCAGCGTCGGTTGCTTTGGCTGAGAAATTGGAGTCTCGGCTTCTGGGATAGCCAAGTCCGTCCCACGTCGTCTTTTTCTCAGACCTGAACCCTCAGCTGCCTTAGAGACCTGCTCGGGATCCGCCAGAGCCGGAACCCAAGGGGATGTCTCGGCTCTCTCCTCTCCTGCCTCCGCAATTGGCAGATCTGCAACAAAATTTCAAGTGACAGGTTGACATTTAAACTAAAAAAGTCAGAGTAGAAAAGGATAAGGGATAATATACCTGGACCAGCAGACTCGGATACCATGAGAATAGGCTGATCCACAGCAACCTCGACCAGCATTGCTTCAGCCATCGTCTCAGCCATAAGGACATCTTCTGTAGGGGGCAATGCTGGAGCAGGGGGCATCTCAGCTGCAGGCTTCGGCCTAGGCCTTCTTGCTTCTTACGGGCCGCCATCTCGGCCATTCTGACCGCGAGCTGCCCACCTCTCGGAGCCATAGAACCTACGCAAAAAGCAAAGACTTTTACTATCTGAACAGTAAGTCATCACAAAAATTGCAAGAAAAACAGGCACCTATCCTGACCATTTCCAAGTTTTCTAGGGAAAGAGGCCGAAAGTGTGGACAAGAGGCTAAGTGACTCAGGTCAGCCGCCTCCAAAATTGCTCCATCCACCCTGTGCCAGTCTATGACCACAGGCAGAGACTGCAATCTGGCCGCCTCATCACAAGATTTTGGACCCGGCTTCAGATTATCTGCCTTCCCAGACTTCCAGATGTCCCATTTGGGCAATCCCTGCTTCCTAATAAAGAAGAACCTACCCTTCCAGTTTTTGGCAAAGGTGGGGATATTGAGGAAAAAACTGAACTCGCTGGTAGGAGCCCGTTTACTAAAATAATACCAGCTGTTAGAGGATCTACAAGAGAATAGACCCCTAAAAACTATGTGGTCAAATGGAGATTCAATGATCCTCAGGAAAAGCATAAAACAAAGAATGGTTTTCAAACTATTGTGTTTTATTTGTGGGAGTCTAAGATTATAGGATTGAAGGATATGGGCCAAAGACACAGAAACAGGAAGGCTGAACTCAGACTTGAAGTATTCTTCATCGACAACCTCATAACCCATTGGTGTATCATAGGCCGTCTGATCAGATTGAGGCAGAAGAGGACTAAACTGCTCTAAATTAATCTCGTACACATCACAAATTCAGGTCAGGTCGGCCAAGGACAAAGTACAGAAACACCCCTGCACCTGAGCAGACGGGGGGCCTCTGTAAACTGTCACCGTTTGCAGAGGCGAAGATCACGGCAGAGCCGCAGGGATGGAACCCGCTGGAGCAGGAACAGTCTCTGCTTGCTCCGGCGAAAATTCAACAACAGTAACGGCCCTGCTAGCCTAAGCATGTTTACTGGGCTCGGCAGAGCCACCAGTGGCCTTACGCAGCCTGGCCAAAAGACGGTCGTCAGTGGCAACCGTCATCTCCGATGATGAAGAACTATAATTTCCTCCATCACCGCCGGCGTAAGACGCCCCCTCATACACATTTTGGGAATCAGACGCAGAAGACATAGTGAAGATGAAAATGAAGGAGAAAACTTACAGAAAATGAGGAGGACTGAGGGGAAAGCAAGGAAAGACCGTCGGAGGAGGAAGAAGGCCGGTAGAAAGCTAAATAAGCCACCGGAGAAGAAAATAATCAAAGGAGGAAGAAGACAGTCGACAACGGGAAGAGAGAAATGAAACTCAGCCAAACAATCCCTATTTAAAGCCCTTGGAGGTCTAGACCAAGAGTCGCCTCATAAGGCCCGTCCTCAATATCGTCAACCGCCAAAAGCGAAAAGATGTCTGGCGCTTTGCAGTCTACGCAGACATTAAAGCGCGTTACTGCCCAGTCAGAGGCAGACACGTCACTACTTGACATGACGGTATATTAAATACTCTGAATCGATTAGCCTGCCCTTCCTGCTCGGCTCTGCCAGACTAATCTAGGGACAAAGTTATGAGACCAACAATCACCTGCTCGGATAAGACAAGACCTTCAAGTTAGTCAAATAACGGTCAACGTAAGTCCATCTCGGTAATTTGACCCGTTAGTCTCGGCTTAGCTTGGTAAGGTCCTCTAAGGCAGCTAGGGCCGGACAGATTCCGATCTCAGTTCTTGGCCAACTCAGCCACATGCCTAAGGCAAGTCAGCTCGGCCACTGTTCTATCTGATTAATCTGCAAGAACAGACGACTCTAGCTAAATCAGCTCTGCCCAATTGCTTCTTTTACTCAACTGCCCATGAAGCACCTCAGATCGGCAAATATTCGACCCGGTTAGAACACGGTTAGACCTACTACAAGCCTGCTCAGTTCAGCTCGGCAGATCCCATTGTTCCTCTTGGCCAAACCACACTCAGGGCAGTTCAACTCGGCCATTGTGCGCTTCGGCAGTCCTAGCTCGGCCATAGTATGCCTAAGCAGAGTCCTGCCACATAGCAAGCTTGGCTTCTTAGCCCGACACGTGATGCCACTTGGCCCACATGCAACCGAAGACTGCCAACAGCGCAGCCATTTATCTCCACATGTCAGCCATGCAAGGGAGAACAGCCAGCACAGTAAATGTCAGCTGCTGCGTGGAAATCATGCAAGGCAGAATTGCCACATAGACATCCAGATGCCATCACACCTCCATCCTATGATACGCAACTCTTAGCTTCAACCGCTTTAAATAAGAGCTTCAGAGGTCATTCTGGACAAGTTCTCTTTAAGCTTATTTCCAGCCACTTCCAGTCTAAACGACAACTCGGACTCAATAGTCCTCGGCTCGGCCATAACTGTGCCTCCGCCGACCCACATATACAGGTTATTCATAACCTTTGATTCCAACATAAGCTATACATAAAAATTCCCACAACTGACTTGAGTGTCGGAGGATTTTTCCCAGGGCATTGACCCTAGGCCTCTAACGTTACCTTTCCTTCTCAGGTTCAATAAAAGGATCATAACGGAGAGCTGACGGCGTACCACAAGGATTGTCTCCAATCCACCTGGTGAAGATCCGACCACATCAAACCGAGTTTGGTTCATGTACTTCTGCATTACTAACGTAGATAAAGTTGAATAAAATGCTTGGTATAAATTAAAATGGTTGAGTAGAATTGAGAGCGTTTTCCTTTTAAGAGCCGAGAAACAAGTTTAAAAAAGTTCGAGGTCGGCTGAAACTGTTTTAACTGTGCTTGAGTTTGAGTTTGGATTTGGCACAAATTAACCATAAAAACTTATAAGAAAACCCAAAAATTATACTATGTTAGTTATCCGTTCGACATATTGTAAATTATACTATATTAAAAAAGTATCTAACATAATATTTTTATGATAGAGGAAATGAACCCCAAGATCACCAAACGGAAAACAACCCAAGTTCAACTCATATGATTTTTTTTTTATTTTTTCTTTGACACCCACTCATGTGGCTTCTACATATATAAATAGCACAGCAAATTAAAGTAAGGTTATGTAGAATCTTGCATAATCTACTAGTTGAATTCTTACCACACGAGTTTCATCAAGATTAGAACTCAAGAAATCGGCTTTAGAAAATCAATCCTCAAATTAAAGGATAAAGTTTTACTAGTTTGAAGAAACAAAAGGAAGCATCCAGCCATTCTGGGCACTGACATGGTCACAATGTGTTCTAACTTCACCACGACTGCTGGAATAGTCCTGAATGCTTCCAAGCTTCACAATCGACGCGGCGAACTGGGATAGGAAAACATCTTCCTGTGAAGCCAATGCATTGAATATATAGGAGCTGTCCTGGAGCCTTGAGTACAATATTTGGTATGTGTGCAAGAGCCCAATTTTGGTCTTAAGACTCTTGAAGTACCGAGAATAAAATTTTCTTGGGGTGATGGCGTTGAGGTCTACCGGCTCTGATGCCCATATACATTTTATTCTCAAGAAATTCAAGTAATTCTGGTTGCTGGATGGATCTGGTTTACCTGTTCCAGAATAGTTGAGCAATCTGTTCTGTATGGAACCACATGTGCTTCTTCCGGTGGTATGACACCCTGAAAGAAAGTCTCGATCAAGTAAAAATCTAAAT
The DNA here is from genome assembly GCA_036186865.1 of Eustoma russellianum. Lineage (NCBI taxonomy): Eukaryota > Viridiplantae > Streptophyta > Magnoliopsida > Gentianales > Gentianaceae > Eustoma > Eustoma russellianum. Next base: position 7,928,316 of record AP025054.1, on the reverse strand, counting down.
CTTTATCTGGTATAACTATCTGGGAAATCCACTTTTTAACTGTCATGGATGATCATTTCAGCATCCGAACAGTTCCCATCAGTCAGGAAACGACAGGCCATCACCATTTGATTCTGTCCAAAATGAGCTCGGCAGATAGAGGTTGTAAGATTGCGGATATGAGTGGACATGATTGTTGATTAGGAGATTTACATAATCTCATCAGATATTTGAAATTGATTATATATAATTGATAGGATGATAGAATTTGAGCTTATTTTTTTAGCTAAAATTTGAGAATAGAGGTCAATTGTACTCCTATAAATTTGGATCGATTGAATGAGATGAGAGAGGCTTTTCGGTTGCCAACTTGTTTCTTTACATGATATAAGAACCAGCGGCATCCCCATCTTGCCGTTCTTTCCATCTCGGATATGTCATCTCTCGGCCACTTCCCATCCAACCATGGCAGTCGAAACTTCTCACCAAAAGAAAATTGTCTCCTCCTATGACTTGCACTCGTACGATCATCCTGGGTTCTTATTACTCCTGTATAATTAACATGATGAAACTATGAAGAATGGGTACGAGCTGAGGCTCGCTTCTTGCCTGCCGAAAGTATGGGTTCCTTGATGGAACCATTGAGCAGCCAGTTGACAGGTCCCCGGACGCAACCAATTGGGAACCCGTCAACTCCATGATAAATGCTTGGATATTGAACACGATTGAGCCCAGCCTGCGTTCCGCCATTTCGTATGCAGAGAATGTCAAGGACTTAGTGGGACGAGATTAAATAGTGCTTCGATGTAATGAATGCTCCCCGAATGCAGCATTTGAATAAGGTACTCGCGAATTGCAAATAGAATGGTGACTAAGTGATGGCCTATTATGGCAAGCTGAAGAAACTGTTGGATGAGTTGAAGGACTATGACGACATCCCTATTTGCTCTTGTACTGGCTCCGCTGTGACCTGCGGTAGATTCTTGTCCGACGCAATGAAGCAGACCGAATTCATCAATTTCTCATGGGACTCGATGATGTGACTTACAGAATGGTACGATCTTCTATTCTCAGTCAGGAACCTCACCCCACTTTGACTCGCGTCTACCATATGGTGGTTCAACAGGAGAGCCTCGGTTCTATCTCACGGATAGAGGAACAACACGAACCAGCCAGCATTGCACTCACGTCGGTGGCAAAGACAAGTGGAGACCACAAACCGCCCAAAGCAGGAGTGATGTGCTCACATTGGTGTCGTAAAGGCCACGAGGCAAGTAGATGTTTTCAAATTATTGGCTACCCAGACTGATGGGGTGATCGATCAAAAGGACCACCCCGCGTCAACGACACAGTGGCCACAGCACCTTCTCGGTCGCGGCATCCAGCAGGGACTGTGCATATAGCGGCCGCCCACAAGCCTATCCCGACGCCACCTGATGCTGTGGTTGGTACCTCAGAGGTATTGGCCAAATTATCTAATGATGATTTGGGCACTCTGCTTCGGGCGCGGAGTACACGTAAGCACACAACAACCGAACGTCTCAGTGGTAAGTGTCCTGACCTTTCTTGGATTATCGACTCCGGAGCTTCCCGTCACAAGATGGAAAATTTAAATCTCCTACATGATTATGTTACTATTGCTCCATGCACTATTCGGCTGTCCGATGGAACAAAAACACACGCATTTCAGCAAGGCGTTGCTCGTCTCGATACGCAATTGGTTTGGCATAAAGTTCCTTTTGTTTCACATTTAACATGCAATCTGTTGTCCGTTTCACAATTATTAAGCGATGGCGACTATATTATCGAGTTTTCTAACGATTGTTGTGTGATACAGGACCAGAGTACCAGGACTCTGATTGGAGCGGGTGAGCTAACTGATGGGCTATACTGATGCGGAAACCCACTACTGGTTGGCTGTGGCCTGTGTGCTCTTGAAGTGGTCTCACATACGGCTTTGTGGCAATAATAAATATAACAACAAAAACATAACTATTCTATACATTCATCATTGTTATAGGTTAATTATTTGTTAGTTTTTTGGTCAATAAATACATGATACTCACTCCAATATAAAGTTTGACAGGTTTTAATGCTCCGGATTTATTGATACAGATAAAGACCCTACATGTCTACCTAATCTCTTGAGTTTGACTATTTGCAAATTCACTATATTATAGTATATTTTCTACTATGTGTATCACAGGAAGTACAGAAAAAATTATCATTATAAGTAAGTTTTCCTTTACCAGATGATAGCTAAAATTCTCAATAAAAATGGCATATTTTGGAATATAAGATCAAAATCCCAAGATTATCTTGAGTACCTAATTCTAAAGAAGTGATAACTGGTAAGGCAAAGGATTGTATAAATGGAAAGAACGTGCAAATGGCAATGACTCCTATCTACGGAAATGACAGATCATATTCAGATTTTTTATTTTCTTTTCGTACCGGAGAAGAACGGATCGTTTCACGATCTGATGCACATATTCTTACCTTATATTTTTTTCGTGTAAGAGACACTTTCTACGGCTCGAATTCATTCCCCGGAAACGACCTGGGATCACGTGGATGACCACATCCTATAATTTTGATTTGGTGCTAAAACTTCAAATTTTAGATAGTTTTATTTAAATAGGGTTGAAAATCTTTTCAAGAGCTCACAGAATTACATATAAAAAGTAGAATCCAATTCATTTATAATGAGATTGGCTGAGCTAATAGATCAATTAGCCACCCAAGTTTAGGACTTTATAGAATCCGTACTAGGCATATTTTATTTAGTTCCTGCTCCCTCAAATTATCTTTATTCATGGTATCCTTAAGTTCCACCTGCTTTCGTCTTAAGCCTCAAATCTACATCGAACTTGCTTTTATAGTTTAGTTTGAAATAAGACAGTTATTTTGAACTCTATAGATAAGTCAAAGTAAAACAAATTTTTATATAGGATAGAGTATTGAATAAAACTCTTAAACTCGAATAATATACCTCGACAATTTACCTTTTATACGAAGAAAATACTCAATATGCTCATATAATTTCCATGTAAATCCAATTCAAGACATGCTGCATGCAGAGACTAGCCTTGACAGGGAGAAAGAAACAATACAGTAAAACAGAAAAAAAAAAGAAATGGGTTAGGGACTTAGGGGTGGAGTTGACATTTGTTCTTGAATGTCCTCATAACATGGAAATTCTTGACTTCCACTCACATAAGACTTTCACATATAAAAATTGCAACCTTAAACTAAGACAAAATTCACCTGATCTGTCATAGTCTAATGTTACAATCCTAATACACCTAAGTCTTTATAAAATCAAATCCACCATGAATAAACTTAATGCACTTTGTTGCATTACTATTTTGAGAGGCATAAAACAAGCAGAGAGGCATTTCTAGGCATTGACATGGCTGCAATGGGATCTAACTTCACCACCACTGCTGAAATAGTCCTGAATGTTTCCAAGTTTCACCATCGACGCCGCGAACTGGTAGAGAAAAACATCTTTCTGGGAAGCCAATGCATTGACAAGAGGAGCCGTCCTAGAGTCTGAGTACAATATTTGGTCTGTGTACAAGAGCCCCATTTTGTTCTCAAGATTCTTGAAATACTGAGAATCGAATTTTCTTGGCGTGGTGGCGTCAAGCTCTACATATTCTGATGCCCATCTGCATTTTCTTCTCAAGAAATTTAAGTATTTTGGGTTGATGGATGGGTCTGGTTTGCCTGTTCCAGAATAGTTGTACAATCTGAATTGTAAGGAACCACATGTACTTCTTCCAATGGTATGAGCCCCTGAAACATGTTCCTGACCACTTAGTATAGGCTTGACCAAGTGAAAATTCTACTCTTTATATATGTCCTATGACGTTCTAGAACATAGGTCAGTCTATGTTATTATAACTTTTGGAGCAACTGGTTAGGTTGATGTTTTGTGACCTTCAAGTCATCATGGGTTCGATTCGCAGAAATAGTCTCTTGCAAAAAACGCAGGGTAAGATTGCATACATCAGATCGCTTCGCGGTCTGGTTTCTTTCCGAACCCATGCAAACGAGAGAGCTTAGTGTACCGGGAAACGTCCTTTTGTATTATTATAACTCTACACAACAACAACGTTACCTAATTGTCTTAGAGGCTCCTGCCTATGGTGGGTATGGGGGATCGGATGTACGCAACTATACTCATGTGTTAGAAACACGCGGAGGTTGTTTCCTGATGACACATAATAATACGTCAAGGTATATCAATCAACTGTTACTTTACAATATAAGAATCCTCCAACTTTCAGCTGAATGAATATCCACACTCAATTCTCAGCAGGTAAAAGGAATGAAATTAGAAGTCCAATACAAGTGTAACAAAGGAAGCATGCCTAACCTGATAGGACGACCAAATCAAGAATGTTCAAACCCTTGGACTGGTAAAATTCGATCAAATAAGTAATATTTTCATGACCCATAGGGACAATATCATCAGCTTCCTTGGCTAAGGAAACTCTTCCATCTTTTCTCCCATATGGGACTTGCCAGAAGGGACCTCCAGCAGCAACAGTTGCATCTCTAGCCACCGCAGTAAGAATATCTGCACACGACACCGTTTTGGGACAAATCTTCTCCAAATCTTCCTTTATATCATTAATCACTTCGAAACCTCTTAGTGACTTGCTTGCATGTGCCCATCTTTCACTTCCTTCATGGTTTAGCAGAATTGATGCATCACAACCCTGCATTGTTCAGTATTTACATAATCCAACTGGGATTAGTATACATATTTGTATTCACATGATTGGTTCCTTTAGTTAAGAACTTTATTTATGTTTTTTTATATGCAATCATAACAAATTTGTATAATCGGTACTCTTGTTTCGATATACACTTGTTTGGTGACGTATAAAACTTGAGATGGATTAGAGTTATGAGCTACATCTTATTTTTGCTGAAAAGGATAGTATCGGATAAAAAAAATTCAAAGGAAAAAGTAATAAGCTGATATTAAGCACAAAAAGAGTAAGAGACTTTTATAATGGGATGTGAAAAAGAAATCTATAATAAAGATAGTAGTGTCATTTACAGCTAAAGTAGTCAAAGTTGGTTTGGCTAGGGTAAAATTGCAGTTAATATGGGTTGTTAATGGTTACGTAAAATTTAACTATATATAAAGTAATGGGTGATTGACAAAAGCATAGAGTCTACATATATATTGTACATTTAATTAGCATAGGGTCTACATATATATTGTAAATTTAATTAATCAAAAAGCAACTTGTCATACTTGTTCCAGACCATTATAATATTTATCGTTGCCACTATGTCTTACTGTGATAGAAATAATGAGAGAAGTAGATATATATTGTAATGGGTAATTGACAAAAGCATAGAGTGTACATATATATTGTACATTTAATTAGCATAGGGTCTACATATATATTGTAAATTTAATTAATCAAAAAGCAACTTATCATACTTGTTCCAGAACATTATAATATTTATCGTTACCACTATGTCTTACTGTGATAGAAATAATAAGAGAAGGAGATAAAAGGGTAAAGACGTCAGATTCATTTATTTAGTCTTCCCACACTTTGCTCAACTCCTTCATTTCTACGACTTATCAGATACTCTCCTCTCAGAATTAATATCTTACTTTATATTTTAAAGTGTTCTAAAATCTTATCATGAGACATAAATGGAAGTGCCAAAACAATGAGAGGAAAATATTGTTTACCAATAGGGGTATAATAGCAATAAAATATTATACCTAAACACCATTTTATCAAATGGCGTCTCCTAGAACTATGTACCAAGTCAGGCATCAACATTTTAACAATATTGTAGTAATGAAACCATTCAGATGTTACAAAATCTTTAACAGAGTTTAATAATATGTCTATCATCTTCTATGTCTAACATATAACTTTCATTATGAACTTAAATAATTGAAAGTAACAAAAACGCGATGAACTTTCTCGATATACTTCAGACTCATCACTCTTGTCTCTCCAAGAGAGTGTTCTCAATATAAAAATTAAAACATTATTCTATTCAAAAAAGAAGGTAGTAATGTTACTCTTACCATAGAGGTAACGTAAGATGAACTACAAAATAGGATAGGACGGTGAACATATTCTGAAAGAAGAAAGTATAAAACCAAGAATGTTCCATTTACCACAATCACAAATCAACGGTTAAGAATATGATGTCTCCATTTCTCATTGAAATAGAAGCTATTTGCCAACTAATTTAATTAAGTAACTTTTTGAATTGGAAAGGACAATAAAGATGGTGACACTTACCCTAACAGCACAGTCATGGAAATGCAACCTCATGAGAGCAGGAGCAAGAGTGTGGTCTTGGGAAACCCATTTTTTAACTTTCTGATTTATAATCATATGTGCCTTCGGACAGCTTTGATCATAGTAAGAAAAAGATAGGTCATCATCCGACAGCATGGCAATTGCTTTTATCACAAATGCTGAGACTGCAAGAATGAACAAATTCAACAGAAAAGAAACACAATGCGCCATGTTTGATCAGAGATTTCTTGCAATAAGGACGAAGATAATTCTATATGATTTCCGCACTGCTGATTTGAGTATGATTGTTGGATGTGTGTGTGTATATATATATGTATGTATATGGCAGCTTAATTTCTTGAAATGAAAGAAAGATACGTGACAAGCATATAGCATATGTTACAGAGGACGTGAGAGACACTCCTTATAAACTTAAAGACGTGCAGGCAGATTGGTGTTAGGGGAATATACATATATTCTTTTAGTTCCATGATGAAACATAAATGAAAATTAATGATGTAATAAAAATGTCTTTTACGTGTCTAAAGTCAACTTAGTGTTAGGTCCCTTAGAACACACTAGAAGGGGGAGGGGGGTTGAATAGTGTCTTCACCAAGTATGTATATTTTCTTGGATGTTTTTTGTTTTTGAGTGCAAACCAATACTTAGATGTGTTCTTGAAATGAATGAAACTTGCGGAAGAATAAAGAACACAATATGTATAGAGGTTCAAGTCAAAATGACTATACTCCTCTACCTTCTTGATTTTTCACAAGAAGGATTTTGAATGGGGGATTGTTATTTCTTTTGGGGGAAACAAAAATCAAAGAAAAATCCAAATACAAAGAAACTAGGCAACTAGCCTAGAGCACAACCAAGAAAACCAACCCCTTGAAGTCTAGCCTCCAAAGAACTTCTTTACCCTCAAAGAATTCTTGTAGGAGGTATAGTGCACCACCACACTATCAACTAACCTTCCAATGTCTAGATTTCTTAAAACAAGAAGCACCCTACCTTCTTGACCAACAATCTACTCAGTGTCTCACAATGTTTACTCACCAAGAAGAAGACTATTCTTCTTCTTTACAAACACAACTTTCAATAATAAAGTAAAATATATAATGTTTACAACTATTTTGAGAGCTTGAACTTTGAGAGAAAACTTGAGAGATTGAAGATAGAAAGTTGGAGATGAAGAAGATGAAACATTGTTTTATCCACCTTCAAAAAATCAGCCATTTGAACCTCTGCAGTGGTCAATAATGGGCTTTGTCTTCTTGTGATGGCATGTCCTCATCATTGGAGATCTTATCTTGGATGGGTGCAAGCTTCTTGGAGAAGCTTCTTTTTGAAAGCTTAAAGAGGAATGGTGACATTCTCCAAAAGAGAGAGAAAGACTGTGAAATTGCACTAAAGAGGAGGGTACAAATGTCAAGTAAACGTTAGAAAATATAGCATGAAACATTTGTATCATAAGTCACATAAAGCGCTTTAAGTGTTTATTGAACAGACATTCAATTTGACATGAAGCGCTTAATGTGTTCTTCAACAGGCGTCCGATGGTATATGAAGCGCCTTAAGTGGACAACAAAATTTGTTCGAAGTCACATGAAGCGCCTCATGTCAGCCTTCATACTTGTTCGAGGTAATTCTGACTTTTCCAAAAAGCAGCTTGATGTACGTGCCTATTTTGGGAAAAAAAGTTCTTTTGACTTTGTAATACACATGAAGCGCTTGTTAAGCGTTCAAAGTGTACTGTTTTACAGATTGACACATGAAGTGCCTAATGTAGGCGTTCGAAGTGTACTGGAATCCAAACACTTCACATGAAGCGCCTTATGTAGGCGTTCGAAGTGTACTGGATTCCAAGCACTTTACATGAAGCGTCTTATGTAGGCGTTCGAAGTATACTGACTTTCAGACACTTCACATTAGGCGCCTTATGTGGTGTTCAAAATGTCAATTGTGCAAATCATCAAAGCTTAATATATTCTAACACTTAGAGTATTTCTCAGCAGCGAAATAATATTTTGCAGTCTACGTTCATAATATATTGTCGTACCTAAGTTTTGTGAGGCCGTTGATATCGGTAAACGCTGCTTCAAATAAACGGAAAATGAGCACTTTTGGCACCAATTTCTCAATTACCATTGTTATCATTTAACACCAAAGTATTAGCTTCTATTTAAATTTAAAATTTGAAAAAAAAAGATTATGAGATATAGATCAAGATAGAGATATATTGAATATCACCATGATGAAAACAAAAATACATTTTCTCTTCATGCAATAGTAGAATAAATTTTCGGTACCAAACTATTAAATCACGCATCCTCAAAAAAAAAATATAGGTTTCTTTGGCTCCTAAAAGTATACGTTAAATTTGTGATGGAATTGTTCTGGCAAACATGCTATTGACCGTTCTTTTTTTTTATGTTATTCTTCTACTTGATTAGATTTCTCTACTGTTTTGGGACTTTAGCGTTCTTAATTTCGACTTAGTTTAGGTAAATTAATTGTAATAATGGACTTGGAGATTGGTTGATTGGAACAATAGGAGACTATCATGGGTATAAGTTGTGGTAATTTAAAGGGTAAAATGAGCATGTTTTGTTCAACAAAATAGTGTGAGAATAGATTTTTTAAACATGGGTAACAGCCAGTCAATAAATACAACGACTGTTAAATTTGAATTAGTGTTTGGAAAGTATGTAACTTGAATCAAATTGATTATGAATATGAGCTAAATTTGTTAGAGCTTAAACTACTTTTTAAGTCATTTTAAAAGTCTAGGTAGAAAAAAAAGGGGTGGGGGTGGAGTGGGTGTTGCATACATATACCAACGTTTTTTCATAAATATGTTTGAATCTTTCAGCAAAAGATCATATCTGGAATTCGATGTCTCTCGTTACCCTCCTCCAAAGAATTTTATAGAAGATGTAAATCAAAAAGCTCATCGAATTTTTAGATGGAAGGTCCTTACTGGGTGCTCATAAGGTTTCAAACCCAAGCCCGTTCTGGCATAAGGAGATGACAGCAAGAATCTAACACCCATATTGTGGCTGTCAAAAGTCGAGCCGACGACTTCTTGTAACACAATCTGCGTCAAAAGTCGAGCCGACGACTTCTTGTAACACAATCTGTCACATGAGTACCAAGTGAGTGCGATAATGGTGAATCTCTCCCAAAACTGCAGAAGGCCTAAATCACTTCTTTTCTTTCACTTAAAGAATTTGGACCGACTTGTTCAGGAGGACCTGGGCTATATTATGGGCTGTAAAAGGGACACAGTTTGTGCATTGGGTTTGGAACTAAGCATCAGCGGAACAATAGTGAACGGTAAATTTGGGAAATTCGCTATAATTGTCATTAAAGTTCAATAGTTATAAACAGGGTGTTAATTTCTAGTAATTAACGGAAAATGTACAAGGAAGATTAAAAAATTGGACAAAGAAAAAATAACTTAAGACCCTTATCAATAATTTTAATTTGTCACATCAGCTACCAACTTCTATAAACCTTGAATATAGCTAATTGTAAGAAGAATAAACTTTCTTTGCAATACACAATTTAAGATGAAAAAGTCAAAATCATATCTTTTCTTAACATCCATCAAAAATAGTACTAGACAAATCAGATTGTAGAAATACAACTAAAGACTCGTTTCATTATTTTACATTTTTAATAAAATGAAAATGATATCGTTTTACGAATATGAAAAAAAAAAAAACCCACAAGAAAAGCCAGTGCGCATTCATATGTTATGGATATAAGAGAAAGTAAGATTCTTTTCATTAATAATTCTTGTTAAAGTAGACTAGACCTCAGGGCCCTCAACAAACTACATCAGCTAAATACTTCAATCAATAGATTAACACGCGAAATAGTTAAAATAATCAAAAATAATGAAAAAAAATAAAAAAATAATAATCCATACTACATATTTAAAAGAACAAGGAATTTGATTTTTCTGAACACTTCTTGTCAAAGTACATTTTCCGTTTGGATAAGTATGCTATTGACGTATTAATTATATATGGGAAGATAAAATTCTTGTTAAAGGTCTTGAGTCTTTTTTAAAAAGAAAAAATTAATCTTCTTTATTTTTTATACAAAATATTATATTTTAGCAGTCTTAGTTACAATTTTTAAATTTTAAATTTGAATAGCCTTTAGACCAAAAATTTTCTTAAATTTATGACCAATGAATAAACTATTCAGGTTGTGCGTACGGTTGGAACGCCTTTAAAGTTGGACGCCGCAACCACAGCGTCCAATCAGCCATCGGTTGCGCGTATATGTATTGAGATTAATGTCTCTAAGGAGCTACCTACATCGCCCAAAATAACCAGGTTACGTGCTGCTCATATCTCTAACTTTATTGATCAATAAACATAATGAAGATTCTAATGTGGAATGTTAGAGGTATCCGTACCTCAATGAATCGATTATTATCTCTTCATTGTCGTCATCCTTTTCATGCATTAATTGTTATTGAGCCAAAAGCTAGGGCTTCGCTATTAATAAGATATAGATTGCAACTTGTCTTTTCCAGTGCTTTGTCAACTTGCAATGATCACATTTGGTTTTTTTTGGAAGGACTCATTATTATCTTTGGAGGAGGAACGAGAGGGGCAACAAAACTACTCCCTTAAGTTGGTTTGGCTTGCATCGGGTGAAAAATTTTGGATTACCACAGTTTATGGACTTCATTCTATTGTCGCTAGGCGACTGCTGTGGGACGATTTGCGCAGCTTGCATCATTCAATTGCACTTCCATGGTTGATAGGAGGAGATTTTAATACATTCCGATCTTTGAAGGAACACAGGGGGCGATCCATACCTACGCTTCAGTCTTTGCAGGACTTTGATGAGTGTATTACTGTTTGTCATTTGCAAGAGATATCATTTCAAGGGTCGTTATATACCTGGTGTGATGGTCGTGGTATGGGTCGTGTTTGGCGAAGACTTGATCGTTTTTTATGTTCTACAGCCTTTTGGACATGTTCCCCATTATGCATGCAGCGACCCGTCCCGAGTCCTAGTACTCGAAACGACTCACTCGCCGTATCTCACTAAGGAGGATACAAGGCGTCGATATAATTCAATAACACGTCATCACAATAACGTAAATCGATGTCTGCGGAAGTCATAAACTAAAAACCTTCGATAACATAAACATCACCATTAGTACAATGTCTAAGAATTCTAATCCGATACAATAGTTAAATGAATATAAACACTAATAACAAAAATACATAAACCTCGAATTTCGAAATAACTGTCTCAACCAACCTTCGAAAGTCTCGTCTGAATACACTTAGTCTCGAAATCTCCCGCCTCGATCTTCCACGGTATGCTAACTCATGTGTAAGCATATCCTAACTTCCCATACCTACAAAGCTGGTGAATGGTGGTGTGAGCCAAAATCAACGGGCTCAGTAAGCAACCTACCTATACCTATTATGAAAATCATACATGCAGAGACAATTACAGATTACATACCACCAACATACATGTCTCCAGTACTCTATTAAATTCACTCGAATATCTTTAACAGCTGACACATCGAGAATAGTCAAACAAAATCCATCATTCAATCTACATTACCTTGATGCATGCTCTTCTCAAATATGACATACACAACAAATAAAAAATCACATAAACAAAGAAGAAAACAATACATGCCAATGAAATAAATAAACTGCGGAAAGTAAGTCACTGCACATAATAACGCGCAACTTCATGATGCATGCCTTTCTCTACGTTTCACACGCAACGAAATCTCAACACACGAATGCCTGTCTCTCTACCATGCAATGCATGAACCTCGAGGTGATCCTACCACACGCCTCGACAGGCCACACGCCCCGTCAAGCCACACGCCTCATAAGGCCACACGTCCCGTAGGACCACACGCCTCATAGGGCCACACGGCACATAGGCCAATGCAATGCTCGTGCCATGAATGCAAATGCATAATCTCTCGTAATATGGTGCATCCATACTCATACATATGCTCGCGCCCATACACGTGCATATATACGTGCATGCATACCTCACACATTACATATCAATAATTATTCTCGAAACCCACTTAACACATTTATATACATATGCAATGCGCATTGGAATCGTACAACCATACATATACCCAGTTCATATGTACCAACTTGTCTCACATATACACACAACTCGCACATAGAGAAAAATTCAATTACAGATATGCAACAAACAACACTCTGATGCATGATAAACATAACAAACACAGGTAGACCACTTACCTCGAAACGTTCACTTTACTTTCTTATTCTATACTCGAACGTGAAGAATGTTGACATAAAAGCCTCTGCTTCTTTTGTCCAACTTATCCTCTTGAATCTCCAAAATTTGAACATGTACGTTAATTATTTGTTTATTAACTTCTCTCTTCAACTTTACATTTACACCACAAATTCATCCTCCTTTGAATTACTCTTATTCCTTCAACACACTTATTCAGCTATTATATATAATAGTACATAATCTTGAAGTCTGAAAATTTATATAAACAGATACATACAATTGTCCGTAAGGAGGCTATATAATTGCATAAACGAAATTAACATACTTAAATATGAATATACTCAAAACTGTTTATACTGTTATATGTGTGTGTGTGTATATATATATTTAATATACAAAGTAACCTAACTAAGTATAAAATTAACCTAGCGGCAGTAGGCATATATATACTATTAACTTTATACAAAATCATTAAATACTTGTAACTATGAGACTTTCTGAAAAATTTATGAATATGTACATTTATATTTATATATGTATTTCCTATAATTTCATATGTTGTATAAGTATGAAACTGCGAAAACATAATTCATATAGATACACATAAATAATCTCATACATCCGTTTTATATATTTGTGCAAATGATGATAACCGAAAATTATATAAATATGTATATACACAAATGATTTTCACAACAGTTAGGATGTGAATATATACAAAGCCAAAACCAAAAAGTATGAACACTTGTACACAGCCGACCTTTTTTTCAATATATATAAACATACATACCATATAGTCATTAATATATTAGCTTTGTAAAGAAATCAAGTATCTTTTTTTTCCTATAAACGGCCATTCGGCCAGCATACCAAATCAAAGCAAATTGGATTTTCAAACTACTTGTACACCCACCTGCGACCAACATAGATACATATATATATATACACATATCTATATATCTATAGAATATACTATTTTATATATATGTTTAATAAAACAATTTAGAATGTGTTTAAAAAAATAGGGCGGCCAGTGTTCATGTCAAAAGCACTTTATCAAATTTTATACGTTTCTTTCCTGGCCTACATATATATTTGTGTGTATATATACACACACAATAAAGTATTCGCCTTGAAAGAAAATTGACCACTGTTAAAGTATAACCATTCAAAAAGTACTCCTTTCAAGATTTTTATACCACACTATGCAATTTCAACCTTCATTTATATACATATCCACTCATGGCACTACTCACCCATATACATATATATTATTATATACACATCTCAATTCATATAGCATACCTCACTTTCCAAACTGACCGCTATTGATTTAGTTTTGTTTTTCCTTTTTGCAAATAAGATTCGGCCATGACAAGTAAAATATACAATCCGATATATATATATACACATATACACATATACATATACATATACATACATACATATATATATTCATCAATTCATGCAATCACATATACTTATGTAAGATCCATGATTTGATACGAAAATAACAATACAGATTTCACAAATTCACAATAAGTACAGGAAGGATACTTACCTCTTTTTCGGATATATTACTTCTATGGCTACCACTTTCCTTCCTTTTTTTTCCTTCTTTTCTTCCCTTTTTCTCTCTTTCTCTCCCTTTCTTTTCTATTCTCTCGGGTGCATTTGAGATGGCCGAAACTTGTGTATGGTGAGGGAGGGGGAATTCTTTTATTTGATTAGGGGAGGAGTGGGGAACGGTTTTGGGAAAGGGGAAAAGGTTTTGGGGAAGGGGAAAGGTTTTGGAGAGTTATGGGGGGTTTTAAATGGGAGTTACGGTTTTCTTTTTAATTGCCATGTGTATATATACATATATTTAGTTATTATTTCTTTCCTTCAATGTACGGTTGTAACATATATCTATAGAATATACTATTTTATATATATGTTTAATAAAACAATTTAGAATGTGTTTAAAAAAAATAGGGCGGCCAGTGTTCATGTCAAAGGCACTTTATCAAATTTCATACGTTTCTTTCACAGCCTACATATATATTTGTGTGTGTATATATACACACACACAATAAAGTATTCGACTTGAAAGAAAATTGACCACGGTTAAAGTATAACCATTCAAAAAGTACTCCTTTCAAGTTTTTTATACCACACTATGCAATTTCAACCTTCATTTATATACATGTCCACTCATGGCACTACTCACCCATATACATATATATTATTATATACACATCTCAATTCATATAGCATACCTCACTTTCCAAACTGACCGCTCTTGATTTAGTTTTGTTTTTCCTTTTTGCAAATAAGATTCGGCCATGACAAGTAAAATATACAATCCGATTGACACACACACACATATATATTCATCAATTCATGCAATCACATATACTTATGTAAGATCCATGATTTGATACGAAAATAACAATACAGATTTCACAAATTCACAATAAGTACAGGAATGATACTTACCTCTTTTTCGGATATATTACTTCTATGGCTACCACTTTCCTTCCTTTTTTTCTTCTTTTCTTGCCCTTTTTCTCTATTTCTCTCCTTTTCTTTTCTATTCTCTCGGGTGCATTTGAGATGGCCCAAACTTGTGCATGGTGAGGGAGGGGGAATTCTTTTATTTGATTAGGGGAGGAGTGGGGAACGGTTTTGGGAAAGGGGAAAAGGTT
Organism: Eustoma russellianum; assembly: GCA_036186865.1. Taxonomy (NCBI): domain Eukaryota; kingdom Viridiplantae; phylum Streptophyta; class Magnoliopsida; order Gentianales; family Gentianaceae; genus Eustoma; species Eustoma russellianum. The sequence goes on along the minus strand of AP025054.1, from coordinate 7,913,066 downwards.
TTGGGGAAGGGGAAAGGTTTTGGGGAGTTATGGGGGGTTTTAAATGGGAGTTATGATTTTCTTTTTAATTGCCATGTGTATATATACATATATTTAGTTATTATTTCTTACCTTCAATGTACGGTTGTAACAATGCATGTCCAACATCTATCACGAGCCGCTTCCGATCATGCTCCACTTTTATTAACATGTGACACAGATGGTCATAGGGGGCTGCTCCATTTCGTTATCTAGACGCCTGGGACACGCATCCAGATTTCACAGCTTTTGTTACACATCACTGGCAATCTTTTCCAACTGTTGGTGGGATGTGGGGATTCTTTGACAATCTACGTCGTTTAAGAGCACATTTACAGCAGTGGAATAGGGAAGTCTTTGGTAATATCTTTGATGCAGTAACGCAGGCAGAGGAGGAGGTGATACGCACAGAACGTGCATACGATCTTGCTCCAACAGAAGCATGCGGGAACTCTACTCGCATAGTGTGGCGCAACTCAGGATACTGCAGAACCAAGCATTTCTATATTGGAAGCAAAAGGCCAATGTCAAATGGTTAAGAGAGGGCGATGCTAATACATCTTACTATCACCAAACAGTAAAAGACAAATGTAGTCGCCAAGCAATTACGCGCATATTGAGACCAAATGGTACAGAATGTGTCATTGCTTCGGACATTGAGGCAGAAGCCTTACGATATTTTTCTTCTCTCTTTGCGGCTCAGCAAGTACATGACTGTGAGCTAATTTTGCGACACATTTCGTCTCTTTTGACACAGGATGACAATTGCATGCTACAAGCTATGCCCACATTACAAGAGGTGAAGCAAGCAGTGTGGGATCTAAGTCCATCTAGTGCTGCAGGCCCTGATGGCTATCTGGGATCCTTTTACAGAAAGTTTTGGCACATTATACAATCGGATGTCATTAAGTCAGTACAAGAATTTTTCTTAGGTGTAATGCTGCCAAGGATAGTCACTGCTGCCACGATTGTCTTAATATCCAAGGTATTGAATCCTTCGACGTTTGCAGAGTTCAGGCCCATCTGCTTGACAAACTTTATCTCAAAAGTTATTACAAGATTGTTAGCTACGCGTTTGGCCTGTTTATTGCCAAGACTCATTTCGCCAGGGCAGGCTGGGTTCATGAAAGGGAGAGGCATTATAGAACAAGTACTATTAGCACAGGAGATGGTTCATGTATTGGATAAGAGAACTCGAGGAGGTCATGTTATGGTCAAACTGGATATAGCAAAAGCTTTCGATAGAGTCAGCTGGAAATATCTTGATCTTCTTCTGCAACGACTAGGCTTTCACGCTAGGCTAATTCGAATCTTGATCAATAATTTACGTGCAACGCGATGTTCCATCCTTATCAATGGAAGGCAATCCAGTTTCTTTTCAGGGGGTCGCGGTGTAAAGCAAGGTGATCCTCTATCTCCCTTGCTATTTATTCTATCATCGGAGGGATTTTCCTGTGGTTTAAATGCATTAATGGCGGACGAAAAAATACATGGTTTCCCAGCGGGAAGAGTTCCGCGAATCTCTCACTTGGGTTTGCGGATGACTTACTCATATTCATAAATGGTGCTTCACGTAACTTGGAAAGATTCCGTTCATTCTTGGCCACATATCAGACTGCTTCGGGGCAACTGATTAATTATCATAAAAGTCAAATAGTTGTGGGTCAGCAAGTTTCTGGTGTCACTGCATCAAATGTTTTGGGCATGCGCTTATCCTCTTTTAACAATTAAATATCTTGGCTCTTTTCTCTACAAAGGAATCAATCGCTCAAGCTACTGCACTTCTTTGATTGTTCATTTTGACGCAAAGCTGACATCATGGTCGACTAAATTGCTCTCTTTTGCTGGTAGGGTGGTGTTAATTAAGCATGTTCTCAACACTATGCCCGTCCACATAATTGCAAGTTCCCAATTACCAAAGAGTGTAATTGATGTGTTGCATCATAAAATGGCATCATTTCTCTAGCAGAATAAGCATCATTGGTCCTCATGGACTACTATATGTCGTGCGCCGCAGGCTGGCGGGTTGCGTATATGTAATTTGGTGGATATTCAAAAACCTTACGATTGTCAGTTATGGTGAAAATACTTTCACACCAATACACTTTGGGCGGAATATAGCCGTCAAAAATATGGTCATCGCTCTTCCATTTCATTTCAGATTTATGATTCACCAGTTTGGAAGTGTTTATGCCGTATTAATACTTTTATGGAATCACATGTTGAATGCACACAAAACGTCATTCATTGGCGTCCAGATAACAATGGACAGTTTACTCTCAAATCGGCTCACAACATCATCTCCTCGTCGATCACTAGCTTGTCTATGCACACCTACATCTGGAGGTCCAGTTCGCATCCAGGGCTGAGAATATTTTTATGGCAACTTTTTACCAAATCCCTACCAATAGTTGACAATTTGCGAGGTTGCCTTCTCAATGCGCCTTCTCTCGACAAGACATGGACATTCAAGATCATCTATTCCTTCATTGCCCTCGGATCTGGCCAATTTGGATGGAAATGGTGATACTTTTTTCTGGCCCAACACCTTCCAATAACTCCATCATCATGCATCTAGCTTGTTGGTGGCGTAGTTCCACGCATAACTCGATGCAGGGCCAGTTAAGAGAAGTGGTGCCTTCGATCATTGCTTGGAGTATATGGAAAGAGTACACAACAATAAGGTTTGGCACTGATACTTTTGAAGAGTTAATTGCACCTGGTATCCATTCTTTTCCACCAAATTTTAAGTAGCATCCAATGTTTCATGAAACACACTTGCCATCCAGACTTATAGGGTTAATAGACACCTAGCATCCGGATGACCTGCTGGTCGACCGTTGACCGCTGAAATCGACTTTTGACCGAACTTAACCCTACTTTTAACCCAACTTTAACCACAGTTTACAATTAATAAAATAATAAAGTCAAAAAAAATTAAAAGTTTAAGAAAAAATAATTCAAAAATCAATAAAAAACCTACACCCCACCCCTTTCATCTTCTTCCCCTGCAAAATCCATTGGAGACAATTATGAATTGTTAGACAAATTGGTTTTCAGTCCCCAAAAGTACAAAGCACGCCCCCGAAAGAAAATAAAGCCAAAGATTGCATTTCCAAATATATAAACCTAGATACTTGTAATAGCTATAATTTAAAATTTTTCCCCTCCATTTCTTTCCTGATGGGAAATAAACAATTAATATTTGCTTTTTTCCCCTTCTGCAGGTTCTTGAAATCAGACTCTGAAGTTCTTTCCAACGAAAGTTTGACCAAACTGCCAATTTGATGGAGCGATGTTCCAGGAGGTGGAGGTGCGTCTGTCACTGGCTGTGACCCTGAAGGAAAGTGATTGACCAATCACCTCCGACGAGCTCGCAGGCGGCGATACAGAGAATCGGCCGGACCCTTTTTCTCCAGCGAGCAAAGAATACGCATCGCTTCGTGAATCATTGGTGGATTATTCAATGCAACTGCCTCATCTAACGCTTTGTTTACTTGATTAGCCTTCTCCACCATGTATTCCTTGAAATTGAAGACATCTTTTTGAGCATTTGGAGCTCCGGTGGCTTCTTCTTGATCGGTAATTACAGCAGAAACTGAAAATGACAGAAAAAAGCAGGAGGTGTAGAAGAATTGCAGGCAGGAGGTGTGTAGAAGAATTGGACAAGAATGATTTGGGTTTAAGTTTATTTTGGAGGGAGGATTCGGTTGGTATAAAGGAGGGAATTAGGCTTTAACCATGGTTGGAAAATCTTTGCCGCCAAATGACTTAAAGGTTAAAATTAAAAGGAAAAATGCTAAAAACCGCCTATAGTAGGTGATTTCCCGGTTGCAGGATGCCAGGTGTCTATTAACCCTATAAGTCTGGATGGCAAGTGTGTTTCATGAAACATTGGATGCTACTTAAAACTTTGTGGAAAAGAATGGATACCAAGTGCAATTAACTCTACTTTTGAATATTGGCGGCTTTTTCAAACAGCAAGATCATCTATTTATACTTGGTGTGCTGCAATAAACGGGAAGAAGTTCGCACGTAATATACCTCAATTGGTGGCCTTGGCATTTTCTCCGCCATTAAGAACAAAGCGAATCTGCATAGTCAAATGAGAGCTTCCCCCATCGGGCCGTGTGAAACTAAACGTGGATGCAACGATAGGTAGGTCTCAAGCAGCTGGAGGAGCGATATTACGAAACAACCAAGGACTCTTTCTCTCGGCGATATGTTTCGCTTTACCAACGGTTAGTCCTTTACGTGCAGAATTATTGACATTGACAATGGCTTTGATCCATTATGCAATGGAGTGGGATCAGATAGTCATTGACACGGATTGTTCCACCATCTTATCCATGTTGTCTTCGGATCACCACCACACGGGTTTCTTGGCGACTGAATTGGCACGAGCGGCTCATTTCCTTTCCTTAAACAATGCATCACTCTATTATTGTCCACGTGAGGTCAACACCACAGTTCACATATTAGCACGTTATGGTTATTCTGCTACTGGAAAACGACTTTATAATATGCTCCATGCACTCCCATGTGAAGTTAAGGGAGCGTTACAAACGGATATGTTGCCTAACATACGTTTTTAACTAATCAAATGTCTCACATGGTGTTGGTGCAATATTCTCGTTGCCTGTGTCATATAATGGCATAGGCAACACTGGTATGTTTCAATAAAGACTACATAACATTATCACCAACCTTGCATGACATGTATTTATATTCTTTCTCTTTTGCTGTATCACTGGGGATGATCTTGCTCTTCGTGACGCTACCCGGGTTGTTGTGGAATCAAGGCGACATGGGTATGTTTTGCTTCCTAATCATTCACTTTCCGCATCTCCTATCCGCCATACTTACTATGATATTTCATGTGATTTTCCATAAGGTATGACGGTTGGTAGCTTCGAGTCAAAGGAGTTGGCTATCATCAAAGGGACATCGATCATCATGTAGTTTCGCCAGCGGATTCCTATATGTGGGCTTGGCATCGCACACCTATTTCATTATACTGGACTTATGCGAATTGTACATAGGCAATTCTCCAATGATACAAATATGTACGCTTTTTCATTCGACAAGGTTTTATCCACAAGGGTGGTTTTACTTGGCAAGGTTTTAATGTGGCATATCATATACGATTGGATATTGCTAATTCTTACTTTGCTGCATTATTTTTTTCATATGATGACACTTCTGTAATATGGTATTCCTCCGCCATAAGTGAGTTTTTCCTTAATAAAAGATAACTTTCATAAATACATATATATATATACACACACACACACATATATACACACACAACTGGGATGAGTCCCCTGTATTAAGCACATTAAACCCCCTTGGCAATTGGCATGTCAAATCTGTTTTCACTTGTGTATTTTATATTGTTGAGTGAATAACAATTAGGATACTCTATAATTACTCTTTAACCATAATAACATTTGATGAAAGTTTTCTCACGATAAAAGCTAGGGGTGCAAATGATGCAAGCCGATTTGAATGTTAACTTATTGAGTCAAACATTTTAAAATTTTTAAACTCGAGCTCAAACACAACCGTTAAATGCTATTCGATTTCAGGTTCAAACTCGAACATCTTTGAACTCACGTCGAACTCCAGCAATATTAAAGCCTATTCGAACAAAAATAAATGTAGTTTTTATTTTGAAAATTATATATATCAGGTAACAACATGTACTTTTAGCTGATATCGTTGAACCATTATTATTATTATTATTATTATTATTATTATTATTATTATTATTATTATTATTATTATTATTATTATTATTATTATTATTATTATTATTATTATTATTATTATTATTATTATTATTATTATTATTATTATTATTATTATTATTATTATTATTACAATAATTGCCTCGTGTTCAATTTATTGTTTGTACCAAACAAATATAATAATATAACATCAAATCATGTGCAATTTTCACATATATTACATGTTCGAACATGCTCACAAGGTAACAATTTGAGCATCAATATGCTCAAAATTGTCCCGCTAAATATTCGAGTCACGTCCAATTCAATCTCGAACTTTGTCAAACCTAACTAGTCGAACAAACATTCAAACCAAACTCCATCGGTTCAAAACAAACACTTAGTTCATTTACACCGCTATATAAAACTACAATCTGATGAAAGCTTTTTCACAATCAACCACTATTAGTTAATACTCTATCAACTTCTTCTACTCAAAGAAGAGGTCTATTGCTTCTCAACTTACTACTTCATCAAATTCAACCAAACTTCTTCAATTGCAAATTAAACCTCAAATCCAGACAACTTCTACTAAAACAATTATTGGCTCAAATTTTTTTTATTTGCTCATTCAACAAGCTCAACACAAATCGAACTACTTCTACTACTAGAATCCAGGAACCCAAGTCTTTCCCGTTGCTTTTTTTTTCTTTCACAAGTTTTTCCCCAAAATCTCACCCAAACATGTTCTAGTTTGAGTTAAAAAAAATGAATGAGACCTAGAATTGTTCAAATTAAACAGTGAACTGGCGGACCAGTGGGTAATTTAACTGTTAGTGTGGTTAACCTCATATGTTCCGTTCTAGTTACTGTTCACGTATATTAAAAACCGTAACCGACGGTTAAACAGTAATATATACATACACACACATATATATGTGTGTGTGCGCGTATGTGTGTATTTTTTTAAATAATTAAGAAGCATTTTATTATGATAAGCCTCACTTATGGCAGAAGGAAACCATATTACATAAGATCATCTTATGAGAAAAGCGAATGCAGAGATGTAATGATAGTCAACCACCATACTATATTAGTATGTACATACTGTTACAAGTATGTTACTACATATTATATAAGTGATTACAAAATGAGTATATAAATATATAAGTATATAAATGCATAACTATATAAGTATATCAGTATGTAACTACATAAGTATTTAATATATGACTACGTAGGTACATAAGTATACAAGTATACATCTATATAGTATGTAACTACATTAGTATTTATCGTTTAAGGAAATATTTTTGCTAATATTAATGCAATCCTACTTGGAATGAGATTGACCAAAGTTGTCAAATTTGGCTTATGTCTTGAATTCAGGGGTAAGTTAATAATACATATGAAAACAGCTTTCACTTAAATCTCATTCCACACCAATGTTTTCTCGCTAAAGACAAGATTTTTCATGAAATCCACTTTATATTACACATTATGTTTCCATCATTGTTATATTCATTTGTATTAAATAAAAGATTGCTTGTTTGACCTTATTGCTCGGAGTTGGTATTATTTATTAAAAATATTGAAGTTAACGCTTAACAGCTTACGTGTTTTTCTTTGTATTTACGCTATAAACATTTTGTTTTATTTTTCTATTATCCATTTAGGAATTTAAATACTACGACTAATTAGATGCGTGGTCAATCATTCACATTGAGGTCTAGTCTTAATTATTGTCCTATGTCTTCCATCATCAAGATAGCAACCGGATGAGAGAAAAACTTACTCATCGTTATAATTTTATCTGAGAATAATAAAACATCAAAGTTTTTCCATCACTATATATTTCAATTCGTTTCGGTATATAAAAATGGAGGCTGAGTTGACACGCGAGAAAACTAGACATAAGTTTGTAGTGAAATCAAGGGGATAGGATCCCCTCACCGCACCTCCCTCACCGCGTGCGTAACCGCGCGACACGTGGCAAAAAGGGGGTGGTGAGGCTGGGTGAGGATAACCCTCATCCAGCCTCACCACCCCTACTGCTGCCACGTGTCGCGTCCTGGACCGCGCGGTGACTCACCGCGCGGTGAGGAGATCTCATCCCGAAATCAAGAACGGAGCTATCAGCAGATACACTAATGCCAATATTCCGACACACATCCAAAATTTTTGACTTCATATCATGTTCTATTACCTTAAGTATTGGTGCGTGCGTAACATAATTACACGTTGTCAAAAGATTTCTTAGTAACAGTGACTCACAAAAAACAAAGAATAACGAAGAATACGACGAAGAATACGAAGAAGAATGTGAAAAACATGAAAATATACAAAAAAATGAATAACGAAAATAATAACGAAGAATCTTATTCGACTCTCTGTATAAATACAGCCCCGCAACGAACCTTATTAGACACGCAGTTTATCTATACTGAGCAATCCTTGCATGATCAGCAAGTTTCTTGACATAATCTTAGAAATCTTCTTGAACAACCTAGGAATGATTTCAGACCACAGTTCATGATCACAGAATTGATTGAATTCAAAAATAAAAGCTTGAGTTGACAAATTCCAAAAACTTACGAGAGCAAAAAAGTCAAATTTTTCAAATTTTATTGCAGGGTTATCAAAATAGTATACAAGGAGGCGTTTTATAGGCTCCAAAATTTCTAAAGCTTAGCAACAAGAAAAAATATCTTATCTAAATTTTCTTAAAAACGATAACTTAAAAGAATAAATAAATAAGTAATTTAATACAAAAGAGAGATGAAGAAATTTTGTATAATAAGAAAAGGGTCGGCCGGCCTAAAGTGCGCATAATTGTGGGACATTCTTTTGGGCATGAAAATTGACATTCATAAGGAATTCATCATCCGATTTGTCCATTAATGCGATGTATTAAAATGGCAGTTCTTTTACTTAGTTTTTCATTATGTTATTTCAGTCAAACTTATTCCTTCCTTATTTGCTAGTAAAAAATTTCATCCTAGTACTTACCTTTTTTACTCAATGAAACTTGATAGTTTCTGTTCAGAACATTTCATAAAAGAAGATTATCATAAGTGCCGGATTGAATTATAGAAAATAAACAAACAAAATTTACGTATTAAGAATGACAAATCTTCTTAAAGAAATGAAAATTATCTTTTTTACTTTTTATGTATAGCGAATTATTTTTGAAACCCATAGTGTTTTTTAGACGTTTAGCTTTTATGTGTTTTTAGACTAAAATAGTAACGCTACTAAATTGTTTGATAAAGAGCAAATAAGCCTGACGTACGAACTGACCTCTATACCCTTTATTAAATTAAAAACCCCACCATCACCTTCTTCCCTTTGTTTCCTGCATGGCGCCCCGAAACACCCCAACCACTACTTTTATAATTGTTGAGATAGAATTATTTGACTTTTCTCAGTAAAAGTGGGGAAAAAATAAACATCTTCAAATTTACCGATAACAAAATATGAATCATGTCAATCTCTTCAATATTCTAACAGAAATATTCCAATTTTTCTCAGTTAGCACCAGCCCCGCCTCCCGCTCCCCCTCCTCTTCTCTCCTCCGCTGTTATCTACCACAAAAAGAGAAAAGCAGAGAGGATCAGGGAAGAAACTAAGTAAAGAATTAGTTAGGCCAGAATAGCATCTAGCATGTGTTATTTCCACTGGGCTCTCAGTTTTTCTCAGCAGATTGCATAGTGTAAAGAAATAAATGGCCATCGAAATCTGTCTTTTCTCTTATTCCACCATATGAATTTATAGAGTACAATTAGGCATGTAAAGATAAATATCACCTAAAGTGCTATGCTAATCTATATCAATCGAATCTACAATGTATGGTAAGAACATGTACAAATAAGGATATAAATCAAATCAATTACAACAGATAGTTATGAAGGATTTGTTAGGATTTGATTAGATTATATTAGATATCTTCAATCTCTATCAATATTGTGGTCATCCAACTGTGATCGGCCAATAGTTGGCAAGTCAGCCCATGGCCAACCTCGGCTGGTCGGCCTCTAGACTTGACTAGTCAGAATCAGCTGGTCGGCTGGCTAAGATTCCTTAACATCCCACTCAAGTTGGCACGTGTAGATCCAAGACGCCTAACATGGTGAGAAGAAAGCAAAAGTCTCGAGTGCCGAGAGCCTTAGTGAGGATGCCGGCAAGTTGATGAGAAGTGGAACACATGTAGAGGCCGGATCAAACCGTTGGTAATAGCATCGCGTAAGAAATGACAGTCAACTTTGATATATTTGGTGCATTTGTGAGCAACCGGATTGTGAGGCATATGTAGTGCAGATTGGCTATCCGTGTAAAAAGTGACAGCATTAGTATGAGGGACATCCAAGAAGTGAAGAAGGTCCCGCAGCCATTTGGTTTCACAGGTAGTATAAGCCATATCAACTCTGCTTCAGCAGAAGAATGAGAAACCGTTGTTTGTTTCTTAGTTTTCTAGGAAATTGGTGTAGTACCCAGCTTGATGAAATAGGCCGTGAGAGACCATCGAGTAAGGGGACAACTGGCCCAATCGGAATCACAGTAAGTTGTTAGACAAAAATCATTAGTTGAAGGGAAGAAAAGACCTTGAACAGGACTATTACGACTCCCATTTCAAGGTAACTGAAAAAGGAAATAAGATAATGAAAAATAGAACACAAGTGCAATGTCTACAAAATTTCGGTGGAATTTAAATTTTGATTCGGGATTAAATAGGACATGGGTAGTATATATAGGGGTTAGAAATGCTCGGAGAAGTAACTGAATGGTAAGGTAACGAATATACAGATGTACGACGAAACTAGTTATTGAATATTTTTAAACATATGCTAGGGTTTAAATAAATTAGTCCGTAGCAACTTAAGTCATTAGACGTAGATTATATCCAATAAATACATCACACAAGAAATCAAAACCATGTAAATAAAAGAAAACGAAGGTAGAAGATAATAAATAACTTAGAAAAAAAGGAAAATGAATGCATACATACATATACATATATGTATATGTATATGTATATGTATATGTATATATATATGTAGACTCAGACCAAAGATTAGGGTTTTCTTTCTTCTTTTGCGGCCGCTCAACCATGTGGATCAGACGGAGAAGGCTTTCTTGAAGCAGCCTAAAGTGTTCCTATGCTCAAAGAAGACTGGAAAAGGGAAGAGTCTAGGAAAGGGCGCGAATCGTTACTGGAAGAGCATTGGACTTGGATTCAAGACTCCAAGAGAAGCCATTGAAGGAACATACATCGACAAGAAATGTCCATTCACTGGTGATGTTTCCATCAGAGGCCGCATTATAAACGGGGTGTGCCATAGTGCAAAGATGAACATAACAATTATTGTTCGGCGTAATTATTTTTAGTATTTGAAGAAGTACCAAAGGTATGAGAAGAGGCATTCCAACATTCCGGCCCATGTTTCTCCATGCTTCCGTGTGAAGGAGGGAGACAATGTTGTCATTGGACAGTGCATGCCTTTATCCAAGACAGTGAGATTCAATGTGCTCAAAGTTATTCCTACTGGCTCCTCTGGTACTGGAAAGAAGGAATTTACTGCTTTTTGAGCATTGATTTGCTGCCTATGGATACCTTTTGTTGACTGCAATACCTAAAGATTATTCTATGCAGGTTCTGAATTGCTTTAGTTTTGGTAATTATGAGTATGAAAGATGTTATGGATTTGAAGATATTTTTGAGTGGTTCCTTTGAAAAGCAGGCACTGCCTTGTTAGATTAAAAAAAATATGTATATATATATATCTATGTATGTATATGTATATGTATATGTATATATATATGTGTGTGTGTGTCTGTATATATATATTCATACTATATATATATATATATATATATATATATATATATATATATATATATATATATTAGGACAATGACTAAATAGCTTGGTACATATTTATCGACATAAAGAGATATAAAATGAAGTATGATAGAAAACATGATTACTTTATGTATATATGTACGAAATATAAAAGTATATGAAATAAGTAGGAAAGTAGGGTTTTTGGACATTTTCCTTAAGCCTAATATGTATATTATGGATGGATAAAATAAAGGAAAAGTGGCATTTTTTGGGTGAGTTAGCCGAGGGATGTAATCGGAGAAAAAGGATGTAGTTGTTTATGGTTTAAGGCATGGATTATGTGTAGGTGTGTTGGGTTATAAGAATTGAAGAAATAAGAAAGTGCTAACGTATAAAGATTGTGGAATAATAAGTAGTCAAATGCATCCATGCTTATATCATGAACCGTTTTTTTAAAGTTCATCCTTGCATACGGAATCATATCATATAGTTGGGTACCTTCTGACATTTTATTGTATTGATTGATTATTGGGAGACTGCATAATACCATGTCCGACGTGGTTGGTATTATGGGCATATTGTATTGTTATCAATGATTGGAGGCCATCACCATATTGGAACCCGAGGGGGTTGATATCGTGGGCATATCGTATCGTTCTTTATCGGCCGAGTGTATTTCCGGTGCATCGAGTCACCATTAGTATATGTACATTATGATGTGACACTATGTGGACTCATGGGGATTCATATTTTGTACATGTGACTATATGAGAGATAATCCGTTACTATGACGATATCATTTGCATGCAAGGTAAAATGTTATAGCCATTATATGACATGACAAGATTGTTTTATTACATTATGTATGGACATTTTTATGACATCGATTTTGATCTATCGCTATCGTTATGGAATTTTCATGGCATCGTTTTAAAGGCATCGCATCATAAGAGTATCGCATTTACATCATTTGTATAAGGACTTGACGTATATAGATGATGAGACTAAGTATGATGACATCGTAGACTCCGATTGAGAATCTAAGTATTGCTATATTGATAGAGATGTTCTCTAGAGAGATGATTGTATCGTACGCTACCTTGACAGAAAAATATGTGTTACATGTTAATTCTTTACAGTTATGTTATGCACTTTACTTTAAACCGGAGAGTCGATTCGTTTTATTCTTAAATATGATGTATTACTTTCTTACCTCCTCTCCCCATGCGTCACCCACATGACACATCTAGTAGGATTACTTGCTGAGCGATTATGTTTTATCGCTCATACTTGCCTTATCACTATTTGCAGAGAACATGTATTACTTACAGGTTACCAAGATTACTTCCAGAGAGATACCAATATAGACGCAGTACACCCACGAGGGTATTTCTGACGATGTTAGCTATTTGATGATGATGCATTCAGAGGATTTCAGGTTTTAGTATAGTGTGATTTATACGGAGTTGTAATGTAAAATAATGCACATCGAGTGTATTTTGTTTATGTATGTTGCTTCCGTTTATCAATTTATTATTCATGTCGACATGCGCATGTATAGTATCGATGCCTTGTACTTCTCGTAGCAGAGTACGGTGGGTGCACTAGGCCAAAACCCTAGTTTCGGGTGGGGCACTCAAGGACTGCCCTTGAGATAGCGCACAACCTTGAGAGTAGCATGCCAGTGATCTAGCCTAGGAGACTACATAAACTAGGCAAGAGTGTGGACCACATAAGAGAGTTCAGGACGAGTAACAGAGAGATACACCAGCCAGCCAACAAGCCGTCTATAGGGAAGTGGGTCATCTAACAAGGAGTTGGTGGATTGAGACAAGTGATATTGTTGTTCAAGATTGGCTGAGGGTCTGGAGCCTAGCAGGCCACAATCGGAAATGATATCAATGGCGTATTTGCATTGAGATACAAAGATTCCTGTCTTGTGACAAGCAACTTCAAGACCGAGGAAATAATTCACGGGGCCAAGATCTTTCATGTGAAGATGGTGACTAAGGTAGGCTTTCAATGATGCCATAGCATGCGAGTTGTTGTCGACAAGAAGCAAATCATCGACATAGACTAAAAGATAGAGAGAAATATGATTCTTGGAATAGTGAAATAAAGAATAATCGGAGTAAGATTGAACGAATCCATAACGATGAAGAGCTTCCGAAAACTTAACAAACCAACAGCGAGGCGCCTGCTTGAGACCATAAACAGATTTGCAGAGACGGCAAACATGATCGGATATGGAGGCACAGAAATTTGGAGGCAGTTTCATATATATTTCTTCAGCAAGATCACCATGTAGGAAAGATTTCCAAACATCCATTTGACATGTGATGAGGTTGCGAGTGGCAGCAATAGCTAGAAGAGTACGAATAGTGACTATTTTAGCCGTCAGAGCAAAGGTCTCAGAGTAGTCGAGTCCTTCAACTTGGTAGTTGCCGTGAACAATGAGGCAGGCTTTATAACGATCAATGTTGCCGTCGTAGTGGTTTTAGTAAATCCTTTTGCAGCCGATGGCATGTTTGCCGGATGGTAAAGGCTCAATGTTCCAGGTGTTGTTATCTTGAAGGGCCTGAATTTCCTCCTGCATGGCCGCCTGCCACCGAGGGTCTTTAACAGCTTCAGAGTAGGACTGGGGTTCTGTAGTTAAAGAGAGATCAGCAAGAAAGGTCCAATGTACAGGAGAAAATTTGCGAGTACTAAAATAGTTGGTGATAGAGTACGGAGTACCTGAGCAGTCAGACGGAGCATGAGAGGAGGCCGAGGGGATATACTATGCGATGTTCATATCAAAGTCTGCAAAACAAGTCGGTGGTTTCTTCATGCAATAGAAGCGGTCGAGAGATGAGGGAATGGTCAGGAGCTCGGCCAAGACCTGAGGCGGATCCGAGGTCAGTTCGGTCGAGGGCTGAGGTGGATCTGTGGACAGCTTGGCTGAGAGCTGAGGTGGATCTGATGTTAGTTTTGTCAAGGGATGATCAGAGGGTAGCTTGGCCGAAGTATTTGAAGGTGGTTCAGATAGGGAGCTGCGTCATCGTGGTTGGGACGAGCAATGGGAGAGGACAAAGGCCGAGAGGTGTCATCGGTGGGCAGGGGCAACGATGTAGACAAGGAAAATGGATAAGTGGTTTCAATAAAGGTCACATTGCGGAAGGTGAAAAACGTGCAATTTGTGAGCATAACAAAGGTTGACGTCAAGCAAGGTGTCAGGAGGTTGGCCAAAGAGGAGCTCGTAAGGTGTTTTTCCATCAAGCAAGGGCGTTGGGGTTTGATTAATAAGCTAGGCTGCAGTGAGAACACATTCTCCCCAGAAGAAAATGGGTAGGCTAGCTTGGAAATGCAATGCGTAGGCTACATTGAGGATGTGACGGTGTTTGTGTTCTACTCGGCCATTTTGTTGAGGGGTATGCCAAATAGAAGTTTGATGGAGAACACCGTGCTCAGCAAAGAACAGACGAAGAGGTTAAAATTCCGAGCCATTATCACTACAAAAAGTTTTGATAGTTTTATTGAATTGAGTACGAATCATGGGAAAACATTATGCATGACTGATGGCACTCTATCTTTGGTTACAAACAAATATACCCATATAGCTCGCGATCGATCATCCACAAGAGTTAGGAAATAGGAAGATCCATAAGATGTGCACTCACGATACAGTCCCCATAAGTCACCATGAATTAAATCAAAGCAAGAGTCGGATACTGCATTGCTCAAATGAAAGGTCCTTTTGGTTTGTTTAGCCTAGAAACATACATCACAAGCAACATCCGTATCTTTTAATAATGGTGAGATATTATTACATAGCAATCATAACACACTACGAGACGGATGGCTGAGCCTATTATGCCATGTAACTGCATCTGGTGCAACTGCGAGAGCATAGGTACGAGTAGGTGTTGTTGCGCACAATGTGTATAGCCCATCGGTATTCTCACCAACTCCAATTCTCATCCTGGTATTCCGGTCCTGTACTACACAACTATTATTAGTAAACACAACAGTGTGGTCACCGCCATTTAACAACTGAGAAACGGATAATAGATTGCAAGTTAAATGGGGTACAAATAACACTTGATCAAGAACAAGCTCGGCATTCAGTCGGATAGCCTCTTGTTAGAATGCATCCGTTATAGTTCCATTAGGCATCCAAACGGTACATGGTTTCATGAACACATAATTGTGTAGAATGTTCAGATTACTCGTCATGTGATGTGACGCTCTAGAATCGATGATCCAACAAGAATAAGAATACTTACCACTTAAGCATTCATAGAAGGAATGTTTTTGAGCATTGACTGATTGAAGTACAATGCCCATGCTGATCTCAGTCAGCCCAGCAAGAGCGTGAGTGACAAAGCTCATATGAGCTGCAGCAGTTACTGGTTTAGCCCGAGCAGACGTCCTCGGGATTGACCCGTTGGGATGAGTAGACTCGTTGGGGCGATCATCCCACCAATTTGGATATCTAATAAATTGAAAATAACCACTTCTCGTGCCCTTTGCAGTGACAATGTATGCACACTAGCGCGGGTTTGATAGCTCGTTTGTCTCCTTTAAGTCGCGTCGGTCGCCTCTAGATTTCATCAGAGTAAAGGCCGCAGGTTCAGGTGGTGCTGCAAACGTTGTCACATGGTCAAGACTTTCTTCTTGAACTACCATGTGATGTGCGCGGTTCAAGGGCGGAAGATCTTCCTGATTGTGGATAGAGGAGCGCACCACACTGTAGGTGTCATCCAATCCCATGAGGAAGTGATGAGGCTAGTCGACCTCCTTTCTTCTGGCAAGGAGTATACGAAGGTCACATGTGCACTTGTCACATGAGCACGTGGAAAGGTCTTCATAATCCTTCAACTCATCCCACAATTTCTTCAATTTTCTATAGTAAACCATAACGAAGTTACGGTTCTGTTTACAATTCGCGCGTGCCTGCTTGATCGGTTGCACTCTAGGTGCATTTATCACGACGAATCATCGTTTAATTTCATCCCACAATTTCTTCGCTTCCTACGCATAAGAAATTATGGATCGTAGGCTCCGTTCGATGGTGTTAAGAATCCAAGCCACGATCATAGAGTTTACTGGCTCTCAGTCCGCCGAGTCTGGGGAGTCAGCATCAGGTCTGCCAACACAGCCATCAAGAAAGCCAAATTTCTGTCGGGCAAGAAAGGAACCTCAGTCTGCCCGATCCTATTCTTCGTAGTTTGATCCTGTCAATTGGATGGGAGTGATGAGTAATCTGTAGAGTGACACAATTTTCTTTGTTTGGGAGATTCCGACTGCCATGAAGATAGTCGGCTAAGGGGTGCGTTTTGTCTACGAGAGAAAAGTGATGAAGCACAGTGGCTCTGATGCCATATAAAGAAATAAATGGCAACCGAAATCTGTCTTTTCTCTTATTCTACCATATGAATTTATAGAGTACAATTAGGCATGTAAAGATAAATATTACCTAAAGTGCTATGCTAATATCTATCAATCAAACCTACAATGTATGGTAAAGATGTGTACAAATAAGGATATAAATCAAATCAATTACAACATATAATTATGAAGGATTTGTTAGGATTTGATTAGATTAGATTAGATATCTTCAATCTCTACCAATACTGCGGTCAGTCCAACTATGTTCGGCCAATAGTCGGATGGTCAGCCCATGGTCAGCCTCGGCTGGTCGGCTGGTTTCGTCCAGTCATTAATAACTTGATTACTTTTAGATAATAGTAGATAGAAACAACGCTTGTAAGGAGTCCTATTAAAACCAAGAAATATAGACCTGCCCGCCATCCACACCAGGATAAATAGAGTTTGCCGAAAAAACCCGCTCTGGACTTGATTGATCATCCTCGGCTGGTCGACTGGGTTGAGATTCCTTAACGCATAGCTTTTAATTTTCTAAGCATTTCATTTTAACCGTTGCAAAAGTTCTATGTTTTCCTTGAAAAATTCCGCCATTTATGGTTTCTTGCCATGTGTAGTTGTCCTACAAAAACCCAACATGTGCAATGTAAATTTTTCTGTAAGCTGATGATTTATCCAATCAGGAAGGGGCTGGGGAGGCTGAGATGTGATACGCCATCAAGAAGCTTTGAAGATGATGCAAAATTTGTTGTATCAATTAGCTGATTCTAGCCGAATTCAAGTCAAAATGAATTAAACCTTCGTAAAATCATGATGACCCATATTGAATTCCAAGAAGCCTAAAATAGAGCATGTAATGTAGGTGAGATAGACTAAAACGTCTGCGTCTCAATTGGATCCGATTTAATGATTCGAGTTTAATTGTTGAATTTGGGTTTTACATATCCTGTATATTGGCCCAAAGGCCGTGTAACCAGTTCTAAAACATTTTTTAACACAAGATTTAGTAGGTGACTGAATTTGTAATTAATTAGATAAGTTAGGAATATGTTAAGTATGGTAGGTTAAGTTAAGTAAACTCTAGAATCTTGTTTTCCTTTTAGCTTGGGTCTGGTTTGTTCTATAATATGACATTCTTTTGTAAGTTTTTGAAAAAAATTTTTCATCAATAAAGTCTTAGAAAATGGTGCCTCATTTGAACTCCATCAATTTATTGGGTAAGAGTTGTGTTATGAATTCGTTCATAGTTGTGTTCGAAATAAATTTTCAAAGGTCTTCTAAAATTCTTGAATTGAAGATATTGAGTAAATAAAGGACAGCTCAACTGTGTGCCAAAACAAGAGGTTTAATAAGATTCTTCTCGAAACTATGTTTTTTAAAGGGTCTGTCAAAGTTCTTTGTTATTCTTTCTCTATTTTCCTTTAGCCATGCATTTCTTTCTCCTTGTTCTTCGCATTTTTCGTAAGTCCTTCATGTTCTGCGTATTCTTTTGAGTTTTTCATCTTTTTGTTATTAAGAGACATTTTTGGTAATTTGTATCTTTGTTGTGTGCACATCTAGATCTATTGTTATCAGAGCCTATCTTGAAACAAGAATCACATGGTCTTTCTTTGAGTCTTCGCATGTTTAAAAAAAAAGAGTCCAGTTTTGTTTTAATTCATGATCTTTTTCTATGGTCTTTCTTTGAGTCTTCGCATGTTTAAAAAAAAAGAGTCCAGTTTTGTTTTTAATTCATAATCTTGTTCTCGTGTCTCAAAAGTGAACCTTTTGTCTGCACTTTAAATTGAATACGCTTGTTTTGTTGATTAGTTGCTGAAATTGCTCTTGGATTGTGTTTAAAACTTTTGCTCCACCTTGCAAACTTTGGCCGGCGATACAGCCCATTTAAAACCCTGTAGCAGCCGACCACACTGATTATTTGTGTAATGAATTGCTTGAAATTAAATAAGACATCAGTCAAGAAAGAAATTTCCTTGTTCATCTATTGCCAAAAATCGTCCAAAATCAAAAAGAAAAATGCTGAATATTTCTTATCTTGCTTATTTGAGCTGAAGAAAGGAATTTTCTTGCGTGTTTCTTGTCCAAAATCTGTCAAAGATAAGGTTGATGATCAATGATCCGTAATGCGTTGGATGTAGGTGTTGTGAAATTGCAGTGTCAATCTTCAATTAAGAGTCTTAATGATCAGTTGGTTGAGTTGTGAGTTGGAGAGGTTGCGTGTGATGATGGCTAAGCAACGAGGAGCACGGGGGTGCAAAGGATGCTGAGGTGCGTGAGGAGGAAGAAGAAGAAGGACGATGGCGGGGAAGTTTAAATAGCGTGAAGTTACGCTCTTACCCTTACTTAAGTTCTATGGTAGTATTGATCTGAAGGGCATTTTAGTCTTTTTGCATGTTGTCTTCTACATTTCAGCTATATAACCGAATGTACTGTGCCAGGAACGGTTACCAAGTTTATTCAAGAAAGCTCTCTGATTTTTCTCTCTTTCTTGCTCTGCCATTGCGTGCTATCTTTCGAGCACATTCATTTTTGTGCTTTAGCTTTACGCATGGATGCTTAATTGTTGTTTTCACCGCTGTTTGCTTGGTGTTTGCGGTAAATTTTACATGGTATCAGAGCCATATCCATGAATTTTGGGACCTTCATGGCGTCGAATGCGAACAACAATAGTCCGATGTCAGCCTCCACATCGAATTCGATCGTTGATCCTTTGGATGATCCGTATTTCATTCATCCAAGTGATAATCCATCAATGGTGTTAGTTCAACCATTACTTGACGGAAACAATTACCACAGCTGGAGCAGATCTGCGAGAAGAGCTCTAGAGTCAAAGAATAAGGTTGCGTTTGTGGACGGTTCGATTGAGAAACCAGCAGAGAACGCTCGCAGGTATCATGCTTGGCTTAAGGCTAACAATATGGTAGTTTCTTGGTTAATAAACTCCTTGATTCCAAACATTGGACAGAGTGTTGTGTGGTTAGATTCTGCATTCGAGATTTGGAGTGATTTGAAGTCTAGATATGGAAATGCTGATTCATTTAGGCTTTCTGATTTACAGGAAGAATTCTATGCCATTAGGCAAGAAAATAACACGGTAACGGAGTATTACACTAGGCTTAAGAGTGTTTGGGAAGAATGGCTAGTTCTTAGGTCCATTCCAGCTTGTTCTTGTCGTAGATGTACTTGTAACCTAACAGTTGAGATCAACAAGTTTGTTGAAAATGATTGTGTGATAAAGTTTTTGAAAGGATTGAATGATGAATTTGAGGCAGTGAAGTCACAGGTCTTGTTATCTAATCCATTTCCTGATCTGAAATCTGCGTTTGCAATGGCCATAAAGCTGGAAAGAAAATTGAATTATTCTGGTGCACAAGGGCAGTTTAGTAATAATCCTTCGTGTATTATGAATGTGAACAATGTGTCTGGAAGCAATGCCTTTGGTTCTGGTAGTGGTAACAACAAAGGTGCTGGTAGAGGACAAAGGAGAGGTGGATCCAAGACATATCAGAATAATTCAAAGGTGCCTGTGTGCAGCTTTTGCAATAAGTTGGGACATACTGTCGATAAATGCTACAAGAAACATGGATATCCCCCGGGGTTTAAGTTCAAGGGGCAAGTTAACATGGTGAGCAGTGATTGTGGAACAGGCCAGCATGGTGATAGAGTCAATCAAGGAGAATGGGAGGAAGATCAAAGCCAAGCTGGAGTCAGGTCACCTACGCTGACTCAAGATCAGTATGCTCAACTGATGAATTTGTTGGAGGAACGTCAAGAAAACAATAAGAAAAGTGTTCCTGTGATGTCAAGCAATGCAGGTGGACGTCATGCCGTCATGTCTGCACAGCAGACTATAACTTCTGCAAAGGAATCAGGTAAGACATTGCATTCAAACTCAAATATATGGGTATTGGACTCTGGGGCTAGTGATCATGTCTGCTCTTGCTTCAGCCTATTTGAGTCTTATGTATCTGTTAATTCTTTATCTGTTGAATTGCCTAACAAATCCTTGGCAGAGGTCACACATGTGGGAACAGTAAAGGTAAACCCACAGCTAGTCCTTACTAATGTCTTCTATGTTCCTGCATTTGCATTCAATCTGATATCCTTGAGCAAACTTACTTATTCAAACAAATTCGAAGTTCTGTTTAAATCCAATTCATGCTTGATTCAGGACCTCAGAACCAAGAAGAGGATTGGTTTAGCTGAGGTAGATCAAGGCCTGTACTATCTTCATGGGACCTTCAAACCAGAAAACAGACATTCACCTTGCCATCTTCCTGTTTCTTTGGCACATGCTGTCACCTCTTCAGACGCATGGTTATGGCACTCAAGACTCGGGCATATGTCCAGCCCAAGAATAAAAGAAGTTCATAAGATAGAGTCTATTGTAACGTCTGATCCGTCTTTCCATTGTACAGTGTGTCCTCTTGCCAAACAGAAAAGAGTACCCTTCCCTGTTTCTGAGTCTGTGTCCTCCAGTTTGTTTTCTCTTGTTCATATGGACATCTGGGGACCATACAAGTTCCCCACAATGTATAAGCAGCATTACTTTCTTACTGTTATAGATGATTACAGCAGATACTGTTGGGTATATTTGATGAAATCCAAAGGTGAAACTAGAGCTATTGTGCAAAGCTTTTATCACTATGTGTCTGTACAGTTTGATGTGAAGATTAAGAAAATCAGGACTGATAATGGGTCTGAGTTCATGATGAACCAGTTTTTTGCAGACAATGGTGTGGTTCACCAGACCAGTTGTGTGAACACACCTCAACAGAACGGGGTGGTTGAACGTAAACACCAGCATATCCTCACCATAGCAAGAGCACTCAGATTTCAGTCTTCCCTTCCTTCCCCATACTGGGGCTTTTGCATTCAACATTCTGTTTATCTCATAAATATAACGCCTACACCTGTCCTTGGTCAGAAGACCCCCTATGAAATGTTGTTCAATCAAGTTCCCGCATACAAGGATTTGAGAGTGTTTGGTTGCCTAGCATTTGGAACCAACACACAGAGACACAAAGAAAAATTTGCTGCAAGAGCCAAGAGGAGTGTGTTCCTGGGGCTACCTCATAATACGAAGGGATTCATTTTGCAAGATCTTGATACTAAACATGTTTACATCTCCAGAGATGTCACCTTTTTTGAAACCATTTTTCCATTCAGCCTTCATGATTCTTCCACATTTGCCATGCCAAGTCATATGCCTTCCTTTATTCCTCCTTTTATCGATGAGCCTGTATATTCCAAAAACTCTTCTGCCCCTGAAGTCAATACTCAGCTATCCAGCCTTTCTCCATTTCAGACAAATCCTCATTCAATGTCCCCACATTCTCAGCATATGCCTAGTCCTCCTTCTTCAAAATCTCAGTTCTCTTCATCTTCTAGTCAATCTGCAGGATCACATGACAGTCCATATGTTCAGCCTGATGATCATGATGTACCAATGAAGGGTGGACATATCAGTATACAGATGCCCCCTATTCAAGAACCAGTGTCTCAGAATAGACCCATCAGAAACAAACGAGCACCTCTATATCTCCAGGATTACCATTGCAATAATGTTGTTTCTTCTAATAATCCTCTTAAACACACATCACCTCATTCACTCAGTAGAGTCATGTCTTATGCATCTTTAGCCCCAAAGTACAAGTCATATATTTTTAGTTTAAATGCACATGTTGAACCTCATAACTATGCAGAAGCTTCTAGTATGTCTGTGTGGCAGGATGCTATGGCTGTGGAGTTAGCAGCATTGGAAGCCAATGATACCTGGACTGTGGTGCCTTTGCCTAAAGACAAGAAGGCCATTGGATGTAGATGGGTGTATAAGGTGAAGCTGAAGGCAGACGGGACTGTGGAGAGACACAAGGCCAGATTGGTTGCAAAAGGCTATACCCAACAGTATGGCATTGATTACATGGACACCTTTTCTCCAGTTGCCAAGATGACAACTGTTAGGGTGGTACTGGCTTTGGCAGCTAGATTTCAGTGGCATCTTCATCAGCTAGATGTCAATAATGCCTTCCTACATGGTGATTTGCATGAGGATATCTACATGTTACCCCCACCTGGTATGTCAGTAGGAGGTCCAGACATGGTCTGCAAGCTTAACAAATCTCTGTATGGGTTGAAACAGGCTAGCCGGGAATGGAATGCTACCCTTACTAGATTTTTGTTGTCCATGGGGTTCTGTCAGTCTAAGTGTGATTACACCTTATTTACCAAAACAGTTGACACATACTTTGTCTTGCTCTTGGTATATGTTGATGATATCATAGTAGCATCCAGTAATACGGGTCTCATCACTGAGATCAAAAGTGCCTTGCACCAGGCATTTCAGATCAAGGATTTGGGATTGCTAAGATTTTTCTTAGGCATTGAGGTGGCTCAGGCTAAGGGGGGGATTAGTGTGAACCAACGAAAATACACTTTAGAGCTTCTGGAGCAGGCTGGTTTTTCGGAGGCTAAACCAGCTAGGAGTCCTATGGAGAGTCATCTTAGCCTGACACACCAAGACTCAGCACAGTTGGAGGATGCTACACATTATAGGAAGTTAATTGGGAAGCTTATCTATCTCACTATTACAAGACCAGACATTGCTTTTACAGTTCAGCAATTGAGTCAGTTTCTTGACTGCCCCACTGAAAATCATCTAAAGGCTGCACATAGACTCCTCAGATATATTAAAGGTACGGTAGGACAAGGTCTGCTGTTCCCTAGAAGTGGGAATTTGAAATTGAAGGCTTTTGTGGATGCTGATTGGGGAGGATGCCATGAAACTAGAAGGTCAGTCACCGGGTATTGTGTTTTCTTTGGGAATGCTCTAGTTTCATGGAAAGCTAAGAAGCAAACCACGGTGTCACGTTCATCAGCTGAGGCAGAATACAGGGCAATGGCTATGGTCACCTGCGAAATACAGTGGCTTTTGTATCTTATGAGTGATTTGGGACTGAGTGATCAAGTGCCAGTAGAGCTGTTTTGTGACAGTAAAAGTGCAATTTATATTGCTGAGAATCCTGTTTTCCATGAAAGGACAAAGCACATTGAGATAGATTGTCATGTGGTTAGAGATAAGGTGCAGGAAGGTGTAATAAAGTTGATGCCAGTTCGTACGGAGATGCAGTTGGCGGATATATTCACTAAGGCCCTTGACTCTAAGAGGATGATGCAGTTAATGACATTGCTTGGATTACACAATCTCTATGGCAAGCTATGCTTGAGGGGGGGTGTCAAAGATAAGGTTGATGATCAATGATCCGTAATGCGTTGGATGTAGGTGTTGTGAAATTGCAGTGTCAATCTTCAATTAAGAGTCTTAATGATCAGTTGGTTGAGTTGTGAGTTGGAGAGGTTGCGTGTGATGATGGCTAAGCAACGAGGAGCACGGGGGTGCAAAGGATGCTGAGGTGCGTGAGGAGGAAGAAGAAGAAGGACGATGGCGGGGAAGTTTAAATAGCGTGAAGTTACGCTCTTACCCTTACTTAAGTTCTATGGTAGTATTGATCTGAAGGGCATTTTAGTCTTTTTGCATGTTGTCTTCTACATTTCAGCTATATAACCGAATGTACTGTGCCAGGAACGGTTACCAAGTTTATTCAAGAAAGCTCTCTGATTTTTCTCTCTTTCTTGCTCTGCCATTGCGTGCTATCTTTCGAGCACATTCATTTTTGTGCTTTAGCTTTACGCATGGATGCTTAATTGTTGTTTTCACCGCTGTTTGCTTGGTGTTTGCGGTAAATTTTACAAAATCGTCCAGCCTCAAGAAAAAGAAAAGAATTTATTGTTTCATTCAAGATCCATATAAGAAAGAAAAGTAATCAGTCATTCCTTATGTGTGTGTCTACATATACATACATACATATATATATATATATATATATACATACATACATACATACATATATATACATATATATACATATATATACACATATATATATATACACACATATATATACATATATATATATATATTAATAGAAGGATGGGCGATACCGTTCGGTATTTATTAATAATACTACCCTCACTTGTGGTGGAGGAATACCGTGGTTACAATGAGATCCTGTGATCCTGTTTTCTACGGGAGACTCCCCAAAAAGCAGAAGAAAAACCAATGTAAACGTACAAATTGCAAATGTAATAAGTGAAGAAACCTGCATGAAATTAATATAAAGTAACTAGCGCGTCGTTGTAGCCACCCCTCGGTTGGAAGATCCAGTGTCATGCGCCCAGGTGTCCTCGGAGATGAATATACACAAACAAATAGTGAGCAGTAGACTTAGTGCAGCAAGCAATATATGAATAAAGTAAGAAATAAACAAAGTCATACCATGTGCGCCTGTATCCATATGAATACAATCGACGCAAATGATTGAATGACATCTTAGGTATGATGTTGCGTCGTACTTCTCAACAAACAGATAGAGAAAAAACGTGTCATGAATCTATAGCCAGTGGAATTCTGTATAGGACTGTAACAGAGAAAAACAATGTACCGCTGTTGCCTGCATCCGAGCGATACATGCAATATCCTTTCAGAGCACACTAGTCCTGTTGAAGATGGTTGCAAAACAAGCATTGTTGCAAGTGAAGATGTTGAACGTGTATGATGCAGTCCTTGAGTGCAAATGGAGGTTCACGTCTGAAGTTACATTGCCAAAGTGCAGTTGAAGAGATTAAGTGCATAAAGGAAGGTTGCCTAGCCTGTTATCATGATTGAGCAGTTGATGAAGGAGCTTTGTAGTTGATGATATGAAGTGGTTGATAGGATGTGCAAAGTGTTCGACTGATGTGCTGTTTGAATGATGAAGAAGAAGGCTGTAGGAGTAGCTCAGAATGGACCATTGTACCCTTAATGACATTGTTGCTGCTGAACTGAGTTAGGGACATAATTGTAATTTCATCATGTAATTTGAATGATAAGCGCGGGGTAGACAGTTGGCAGTTAAACTTAGCCTTTCCCCCTTTTTCTGGTTCTTTCCAATAACCGTTTTTTTCCTCTCGTTTGCTTAGCTTCGCTATCGTCTTCTTCATCACCAATTTCTGCTGCAATTGGATTTTTTCATTTGATATTCTCTTGGAGTGAGCTTTAAGATTGCTCAATCACCGTTCGTAGCCGTTGTTGAGGCTTTTCACATGGTATCAGAGCAACGTATGTGAATGAATTTTGGTTCGCTCATAGCTGCGAATAATTCTCCTTCTCCATCCTATACTAATTCTTCTTCTGCTGTGGTTGATCCTTCGGATGATCCATATTATATCCATCCGAGTGACAATCCTGCGACAGTTCTCGTTCAACCTCCATTGGATAGTAACAATTATCATAGTTGGTGTAGGGCGATGAAAAGAGCGTTGGAGGCAAAGAATAAAGTATAATTCATTGATGGAACAATAACGAGGCCTGTTGATGGTGGACGAAGGTACAACGCGTGGTTAAAGGCCAATAACATAGTGTCGTCTTGGTTGCTAAATTCGTTGATTCCAAGCATAGCACAGAGTGCAATCTGGATTGATGTGGCTGCTGATATTTGGAGTGACTTAAAGCTTAGGTATGGAAGCAGTGATTCATTTAGAATTTCGGATTTGCAGGAAGAATTCTGTGCTGTCAAGCAGGGAACCAGTACAGTGACTGAGTACTACACTAAGATGAAGAGTGTCTGGGAAGAGCTCTCTATTTTAAGGTCAGTCCCTAACTATACTTGCAAGAAATGCACCTGTAATCTTAATAGCCAATTTAGTAAGTTTCTGGAGGATGAATGTGTCATTAAGTTGTTAAAAGGTCTTAATGATGAATTTGAGGCGGTTAAATCGCAAATACTGTTATCCACCCCTTTGCCTGAGTTGAAGGTTGCATTTGCTATGGCTATGAAGCTTGAGAGGAAACTGAGTTACTCCGATGGAGGGGGACAGTTTACAAATAATCCTAGTGCTGTGATAAATGTTGATGTGTCTTCTAAGAATAACATGTATATGTCAAAGAATAACGGGTATGGAAATCAGAAACAGGCTGGAAGAGGTTACAGAAAAGGAAATGGAAGGGGTAATAAAACTGCTGTTTGCACTTATTGCAACATGCTTGGGCACACAATAGATAGATGCTATAAGAAGCACGGTTATCCCCCTGGATTCAAACCAAAAGGTCAAGTAAGCCTTGTGAGCACTGAGGCTGGGGCACAACAAGTGACAAGGCATTTGAACTGTGGAGAGACTAGTAGTGGCAAAGGTGATGACGTTCAGCCACAAGAATTAAGTCAAGGACTTACGCAGAAGCAGTTTGCACAATTGGTGAAAATGCTGCAAGAAAGAGATGAAGGAGGAAGTGGACTGGGAGCTAAAGGAGCTGTTCAAGGCACTTCTCAATATGCTGTAATGTCAGCGCAGAAGGCTGCTGCCAACCATAAACTCTCAGGTAAAGTATGCGAATCAAACTTAAACATATGGATTTTAGATTCTGGAGCAAGTGATCATATATGTTCCTTTCTAAACCTATTTGATTCATACCATTCGATTGATTCCTTAAGCGTAAAGCTTCCTGATCAAACCTTTGCTGTTGCCACCCATGTTGGAACTGTTACAGTTACTCCTCATCTAATATTGCACAATGTTCTCTTTGTCTCGTCCTTTGCATTCAACTTAATGTCTCTTAGAAAACTCACTGAATCCAAGGAAATTGCAGTTACGTTTCAATCTAAATTCTGTCTCATCCAGGAATTAAAGAGCAGGAAGATGATTGGTTTAGCTGAAACCAACCAAGGACTTTATCATTTTCATGGAACTGTAAAGAGCTCAGAATCTTACTCTCAATCCCATACTCCAGCCATACTCAATGCTACATCTATTTCCAATCCCTTGCTGTGGCATTCAAGACTGGGTCACCCATCCTTACCCAGAATAAAGGAGATCCAGAAGAGCAATCCCATGGTGAAGGCCCCAGATGATTCTCATAAATGTGTAATATGCCCGTTAGCCAAACAAAAACGTCTTCCATTTCCAACTTCATTGTCTGTGTCTTGTTCCCCTTTTTCCCTTATACATGTAGACATTTGGGGACCCTACAAGTATCCTACAATGTATAATCAGAAATATTTCTTGACCATTGTTGATGACTATAGCAGGTTCTGTTGGCTTTATCTCTTAAAATCCAAATCAGAGGCAAGGTCTGTTTTGTACAGTTTTCATCAGTTTGTGTCAGTTCAGTTTAATACAAACACCAAAGTCATGAGAACTGATAATGGGCAAGAATTCAATGACACTGAGTTCTATGCATCTCATGGAATTATCCATCAAACCAGCTGTGTTAATACCCCTCAGCAAAATGGGTTGGTGGAAAGAAAGCACCAACACCTTCTTAATGTAGTCAGAGCCCTCAGGTTTGAGTCAAGTTTGCCCTCTATTTACTGGGGTTTTTGTGTGCAACATTCTACGTATCTTATCAATATTACTCCTACTCCAGTATTGAACAATCTTACACCCTATCATCTACTATATAAATCTGAACCTACATATTCCAATCTAAGGGTTTTTGGCTGCCTTGCCTTTGCTTGCAACACCCAACAGCATAAAGAGAAGTTTGCGGCCAGAGCAAGAAAAAGTTTGTTTTTGGGCTTATCACATACAACCAAAGGGTACATATTACAAGATCTTGAGACAAAAAACATCTATGTCTCTAGAGATGTGTCCTTTTATGAGTCAATCTTTCCCTATGCCAGTGCCTCATCATCTGCTTCCCAATCCTGTGATGACTTGTATTGCCAGCCAAATTTAAACCACTCTTCGTTTTAACCTACTATGACAAAAGAAGCATGTGAACCTTCAGATCCAATGCCTAACACTGCCATAGATTACTATGTGGAAGATTCCTCACACAACTCTTCATCAGAACCTACAGTACAGCTGGATACAAATACCACGTCTCCTAGAACACTCTCTCAAAATTCAGTTGATCCTCCTCATGGTAACATAGTTATTGATTTACCTGTCATATCATCAGATCCTATCCCAAACGATCAGCCAGTTGACTGTGTGCCAATGTCAAGACCCTTGAGAACCAAGCATGCTCCTTCTTATCTCAAAGATTATTATTGTAATCAAGTTCTTACTTCACCTCATGCATTACATCACTACATGTCATATGATGCATTTGCTCCACAATATAAAACATATGCATTAAGTTTGATTGCACATAGGGAGCCTGCCAGTTATGCAGAGGCAGTCAGTTCTCCTGCCTGGCAGGAGGCTATGAGCAGTGAGTTGGCAGCTCTGGATGCGAACAACACTTGGAGGATTGTACCTTTGCCACAGGGTAAGACACCCATTGGATGCAAATGGGTGTACAAGGTGAAATTAAAGCCAGATGGCAGTGTGGAAAGATATAAGGCGAGGCTAGTGGCAAGGGGTTATACGCAACAGTATGAGCTGGACTATCAGGATACTTTTTCACCCGTGGCCAAAATGACCACAGTAAGAGTAATTTTGGCACTGGCAGCCAAGAATGCTTGGCACATACATCAATTAGATGTGAATAATGCGTTTTTGTACGATGATTTGCATGAAGATATATATATGACTCCACCACCGGGGATTATGTTGCCTAAGCCAGGCCTGGTTTGCAAATTGCAAAAATCTCTTTATGGGCTGAAGCAAGCCAATAGGGAATGGAACTTCACTCTTACTAAATTTTTTACTTAGATAGGGATTTAGACAGTCTAAATCTGATTATACTTTGTTCTTGAAGCAGACTGCATCCTCATTGATGTGTTTGTTGGTTTATGTTGATGACATCATTGTCACATGTGCTAATGAGGGGGACATTCAGGAAGTAAAGGATGCACTTCATCAAGAGTTCAGAATAAAGGATTTGGGGAGGCTTAGGTTCTTTCTTGGGATTGAAGTAGCCCAGTCTAGAGGAGGGATTTACATCAATCAGAGGAAGTATACAGTAGAGTTATTGGAACAGACGGGGTTGATGAATGCCAAGCCTGCAAAAAGTCCTATGCAGTCTCATGTAAAGCTCAGTAAAGATGACTCCACTTTATTGCCAGACATTACTCAGTATAGGTGTTTGATAGGCAAGCTCATCTATCTCACTATTACAAGACCAGATATTTCGTTTGCAGTACAGCAATTGAGTCAATTCTTGGATTGTCCTACGGAGAATCACCTTAAGTCTGCTCACAGAGTGTTGAGGTATGTAAAAGGCACCATTGGTCAGGTTCTGTTGTCTCCTAGGAGTGATCATTGTAGGCTGAAAGCCTTTGTGGATGCTGACTGGGGTGGGTGTGCTGATACCAGGAGGTCTATCACGGGGTATACTGTCTTTTTAGGTGATGCACTGGTGTCCTGAAAGGCAAAAAAACAAACCATCGTGTCAAGATCCTCGGCAGAGGCTGAGTATAGAGCAATGGCATTGGTAACGTGCAAAGTTCAGTGGTTGTTGTTCTTGTTGAAAGACCTGGGGGTGAATGATCAAACACCAGTTGAATTGTTCTGTGATTGTAAGAGAGCGGTGTATATTTCTGAAAATCCTGTCTTTCATGAAAGGACAAAACATATTGAGATTGATTGTCATGTTGTTCGTGACAAGGTTCAGGAAGGTGTGTTGAAGTTGATGCCAATTCGGACAAAGTATCAATTGGCAGATCTTTTCACTAAAGCTTTGGACACGTAGATTTAGTCAGTTGTCTGCAGCATTGGGCTTGAAAAACTGTATGCCAAGCAAGGCTTGAGGGGGGGGGGGTGTTGAAGATGGTTGCAAAACCAGCATTGTTGCAAGTGAAGATGTTGAACGTGTATGATGCAGTCCTTGAGTGCAAACGGAGGTTCACGTCTGAAGTTACATTGCCAAAGTGCCGTTGAAGAGATTAAGTGCATAAAGGAAGGTTGCCCAGCCTGTTATCATGATTGAGCAGTTGATGAAGGAGCTTTGTAGTTGATGATATGAAGTGGTTGATAGGATGTGCAAAGTGTTCGACTGATGTGCTGCTAGAATGATGAAGAAGAAGGTTGTAGGAGTAGCTCAGAATGGACCATTGTACCCTTAATGACATTGTTGCTGCTGAACTAAGTTAGGGACATAATTGTAATTTCATCATGTAATTTGAATGATAAATAGCGCGGGGCAGGCAGTTGGCAGTTACCTCTCGTTTGCTTAGCTTCGCTATCGTCTTCTTCATCACCAATTGCTGCTGCAATTGGATTTTTTTCATTTGATATTCTCTTGGATTGAGCTTTACGATTGCTCAATCACCATTCGTAGCTGTTGTTGAGGTTTTTCACACATCTAGAAGAAGTATATGGCCCACAAAGTATGAACTAAATGATTCGTAGGTAAATGTGTCCGGCATCTGGGGGTCCTCATCGAACATAAAGATAAAACAGTGTTATGAACATATGCCAACATAAAATACGTAAAGTTTGTGAAAGAAAAAGACCATACCGCTGTTGCCTGTATCTGTGTGATACAGGCAACATCCTTTTGTGACGCACAAGTGCATACATGCAAGTTTAGTGTCGCAAAGTATGGGTAGAGTGGTCCGTCTAATGAAAGCCTCGGGCAGCCGGAGGGAGAGTGGAACCTGAGTCATAGAATATAGTGTGGGAACATACTGCCATGCTGAGCCAGGTGGTGGGATACCGTGTTTATTTCGCGCAGTATATGATGTAGCGAGCTGCCGGTTAGTTGCAGAAATAGCTCTAAACGCGTGTAATCAGTCAAAAGCGGTACTATGGAATGAGTCCGCGCATACTGAACCACAGCCAAACAATCTGTCTCAATTATCATGTTATGATGCTATCTGCCAAAATAGATGAGACTATATATCAGCGATTGGAGTTCTGCACGAAATGGTGAAAGACAAGGTAGAGTAAAAGAAATAGCGTCAATCATATGACCAGAATGATCACGTGAGATTGCGCCTGCTGATACCAGTTTTTGCCCAACAGCAACATGACATTCAACTTCAATTTCTCTATCGGAGGAAGCTTCCTTTTTAACAGCTTAATCTTCGAAACTTTCATGCATGGAGAAAATGCCAGCTAAATTAAACCTGGGATACTAGCAGCATATTTTGTGCCAGAGAGTTTGATTGCCCAAGTGTAACACAATTTCCGTGCCATGGTATATAAACAATGCACTGATATGTCAGCGTCACAAGTAACATTGGTGTACATTTTCCAAATGGACCAACAAAGAAGTGTAGGATCAATGACTCGATATTGCCCCGTAAAAGTGATAGAAGAAGAGGACAACCTCCATTTTTAGTATATACGTCTGTAATGTCAAAAGGCTGGGGATAGGGCCATCTAGTGCTAAAGCGAACTGAGTCTAAATATCCATTATATCGCTACACTGAAGAAAAAGATTATTTATATAGGCCAAAGATAACTTACAAAATGGGCATATTGTGGGGCAGATCTGCATAAAACGACGTGAATTATCTTCAAGTGGGAGTGCCTTGTGAAATAACCTCCACATAAAGACACTTGCGGATTTAGGAAGGGATTTTCACCAAATGAATTTATAGAAAATAGTACAGTTTGTGCCACCCTTGAATCCTCATATGCTTAGCGCATAGAAAACTGGCCCGTAATAAATGTAGTCCATGTCAAGGCATCAGGAGTGGTAGTATGATCAAGGCAAAACTCATTAATAGAAAAAATACGCTTCCAACTCGGAGAATCATAAATGCGAGGAACATAGTGGTTGTGAGAATCATATTGTTGACGCTAAAATTTTGCCGAAGGGGAGTGCTTGGTTTGAAAATTACACCATAGCTTGCAGTCATACAAGAGTTGTAGCATTTTGAGGCTACGAATGCCCAAACCTCCCTCATCCTCTTGTGAATTTATTTTACTCCAAGAAACCCAATGATGACGAGCATCCCAAACAAACTCAGCCATTTTGTGATCAATGACAGTCAGCACACTCTTGGGAAACCGTGCTGCAGCCACAATATGCAATGGTAATGAGGTTAAAACCGATTTTAGCAGCACTAATCATCCCCTAGGGAGAGCAAGTGTCGTACCCAGCCTGCTAATTTAGAGTCAAAATGCTACAGGAGTGACTACCAATACTGTGCGCAATTTACCTCCCGATAGAAATATGATCTGAGGTATTTAATAGGTAGAGTAGACAGCCGTATACCTAATATGTTACCCAACAACAGATAGTTGTCTTGCAGAGGCATAAGAACTTACCACAAACTGACTTCTGGATAGTTAACCAACTATCTTTACGCACATTGATAAGAGTGGAGAAAGGACTAAGAAAGTCGCAAATTGCGTGTGGAATCGTTTAGAAAGATTAGCAAGTCATCCGCATAGGCTAAATGAGATACCCCCAAGGGGCGGCCTGTGTTAAAATCGTGGATGGCGCCAATGCGAATAAGGTGATTGATCCCGCGACTAAACCCCTGGGAACAAAGATAGTAAAGGGGACAATTGATTTTCTTGCTTCACTCACCGTGTAGGTGAAAAGAAACCAAAGTTCTTCCCATTTACTGAGATCGATAGCTTTGAGAAACGCATATTGTTCATAATGAGTCAGATGAGACGATTAGCAAAACCAAATTTACGAAGCAATACCTCAAAATATTGCCAATTCATCCGATCAAATTCTTTCGCCATATCAAGCTTAATCAAAACATTCACACCCCGTGTTTTTTTGTCCAGGAGATGAACCATTTCATTGGCCATAAGAACATGTTCACTAATATCATGGCCTTTGAGAAAACTAATTTGCTTAAAATAGATAATGGATAGAAGTAAAGCAGACAGGCGAGTAGCTATCACTCGCGTGGTGACATTACTGATGAAATTAGAGAGACAGATTGGCCAAAATCTGCATATGAATTTGACTGGGGGTACCTTATGTATAAGAGTAATAATAGATGAGAGCATTACCTGCGATGTACAAACGTCTAGGAAAAACTCTTGCAACGCGCATAAAACATCCAGTGTCAATGCTTCCTAGCAAGTACGAAAGAAATGACAATTGAAACTATTAGGACCTGCTGCACTATTCGGATTCAGACTCCAAACTGTGGCCTTTACTTCATCCATTTGAGGAATACTTAAGAGCCTGTCATTGTCGACAGTGGGCACTATAGCTGGAATATGCCGAAGGAAATCATCAATGTCTTCCACTGTCTCACTTGTAAACAACTTCTGAAAATAATCAACTGCTGCATGACGTAAGTCATCTTGCACAACAAGGACGGAGCCATTCGAATCCGAGAGTTGGCAGATGCTGTGAAGAAATTAACAATGCTCAACGATTAATCAAACAACAAAACAAACAACGAAACTGAGGGGAGTTTTATTGAATCAACAACCACGATCAACCAACAAAGAAGAAAGAGTTTCGCGGAGAGCATGAAGGAAACAGAATTGGGAGAAGAATGAATTCTGTTATTCATCTCAAGGAAGAAAAAGGTAACCGCCACCTATTTAAACAAAAGCAATACAAATGCGAAATGACTAAACTACCCCCCAAACTAATTCTTCAGTGAAGTCATCATTAAGGGCAAAACAGACAATTCCTCCATTTAAACACTTTGCCGCCAATCTCCATCTTCTTCACCCAGATCTTCCAATTCACCACGACACCTCCTGTGCAGCTCACTTCTTCCACCGTGCCAAGACGGTTATTCCTGCCCCTGGGTCCCATCATGCAACACTTAAACCATTTAATCTTCAATTGCAGTCCACAGAATGAACCCTTGCACTCTCTACACGTGTGATCACCCTTCACCACCTACACGCTCCCTGCCACCTAGCTGGTTAACCACTTCAACACCCCCCCTCAAGCTACGCTTGGCATACAAATTCTGAATCCCTAAAAGCTTCACAATCTCTCCTAACCTCTTATTATCTAAAGCCTTTGTGAAGACATCCGCTAACTGCAGGTTAGTTCTAATAGGCATCAACTTCAACATTCCTTCTTGCACTTTATCCCTTACCACGTGACAGTCGATTTCAATGTGTTTCGTCCTCTCACGGAACACAGGATTCTCCGCAATGTAAATCGCACTCTTGCAATCACAGAACAATTCTACTGGCCTTTGATCTTCAACTCTCAGGTCCCTTAACAAGTACAGCAGCCATTGCAACTCACAAGTCACCATAGCCATGGCTCTGTATTCCGCCTCAGCTGAGGACCTTGATACCGCAGACTGTTTCTTTGTCTTCCAGGATATCAAAGCATCTCCTAGAAATACACAGTAGCCAGTGACTGATCTTCGCGTCTCACTACAACCACCTCAGTCTGCGTCTACGAACCCTTTAAGCCTCAAGTCTCCTGTTCTTGGGAAAATTATCCCTTGTCCAACAGTGCCTTTCAGATATCTGAGAACCCTGTATGTTGCTTTGAGGTGATTAATTGTTGGACAATCCAAGAACTGACTTAATTGCTGAACCACAAATGCAATGTCTGGCCTCGTTATGGTTAAGTATATTAGTTTCTGAATCAACCTCCTATACTGAGTAACATCATGCAGCAAATCAGAATCATTATGTGCCAAGGCTGCACGTGCACCCATGGGGCTCTTGGCAGGCTTAGAATTGATGAAGCCTGCCTGTTCCAAGAGCTCAATAGTGTACCTTCTCTGATTTATGTAGATGCCCCCTTCAGCCTTGGCAACCTCAATGCCAAGAAAGAACTTCAACTCCCCAAGATCCTTAATTTGAAATTCATGATGCAGTTCAAATTTGATTTGCTGAATGAATGCCACATTGTCACAGGCAACAATTATGTCATCGACATAAACAAGTAGAACAAGGAGAGAACTGCCAACAGTCTTGGTGAACAACATGTAGTCACACTTAGACTGAAGAAATCCCTGGCTCAGTAAGAAGCCCATCAGTCTAACATTCCATTCCCGGCTTGCCTGCTTCAGCCCATAGAGGGATTTCCTTAACTTGCAAACCATACCTGCCTTAGGGAGATCCAGACCAGGAGGTGGAAACATATATATTTTCTCATGGAGATCTCCATGGAGGAAAGCATTATTAACGTCCATTTGATGAATATACCACCTCTTTCTAGCTGCAAGGGCCAGCACTGTCCGTACCATGGTCATCTTAGCAACCGGAGAGAATGTGTCCTGGTAGTCAATTCCAGATTGTTGAGTGTAACATTTTGCTACAAGCCTGGCCTTTTATTTGTCAATGCTCCCAGCCTGCTTGTACTTAATTTTGTATATCCACCTACATCCAATGGGTTTCTTGCCCTTGGGAAGTGATATGAGATCCCAGGTATGGTTACTCTCCAACGCTGCCAACTCTCTGCCCATAGCTGCCTGCCATTCAGGTGAACTAACTGCTTCTGCATAAGAGTTAGGTTCTACATGTTGTCCAATGCTTAATGCAAATGCTTTGTACTTTGGAGCTAGCAAATCATAAGAAATATAGTTGTGAAAATCATGCGGATGGGAAAGCTTGAGTGCAGGAGGAGGTTTAGAGGAAGAGGTCTGATTAAAATGATAATCTTGCAAATAAGTTGATGGCTGTCTGGCTCTTTATGGTCTGGTAGAGGCCGGGCAAGGAAGGGTCAGCTCAGAGTACTGGTTCATGTCTTGAAGAGATATTGGCAGGTCAATCACAATGAACCAGGTAGAATTTAGGACGTGTTAGGAACGCATGAGGTACGTACAAATTCATCTGGCACATTAGTTGGGTTATGATGCTGGCTGGGTTGGCTAGATGACTCAACAGGTGAAGTATCAGGAAGTTGTGAGGTACACGCAGAATCATCAGGTACAGTAGTGGTTTGGTCATGATGTTGGCCAGACTGGATGGATGGTTGAGCAGTTGAGAGATCATGGGGCAAAGCAGATGGATGTGTGTCAGAACCAGGATTATATAATGTAACTGGTGAGAAAGATGTGTCATCATGGACATTGAAAGGTGCAGTTGCAGTAGAAGGTGAGGGGTGACACAGATCAGAGTCTGTGTGATCCTGGGAAGAAGAAAAGGGAAATGTTCTCTCAAAGAAGGTAACGTCTCTAGAAACATATACTGATTTTGTTTGGAGGTCCTGCAGCACATAGCCTTTTGTTGTATGTGAAAGTCCCAGAAAAACACTCCTCTTGGCCTGGGGAGCAAACTTGTCTTTATGAGGTAGGTTGTCTGTTCCAAAGGCTAAACAACCAAAGACTTTGAGATGATTGTAGGTGGGAGGTGCATTGTACAGGAGCTTATGGGGTGTTTTCTGATGAAGAATAGGTGAGGGAGTAATGTTTATAAGGTAGACTGAGTGTTGGACGCAAAAGCCTCAATAAGGTGAGGGTAAGCCAGATTGGAAACGTAAGGCTCTTGCTACTGAGAGAATGTGTTGATGTTTTCTCTCAACGATGCCATTCTGTTGAGGAGTGTGAGGGCAACTGGTTTGATGCACAATGCCAAGAGATGAATAAAATGAGGGCATATTGAACTCTTGCCCGTTATCTGTCCTTATGGTTTTGACATGTGTGTTAAACTGGACAGAAGCATAATGACAGAAACTTTGAACAATGGCTCTAGCTTCAGATTTTGTTTTCATAAGATAAATCCAACAATATCTACTGTAATCATCAACAACTGTAAGAAAATATTGTTGTTTATACATGGTATGATATCTGTAAGGTCCCCATATGTTAATGTGCACAAGAACAAAGGACGAATGAGATACAGAATGGGAAGCAGGGAAGGGGGACCTCTTCTGTCTAGCCAAAGGGCATATGGCACACTCATAGCCCTGATCTGGAACCAATACATCAGGATGTTTTTTGTGTATTTCTTTGACTCTTGGTGTTGACATATGGCCAAGTCTTGAGTGCAATAGCTCAGAGTCAGAAGACTGAACAGAGAAAGTTTGAAAGGATGTGGGAGACATGATGCAGGAGGAATTAGTTGGATGTTTCAATGCTCCCTCAAAGTGGTACAACCCTTGAAAAACTTCAGCTGAACCAATCATCTTCATGGTCTTTACATCCTGAATTACACATTTATTTGAGTAGAAAGAAATACGGATGGTGTGAGACTGAGTCAATTTGCTCAAGGACATGAGATTAAATTTAAATGTAGGAACGTATAAGACATCATAGAGGGTAAGATCATCATTTACTCTTATGGTACCAATGTGAGTGACCGAAGCAATAGACTTATCAGGCAACTTGACAGAGACATTAAAGACTGGAGAATAGGAATCAAACAAGCGGATACATGAACATATATGATCACTAGCTCCATAGTCCAAAATCCAAATGTTTAAGTTTTGGACAACAGTTTTACCTGAAAACTTACCAGAATCAGCAGCCATCTGAGCTGACATTACAGTATGAGAAGAGTTAGGCATGGTGGCTACATCATTCAAGTTCCTGCCACCTTTGTTACCATGCTCCTGCAACATAGCCATGATCTGTGCATACTGCTCAGGGGTGAACACAGACTGGGACACACCAGATCCTGGTTCCTGATCATAGGAACTATAAGGTTCTTGAGAGTTCAACTCTCCTTGGCCAGCCACATCCATAAACTGCTGGTCTGCTCCTTCAGCATTCACCATGTTCACTTGCCCCCTTGGCTTGAATCCCGGTGGGTACCCATTTTTTTTATAACACCTATCTATTGTGTGTCCAGTCATATTACAAAACGTACAAAAAGGAACCTTGGAATTATTTTTCCCGTACTTTGGATTTTCTCTCTTAAACCCTCTGCCTGCAACCCCTGACACATTGGCACTTGGCCCCTCAGTACTCGAGACTTTATAACCATTTGAATTCCCTTTGAAACCATAGCTCACATTCATAACAGCAGTTGGGTTATTAACAAACTGCGTCTGAGAATTAACACCATAATATAACGATTTCCTTTCAAGCTTGATGGCCATGGCAAAAGCATTTTTCAAATCAGGAAGGGGACTAGTCAGCAACACTTGTGACTTAACTGCTTCAAAGTCATCGTTTAACCCTTTTAAAAACTTAATGACACAGTCATCTTGTATAAACTTGCTAATTGATCCAGTAACATTACATGTGCACCTCCTACAAGTGCATACTGGTACTGACTTCAAGACCGACAGTTCTTCCCAAATCCCCTTCAATTTTGTGTAGCACTCCGTTACTGTCATGTTATTTTGCTTAATTCCATAGAACTCTTCTTGCAAGTCAGATAAACGAAATGAATCAACATTACCATATCTAAACTTCAACTCACTCCAAATATCAGATGCATTAGCCAGCCAAATTACACTTTGCGCAATACTAGGAATTAAAGAATTGACTAACCAGGAAGCAACCATGTTATTCGCCTTAATCCAGGCATTGAACCTTCTTGCTCCATCAGCAGGTTTTTCAATCGAACCATCCACAAAGCCAATCTTATTCTTCGACTCAAGTGCTCTCTTAACCGACCTACACCATCCATGGTAATTGTTTCCGTCTAACAATGGTTGAACAAGAATCATCGAAGGATTATCACTAGGATGAATAAAGAAAGGATCCTCAGAAGGATCAGTAACTGTGGAGTGTAGATTGCCTCCAGAGGGAGAAGCATTGCTACTAGACGCCATGAACGATCCAAAGTTCATCTACAAAGTCTCTGGTACCATGTGAAGAAATTAACAATGCTCAACGATTAATCAAACAACAAAACAAACAACAAAACTGAGGGGAGTTTTATTGAATCAACAACCACGATCAACCAACAAAGAAGAAAGAGTTTCGCGGAGAGCACGAAGGAAACAGAATTGGGAGGAAGAATGAATTCTGTTATTCATCTCAAGGAAGAAGAAGGTAACCGCCACCTATTTAAACAAAAACAATACAAATGCGAAATGACTAAACTACCCCCCCCCCCAAACTAATTCTTCAGTGAAGTCATCATTAAGGGCAAAACGGACAATTCCTCCATTTGAACACTTTGACGCCAATCTCCATCTTCTTCACCCAGTTCTTCCAATTCACCACGCGCCTCCTGTGCAGCTCACTTCTTCCACCGTGTCAAGATGGTTATTCCTGCCCCTGGGTCCCATCATGCAACACTTAAACCATTTAATCTTCGATTGCAGTCCACAGAATGAACCCTTGTACTCTCCACACGTGTGATCACCCTTCACCACCTACACGCTCCCTGCCACCTAGCTAGTTAATCACTTCAACAGATGCGCTGGCGGTGGTATCGGTCCTTGACGAATGCATGATAATACGCAGTATTAGCTGCTCCTTCAGAAGCCCATCGAAGTCTAGCTTTCTGAGACCAATAACTACATGTTCATTATTTGCCCGGAGTAGTTGTGCATGTGCAAGAGAGTATGCTGCGCGGTTCTCCTCCGATTGATCTTGGTCATATGCAATCTCCGTCCAAAGAAACTTCTTTTTGCCTCCACTGCACGGCTGAAAATGTTCCCAAACACGTCTTTGTTCCATCTTCGAAGATCATGTTTTAAGAGAAGTAACTTATTATATAGGTCGCGCATGCCTCCCACTGTCGGGTATTGCATCCAAATTGCAGCAACATAGGTATGAAAATCTGCATGGGCAGCCAATGCATTAAGAAATCGAAAAGGTGTAGGGGGATTTTCTGAGGGCAAGACACACTTAAGTAAAAGAGGAGAGTGATAAGAGGAAACACGAGGTAGATGATGCACCACCAAATCCGCAAAGTAATCAACAAAACTAGTAGTGCATAACATTCTGTCAAGACGGCGTTGAACACGGTTTATATCACTGCCTCTTGCCTATGTAAATAAAGAGCCCAAAGTAGGAAGTTTCTGCAGTTGACAATGATGAATACATTCATTGAAATCTGCATGGGAGCGAATGGTTGGAGATATGCGGCCACGGTGCTCGTCAAGACTTAAAAAGTATTAAAATCACCAC
Organism: Eustoma russellianum; assembly: GCA_036186865.1. Lineage (NCBI taxonomy): Eukaryota > Viridiplantae > Streptophyta > Magnoliopsida > Gentianales > Gentianaceae > Eustoma > Eustoma russellianum. Next base: position 7,872,249 of record AP025054.1, on the reverse strand, counting down.
CTATGATCCAAGGATCTGAAATGCGTTTGGAAGAAGAGATAAGAGACTCCCATAATGTCTTACGACCAGAAATAGAATGTCTGCCATAAACTATGGTCCAGGGTAATGACTGTTGCATAGGACGCCATAAAAACCAAAATAGTGTAGCCTGTATACCATGATCAACACTCTGGAACTGCAAGCAAGCAGTCTGCCAAAAAAACCCAAATATTTCCTTCACATGTGACTAGAGCTTGGCTAAAACCCAATTTCATGCGAAAGAACGGTATCTTAGAATCCCGTTGCTTAGCCTCATTAAGAATAAGAAGATCGACGGGGTGATCACGCAGCATAGATAAGAGGCGAGCTAAAGATGTATGTAACCCACTTACATTCCATATAATCGCATTCATTGAGAACTGGTAAAGGATGAAGCATATGATGAAAAAATATGGTCAAGCGCCACATTACGAGTCATCACAGATGATGGAGGTTGGGGAGGTAAGTCCTTCTTAGCACGACGGCGTCTACGAGATGGAACAAGAATGAACCCATCTCGGTCTACTTCTGAATGTTCGACCAAAGCATCCAAAAGCCTGTCATCGTCTGATATCACAGGATGCGATGCCAACCGCCTACCTATAAGTTCCGCGGCACTTCGCATTTGGTGGCTAAAATCTGTACGCGCCTGCATATCAAATGAATGAATCTGGCCATCTAAATGACCCACTTCTGAATCCGAATATTGACAATCCTCAGGGTCATCACATCTTTTCTTTAGCAACAAGACATCATCTTTATCATCATTAAGAAAATGAATATCATGAATAGGAGGAATATTTAAATCGGAAGTAGCAGGCTGGGAATGCTGACTTATACCTGATGTATGTTGCAACGGGGGACCGGGGATGGTGTCATCTGTGGCATTAGAGCGACAGGTGCAACCTTTATATTGGCAGGATCTTTCCGACGCTTCTTTTTTAGTGTCCAACGGGAGATAGGCTTCTGAGGCGTTGCTGGCTACTGTGGTGGTTGATCATCATAGGCACCCACAAGATGACCTAGCCTGCAACATGCAGAGCAAAAAGAAGGCAAGTCTTCATAAACCACCTGCTGCAGAAGGAGTTTTTGCTTACCCTGAAGATATATTTTCTTCGGTAGGTCCAAGGACACATCAATTTCAACGGAAACTCGAGCCACAGAAGGAAGCAGGCTGTCTACAGTGGCGATATCGAGTTTGATGGGAGAACCGATGGCACGGGCAATCTCAAAGAGAGAGGCATTGTGATGTAGATGAATGGGCATCCCGTGAAATGCAATCCACACCAGAACGATTAGAACATCAACTGTGGGATCAAAATCAACGGTCCATTTGGTCACACGCATATGGCATCTTGCAATCTACCATGTCCGGCGATAGAAGCATTGGAGATAATCCGGCTCATGGTAAAAATTAAGCAATATACACACACACATACACATATGCATATATGTATATATATACACACGCACATGCATTTTTTAGGTGAAGGACGGGCAGTACCGTCTGGTTGTTTTATTGATATGTATAAGCCCTCACTTGTGGCGGAAGAATACCGCGATTACATTATATGTATATATATATATATATTTTTTTAAAGAGTAATTTTATTAATAGAAGGCCTCACTTATGGCGGAGGAAAACCTTATTACATCGAAAGACAGTATAACGCACAAAGAAAATGAGGGTTATTAACATCCAAACCATATATGATATGCCGCATTAAAACCTTGCCAAGTAAAACCACCCTTGTGGATAAAATCTTGGCGAAGGAAAAATAGAGTGTTGATAGACGTTACAGCGTAAAATGATAACAATCCACATATGACACATAGGGAAAGAATGATGTAGAAACTGCAGAAAATCCTGAGCGTGAAGGTGTAGTCCAGTTCCGTAGCAAAAAGCAACTGCGTCAGCGAGAAAAGCAAGCCGAAGTTGTGATTCCGTCCATGCACAAAGGAAACATGAGAGTGCATCAATCATGAATATAAGACAGAAGAAAAGGCAGCAGAACAAGTGTATATAAATCATACCGAGGCTCAGGTATAGGCAGAGAAATCGAAAGAATGCCAATCCATATGGAATACCAAAGAAACTCGAGCTAGATGGCATCGCCTCATTCCGTAGGAAAAAATTCCAATAGTAGCGATGAAGGCCAGTCAAAGGTGCGGTGTCGTCCATACACAATAGAAAGAAAATGTGTCATTCATGCATAGGAGACATAAGATAAAGCAGAAGACCAAGGGAATACAAATCATACCCAATCTGCCTGTACCCATAGTGGTACAGGCAGAGTAAACGAAAGTGTGCCAATCCATATGGAAGACCAGGAGCTCAATGTGTACGCAGGCTTGATGAAGTGAGGTCCAAGGTGATTGAATCACGTACCATGGGCGGCAGACTGCTGATGGTGAAGTAGCATGTTCTAGGAAACATCATTGCATGCTGGGCAAGGTAGTGAGCCGCCATGTTGGCCTCTCTATATGTATGTATGGTTTCCAAACGATGAAGGCGAATTAAAGTTTGTAAGAGCCTCAGATGATAGTTACCAAAGACAGGCTGCGGTTGCCGCAGTCGAGACAACATCTGAGCACAGTCGGATTCTATTATGAGTGAACGATATAAGAGAAGAAAGTATAGCAAACCAAAGACCGTAGCCTGAATCTCTGCTATCAAAGGTGTACATGGAGGCAGGCGAAAAGAGAGTGCGTTCACACAGGTGCCGAAGTGATCCTGCAAGATAGCTCCGCCAGAGGCATAGTGTCGGCCAACTGTTGCATCAATATTTAATTTGAGTCTACCAAAAGGCGGAGTTTGCCATCGAACGACTTGAAGACGTGGGGGTCTAATATGTGGGATCCATAAAAGGGAAAAAGATGGTCCTACTGCAAGTTTGGATCTTTGTATTGTCTGAATCCACATGTCAATATCAAAATGTATGGAAGCCCGAAGCACAAATATAGAAAAGGATGCGGAGTCCCCATATACTAACTGAGCGTAGCTTCGCCAGATGTTGTAAACTATGATGGCTGGAATGACAATTTTTAAAACCCCAAACAAAGACGAAGATGTGGAGTGATACCACCAAGATAATAGGTATTGGCGCAAATTTAAAGAGGTAGGGGGTACTCCATGCAACTCAGAGGCAAAAAAGGTCTATAAGTGTCGAATACTGCTACAATAAAGGAACACATGATCCACCGTGGCCGAGTGTTGCTTGCAAAAAGGACATTGTGTGGGCCGTGCCGCAGAATAGTGTCCAATATAGTCCTCAAATGGTATAGCAGAATGAAAGAGGCGCCACAATAATAGTTTTGTGGTTGGGGAATGTTGCTTGAACCAAATAAATTTAACAGAGAGTAGTGTTGGTTTTGATACACGACAAATATCATAAGCAGACTTCAGGGTAAATTCGCCAGAGGCTGTCGGTTTCCATGTAAGATGGGAACCTGTGCCTGCCGTTTGAGAGATGCAGGTAGCATGTATGCGACATATGAGTTTCCAAACCGGTGAATCCGATGGACGCGGTCGATAAAATCCCCTCTCCTACCATATTTAATATGCATATACTTACTCCATAGAGTGACATGTCACTGATATCTCCTTGATTCTGAGAGCAGAGGCATGGCCAATTATGGCGTGCCGATCATTAAGGGTGAGGCAGAAGCATAAACAAACGAGAAGATACCAAAAGAAAAATGAAGTGGTGGAGCAGTTCCATGGAGATGATAAAGTTCATTCATGAGTTTTGTGGACCAATTATCCTTCGAGAATGTTGGTCCTGAATTAGGTAGACAGAGCCATATAATTGAACAAACACGGAGGCACAATTCAGTTCACTGAGAGATAAAAAATTAAAATTGAAAGAAGGCACATACACGACATCATATATAATGAAGGATGGATTGGTAACTACTGACCCAATGTGGGCACCTGGAACAGACAAGTTGTTTGGCATTTTGAATTAAAAAATGCTTAACTGGCTTAAGACCACCAAATTCTGCAGTGATATGCCTGCTGCAATATGCTAAGATCTCGAAATCCTAAGCCTCCTTCATAGATAGGCAAAGTAATTGTTGACCAGGCAACCCAGTGATGTCGATTTCTCTAATAAAATGCTGCCATCTTTCTGTTGATCATTTTGATGACAGACTTTGGTAAACCCCCTGCTGCAAGAATATGAAGCGGAAGCGCAGAGATCACTGACCGTAATAATACCAAACGACCCGCCAAAGAATGAAGGCGGGAGTGCCAGCTGTGTAGTCGATCCTCAATGCGTTATAACAGAAAAGAACAAAATCTAGACCGATTAATTCCTTTATTGAGATATGAACCAAGGTATCGAAAAGGTAGAGAAGTAACCCGCATGCCTAATATTTCTTGGAATGGCCGACGTTGATGTGGCGTGATGTTGGCCGAAGGAATGAAACTGCTCTTATGAAAGTTAACCTTTTGACCAGAAGCAGTTTCATACATATGTAAGAAAGAGTGAAATCGTCGTAGATTGCGCTGTGTACCACGCAGAAAAATAAGTAGACCATCCACGTACGCCAAGTGAGTAATTGTAAAAGGATGCGTCCTAGGCAAAATGGCTATACAATGCCAGAGGCAACTAGTGATTTTAATCCTCTGCTGAAACCCTCTGATGACAGAATAAATAGCAATAGGGACAACGAATCACCCTGCTTGACAACTCTATACGGACGGAAAGATGCTGATGGCTGACCATTTATCAAAACCGATAGTGTAGTGACGCGTAAATGGTTGATGATAATCCAAATGAAAATATTGGAGAAACCAAACTGCCTCAATAACAACTCAAGATACTTCCAACTTACCCGATCAAATGCCTTCATCATATCTAACTTCAGGCATAATTGGGATCTGCCTTTATCCAGCATATGAAACATTTCATGTGCCAATAGAACTTGCGTAGAAATATCATGTCCAGGTAGGAATCCTGTTTGCTCCGGCGAGATTAACTTTGGTAATAGTGTGCCCAAACGCGTGGCAATAATACGGATACAAACTTTGCTCAGAAAGTTCGTAAGACAAATAGGCCGAAAATCACTGAATGTTTGAGGAGATTGCGTTTTGGGGATCAATGTAATCAAAGCACTAGCCATGACAGCGGGTTGTGGGACTCTAAGAAAAAACTTCTGCACTGCTTTAACTACATCAGAATGTATTACTGGCCAACATGAACGGTAGAACTTACCATGAAAGCCATCTGGTCCTGCGGCACTCTAAGGATCTAAATGCCATACTGCATCCTTTACCTCTGCCTCCAGTGGAAGCTGTGTAAGCATAAGATTGTCTGACTCTGTTATCAGACTAGGGATGTGTGATAGAATATATGAATGATTTTGTGTTGCCTCCCGAGCAAATAAAGCGGCATAGAAAGAAACAGCTGTGGCTATAATATCACTTGAAGTCGTAAGCAGCTCTCCAGCCGCATTACAAATCTTTTGGATTCGAAGGTGTGACCGCCTTCCTTTGACAATGGAGTGAAAATACTGTGTGTTAGCATCGCCTTCTTTTAGCCATTTTACCCTAGCTTTTTTTTCCAGAATTGCAATTCATAAGTGGAAGCTCGTAGATATTCTGCTTTTGCCCGATGATACGCCTCACACGTTTCTGCTGTGGGATCCGCATCCCAAACAGCTTTTGCAATATTAAGATGATTCTCTACATGCTTCAGATTGCTGAAAATGTTCCCAAAGATTTCCTTATTCCATCGCTGTATATCTCTTTTGAGTGAAAACAATTTTGTATAGAAACCATGCATGCCTCCAGTAGTTGGATATGATAACCATGCATTCTGCATATAGGAATGAAAATCTGAGTGAAGTAGCCAGGCGTCTAGAACACGAAAGGAGCGTCAGCCAGAAGTTGCATTGAGCCGACACAAGAACAAAAGTGGCTTGTGATCCGATGTAGCCCGCGGTAGATGATTTAGCTGCAAATCCTCAAAAACATCTTGAAAAGAAGAATTAACAAATATCCAACCAATCTACAACGCACTCGGCCAAGACCCCTGCCATCAGCCCAAGTAAATCTGGGGCCTTGATATTGTGGTGTCATAAGGGAGCATGCTTCAATAGACTCATTAAAATCTTGCAATACTGTTAAAGATGGAGTTGAACGACCACTATGATCGCCATAGCGGACGACGTTGCAATGCTGTATGTTTCGCATATACAACTGATAAAACAAAGGTAAGTTGAAACGAAAGAGACTTCAAAGTGAAATGGACCACTTGATCTTGATCCTACGTTGCAAGCAAACAAAATTCGGAATCACGCCAGAAAAACCAAATACGTTCCGACTGAGAGGCATAACAACGAGAAAAACCAAGACGTAAACCAAACCCATTTATTTGTGAAGGAGCAAGCTTGGGTTCAATAAGAGCAAGTAAATGCAAACGATGTTCACTAATCAAACGTTGCAACCTAGAAAATGAGGCACGCATGCCTCGGATGTTCCATATTAATGTATTCATTGAGTAAGAGTGAAGGTACTTCCCTGTATGATGTGTGACGCGCTGCGCGTCAGAATAGTGGATGGCGGTAGGGGGCAAATCCTTTCGGGCACGACGCTTACGGCGAGGAACAACTGGTATGAATTCAGCCTCCTCAGCATGCTCTTGTAATCACGATATTAATATCTCCTCATCTGGCGATGGTGGTATTAACTGCATGCGACGAGCAACTTCTTCAGGTACATTAGATATAACCTCAACATGATCATCAACAGGCAAATCAGTATCCGAAGAGTGCCCCATATCGAATTGCGTTGAATCATTTGGCAGCTGATGTTCCGCAGCATCACAGAATTCATCTACAAGATGATCATCAGTATCTTAGATATTTGTTGCCTCTGAAGGCTGCAGAAGAGCATTATCTGGTTGGTCTTATCATTTTTATTAGCGATCGTTTCCGGGACTGTTGGAGGTGGTACGACTGTTTTCTGCTTAACCAGAGTCCAGCACTATTTTGCCGAATGAGGCGGCGGTGGAGGAGGCAGCGGAGGAGGCACATTAGGTTTATCCTTGGAAGGGCATGCAGTGGTTGCATGACCCAGTCTTCGACATGATGTGCGGAATAAAGGTAAATCCTCATAGACCACTGATTGTAGGATCAACCTGCCTTTTTCCTGCAAATATATCTTCTGCGGTAATTCTTGAGAAACATCTACCTCAACGCATACACGATCAACGGACGGCATCAGCCCATCCGTTGTTGCAACATCCAGTTTAATAGGCATGCCAATCGGCCGGACGATTTCAAAAAGGGCTTCCTGGCGATGGAGATGGATCGGTAGGGCTGGGAGTGCAATTCAAACCGGGACAATAAGGACGTCTGCAGAGGGATCAAAATCAATAGTCCACTTCGTGATTCTCATGTGGCATCCGGAGATATGCCAAGAACGGCGATAAAAGCATCTCAAATAATCCGCTTCATTGCAGAAATTCAAAAGTATATGTGTTTGATCAATCAGTGTAATACGCAAATCATGATGAAATCGAATTTTCTCAAAGACCTCACGTATAACTTTCAAAGGAGGCCGACCATACCAGAAAGTACCAACCAATGAATATCTGAATGGCGCAGCAAGAGCATCAATCTCAGAATCAAGGAAGGAGATCATGGGAATACCTTTATAGCACGAAACCGTTTTCGGCGAAACCGTTTTCAGGGAAATGGTAACGTTGCAGGAGGAGTCGGTGCCGGCGTAACCGCAGCGAAGGTGGGTGCGGTTGTCATCGCGTTCGTGTGATTGACAGAAATAAAAAGAAAACTTTCGGTAAATATCAGAAGCAGTGGGGATGGAGAATTATACACCGCTGTCGACGGCGAGAATCAGCAGTGAATGAGGGAAGCCGGCAATGGCGGCGGCTAGTGTCGCCGGAGAGCATGATCGCCAGAGCCACTCGCCATTTTTCTCATGTGTGTGTTATGTGTATGTGTGTATATATATATTCTATATATATAGACATTATATATGTGTATATATACATATATACACACACACATACATATATGTATATACACACACACACACACATATATATATACACACACACATACACATATGTAGATATGCATATATGTGTGTGTATATATATATATATATACATACATATATGTATATATAGATATGTTTTATATAAAGCTATATTTATTATTAAAGTAAAACCTCACGTATGGTGGAGGAATACCATATTACATAATCATCGTAAGAGAATAAGTTGACTAGAGAGCTAATGATTGCCAGCCGCCAATCTATATGATATGCCGCATTAAAACCTTGCTGAGTAAAACCACCCTTGTGGATAAATCCTTGGCGAAGAAAAAAGAGTACATATTTATACGAATGGGAGAGTGGCCAAATACATGAAAATGAAAACACTGAAGAAATGTGCATGAAACTCAAGAATCCATTGAGCGTGGCAGGTAATGATGCGGATCCGTAGGGAAATACCCGCCTGTCCATATTGAGAGATGTCCAATATATTGTGCCTCAAAACAAAACATAAATGAAAGTATTACCATCTGTAATGAATTAGAAATCCGCGCAAAAGAATGGTGGAAACACGTACCCATGTCACCTTGATTCTCCAAGAACCAAGGTGACAACAAGAACGGATGCCTTGTCCCATTGAGCTCATCAGATAGTTGGCGCTGCCTCGTCATTGTGTGCCCCTGAGCCAGGTACAGCAGGCATCGCCATGGACACACCAAAGCGAAAGATGTGGTGGCAGCCATGAAAAAAACAAAGAGTGAAAATGACCTAGCATGCCAAACAAATGATTTGAGGAATAAACCAAGCGGAATAAAATAACATACCATCGTTGCCTGGGCCAATAAAGAACATAGGCAACAGAAAGAGAACAATGCCAACACAATGTGAGACATGATCAAATACGCAACACAGGCAGCTGAAGATCCACTCGTATGGCCCCCCGAACTTCAGAAAGAAGCTCTCGAAAATCGTCATAATGTGTTAATCCGACTGCACTATAACCATATCGTGCAAGTCGATGAGCAGCTGTATTTGCCTCTCTAGGACAATATTGTACAGTGGAGTGGTGGAGAGATAAAAATAATGATGTTCGATGAACATCATCCCCTAGTGCGCCTGTGAAAGAGCGTGGGTTGGCCAACATTGAAAGAAGAAGTTGGCAATCCGTCTCTACAATAATTTGATTATGATCCCTCGTATAGTAAGCCACAGCTAACATCAATGTCATCAAATACGCCTGCAGCGGACTTACCATAGGCAATGTAAATGAAATGGTCGAAACCAAGAGACCCTAATCCGATCGAAGTATTGCTCCACCAGCTGCTGAAAATCTTCCCACCGTTGCATCCACATTGAGCTACATTTTGCCTATGGGAGGCAGCACCCAACGTACTATTCGTATCCACCTAGAACGCAAAGGTGGAGAGAAGTGTAGGGAGACTAAGTGAGGGAGATTTGAAGCAAAATTTTTACCATTTACCACTGCACACCACGTATAGATTGACATTCTGACTTTTTCAAACAGACGCAGGTAGGCAAAGGAATCTGTGCCAAATCTCACTGCTGCGTATTCTTTCCAAATAAGCCACGCCACAACTGAAGGATTAATCACACGCAACTGGCCAATCATGGTCGACTGGGATGAGCTGCGTAACCAACGATACAAATGCGCTTTAATTGTATTACTAGCAGGTAGTGGTCCCAAAAATACATAGGATATTTTGATCCAATTGGCTTTATCTTCGTGCAATGCAGAAATACATGATACTGATCATCTGAAGATATTATACAAAAGCACATTGTGAAGGAAAAATTGTAAGCCAAGCCCGCATATTATTCACCATGGGCAAAGAGTTGGTCCACATCCTCCATAAAAAAGTCTCGCGCTTGGTTGCAAGCTCTTCCACCAGACAAATCGATACACACCTGGAGTTGGAAAACTGGATGTAGCGATAGTTGCATGAGCTGATTTAATTGAAAACTGCCCATTGGAATCCGGCAACCATTGAAAGGAAGTTCCACGCCATAAGGTATGTTCCGCCATAAATGCATCAATGCCATATACTCGCTTCCAATTTGGAGAATCGTAAATGTCAGAGTAAAGGGAAGTACGATTACCATATTTACGCTTGCTAAAATCAGCCCATAGAGTGTTAGAGTGATGATACTTCCACCATAATTTGACAGTCATATGCCTCCTGTGCATCTAATATATTACGAATACCTAAACCTCCTTCAGTTGATGGTCGGCAGATGGAGGACGAAGAACGCCATTGATGACGATCTTTCCAAAGGAAAGTTGCGTGTAAGAACATCCACCACTCCCTTCGGCATTCGCGAACTTGCTATAATATGTATCGGCATGAAACTTAAAACGTGTTTCAATAACACCAATCTTCCAGCCATTGAGAACAGTTTGTTGGACCAGGAATTCAACTTTGATTCAAAATGATCTATAAGAGAGGTACAATATCTTGCAAGATTGATACTTTTATACAAAAAAGATCCAAGATACTTGATGGGTAAGGATGCTAACCGCATGCCTAAAATGGATGCAGCGTTAGAACCAGAGGCGCCACTGTCAACCACAAATTGACTTTGATGATAATTCACCAATTGTCCTGATTCCTGCTAATATAATGTCAAGAAGGAATGAAATTTGGTCAAATTTCTGCTGCTTCAATTTAGAAAAATCAAGAGATCATCAGCAAACCCTAAATGTGAAACGCAAGGTACACGTCCCGTAGTAAAACCTTGTATGTCTCCTGCAGCTATCAATGATTTTAAACCTATGGAGAATCCTTCCGATGATATGATAAACAAAAAAGGAGAAAGAGAATCTCCTTGTTTTACACCTCGCCCCACTGGGAAAAAATTTGTGCGACTGCCATTAATAAGAATAGAAGATCGAGTGGATCTCAAGTTGTTTATCATAATTCGAACTAAGCGCGAATTAAATCCCATGTGGCGCAATAGCATGTCAAGATACCTGCAGCTAACTCTATCAAAAGCTTTAGCCATGTCTAGCTTAAGCATCAAATGCCCTCCCCGTGGATGCTTGTCCAACACATGAACTATTTCTTGATCAAGCAGTATTTGCTCTGTAATGCCTCGCCCTTGCATAAATCCCGCTTGCTCCAGCGAAATGATCTTCGATAGTAGACATCCCACCCAAGTAGAAAGCAACCTGGTTATGACCTTTGAGATAAAATTTGTGAGACAGATAGGCCTGAAATCTGCAAATGTCTATGGATTGGTTTGAGAACCTTGAGTATTAACACAATTGTTGCTACCGCCATCTGACGGGGCACTTGGACACCCAAATAAAACTCTTGCATCGCCTTTATAACATTAGAGGAAATGATATGCCCGAATCTTCTATAAAATGAGCCCAAGTAACCATCGGGACCAGATGCACTAGTTGGGCTAAGATCCCACACCTCCTGCTTGATCTCTGCTTCCAATGGAATTGCCTGTAGCATTATATTATCCGCCTCTGTCACTAATGTCGGAATGTGCTGCAAAATGCGATTACAATCCGTCACTGGTTCTTCGGCAAACAACTCGGAAAAATAACGAATTGCTTCGGCTTGCATATCCGCATGAAGTAAGCATTCTGCACCGTCTGATCTCTGTATTTGCAGAATGGCTAGTTGACGTCTTTTTTCCTTCACAGTGTTATGATAAAATGATGTGTTTGCATCCTTTTCCTTGAGCAACCTAACATTAGCTTTCTGCTTCCAGTAAAGGAATGCGCGTTTCTGGGAAAGTTGCAACTGAGCAACACTATGATTATACGATGAAGGTGTAGTTTCATTAGGGCTTAAATCAAACTCCTTTTCACAATGAAGCGCATGCATCTCAGCCTTTGCAACTCCATCAAATATATTTCCAAAAACCTCCTTATTCCATCGTTGTAACTCTTTTCTTAAGCGTCTCAGCTTATCAAATAATCCCCCTATCCCTCCCACCGTGGGAAAAGATGTCCAAGTGCTCCGAACAAAATCAGAAAAATCTGGGTGTGTAGCCCAAACATCAAGATATCTAAAATCTGCTTTGCCCTGCTGCATGGCTTAATCACACGTCAAAAATAAAGGCGCATGATCTGATGTGGCCCTTGTAAGATGCTGCACTTGAGCAACTGGGAATATATCCAAAAATGATAAAGAACAGAAAAACCTGTCTAGACGACACCATACACGACCCAAGCCACGACCATCACACCAAGTAATCAGTGATCCTTGAAAAGATATTTCCTGTAAGCCACAGACTTGAACACGGTCATTAAAGTCCTGCAAGGAATTCAAATTGGGACAAGATCGCCCCCGATGCCCCTCTAGTGAACGAAATGTATTAAGTCTCCACCAACCAACCATGGGCTATTCAACGAAGCATGAAAAGATTGCAGATCTGCTGATAATGAAAGGCGAGCAATTACTGTATGATCTGCATATACCGCTGTGAGCCAAAACCGCTCATCTGTGGCCAGCCATCGGTATTTAATAGAAAAATTTTGTTGCCCAGACCGAGTATCCTCTTGTTCTACTATTGATTCCTTCCAAAAAACCATATATGATCATTACATGCTGACAAACATTAAGAAAAACCTAATTGCAATTGATATGATAATAACGTGGAAGAACGAAGCTTTGGCTCGATTACAATTAAAATATGTAATTGATGTCGTCTGACAAGTGCATGCAGCATATTAAGCGAGGTCCTTATACCTCGTACATTCCATATAATTATCTTCGTTAAGATAAGGCATCAAAAGTGTTTGTGAGGTGAGCCGCATGTAAACTGGTAAGTCGTGGTGAAAGAGGACGTTGCGGTCGACGTAAAATAGTAGGGGCCTCACTTGGCTGTGCAATCTGAATTATGGCCCCTTGTGGACTAGACTATGATGCATTGGCCTCAAATAAATTAGCAATACCTGCATAGGGATCATTATCATTATCCTGCTCATTTGAGCGATACACCGCTAACTGGAGATGCATCTCATTATCAGAGTGAGTGGAGGAATCTGCATGCCTCGAAATATCCCCTAACATACAGTAATCAATATCACGCAACCGTGATAACTCTTGGGCATCTGTGAGTCCCTCGGTTACCCCAAGATCAGGTGATGGAGGTTGCTGTGAAAGCATGGGACCTAGGACCTCTCTTGAAATTAATGCAACCGGAGTAGCTGCAAGCGTATTCTCATGCAAAACTGGCTGTGGCGGATCCGACTGTGGTGGATTCTTTTTTGGAGTCCAGCGTTGTTTTTTCCGTTGTTCTACTGCCTCTTTTCTGTATTCAATACTGTAGAGAACCAAAGCTGTTGCTCTAGATTGACGACTTCTGTGGACGACTTAACATTCAGCAGTGACATGACCTAATCTATAGAAATCTGCACAATACGAAGGAAGGTCCTCATATTCCACCGACTGGGTTACGATTCTTGTGGATGTTTGTATGTGCACACGTTTTGGCAATTCCTTAGATACATCCAATTCCACGCATATACGTTCCAAAGAAGGGCGATTTATTGCTTCTGTTGCCGCATCAAGCTTATGGGGTGTTCCAAGCATTTTTGCAATGTTAAAGAGCGCGTATTTACGATGAAAATGAATAGGAAGACCAGGAAACAAGACCCATATAGGAACGATAGGCACTTCAATGGCAGGATCGTAATCAGGAGTCCACTTGGTTACACGTATATGTTTGCCAGAGATCATCCACCCCCGACGTGAAAAAAAATGATAGTAGTCTTGTTCTTGATCGAAGTGCAGTAAAACATATGAAGCGTCCAACAATCCAACCTTGACTGCTCTGGCAAATCCCACCCGATTGATGGTCGATCGGATCGTGGCAAGAGGAGGACACCCATAACAGAAAGTCGCCACCAATGTGAATCTATATGGGGCTGCCAATGATTGTATCTCCTCCTCTGTAAATGTGATCACTGGATCACCCTTATATTTCTGGATAGGCTTGAATGTCGTTGCTGTCGGAGAGGGTGAAAATAATGAAGCGTATGAACGAGTCGGGATCGTTGCTAGCGGCTGATCCGAGGGAAGCTGTGGCAGATTAGGGTGCGAGAATTGTTAGTCGTCATGGAAAATGGCGAAGATTATGAAGAAAGCAGTGGAAGCAGTGGAACGTAGCCGGCGGCAGCTACGCCGCCACCCGTTGCAGGTCGCAGGAGGGCAGAGAGAGGAGAAGCATTTTTTTTTCTAGGAAATGTATATATACATATACATACATATATATATATATATGTATGTGTGTATATATATATATAGATATATACATACGCATATATATATATATATATATATATATATATATATATATATATATATATATATATATACATATGCATATATTTATACACACATACATATTTTTTTTTGTACGCTCCAAGAGTATAAATATGTACGCTTTTTCCTTCGCCAAGGTTTTATCCACAAGGGTGGTTTTACTTGGCAAGGTTTTAATGCGGCATATCATATATTACTTGGATGTTGGAACTTCTCATTTTCATTGTACGTTATATTTTCTTCCTGTAATAAGGTTTTCCTCCGCCATAAGTGAGGCATCAGCATAATAAATAACTCATTTTCAAAAAAAACATATTTTTTTTGAAAGAAAGAAATTTATTAATTGAAAGCCGGAAAACCTTATTACAAACATCATTTACAATCGTCATCGAATGAAAATAAATGAAATAGAATGCGTATAATGGTGTATCTCCAGTCGTATATGATATGCCGCATTAAAACCTTGCCAAGTAAAACCACCCTTGTGGATAAAACCTTGGCGAAGGAAAAAGCGTACATGAAGACATGAAGGCATTGTCGCAATGGCACTGCCGAAAACGCTACTGTTCAGATGGAGTGGTCGATCTCTTGAAGACGGTAATGGCACAGCTGGATCCACGTTGAGATGTACTCAGGGAAAAGCAATGAAGCAGTTATCACCGTGGCAATGAAGGAAGCAATGATTACATAAGTAATAAATAAACGCATACCCCAGGGCGACGACCGCTTATGGTTGCACCCAAACATCACCTTCGGGTTATACTGGCATGGGACTATAGCGTGCATGAATATCCTCATCAACGCAATGATCATTGATGTCAACCATAACAAAAGAAACACAGGCATTAGACATGGAGATTTATAGCAAAATAGAGTGTGGAGCAGCATGGATATAATGAAGTAACACATGGTAGAAAAACGCACCAGTGTTTCCTGTGCGCAGTAACACAGGCAACGACAAGGGGATAAAGCCGATGTAGCATGCAGCATTTGTCAATGACGAAGGGCCGGTAGCTGAAGATCCATGAGTAAAGCACCACGTACTTCACTGGGAAGTGATTGACTGGAGACATAAGTGCGTAAGCCTGCCGTTCTAAAACCATATCGAGCTAATTTGTGTGCTACAGAGTTCGCTTCACGGGGGCAGAATTGTAGGGTCGTATGGTTGAGACTGAGAAAATGTTTAGCGCGCACGATATCCGTAGATAATAAGCCTGTCACTGTCCGAGTTTCTGCCATAAGTGATATCATCATTTGGCAATCGGTTTCTACAATAATGATGTCATGTTGTTGTGCGTAGTAAATCAACGCGTATGTTATGGTTTGCATCTCTACTCGCAGTGGAGTCATCAAAGGTAGTGCAAAGCAAATAGCCGATATGAAATGACCATGGGACGAGCGCAAAATCACTGCACCCGCTGCTAGTCGATGTCCAACTGATGCATCAATATTAAGTTTTAGCTTTCCCGATGGTAGAAGTTGCCAGCGGACTATGGTCAGACGCCTTGATCGGATTGGTGGTGAATATTTTTGTTGGACTAGATGAGGCAGATTCTTGGCAAACTTCTTCCCATTCACTGAAGCGCACCATGTGTAAATAGCAGTTTTTACCTTTGTATGTATTTTATCGGGGCTGATATTCTTGTCACCAAATCTACATGCTGCATATGACTTCCATATCTCCCAAGTTACTAGCAAAGGTACTATTGCTCGTAGTTGGC
The DNA here is from genome assembly GCA_036186865.1 of Eustoma russellianum. NCBI lineage: Eukaryota > Viridiplantae > Streptophyta > Magnoliopsida > Gentianales > Gentianaceae > Eustoma > Eustoma russellianum. The sequence continues at coordinate 7,856,179 of AP025054.1, read as the reverse complement.
CGGTCATTGATGATTTCGAAGAAGTGTTCCACCAACGTAAGAGATGAGCTTTGATTGTGCTTGATTGCGGCATTGGGCCCGAGAATGTGATTGCCATATCCATCCATAGAGGGCGTATTTTTGAACAATGCAGATTGACATGGTCTTGATGATCATGTTGTTGTCGACAGAAAATACACCGTGATGGCATTGAGATAAGCCAGCGACGCAAATTGTTTACCATTGGTAGCGAGTTGTTCCATAGGCGCCATTGGAAATTTTTTTGCCCCTGGATGTGAAGATTTCCACCAAATATAATGGTATTCGACTTTGCTTGGTTCTTGGGTGGCGATTTGTGAGTAGGCTGAACGTATAGAAAATTGTCCATTTGAATCTGGGATCCAATGGAGCATCTCATGTGTCCGAGTAGTATGTAACTCCATATATGCATTTATTTTACAAATTAGCTTCCATGTAGATGAGTCATAAATGTGAGAATAGATGGAGGAGCGTTGGCCATACTTGGCTCTGCTGAATTCAGACCATAGTGTGTTTGATTGGAAGTATTTCCATCAAAGTTGGCAATCATATGATTTTTGAACATTTGAAAGGCTATGAATTCCCAGACCTCCAACTTCAACCGCATGACATACTGAGGGCCAAGATTGCCAGTGATGCCTTCCTTTCCAAAGAAAACTGTCATTTTGCAACTTAGAATATTAACCACCCCTTTTGGGAGCTTGGAGCTGGCTATTAGATGAGTTGGGATGGTGTTGAGCACATATTTGAGAAGCACAAGATGACCCAATATTGAAAGTAATTTAGTCGACCATGTAGACAGCTTAGCATCGAAGTGATTAAGTAGCGGAATACAGTACCTGGCTTTGTTGATTCCCTTGTACAAATATGATCCTAAATATTTAATGGGCAATGAGGTTGACCGCATACCCAAAGCCTGCAGCGCGTTGAAGGCTCCTTGTCCAATCACAAATTGACTTTTGCTGTAATTAACCAGTTGGCCCGACGCCTGCTAATATGCATCCAGAAAGTTTCAAAATCTGGCTAGATTACACGAGGCACCATTTAAGAAAATTAAAAGATCGTCAGCAAATCCCAAATGCGAAACACATTGCACGCGGCCAGTATTGAAACCCGAGATAATCCTATCTGAAATAGGTGTTTAAGACCTCGTGAGAAGCCTTAAGAAGACAGGATAAATAAAAGCGGAGATAAGGGGTCACCCTGTTTGACGCCTCGTCCAAGAGTGAAAGAATCCGTCAAAGTACCATTGAGAAGGACAGAGCAGTTGGTCACACTTAAATTGTTTATGAGGATCCTCACAAGTCGTTCATGCATGCCCATTTTACGTAAAAGTAACCGCAAATATTTCCAACTTACACGGTTGAACGCCTTGGCCATATCCAGCTTAACAATGACTTGCCCTCCTCTCGTGCGTTTATCAAGAACATGAACCATTTCCTGTGCAAGTAATACCTGCTCTGTGATGCCACGACCTTTCATAAATCCTGCTTGCTCCGGTGAGATTAATTTCGGTAGAATGTTTGCAAGGCGGGATGCAAGCAATCTTGTAATTACTTTAGAAATAAAGTTGGTGAGACATATTGGACGATAATCCGCAAATGTTTGAGGGTTACCGACCTTTGGTATGAGTATTATTGTGGCTGCAGCTGTTGGTTTTGGCATTTGAATACCTAAGTAAAATTCTTGGACTGCCTTGTGAACATCATGCTGAATGATATGTTAGAATGTCCGATAAAAAGATCTCGGGTAACCATCAGGTCCCGCTGCACTCGTGGGACTGAGATCCCAAACCGCCATCTTTACCTCGGTTAGTGATGGAATCGATTGTAACATAATATTATCGTTCGAATCAATCAATGTTGGTATATACTGCAGTATGGCATCACAATCGGAGACTAATTCTTCTGCAAACAGTTTTGAAAAATAACGAATAGCTTCAGATGCAATATCATTCGGCTGGGTGTATTCTGTCCCCTCCGACAATAAAATTCGCCGAATGTTCTGTTTGCAACGTTTATCTTTTACAGTCTGGTGGAAAAATGATGTGTTTGTTTCACCTTCTTTCAACCACTTCACATTTGCTTTCTGCCTCCAAAAAAGAAAGGCGCGGTTTTGAGCAAGTTTGAGTTCCGTGAGTCTTTGGTGATATAATGTTCGCGTGATTTCTGTAGGAGCCTCATCATGTTGTATTTCTGCGGTTTTCACCAACGCTTCCGCATGGGATACTGCATCAAAGATATTGCCAAATGTATCTTTATTCCACTGCTTAGATCTCGCCGTAAAAGAGATAGTTTTTTGTGCAGTCCCCACATGCCCCAACAGTTGGATATGTTTCCCATCTATGGGAGACGAAATCATAGAAGTCTGCATGAGTTTACCAAACATCTAGATAACGAAAGACTGATGGAGCTCTTGGACCTTCGATGTCACATGTCAAAAATAACGGGGCATGGTCAGAAGTAGCTCATGAGAGATGTTGTACTTGTATAATTGGAAACAAATCCGAAAAGGATAATGATGTCACAAAAAGATCAAGGCGTCGACACACACGGCCTAAGCCACGTCCATCTGACCAGGTGAAACTTGAGCCTTGATAAGGAACCTCTTGCAAATGACAACGCTGGATAAAATCATTGAAGTCCTGCAGAGTGCGCAGTGAAGGTTGGGATCTGCCATGATGCTCTTCCAAAGTTCTGAAAGTATTGTAGTCTCCTCCGAGTAGCCATGGTATTGTATTTTCAGCGTGAAAATGCTCCAATTGTTCCCATAATATACGGCGACTCTGGCGATCTTCATGACGATCGATCATGAACTACAGTTACGCTTACGACTCAGGTTGGAAGTCACTCTGTTTTCTACAGCAGCGAATATTTTCAGCGAAGATTTGATCTTTTATACATACTCATATGGAATCGCATGATCCACCACTGGATCATGCAGGGAAGAAATTGTTTTTGCAAGCTCTATCCAAAAACCTGGAGCCGCCTCCCTCTACACCGTCACGGCCGGTTCAACGATACAAAGGTCTGCCTTCTTTTAATTTCACAGCCGAAGAGGTAACTAGGTATTCAGTTCCTTATCAACACACACTCAAAGGATCTTTCTGGCATGAGAGGTCAAACATGAAACAGTTGGCTCTTTGCATGGACCGAATAGGTTTCAAAACCACACCAAAATTGGGACTATTGGATGAAAAACATGTATTAATCACTTTCTCAAATGCGGAGGATTATCAACGATGTTTTTTGCGTCGCACATGGATGTTGAGCGGTTATAATATGCGAATCACGAAGTGGACGCCTGACTTTGATCCGCAGGTGGATAAGCCTATTGTTCCACTATGGGTTTCAATACGAGGTCTTCCACTATACCTTCATAAAAAATCTGCATTGTGGGATATAACGCATATAATTGGTTACCCTCTAAAAATGGATTCCGCTACTGCTCAGGATTTAAGGTCATCAGTTGTTAGAATATGTCTGGAACTGGATATCGCAAAGCCATTACCACCAAAACTACATATACAAGGAGGGGATAAGGAGTTCTACCCTACTGTAGAATATAAAAATGTACCACTGTTTTGTGGTTCCTGTAGAACACTGGGACATGAACAGAAATCTTGCCCACAATTAATCACCTCAAAAGTTGCAGATGCAGTTGATCCACTGCTAAGATATCTGTTGCAGCTGGTCCACAGAGATGGACGCCAAAAAATATCTAAGCCAAAAACAAAACAGACAGATAAAGACTTAGTTGGTGAGATGCCACGTTCTGAGGAAATTCTCTGCTCGGATGCTCAATTGTGCTCTGGGAAGCAGCCTATTTTGGATAAAATTGTACCCACATTGATTATTCGTGAAGTGGAGGCCGTTAATGAACCTCTCTGCAAGGATCCTTCTTCCCCTCACAATATGGTTTTCTAGGAAATGGCGAATACTACAGAAGCTCAATGCCATGATCCATCTCCCCCAGTTTCGGATAAATAGCCATTAGATTCAGAGAATACAGAGTTATACAATAAATGATGATACAGAAATCATTGAGGAGGCCATAGACATCGATCATACTGCGATGCACCGTTGCCAAATGTGGGGAGTTCCAAAGAAGCGATTGTTGTTGAGCAGGATAATCTTTTATGCGCCACGGTATCTGATACGGAGCCCTTTTTTCCCACAGGAGAGCAGGAACTCTTACTTAATAAATCAACTGAAGGGACACTGCAGGGAGTAGCACAGTCAGAGGCTTTGAAGGCAGGGCTGATCGCAGCATCAAAGGAGTTCCAACGAATCTTGGCTTCATGTGAAAGGAATCCTCGTCCCTTAACAGAATTGCTTAATATTGAACAAGATCTCCCTCATCCTAATCCAAGAAGACGCCGTACAAAGCAAGAGATGCTAAGCACTTATCAACCATCAGCTGATAGGATCACTCGCTCTTCAAGCTCTCAATCTCAAACTGATCAATGAATTGCTTAGTCTGGAATGTAGGTGGTTTAACCACATCCTTAGTCAGATTGAAACAATTATTGAACAAAAAACCCGCAACACAACTAGATCGATTTCGTCTTAAACTTAGCTTCTCTCAAGCGGAGGTAGTATGTGCAGGGAAGGTTTGGGTGTTATGGAATCATTCTTCTCTTCGGTTACTAGAGTCTATTCATGCAGAACAATGCTCATTCTTCCGCTTTCATCTGATTGAATCTGATTACACAGTTTGGTTCACCCTAGTCTATGGACTGCACACAATCACAGATCGAAGATGCTTATGGACATCAATTCAGCAACATTATGATTCACATTCAGAACCTTGGTTAATAGGGGGAGATTTTAATACCTTTCTTTCAATGGATGAACATGCTGGATTGTCAACACCAAATATCTCTTCTTTGGAGGAATTTCAATACTGTGTCACTTACTGCTTCCTCATCGATCTACCCTATGATGGATCAATGTATACTTGGTCTAATGGACATGGATTAGGAATTGTAAAAAGAAGGCTGGATCGCTTTTTATGTTCAGAGTCCTTTAATACTCGATTTCAATATCTGTGAGTGAAGCATTTGCCACGACTTACATCTGATCATGCCCCATTATTATTGCGATGTGTGCTGCAGCAATAGCAGGATCCAAAATCCTTTCGTTTCCTTAATGTTTGGCTGGATCATCTAGATTTTCTTCCATTTGTGCAAGCTACCTGGGCTTCCTATCCCACACGTGGCGGTATGAGAGGCCTATATGATAAGTTGCTTTCCTTAAAACATGACCTCCGACATGGAACACGACAGTCTTTGAAAATGTTTTTGACAAGCTACAGGAGGCAGAGAAACATGCAGTTCATCATGAGAAAATATATGATAATCATCCTTCACCAGAAAACCGACAAGCTTATCAAAAGGCTCAAGCGCTATACAAAATAGCAGCAAGGCGAGAATTATTGTACTGGGATCAGCGTGCGAGATTGAAATGGATGAGTGTAGGAGATGCCAATACCTCTTACTTTCACAACATAGTAAGAGACCGTCAACATAGATAGTTCATTTCTTCCATCTACACTGAAGATGGAGCATTATGTGACAATCCAGACGCTATAAAGCAAGAAGCAATCTCATTCTATACCAAGTTATTCACACCGAAACCAATTCAAGATGAAGAATTGTTGTTGAATGTTATACCCTCTCTGATCACAACAGAGGAAAAAGCCCAACTAATCGCCTTGCCTCAAATATCTGAGATTCAGGAGGCGGTGTGGTCATTGAACCCCAAAAGTGCTCCAGGGCCAGATGGATATACTGGACAATTCTTTCGTGCATGTTGGAAGTTTATAAAGGATGATATCCTAATGGCAATGCAGGAATTCTTTTTGGGACTCCCTCTTCCATGTGCCATGGGTATTACGTTGATTACTCTCCTTCCAAAAAGCTTGCACCACGAAAATTCTCTGACTTTAGGCCTATTAGTTTGGCAAACTTTGTCTCTAAGGTGGCAACACGAATTCTAGCAACAAGATTCCAGCCTATCCTGCTCCGCGTTATATCAACAGAACAAGCCGGCTTCTTGAAAGGAAGAGACATCTCTGATCATATATTGATGGAGAAAGAGATGACACATTATTTAGACAAAAAAATTCGTGGATCAAACGTAATGATCAAGTTAGACATGATGAAAGCTTCTGACCGGGTTAATTGGCAATTTCTAACAAAACTTATCCACCGCTTTGGGTTTGATTCTCGTTTAATCACGATGATATTCAATCATTTACAAGGGACTTACATATCCATCCTTATCAATGGAGAACCCGTTGGTTTCTTCCAACCATCACGTGGGGTCAAACAAGGTGATCCATTATTTCAGCTATTATTATCCTAGCGTCTGAAGCTTTTTCAAGGGGATTAGATCATTTGATCATACAAGGCGCAATACAATCTTATAATGTAGGCAGGGCGCATCCTTGTTTATCTCACCTTGCATTTGCAGATGACCTATTGATATTCATCAATGGCAATTTGAAAAATCTTCAGAGATTTCGGCAGTTTTTGCAGCTCTATCAAAATGCGACAGGACAGTCTGTTAACTATCAAAAAAGCCAATTTGTAGCACCCTACTATATTCAGGCATCGCACCTCCGGAGAATGGAACATTGTATTCATATGCAAGCAGTTTCTCTGTCAATTAAGTACTTGGGAGTATCACTTTTTAAAGGGAAGGCTCGTGTCTCTTACTATTACTCTTTGATATCATCCTTTCAAGCAAAGCTGAGCATGTGGCAAAATAAGTTTTTGAATTATGCAGGAAGACTAATTTTGATTAAACACGTCCTTGCTGCTATACTGTTACATCATTTAACGGTTTCTTTACTTCCTGCTAGATTGATTAATCTATTGCATCGATTGATGACTAAATTTTTTTGGGGGACAAATGATGGTACAAAGCGACATGCATGGGTTTCAATGGAAAAACTCTTTTGTACTACAGATGAGGAAGGATTGACACTTAGGAGTTTGGAGGACTTGTAGATGGCGTACTCTTGTTGGTTGTGGTGGAGATATCAAACGCAAAATACATTTTTTCGCACTTTTTTACACTCCAAATATGGGGGACGAGGCAACCTCTCTCCACGAATAACAGATTTTCCAATATGGAAGCGTATATGTAGAATACACCCTACATGTATCACCCTTACATCTTCGGTATCAGATGCACTTATATGGCCAGGTATGTCGAATGGATCCCTCACTCTCAAAGTTGCTTATGAGCAACTAAGGTCTACGGGAGTTAAGCTATTCTCGCATAGATTTGTTTGGCATAAGCTTATTCATCCAAAACAAAGGTTATTTCTATGGAGATTCCATCATGGTGCTTTGCCCATCCCGACGATCTTAGCAAGGTTTGCGGTGGTGTTTCCCACTCGGTGTCCGTTCTGTTCATCGGAGATCATAACTACTGATCATATATTTCTAACATGTCCGGAGGTAACTCCTATTTGTGAGTACTTCAGTCAATGCCTGGATGGCCCTATTGTCACAACATCATGCATACGCCCGTTCTTAATACAATGGTGGACATCCTCTCAGGGTAAATCCCTTAAGGGTCAGCTTCGCATTATATTACTAGCTCATCTTATTGGAAAATATGGAAAGCATATACATCTATTGTATTTGGAGAAAGCCGCTGGTCTAGAAGACTGGTGATAGAACTTATTAGACGATCAATATATGAATGGACGCTTGATCATAAAGGAAAGAAATATATATTGCCGGATGCTTCCTTGGTACAAATCGGACTAATACCAGCCCTAGCAACACCTCGTTTTCGAGTGATCCGCTGGGTTCTTCCACCCTCTGGTCGACATAAACTAAATGTAGATGCAGCTCATGGGAAATACTCTGCTACAGCAGATGCGATTCTACGCGACTGCATTGGTGACTTTATCAGCGCTATCTTGTTCTCATTTCCCATATCATCTCCGAACCAGGCAGAGCTCCAGGCCACGGTGCTAGAAATTTTATACTTTGCTTGCTATGGATATCATCTGGATGTTGAAGTTGATGCTCATAGTGTTTTAACAAATGTACATGAACGTCGATCCTCTCTAGCGTGCATTCTATATGAACTCTTGGCTTCGCAGTCATTTACATTAGAATATATTCCAAGGGAGATTAATAAGGCGGCGCACTACTTGGCTCAGCATGGTCAACATCATCTGCTGCTCACTCACTTCTCACATTCAATAGATTTACCACCTCTAGTTCGGGCTACAGTGCAGACTGACTCTATTCCCAATTTGCGACATGGATGAAAACAATACTTCTGTTTGTTGCTCATGCCTAGGACTGGTATGGGCAACCCAGGTATGCTCACTTGCTATGACTTTAAGTGCATGTATCGCTGGATGGTTGTCTGTATCATTGTATACATACAACACAGGTAGTACTTTATCATATTATGGATATCTAACATTTGCTCATTCTAATATGCGTTATTCTCGGTTACTTACAATGTTTCTCATCATATGCATGTGTGGGCACTGAGCTTGCTGGAGGAGATATTATGATCAACGGCAATCAAAGGAATGCAGCTTCTCTCCACGCAAAGGAAGAAGCAACAATTTAGGGCTATACAAATTACATTCTACTCAGCTCATTCCATGCGGTAGGGCTACGGCTACGGACTTCCATTTTTATTATATTATGCACGCTTTTTTTTTTGGCAAGGTTTTATCCATAAGGGTGGTTTTACTTGGCAAGGTTTTAATGCGATATATCATGTATGATTGGAGGTTACAGATCCTCACAGCGTTATATTCACATTTTGCATACGATGACAGTTTAATGCAACATGTAATAAGGTATTCCTCCGCCACAAGTGAGGGTTATATCAATAAATTCAATCTCTTTGGTTAAAAATATATATATATATGTGTATGTATGTATATGCTGTAACCAAAGAAAATTTAATTGTGGAGGGTCTTTCACCGGCTCCGATTCTTCGAAAGTTTACAGTTCTGAAAATTAAGTGTAGATGCAGTGGCAGGAAAAGGGAATGCGGCTGCTGGTGCTATTGTACATGATTAGCATGGTCACTTAGTTGGAGCCATATCCTTTTCTCTCCCTTCTCTGATACCACTTTATGCAGAACTTCAAGCGGTGTTGTACAGTCTCATGTATTTTGGTATGCAGTATAAAAATCTTGTGGCGGTATCCGATTGCTTGAATACGGTTACTCTTGTTCGAGACAGCATCTTAACACGGCCATCCTTGGAGATCTATCGACGCTTAAATTATTTTCTGACCATTACTGGCAGTACCATACAACATGCGTCTCGAGAGGCCAACATGGTTGCACATCATCTTGCTCAATACAGCCAAATGTCTCCAGCAACTCAATTCTTTATGCCGAATTTTACTTTGCTACGGCAGCGCAAGGATATTATTTCATGGATATATCCATCTCGGTCTTGAGATAATAGCTATAACATACCCCGGATGAAGCTATATCAAATTGAAGAGTTTCTGTTGGCGTTTCTAGAATGGAGGTTGCCTGTATCTTTACTGGAAACAGGGGTTTGAATTTTTTTCTTTATGGCGTTTTGATCATATTTAACTTTACACACTCTAATACATGTTTTCAATATCTCTGTTTGCTGAGGCTTTTTTGAGTACCACACAAGATCAACGCTGTCTCGTTCCTTACATCGCATGTGTTCTTCAGGAATGCAGGCGAACCGGGTATGATTCTAACATGTCTTGTTTATTCACTATACACTGCTTCATTTTCTATAGATACTTCCTAAGTTTCATTCTTTTGATGTCTCATATGCTGCTGTCAATCGCACGAGCAAGGCAACGACACATTTCATCTGAGGATTTTTGCACACAAGCAGAGTGACTCCGCTATATCATATGGCTTCTGCATTAGACTTTATTTTCTTTGTGTTTAGATTGTGCAGGTTATTACGCTTTTACTTACATTAATTTTCCACTACAAACGCAATAGATTGGCGTGTAATGTTTTATTTTTGGGAGAGTCTTCCATAGATATAAGGCTTAAATGTAATGGTATTCCTCCGCCACAAGTGAGGGTCTTTGCTTAATAAAACATTCAGACGGTTGGTGACATGTTACAAATTACAATATTCTATACTATAAAATAAATTCATTAAACTCTGTAGATAGCAAACAACATATATTAATAAATACTGATGCAGTAATCATGCAAATAGGTAACAAAGGTAAACCAATATGACTAGTATATTCACAGCATGCATTTTTGGACAGAACGTGTACGACAAACAAAATGACAGTATGCAAACCGAGGCGAGTCAACGACTCTGTCCTTAAGACGAAATGCCCCGGTATTCTGTGCCCAACCGGACATAGCAAACGTCTCCCAGGATACAACGGTTTCAGTTCATACGAGCGGCACTACAGCGTAGGAACATCGACGAACCTGTTAAAGGTGTTCTGTTTTCTCGAGTGGACTGTATCGTAATGGAATGCAGAATGCTTTAGAAAAAGGAGAGGATTGCAGTACTGGAAAAAATACACTCCTCCAGAACGCATGCATGGCAACAAATTTGTAGATAGAGGGTGGTTGAAGAAAGTTGAAGACAGTTTATGGTCAGAACGAATCGGATTAGAACAGTTAGGATCTCCACCGTTAGATCGTAATCCTTGTCTGAACATACGTAGGCCATTAGATCAGTAAACCGAAGATAAGATCAAATCTGAGACGTAGGATTAACAACTACGCTGAACCGCATGATCAGATTTGATCTGGAGCGTTGGATCACCGCAGATGAATCTTAGACCGTAGGATCAAGATAAGAACAGGCCACGAGCCACGAGCCACGAGCCACGAGCCGAGCCGGCCGGCCGGACGGGCGGGCGGCAACGGCGCGCGCGCGCGTGTGTGTGGTGAACCTTGCCTAAGCTGCGTCCTCACTCCGTTAAAAACTTCTCATGCCCAAGGGCACATTTTAGAAAGCTCCAACTAACTCTATATATAATGGCCTTTCCATCTTAAGTGGGCAATGTGGTATATAAGCAAATTGGTGATGTGTTCACTCCTCAAGAGGCCACATCACCAATTTTCCAATTTCCATCCAATTTTACTCCAACTTTGAGCATTAATTTCTCATTCACCCGGTATCGGAATCGAGTGATTCAAAAGCATAAAATCATCTACTCGTTACGCAGATAATTTAGAAATTTTTAGTTTCCGTTTTTGATTAAGGAATACTAATTGTAATTAATCCCAAAGTATGGTCCTTGACAAAACCCACTTGCCATCCAAACTTTTCCAACTTCCACTTCTCCAACAATCCCCTACATGAATGAAAATTAATGCAAATGTGAATGCAGACTCTATCGAAAAATCAGACAAAGAAATGTTGCATCAGAAGAGGTAGCTTCTGGCCTTGAACCTTTCTTAGTGATGTACCATCGGATCCACTCAGCTGGGTAGTGACCTGATGTGTTGAACTATCAGCCTTTACTATGAACCTAGACAATGATACTCACACAACATTTCCTTTAACACCCCTTTTGGTTCTCATGGTTGTGTTCATTATGGCCATGAACAACCCTGGTTTCAGAAGGTGTTTTAGAGAATTCTTGCCTATCAGAATTCTCATAGAAGCGGCCTCACTTCACACTTACATAGGTGATTCCTATCAAGAGTATTCTGCCATACCCCACTTGAAGTGTCAAGATATAGGACATTATTAAAAGCATTAGCTTAACCTAACGGTTCTCTGCAGATAGCACTTTTGTTTAACAGAATGAGTAAGTGCTAACTGAACCCTCTTAACTTAGTTTTCCCATTGAACCAAGATTCTGGGATCTCCAGTCAACAAGGTTGGGTTACCGTTACAAAGATTCATGCTTTGTAGGCTTAAGTCCCATTCCGTTTGTCAACTTTGACATTTGATCTCTAGGCAAAGCTTTTGTAAGCGGATCCGCAAGATTCTCCTTTGATTTTATGTAATCAATGGAAATCACGCCATTAGAGATCAACTGCTTAATGGTATTATGTCTCCGACGTATGTGTCCTGACTTACCATTGTAGATGCTGCTTTGAGCTCGTCCTATAGCTGATTGACTGTCACAGTGTATGCTGATAGGAGTGATTGGCTTAGGCCATCATGGAATGTCTTCTAGAAAATTTCGAAGCCATTCAGCTTTTTCCCCAGCTTTATCGAGTGCTATAAACTCAGCTTCCATAGTTGACCGAGCTATGCACGTTTGCTTTGTAGACTTCCATGACACATCACCACCACCTACAGTGAATAAGTATCCACTGGTGGATTTAGAATCCTTACAATCTGATATCCAGTTTGCGTCGCAATATCCTTCCAATACCGCTGGATATCTTGTGTACTGTAATCCAAGGTTCATTGTGTATTTCAGATATCTCATCACTCTATTTAGAGCTTTCCAATGTTCTTCACTTGGATTACTGGTGAACCTACTCAATTTGTTTACTGAACAAGCTATGTCTGGTCTTGTACAGTTTGTTATGTACATCAGACTCCCAATGACTTGTGAGTATTTTAATTGAGCTACAGGTTCACCTCGGTTCTTCTTTAAGTGTATACATAAATCCAGTGGAGTCATTACCGGTTTTACATCAAGCATATTGAATCGTTTAAGAACAGACTCAATATAGTGACCTTGAGACATGACCAATCCTTCAGCAACCCTAGAAATTTCAATTCCTAGAATAACATTGGCAACCCCCATGTCTTTCATGTCAAAATTTCTCGTTAACATCTTCTTGGTATTCAAGATGATGTCGTGAGTACTGCCCATGATTAGCATATCATCTACATAGAGACATACTATCACATAGGCGTTTGGTGTGTTTTTGATGTAAACACACTTGTCACATTCATTGATCCTGAAACCATTTGACATCATGGCTTGATCAAACTTCAAATGCCACTGCTTTGGTGCTTGTTTAAGTCCGTAAAAAGACTTAACAAGTCTACAAACTTTCCTTTCTTGTTCTGGGACAGTAAACCCTTCAGGTTGTTCCATATAAATCTCTTCTTCCAGCTCGCCATTCAAGAAGGCAGTCTTTACATCCATTTGATGGATCTCTAGGTCGTAGACTGCAGCAATAGAAACTAGCATTCTTATGGAAGTAATCCTAGTTATTGGTGAATAAGTGTCAAAGAAGTCAAAACCTTCCTTTTGTCGATAGTCCTTAGCTACCAACCGGGCCTTGTACTTATCAATGGATCCATCCTCTTTGAGTTTTTTCTTAAAAATCCATTTGCATCCAAGTGGTTTACTCCCTTGAGGAAGATCTACCAGCTCCCACGTGTGATTTTGAAGAATTGATTCTATCTCACTGTTAACTGCCTCTTTCCAGAAGGGAGCTTCTGGAGTTGACATAGCCTCGGAAAACGTCCTTGGATCATTTTCTACCAAATACGTTAAAAAATCTGGTCCAAAAGACTTTGGTATTCTGGCTCTTTTATTTTGACGAGGTTCCTCTATTTCTTGAGGAGTTGTGTCACGTACTCGCTTACTAGTGATTGCTTCTTCAATGTTATTGTCTTTCTTTGGAAAGACATTTTCAAAGAACACTGCGTTTCTTAATTCCATGACAACATTTTCATGTATGTCAGGAATCTCAGACTTGTGCACCAAGAATCGATATGCACTACTGTTAGTTGCATATCCTATGAATATGCAATTAATAGTCTTAGGCCCTATTCTGACTTGTCTTGGTTTTGGTACTGCAACCTTAGCAAGACACCCCCACACTTTCAAGTATTTGTAGCTAGGCTTATAGCCTTTCCAAAGTTCATATGGGGTTTTATCCATCTTCTTAGATGGAACTCTATTTAAAATGACGTTGGCGGAGAGAATTGCTTCCCTCCACAAGTTCTGAGGTAAGCCCGAACTTATCAACATAGCATTCATCATCTCTTTCAGAGTTCGGTTCTTGCGTTCTGCAATACCATTTGATTGAGGAGAGTATGGTGCAGTCATTTGATGAATAATGCCGTGTTCTGAACAAAATTCATTAAATGGTGCATCATATTCGCCACCTCTATCACTACGAATTGACTTAATTCGTTTGCTAAGTTGATTCTCAACTTCATTTTTATAATCTTAAAAGCATCTAAGGCCTCATCTTTGCTACTTAGCAAATAAACGTAATAGTATCGAGTGCAATCATCAATAAAAGTCACAAAGTACTTTTTACCGCTTCTTGTTTGCACAAACTTTAAATTACAAACATCTGTGTGAATTAAATCTAACACTTCAGTGTTTCTTTTGATTGAAGGAAATGGTAACTTAGCCATTTTTACTTCAACACAGACTTGGCACTTTTCATTATTGAAGCTTAGTTTGGGTAATAAGTCGAGATTAATCATTCTTTGCAATGACTTATAATTAACATGACCTGAACGTAAATGCCATAAACATGAAGACTCAAGCATGTAAGCGGAAGTAGAAGCAGTCTTATTAGCCTCATCGGGCGTAGTCTTCTTTGGTACAACAGTTATGACACTAAGTTTAAACATATTGTCCATCAGGTACCCCTTCCCCAGAAATACACCATTCTTAGTCAGAATACATTTGTTACAATCAAATACTAGTCTAAAGCCATGCCTGACTAGTAAAGCAACAGAGACTAAGTTCTTGCGGATGTCGGGAACATGCAGCACATCCTGCAGTGTCAATTCTTTTCCGGAGGTCATCTTCAGAATCACTTTGCCCGAACCTTCAATCTTCGAGATATCCTTGTTTCCCATGTACAGCCTTTCATTGTCTTTCGCAGGAGCATATTCCTTGAACATTCCCCTGTTTGCACAAACGTGTCTAGTGGCTCCAGTGTCCACCCACCACTGGCTAGGATTACCTACATCATTACATTCAGAAACAACAGCACACAAGTCCAAATCATCCATTGCACTTACAAGGTTGGCTTTGGCTTTCTCTTGCCTTTTCTTGGGCTTCCTGCAGTCAACACTACGATGCCCATGAATCCCACAATTGTAACATTTTCCAGTGAACTTTTTAGCAACCTTCTTGCCCTTCGCGTTCACTCCGACAGAATTTCCTTTCTTCTTTTTCGTCGCCTCTGCAACGTGAGCTTTGGCATGGCCAGAACTGGAAGACGGCTTCTTCTCTGCCCTTCGATTGTCTTCCTCTATACGGAGTCGGACAATCAAGTCTTCCAAAGACATTTCCTTTCTCTTGTGCTTGAGATAGCTTCGGAATTCCCTCCACGAAAGAGGAAGCTTCTCAATCACAGCAGCAACCAGAAAAGATTCACTGAGGGTCATACCCTCCTCTTTCATCTCAGCAACAAACATCTGAAGTTCCTCAATATGAGAAACAACAGTCATGGAATCTGTCATCTGAAAATCAAGAAATTTTCCAATAATAAATTTCTTAGTACCGGCATCCTCAGTGCGGTACTTTTTGTCTAACGCCTGCCATAAGGATTTTGCAGTTTTATAAGTAGAATAAAATCCATACAATGAGTTATCCAAACAACTTAAAATGTGACTCAAACAAACATAATTGCTGTAACTCCACGCTTCAGCAATCAGATTGTTTTGCATGTTCACATTCTGGTCTTCCACCGGCACCACCTCTAGAGGATCCTCAGTCAGCATCTTAGCCAAACCTAACGTGGTCAAGAAGAACAGCATCTTCTGCTGCCAGCGTTTGAAGTAACTTCCTCCAAACTTCTCTGGCTTTTCAACCTGTCCAACAGCAGGAACATGAGCAGTGACTGGAGCAGCAGGTGCAACAGGAACAGCATTGTTCTGTTCCTCAGAAATGCCCAAATGCACACCGTTGAACGAGTTGGAACTTTCGCCTTCCATATTTCAGTTTTTTGTTAAAGCAGAAACGGCAAACTGAATCAGTATACACTGATTTACAAACAGAATAGTACAGAATAAATAATCAGAATTTCGTCTTAAGAATGTTACAAATTACAATATTCTATACTATAAAATAAATTCATTAAACTCTGTAGATAGCAAACAACATATATTAATAAATACTGATGCAGTAATCATGCAAATAGGCAACAAAGGTAAACCAATATGACGAGTATATTCACAGCATGCATTTTTAGACAGAACGTGTACGGCAAACAAAATGACAGTATGCAAACCGAGGCAAGTCAACGACTCTGTCCTTAAGACGAAATTCTCCGGTATTCTGTGCCCAACCAGACATAGCAAACGTCTCCCAGGATACAACGGTTTCAGTTCATACGAGCGGCACTACAGCGTAGGAACATCGACGAACCTGTTAAAGGTGTTCTGTTTTCTCAATGGAATGCAGAATGCTTTAGAAAAAGGAGAGGATTGCAGTAATGGAAAACACACACTCCTCTAGAACGCGTGCATGGCAACAAATTTATAGATGGAGGGTGGTTGAAGGAAGTTGAAGACAGTTTATGGTCAGAACGAATCTGGACCATTGGATTAGAACAGTTAAGATCTCCACCGTTAGATCGTAATCCTTGTCTGAACATACGTAGGCCATTTGATCAGTAAACCGAAGATAAGATCAAATATGATACGTAGGATTAACAACCGCGCTGAACCGCAGGATCAGATTTGATCTGGAGCGTTGGATCACCGCAGATGAATCGTAGACCGTAGGATCAAGTGAAAACTTTAATGAAAAATTCTCCAAAAAGATAAGAACAGGCCACGAGCCGAGCCGGCCAGCCAGACGGGCGGGCGGCGGCGGCGCGCGTGTGCGGTGAACCTTGCCTGAGCTGCGTCCTGACTCCGTTAAAAACTTCTCATGCCCAAGGGCACATTTTAGAAAGCTCCAACTAACAATATATATGATGGCCTTTCCATCTCAAGTGGGCAATGTGGTATATAAGCAAATTGGTGATGTGTTCACTCCTCAAGAGGCCACATCACCAATTTTCTAATTTTCACCCAATTTTACTCCAACTTTGAGCATTAATTTCTCATTCATCCGGTATTAGAATCGAGTGATTCAAAAGCCTAAAATCATCTACTCGT
This sequence comes from Eustoma russellianum, assembly GCA_036186865.1. Lineage (NCBI taxonomy): Eukaryota > Viridiplantae > Streptophyta > Magnoliopsida > Gentianales > Gentianaceae > Eustoma > Eustoma russellianum. The sequence continues at coordinate 7,839,136 of AP025054.1, read as the reverse complement.
TACGTAGATAATTTAGAAATTTTTAGTTTCCGTTTTGATTAAGGAATACTAATCGTAATTAAGCCTAAAGTATGGTCCTTGACAAAACCCACTTGCCATCCAACTTTTCGAACTTCCACTTCTCCAACATGAGATACTCCACATGGCCAGTATCCATTAAAAGGCATATACAAAAACGTTTCTACTACTTGTCCAACAAGAAAAATTAGGCTTCAAGCAAATTAAATTCTTCTTTCACGAATCACTCCAACCGGCCACAAATAGCCCAAAATGCGCCTAATCTATTTTCGGAGACCCAAAAGCTTGCACTTCAAGAAACTTCAAGAAAAGTACAAGAAATTGAAAACATTGAAAACAAGCCACAAATCGATTGAGCCGTCCAACTTAGTATTTTACGAACGTGCCAAACTTAAGCCAACTTGTTTCGAATGATAAAATGAAGTATGTGTCTTTGTCGCGCCTAATTTGTTCTTATTAAATGCACCAGCTTTTAAAACAAACATATTACATATGATGGACAATTTTAGATTAAACTTAATAGTTAATATTTTACCTTTTAAACTATGCATCAGTTTCACAATAACTTATATTTTAAGATGGAATGAGTAGCTGCTTCACCCGTATCTCTAGTCAAACTTATTTGTCATATCTCCATCCATAAACTTGAATTTAAATCTGATGTGTGTGAGGTGTAAGCAAAACTATTAAGTTGATTTTAAACCTTAAGATTCGAATTGCTTTCTTACCAAAGAAAACCATAATCCCTTGTAGTGGTTTTGGATTATTTCTTTCTTGTTATGTGCAAGAAGAAAGCAAGAGGACAGCATGCCTAGATGAAGAGAAGTTCTTGCATCTTATTTGGCAGGTGATGTATGAGAGTATGACTGGAGATATGACTTGTTGCTAGGTGAATAAAAAAAGCAAGAGGAGCATGCCTTGAGGATAAGAGAGCAAGAGACATATGACTTACAATCTTACTTGTTAGGTGAGTTGAGTTCTATTAGACGACCTAATTAAATTCTTAATCGGAATTGTGAGAACATGATCTGGAGGGATTGATGAAACTGGATATTCACCAAGGATTAGAAATGATCCGGAATAAACGTCGTTAGCTGTTATTCACTTGTGTATTTCAAACACTTCCTTGATGACCTACACAGGGAAGCGAAGATCAGAAGTCCCGGGGGTATGACCCCGGGTAAAACCCTCCGACGCTCAAGTCAGTTTGGGTCATTCTCACTGAGATATGTTTAAGTTTTAAGAGTTGAAGTGATCTCACAGTTGTTTGGATAGAGAGATTTTCAGTCTTAACTCTTGGAGAAGAAGAATGTTTCCGAATCCTTTTCTTTGTGCCCGCTGCCTCGCTTTTGTCTCTTCTCCTCCGTCCGTTGCCTCTGACGGCAAAGGGGACATTTACTTGTTCAGATGGGCTACGACGTTATAGGTTTGCTGAGGGGACCGTTAGGCCTGCTGGTGGGACCACTAGGTCTGCTGATGGGACCCTGGCGTGTGCAGGCTGAAAAGTCTGATGTGCATCCGCATTTTACACTGTACATTGGCCAGGTGGTCCCATGTTTAATAAAGCTGAGTTGTGCTTGACACCTGGCAAGGGTTTGCCAAGGTGCAAAAATGGGGTCTAGATGTTGCTCTGTCAGAGTCCTGCTCTGATCTGACTGAAGTGATTTGGAGTATGCCCCTTCTAGGTAGAGGCCAAGGCTGGAGCCCGGGGCCGAGGTGAAGCATTTGAGTGATTTAAAGCTTATTGTTTCTGATAAGAAGCGGATGCCTTGGTAAAGTAATACCTTGCCGAGCTGAAGTGCAGATTGGCTGAGCAGAGGTGCATCCTGCCGACATACAGGAGTTGGACGCGCTAAACTTGGATTTACCGTTGACTGTTTGCTTACTACCAATTGAATATTTTTGGCTTATCACTTTGCCCCTAGATTTAGTGTGGCTGAGCTGACCAGTGAGGGCAGGCTAATCTGTTCAGATAAGTCAGTGACGTGTCCATCATTAATTGGGTCGTTATCCTCATTCAATGCCAACGCCAAATTCAACGTATCTCATAATTGCTTTTTTCGGCGGTTGACATAATCGAAGGGGGGGAACCGAAGCGTTGCCCCTTTTCAAATTTCAACCGAAAAGTTGCACCTTTTCAATTTCTTCCTTATAAAAGGCCATCTCCGGCGGTGCAAAGCTCAGTGTGCACTTTGAAAGCCATTGATTTCCCATCTGTGTAAACTGTATAGTATCGATAGGAGTGTTTTTGTCCCCATTCTTCCTCTTTCCATCAAACTGCTTACGATCCACCCGTAGGGTACAAAGCAGTTTATGAGAAATATTTCAAATCTGGTTTCAGCCTTCCAGTTCCTGAACCTTTATTTTTCATTCTTGAGTTTTATAAACTTAGGCTGCCCCAGCTCATGCCCAATGGCCTAAAAGTAATTCTTAGTTATCTGCTCTACCTGAAAGCTCTGGGGGAGGAATTCAACCTCAGAGTTTTCAGGGGGATGTTTGTGTGCAAGCACAAAGATAGTTGGGTTTCTACTTTAGTAGAGGTTTCCTAACAAAGAAGTTAACCACGCTATCAACGTCCCCACCTTTACTAAGAACTGGGAAAGGTCGTTTCATTTGTATCAAAAAGATAGGATTACCAGAGGGGGAGTATTGGAGTCCGGCAGTGCAGATAATTCGAGGCCAAGCGAGAAATGCTGCGATGAAGCCTTCAGACTGCTGACCTTGTCACTGGTCCGTAGACTGGAAAAAGATGAACAAGTCGGTTTCTAAGAGTTGCCGACCTGGATCACTTACGTGGCCCCCATTTTCGAATTCTCAGTTCCAAAGACTGGAAATTGTTATGGGTATGTGTTATGATTTTGAGTATCCCTGATTTCCTTTGATGTTTTCCAAGTATTTGATTAGCTTATTGTTGAATCTTGCAGGAGCCATGGTGTCTGAAGCAATAGCCAAGTTGAAAAAGATGGCTCCCAAGAAGAGGAAGAGGACTGAGGAAAAGCGTTATTCCTCAGAGCAAGCCTTTACCAAAGCCTCTTCTGAGATGCAGGTGCTACCTGCTGAACCCACTCTTGCCGAGGTTAGAGCCCAAGGTATTGTTTTATCCTTTGCTGTTGGAATCAATGTACTTTCCTGCTTTCATTCATCCCTTTAACTTTTGTTTTTTTGTTGTAGCTGAAATTTCCACTGACCCCATCCAGGCTGCAGCCCAAATTCCTGTTCAGGCTGCAGCTCAGCCATGGATAAGGATGGGGATAGCCCCGATCTTGGCCCTTCCTCCTCCTGCTGCCGAAGCTGAGGCAGCTTGCCTCAGTCAAGGTCTACTCCTTCCTCCTTCTGCTAAGTTAGAGGGGGAATACTTCGGAGGGAGGAGATGCTGAGGGCTTTCCCAGCAACATGCTCATGGAAAAGCCCCCTAGGAGGAAGGAGAACCCCTTTTCATCAGCATCGTCGCGGTTGGAGGAACAATGAAGTTTCCTACCTAAACTTTGTTGCCCACCCAGGAGTAGCTTGGAAGCTGACTGAGATGGCGATGTTGCCCAGGGGATGGGAACTTTTTGGTGCCCGAGACTGGGATACATCCCTGAACTCATACTTGAGCAACATGTCCTTTGGTAAGTTTTTCTAACAATTTCTACTTTTTCAGCTAGGTTACTGGAAGCCTTTTTTGACTTATTTTGGTTGCTGCAAGTACCGAGCTCAAGAGTACAATATGCTCAGGAGGGCTGAAGAGATGCACCATATTAGTTATTAATCTGTCTGAGAGCAACGCCAACTTGAGAAGAGCTAATATAAGTTGGCTAAGGTAGCCAAACCCAACAACACAAGGCTGGAAGAATTGGACGCAGAGGTGAAGGTGCTGAAGTGTGAAATGCTCTCCTTGTCTTCTGAAAATTCCAAACTTCGTGAAGACAAGCAGGAATCTGACACTCAATTGTCCATCGCACGCTCTGAAGTGGATGAGAATGAAGGAAATGGTGACCAATATTGGGTCAGTTTGCCACCAAACTTTAAGCTGATCTTGAATCCTGCCAGAATCAGCTTACACTTGTGAGCATGAGCTGGAGTTATTCACTTGTGTATTTCAAACACTTTCTTGATGACCTACACAGGGAAGCGAAGATCAGAGGTCCCGGGGGTATGACCCTGAGTAAAACTCTCCAACGCTCAAGTCAGTTTGCGCCATTCTCACTGAGATATGTTTAAGTTTTAAGAGTTGAAGTGATCTCACAGTTGTTTCGATAGAGAGATTTTTGGTCTTAACTCTTGGAGAAGAAGAATGTTTCCGTATCCTTTTCTTGTGTCCACTGCCTCGCTTTGTTGTTTCTCCTTCGTCTATTGCCTCTGACGGCAGAGGGGACATTTACTTGTGCAGATGGGCTAACGACATTATAGTCTGTTGAGGGGACCGTTAGGCCTGCTGGTGGGACCACTAGGTCTGCTGATGGGACCCTAGAGTGTGCAGGCTGAAAAGTCTGATGTGCATCTGCCTTTACACTGTACATCGGCCAGGTGCCCCATGTTTAATGAAGCTGAGTTGCGCTTGACACCTGGAAAAGGGCTTTCCAAGGTGCAAAAATCGGTCTAGATGATGCTCTATTCAGAGTTCTGCTCTGATCTGGCTGAAGTGATTTGGAGTAAGCCCCTTCTAGGTAGAGGCCGAGGCTGAAGCCCGGGGCTGAAGCCCGGGGCTGAGGTGAAGCCCTTGAGTGATTTATTACTTATGGTTTCTGATAAGAAGCGGATGCCTTGATAAAGAATACCTTGCCGAGCTGAAGTGCAGATTGGCTGAGCAGAGGGCATCCTGCCGAGCTGCAGGAGTTGGACGTACTAAACTTGGATTTACCGTTGACTGTTTGTTGACTACCAATTGAATATTTTTGGCTTATCAGGGATCATTTTGTTTAGATTTGGTTTCATGTGATCCCTTTGCATTTGAATCATGTATATAAGTTGGTACAATCAGCTCCATCAGTATTGCAATGTTAATATAAGTAGTTATAGTTAGCTAAGATTATTGTAACATTCTCTTTTACCTCGTTTTTATCAAAAAAGAATAAAAATCTCTTTTCTTTAGACCTAGATTGATCTTACCATGCCACATAATGTTAAGCGTGATGAGCTGACCTCAAGTTAGACTCGGCCTACTGTGCTAATGACTTTGTGCTGAGCTGAGCTGAGCTGATCTGCTTTCTGCTAACATCTGGTTTGCTTCTGGCTGAACTGACCTGACAAGATTGATCAGACCAAGTCCATCTCGGCAATTGGATAGAGATCGCGGGCATGGCGGGCATATTTGTGGCGATTTGATTGATTCTCCATTAATGTATATCTGTGATTGATTTGATTTATATTTATCTACAGTCCTAATTGATACTGATTAGGTTAGCATTGATCCTAATTTGATTGACTTGGATTTATCTTTCCAATTGTAACTCTATAAATTGAGGTATTGGAATAAATAGAAGACAGATTTGAAGTGCCAATTCATCTTTTACATCGTAGCAGAGAGGGTTCGACTCCCTCTGTTTGAACGACCCATCACTTCTTCTCACTATGGCTGCCGAATCGTCTCAGCCTCTTCTTCCTTCTCAATCTAAGAAAACTGTGTACCCGTATGATCTCCACTTTGGAGATCACCCGGGTCTGCTTATCACTCCAGTCTAATTGACTGGACTAAACTATGAAGAACGGGCACGGGCAATCCGTGGCTCTCTACTAGCCCGCCATAACTTCAGCTTCCTTGATGGCACCATCCGGTGACCTGCAAAGGCTCCCTCGACCTGGATGATTGGGAGTTAACTCTATGATCGTGGCTTGGATCCTGAACACAATAGATCCGGGCCTTTGTTCCACCATCTCCTATGCCGAAGATGCAAAGGAGTTGTGAGACGATATAAAGAAACGCTTTTGCTATGATAAATGCACCGAGGGTCCAACAACTGAAGCGGGCCCTCGCAAATTGTAAACAGAATGACAATTTTGTGATGGCATATTACGAAAAGCTGAGGAAAATCTGGGACGAACTGAAGAACTATGATGACCTTCCGATCTGTTCATATGTCTAGTGCACATGCGATCTGCGAAAAAATCTTGCTTGATGCAAAGAGGTGGATAAGATCAACTAATTTCTTATGGGCCTAGAGGATTCAACGTACTGAATGGTACGTTCCTCCATACTAAATAAAGACCCTCTTCTTCCCTTGAATCGCTTCTACCACATGGTGGTGCACGAAGAGAGTCTTTGCTCGACTATGAACATGGAAGAGACCCCTGCTCTGGCTGGTTTTGTAGTAACTGTTGCAGCCAAACAAGAAAGTGATCGTAGGCCGGCCAAAGCTGACATGACCTACTCCATTGCCATAAGAAGGGCCATGAAGTCCGTTCACATTTCCAGCTGGCGGGCTATCTGGACTGGTGGGGGGATCGCCCGAAGATATTTCCACACACCAAATAGACCGTGGGTGGTGGCTCATCTGCTCGGCACAAAGAATCTTCAGCTCTGGCCATGGCCAACTTGGCATCTGCGGGTAAGTCAACTTCGACCTTGGGCCTTTTTTCTGGAATGACAGACGAGGACTTGAACACTGTCCTCCAGGCGCTCAACGCTCATAAGCAAATCTCCTCTGAACGATTAAGTGGTAAGTGTCCGGCCATTCATATGACTGGTAATGTCTCCCTTTTGCATAATTGTTCGTCAACTCTTCTGCGCACTATACGGCTGTCCAATGGGACTCAAACACAAACGGTCCATGAAGAGGCAATGCGCATTAATTCTCATCTGTGCTTGACATGAAACTTGTTATCGGTGTCTCAATTGTTGAGTAATAATGATTATGTTATTGAGTTTACTAAAGATAGTTGGTGATACAGGACTGACATGCTTGGATGAGGATTGGGTGAGGGAGCTGATTGATGGTTTATACTTGTTGAGGGGTCCTTCTACTGAACTGAACATTATCTTGGGTGCTCCTCTTGTTGAGCTGAGCTGTTTTTTTGGGGCAGATGTTGACCAGACTTTATGTCACAACCGATTAGGTCATCCACCTAGTGGTGTTTTGCAATTACTTTGTAACAATGATTTTTCCAGTAATAAAAGTACAGACATTCCATGTGAAATTCGTTATCGGGCGAAACAAATAAAATGGCCATTTGAGTTAGGTAAAACGTTAGGTGAGCAGTGTTTTGAATTTATTCATTGCGACTTGTGGGGACCTTATCGGGAGAAAACGTTCTGTGATGTGTCTTATTTTCTAACATTTGTGAATGATCGATCGCGTTCGGTCTGGGTCTATCTTCTCCTGACCAAAGACTGCGTTGCTTCAGTTGTCGTCAGTTCTTTGCAATGATCAAACACAATTTGAACGACAAATTAAGATTTTTCGTAGCGATGATGTCTACGAATTTTCTTCTCTTCGACCGTTCTTTGCCAAACACGGCGTTCTCCATCAGACCTCCATTAGTTACACTCTGCAGCATAATGGTCTAATCGAACGCAAACAATGCCATATTCTGAATGTTGCTCAAGCATTGCGCTTCAAAGCCCATCTTCCACTCTCCTTTTAGGGTGAATGTGTGTTGACCGCGTCTTATCTCATTAACTGAACACCAACTGTTGTGCTCGATAGGAAGGCTCCTTTTGAGGTACTGTTTGGCCAGCCCCCAACCTATGCACATCTCCGAGTGTTTGGAAGCATATGCCATGTCCACAATGATCAATGACGAGGTGATAAATTTCAGAGCAGAAGCCGCAAATGCATCTTCGTCGGTTATCCAACTTGTCAGAAAGGCTGGCGTGTGTATGATGTGAACACTCGCGAATTCTGTCACCCTAATGCAACCTTTGTTGAGAAGGTGTTTCCGTTCGCTTCTTTTTCCTCGGCCGAGCTGTCTCCCACTTCAGCCTCTGCACCGTTGGCCACCGGCGAATCTGCTAATGTTTTCACTCCTATACAGGCTCCACCAGCTTCCGACAGTAGCTCGCCGCTGAGCTCCTTATTGGCCCCCGAGCAGCCTGTGCAGCTGACTCCAACAGAGGCCACTCTGGGTGAGCAGGCAGACCTGACGCCTCAACCCCCGACTCTGACGCTTGGCCACGGCCATCGACTGAAGAAACCTCCAGTTCGGCTTGCAAATCATGAGCTGAATTCAGCTAAGTATAGCTCCTCGGCCACCTCAACCACGCCATCTCCTCATTTAGGTACTTCATACTCTATCCATAATTATCTCAGTACTCATAGATTTTTTGTAGCCCATCGAGCGTCCGTTGCAGCAATTGCTTTGAGTGTAGAGCTGCAGTCGTATTCTCAGGCTATCAAGGATCCTTGTGTAGGATCTGCAAGGCACCACTAGAAGGGAGGTTGAATAGATGGTGCGGAAAGTGTGCTTTTTAAGATTTCTTTAAACTTGAACAATTCAAGTTCTGAAACAGATTCTGTTTTCTGGACCAGTTTTAAAACGTTTTTAAAACTATGTTAGAGGTCTCCAAAAATTATGAACTTTTGAGAGAACTTAGACTCAGATGTTATGATGGTCCCCTAAAAATTTCAAATCAAAATTCAACCTTTAACCCATTCAAAAACAGTTGGTACTCAGATGTGCAAATCTGCCAGAAACGGTAGATGGTTTTGAAAAATTAATTCCTATTTGTGTGAACGTCCAAATGCTCTGAAAATTTGACCAATAACTCCTTAATATTATATTTAAATGGGTTGAAACAGTTTTGGAAAATTCTTTTGGAAAGTAGGTCAAATACAATCAAAGTCTCAACCTTTGCAAGTCTGAAATCAGACTGCACTAGTCTCAGAACTTTTGATGTTTAGTTGACTTATACTTGTCCAAAAGGGTTGAAACTTGTGCCAAATTAACCCTAGAACGTGTAAGTATGTTTCTGGAAATTTTCGTAATTTTTGAAAATCGTTTACTATTTTTACGGATGTGGACAAGAAGGATAAACAGTGCAGTAACTGAAACGTAAATGCAGAAAGTAAATGGCACCAAGAATTTTATACTGGTTCGGTTATAAACAACCTACTCCAGTCTTCAAGGAACACCTTCCTTGGTTCACACTAATCACACACACGCAGTACACCTTACCGCAGGGTTGATAGAGTTACACCTAACTCCAACCCTTTACAAACCTTGTATTGTAAGTACAATCCTCACGAACACCACCACCTTGCTAGGATGAAGATTGATCACACCTTGATCAATCTTTTACAAAGATGTATGAATGGTGGTTTATCTCAAGCCTATTCAAGATTGAAAGAATATGAATACAATAGGCTTTTACAAGAAAAGAGAAAGAAAGAAGATGTAGGAGAAGAAGAGCTTGGCTATTTTGATCTCTTTGAATTGCAATGCTTGTTATTGTTTTTGTTTGCTCTCCTCTCTTCTCTTTTAACCTTGAAGCCGTCCACATAGGGCTTCTCCCCCTCTTGAAAATTTTCTTTTAAGTCCTTGAGAGAGTGTAAGACATCATTGTGACAAGGCTTTGCTTACTTGGCAACTTCTCATTGGATGATCATTTAGCCTTTGCTTACTTGGCACCTCCTTATTGGTTCAACATTGTCATCATGATGACATGGAAAAAATCTGAGATATACACTTTAACATGTGCCAAAAATCAATTAAAAAATCATTCCATAATTTAAGAAATACACCATAAATTGCAAGACAATAAAATTCTTCCATAACCTATGCAAATTTCGGTCATTAAGGTGTCTTGCCATGCTGAATTTTCAGCATGTGCAACCTTCCATTTCTTTCAAAATAATACCAATTATTCTTTGATTTTTCATCATAAAAATGAATCAACAATATATGGCAAGTATTGCTACCAATTAAGAAATGAACTTGGACACAAAAAAAGGCTTAAGAATTCGGCCACACCATGTACACATGCTGAAAAATTTTCAGCATGTGTGATATGTAGAGATATCACCATTTATTTATTTAAATTATATTCAAAACCTTACCATATCTTATTCCAATTAATCACCTAATAAAAGATGACAAAATATGTCACATTTAATAAGCAAAATTCGGCCACTTAAGGTTAGTATGCTGAAATTTTCAGCATGTGACATAAGAGAAATATATGTTGAATTCTTACCATTTGTAGCTTTTCTCTTCAATTCACCAACAATGTATGATTGATCCTTGACCAATCAATATGCCAACAAAGCTCCACATGTGCTCCAAATCAGCTGTATGTGACGTTATATAATGTGTATACATGTGCTGAAATTTATTTTTGTTAACTTTGTAAAATAGTGCACATTTAATAATACACACATGTAATATTCTAATCAGCCCTTAATTTAATTTTCTAGAACACTTTAAGATGTATATCATATGTAAAAAGTGTCTAGATACGTGTCACATGATGTACAAGAAAAATGTTCCATGTTATGTGCGTAGAAAACCGAATTTTCGATATTTATCGATTATCCGATTTTTCTCTAATTTAAATTCCAACTTTTGCACATGTTATATATATTATGTTATACATAATATATAATATATACTTTAAACCACAGCACTTGGCTGGCTTAAAGTGGTACCAGTAGCATGTGACAAAATTAAACTTGGAATCTTCACATTTTGGCCTTAATGTGGGGTGATTTGTGTGTGCCAACATGGAAAGTATTTTTGGCTGAACATATCATGTATGGCACGAAATTTACATCAATTTTTGATGTATATGGGCTGGCCATTTATTTATGGCAAGTATGTGACACGTTGGCGAAGTTTCGGTTTTCGCCCGATACGACAAATTTCGGTTTAGAACCTTTTATCGTGTCGTATTTAATTTGTCATCACCATATCTTATATCATATGATATAAGACCTGAATATACTCATAAATTTGAGTTAAGTATAGTGGTGTGACGTTAACGTACGTACGTAGAATGTATAACGTATCGGTAGTATGTTGGAATACATGTGTATGTGCCTTTTTCAAAACAAATCTGAAAATATGTATAATATATGTGTATGGGGCGTGTATAATAAAGATGGGGGAGGAGAAAACTTTCCTTCCTTAGCCTTGTTGCCTTTGTGCCTTTTCCAAATGTAGCTTCCTTTAATGAACTACTTAGTTTATTAAACTAAGTACTTCACTTAATGAACTAGTTTAGTTCATTAATGGTGGCACCTGAAAATAGTATAAACACAACAAATGTTTGCCATATAATGTAAGCTTTAATGCTTCATGGCTCGTTAGTACGTCAACATAATATATAAGCTAAATAAGGCAAGTAATGGCAAGTTATCATGCATACATGTACACATTTATATGTTTATACATATATATAAACATTCAAATTGCTTATTTTGAAATCACTCAAACCCTCTTATTTCTACACCTCGTTTGCAAGCTACCGTGCAGGAAGAGATTCTTGCTCTTGAAGACAATCAGACATGGACGACTGGGTAGCTGTTGCCTGGCAAACATGCTATTGGGTGTAAATGGCTATACAAAATCAAAAATAACTCTGAGGCAGCATTAAAAGGTATAAAGCTCGGCTTGTCATTCACGAAAATTGTAAAGTTGAAGGTACTGACTATAACAAGACTTTTGCACCCACTGCCAAGATGGTTACAGTCCGAGTTCTCTTAGCTTTTTCTGGCGTGCAAAATTATTCTATGTTTCAAATAGACATGCAATTAAGATCAATTAGTGTCTCTCTCCCCCTTAAATCATGCTTTTCTCTCCCCTTTTTTTGGAAAGTTCAAAAGATTCCTGTCAAAAAGGAAAGTAAATCAAATAAATCAAATCAAATCATATCAACGGGAATCATGCCTAATTTAGAACGAAGAGATTCATATGTGGCTTGATTTAAGGCCTTTGTAAATATATCCGCTACTTGTGATTCTGCGCGTATGTGATCATGACATCCATTGTTAACGTGATCACGAAGAAAGTGATAGCGAACTTCTATATGCTTAGCCTTAGAGTGTAACACGGGGTTCTTAGACAAATTTATTGCACTCATACTATCACAATATATAGGAATTTTTTACGGTAATTCCAAAGTCCGAAAGTTGTTGTTTTATCCACAACAACTGTGTGCAACAAAGGCTAAGAGCCATGTACTCAGCCTCAGTAGTGGACAAAGCAACACTTGCTTGCTTTTTGGAAAACCATGAAATAAGGGAATTTCCTATAAATTGGCAAGTTCCGCTCGTGCTTTTTCTATCTATTTTGCAGCCACCATAATCTGCATCAGTGTAAGCATGTAAGTCAAATGTAGAATCCTTATCGTACCAAATACCTAAGGTGGGCGTGTGCTTAATATAACGGAATATTCTTTTTACCGCATTTAAGTGTGACACCTTAGGTTGACTTTGAAAACGAGCACACATGCATACACTAAACATGATGTCAGGCCTACTAGCAGTTAAATATAGCAAAGAACCTATCATAGATCGATATAATCCATTATCAACGTCTTTACCATGTTCGTCTTTGTCTAATTTAGTAGTGACACTCATAGGGGTGGGGGATGGTTTCAAATTTTCAAAATTAAACTTTTTGATCATGTCATTAACATATTTGCTTGGCTTATATGAATTCCTTTACTCGTTTGCTTAATCTGCAAGCCAAGAAAATAATTAAGTTCACCAACCATAGACATTTCAAATTCAGATTTCATGCAATTTTCAAAATCTTTAACAAGTCTATGTGAGGTAGAGCCAAAAATAATGTCATCTACGTAGATTTGAATAATAAGTAAATCTGATTTTTCTTGTTTCAAAAATAGTGTACTATCTATAGTACCACGTTTAAAATTATTTTCTAAAAGGAAAGTAGCAAAACGATCATACCATGCTCTCGGTGCTTGCTTTAGGCCATATAGTGCCTTCTTTAGTTTGTACACGTGATCTGGATGTTTCAAATCTTCAAAACCGGGTGGTTGCTTCACGTATACTTCTTCTTGTATGAATCCGTTTAGGAAAGCACTTTTTACATCCATTTGATATAATTTAAAATCTTTCATGCAAGCAATAGCAAGTAATAGTCGTATAGCTTCTAGACGTGCTACGGGTGCGAATGTTTCATCATAGTCAATTCCTTCTTCTTGATTATATCCTTGTGCAACAAGTCTCGCTTTATTTCTAACAACCTTTCCTTCTTCATTCATTTTATTCCTAAATACCCACTTTGTGCCTATAATAGTCTTATCTTGTGGTCGTGGCACTAAATCCCATACATCATTTCTAACGAATTGATTAAGTTCGTCATGCATAGCATCAATCCAAGATGAATCACTCAAAGCATCATGCACATTTTTGGGCTCAATTTCAGAAATCATAGCATGAAATTCATTTATTTCATCCGAAGTAATTCTTCTACGTGGTCGCACACCGTGAGTGAGGTCGCCTATGATGAGATCATGTGGGTGATCTCTATGCCATCTTGGTTGATTATTTTCTAAG